>CM067168.1:11610745-11690745 GCA_034093135.1 Erigeron breviscapus | reverse complement strand
CAAGAAGAATTCACTAGCCTCGCCATGAAAGGGGGGGACTATGAGGGTTACACTCGCCGTTTTAATCAACTCTCTAGCCTTATCCCCCATCTAGTGAACCCAGAAGATAGAAAGGTTGAGAAGTATGTTGTGGGGTTGCCTCATGAGGTGAGGGTGCTTTTTTCTCACCCCACCATGCCATTGACTATCAAAGAGGCAATCAACCGCACCGTTAGTGTGACGGTGAAGCTTGTGAAGGGTGGTAAATTGAGTAACGGTGATAACAAGAGAAAAGAGGTGGCTGAGTCGAGTGGCACCAAGAAGGAGGAGAGGCGTGACAATAAGCGCCATGGTCGTAAAGGGAAGGTTTATGCGGCGGTTTTGCCTCCAAAAGGTGGTTATGCCGGAACTAGTCCTTTATGCCCTAGGTGTAACCGTCACCATTGGCCTAATGTGAGGTGTGATGTTTGCTTCCATTGTAACCAACCGGGTCACACCTCCAAGACTTGTCCAAACAACCGTCGAAATGTTCCTTTGAATGTTGCTCCCTTAAATGCTAGAAATCCCCCGATGATCCGGGGTACTTGCTATGAATGTGGTAGCCAAGAGCACTACCGCAACATGTGCCCCTACCTCATTGGCCAACAAATCCAAGTGACCGTGCATCCAAACCAACTACAAATTGCCGGTCCCAATCAAAACCGGGGACATCAAGGCCAACAACAACAACAACTTGCTCCCCGTGGACGAGCTTTTGCCGTGAATGCGGTCGAGGCTCGTGTTGATCCTAACGTCATTGCAGGTACGTTTCTCCTCAACAATCAATATGCCACCGTATTATTTGATTCCGGGGCCGATCTTAGTCTTGTTTCTAACGATTTCATACCGTTGATTGATGCTAGCCTTAGTCCGTTGTCGTATTACTTTGAACTTGAAATGGTATATGGCGGGTTAACAAAACTTGACCAAGTTGTTCGTGATTGTACTCTAGAGTTATGTGACCACCCGTTCCTCATAGACCTAGTTCCTTTTGATATTGGTAGTTTTAACGTAATTGTGGGTATGGATTGGATGGCGGCGATGAATGCGGTAATAGATTGTGGTAGTAGGGTAGTGATTCCGTTGGAAGATGGTGGAGAGTTAGTAGTTCAAGGCGAGACATCCGAGCCGTGGGAAGGAAAAGTGTATAATGTCAACGTCACCAAATTCGAATTAAAGATCGTGCCCGTGGTTAATGGGTTTTCGGATGTATTCCCGGATAACCTACCGGGTTTGCCTCCATCTCGTCAACTCGATTTTCGTATTGATCTCATTCCAAATGCTTCCCCCGTGGCCAAAGCACCCTATCGCTTAGCCATGACCGAAATGCAAGAGTTGGCCGCCCAACTCAAAGAACTCCAAGAAAAGGGTTTCATACGCCCTAGTCAATCACCGTGGGGTGCACCGGTTTTATTTGTCAAAAAGAAAGACGGCTCTTTCCGTATGTGTATCGATTATCGGGAACTAAACAAACTCACGGTGAAGAATCGTTATCCTTTCCCAAGGATTAATGATTTATTTGACCAACTCCAAGGTGCTCGTTTCTTTTCTAAAATTGATTTATGGTCGGGTTACCACCAATTGCGTGTCCATGAAGATGATATTCCCATGATGGCCTTTCAAACACGTTACGGGCACTTTGAATTCACGGTTATGCCTTTTGGGTTGACTAATGCACCGGCGGTGTTCATGGATTTGATGAACCGGGTGTGTCGGCCCTATTTGGATAAGTTTGTCATTGTATTCATTGATGACATCCTTATCTATTCCAAGACTAAAGAAGATCACACAGAGCATTTGAAGAAAGTCTTAGAGTTGCTACGGGAAGAGAAATTATATGCCAAATTCTCCAAATGTGAATTTTGGCTTGAAGAGGTCCACTTTCTTGGTTACGTGGTGAGCAAGGAAGGAATTCATGTGGACCCAAGTAAAATTGAAGCGGTGAAGAGTTGGAGACGACCCGAGACGCCAACCGAGATCCGCCAATTTCTTGGTTTGGCGGGTTATTTAAGGCGATTCATTGAAGGCTTTTCCAAGATTGCCCAACCTTTGACCTTGTTGACTCAACGGGAAAGAAGGTTTGATTGGGGCGAGAAGCAAGAACAAGCCTTCCAATTGTTGAAATATAAGTTGTGTGATGCACCAATCTTGAGCTTGCCCGAGGGAGCCGATGATTTTGTTGTGTATTGTGATGCGTCCGGGCAAGGTTTGGGTTGTGTTTTGATGCAACGGGGTAAGGTGATTGCTTATGCTTCTAGACAATTGAAGGTGCATGAGAAGAATTACCCTACTCATGACTTGGAGTTGGGAGCGGTGGTGTTTGCCTTGAAATGTTGGAGGCATTACTTGTATGGCACCAAGAGTGTGATCTATACCGATCACAAAAGCCTTCAACACATTTTTGACCAAAGTGAATTAAACATGAGGCAACGGAGATGGCTTGAACTCTTTAGTGATTATGATTGCGTTATCCGGTATCACCCGGGTAAAGAAAATGTTGTAGCCGATGCTTTGAGCCGAAAAGAACGTATAAAACCAAGACGAATTAGAGCCATGAGCCTTACCGTGCGAAGGAGTGTTCGTGACTCCATCATTGAAGCACAAAGGTTGGCAACTAGGCCGGAAAACTTCATCAATGAGGCATTACACGGTCTAGAGGAACAATTTGATAGAAAGGATGATGACGGTTTATACTTTGTTGAGTGATTGTGGATCCCCGTTTTTGGTGGATTACGGTTGAAGTTGATGAATGAAGCTCACAAGTCGGCATACTCGGTTCACCCGAGATCCGAAAAGATGTATTTTGACATGAGAGACTTGTATTGGTGGCCGGGAATGAAGAAAGACATTGTAAGATATGTTAGTGAATGTATCACGTGTTTGCAAGTAAAAGCCGACCACAAGAAACCACCCGGTTTACTAGTTCAACCGGTAACACCGGAGTGGAAATGGGAACGAATTGCCATGGACTTCATCACGAAGTTACCTAGAACGAGTAGTGGTCGGGACACCATTTGGGTGATTGTTGACCGGTTGACTAAGTCGGCTCACTTCTTAGCCATCCGGGAAGATGACCAACGTGACACCATGGCACGTTTGTACATCAAAGCAGTAGTATCCAAGCATGGAGTGCCGATTTCCATAATAACCGATCGGGATACCCGATTCACTTCAAAGTTTTGAAAGGCATTCCAAAAGGCAATGGGTACTCAACTCGATATGAGTACGGCGTTCCATCCACAAACCGACGGTCAAAGTGAAAGAACGATTCAAATGTTTGAAGACATGTTGAGAGCTTGTGTCATCGAGTTTGGTGGCAATTGGGATGTGCATTTACCGTTAGTCGAATTCTCATACAATAATAGCCATCATGCTAGCATCCAAATGGCGCCGTTTAAAGCTCTATATGGGAGAAAATGTAGGTCACCGTTAGCTTAGGCGGAGATTGGTGAAAGCAACTCATTGGACCCGAAATTGTTGTTGAAACGACCAAGGTGATCTCACAAATTAAAGAGAAGTTGAGAGTAGCCCGGGAAAGACAATTGAAGTATGCAAACGTGAGACGACGACCCCTCGAATTTGAAGTGGGTGATTTTGTGTTGCTTAAAGTGTCCCCTTGGAAAGTTGTGGTTCGATTTGTGAAACGTGGCAAGTTAAGGCCAAGGTACATTGGCCCATTCAAAATTCCTGAACGAATTGGCCCGGTGGCGTATCGATTGGAGCTCCCTCAAGACTTGAGTGGAGTTCATAACGTATTCCATATTTGTAATCTTCGGAAGTGTTTGGCGGATCCAACACTTCACGTGCCCCTCGAGGAAATCCGTGTCGACAAGCCATTAAAATTTGAAGAATAGCCGATAGAGATCTTAGATCGGGAGACTAAAAAGCTAAAGAATACATGATACACAATCGTTAAAGTGAGATGGCAAGCGAGGCGTGGACCCGAGTTTACTTGGGAACGTGAAGAGTCTATGAAAGCCAAGTATCCCCATTTATTTGACGAGTTTAGTTAGGTTTGAATTTCGGGACAAAATTCTTTTAACGGGGAAATGATGTAACATTTGTGAATTTTGACTCGTTTGACTTGTAATTAACGCGATTAAACGTAATTTATTTATTTTTGACCTGTTTGACTATATATGTGATTTAACTAACGAATTCAATACATGACATAATTAAATTCATTTTTAGACTCATTGACGTGTTATATGTTAGACGAGTTCTTATGGGCCGACTTATTTGATGATGCGATACTTGACGATACTTAAATTAATTAGAAAAGTGAAACGGGTCAACCATGGATCTAGTCCAAGACCCATTGACCCAACCTTATCCTTACACTTTTCCATCTCCGACCCCATCCATTCATTCACTCTTTCACTCTATCTCCCTTTCTCTCTCACCACATTCATTGCAAGAACACTTCCACTCTCTCTTTTAATTCTTACCCTCATTTATTGTTATTTGGAGTAGATTTGTGTTAGAAAAATCATTAATATCATCACCTCTTCATCATATCAAAATTCAGAATTTTTTTAAGTGCAAGGAAACACTCATTTCGGGCCAAATCCGGGTCTAGCACTTTGGAAGTGATTTTGGTAAGTTAATTTCGGTTTAATTTCATCATTTTAAGTAATAAATATGTTTCCAAGTCAAACCCCCACAAGTTTTGGTCAAAAATCGGATTTAAATGCAAACTAGGTCAAAATTAGGGTTTTGGAAATGTGAAATGGGTCAAAACGAATTTGGACATAAATTTAGTGATTTGAGTTGTTGTTTCGAAGTGGGTTAAGTTTATTTAAGCTCATTTATGCCCCAAAACATGTCTTGAACCTCTGCAAATCGTTTACTAGGGCGAAAATGGTGTTTTGGTGAGTTTTGGGTCGAACTTGTCTTCTAGTCTGCTGCTGCTCGTGCTGGGTCTGTAATGGCGTCTAGGACGCCAATGACCACCGTCTGGAACGGTGGGTCTTCGTGGCTGGGCGTCTGAACCTTTGGCTAGCAGCGTATGAAACGCTAGTAGCGTCTGAGACGCTGGAGGGACCGTCTGAGACGGTGGCCTCCAAGTTAGGTTTTCGAAATTCAGAACCCCTTCTTCTGTTTTACGGTAGGAGACGGTGAACGAGACGTTAAAACACCCTTTTCCAGACCACCGTCTGGGACGGTGGTAGGCAGCGTGCCAGATGTTGGGCTTAGGTCTTGACCGACGTAAGAGACGCTCAGAGGGGCGTGTGGGACGGTGGTCCCTAAAGTCCATTTTCTTGATTCTTCTTCTAGCTTGACTTCTAGGGTTCTAGGTTCGGGTCGGGTTTTCTTTTTAGTCCCTTCTTGACTTCCCCAGTATTGTGTATGAGTCGTATGAGTCGGTTGAAGTCAAAGGTCGTTACTAGAACCCGAACTAGAGACTTAACATAAATGTACATGCATAATTATAGGTGTGCTCGAGTGACGATCTTTGGACGATAATACCTTGATATTAACTTCTCATTTGCCGATCAAGGTGAGTCTCGTAGCCCCTACGTTTACCTTATTTTGGGGTGGAAAATGTACTTGTCGATTAAACGATTGTCGGTTGATTTTACATGTTATGATATGAAAGGAGACATTAGATATCTAGTTGTTTGTTTGTGTTATGTGTTTATATGTGAGACGAAAGACGTTATGGATCATTATGATCACATTTTATTATACGTATGTATGACGAATACGTTATGGATTGTTTAATCCATATTATATATATATATATATATATATATACATATATATATATATACATATATATATATATATACATATATATATATACATATATATATATATATATATATACATATATATATACATATATATATATATATATATATATATATATATGTAAGACGAAAACTTATATATATTATATAAGACGTGACGGTGGATTGACGAATCCACGTCCGGTATGATCATGCCACTATACGGGTTGTTGAACCCACGTTATGACGTTATTATTATAAACAACCATTTCTACCCGGGCGTTGCCCGGGAGAAAAACAAAACTCTCGTGATAAAAGTTAAAAGACATTAAGTTGAAAACCAAATTTTCGTGGCAAAAGTTATGAAACTTTGGTGGATAAAGTTAAAAAACTCGAAGTTATGCGAAAAAAAGTAGCTAAGATGAAACTCTGGCGGCAAAAGTTTTGGACTTTTAGTTAGCTGTCTAATTACGGAGGCAAAAAGTATAATTTTTTTTTCTTTTTTTAAATAGTTTTTGTAGAAAAGGGGGAAAAATTAGAGAAAAAAAAAAACCATTTCTACCCGGGCGTTGGCCCGGGAGAAAAACAAAACTCTCGTGATAAAAGTTAAAAAACAAAACTCTCGTGATAAAAGTTAAAAGACATTAAGTTGAAAACCAAATTTTCGTGGCAAAAGTTATGAAACTTTGGTGGATAAAGTTAAAAAACTCGAAGTTATGCGAAAAAAGTAGCTGCTGTCTAATTACGGAGGCAAAAAGTATAATTTTTTTCTTTTTTTAAATAGTTTTTGTAGAAAAGGGGGAAAAAATTAGAGAAAAAAAAAAGAACCATTTCTACTCGGGCGTTGGCCCGGGAGAAAAACAAAACTCTCATGATAAAAGTTAAAAGACATTAAGTTGAAAACCAAATTTTCGTGGCAAAAGTTATGAAACTTTGGTGGATAAAGTTAAAAAACTCGAAGTTATGCGAAAAAAGTAGCTGCTGTCTAATTACGGAGGCAAAAAGTATAATTTTTTTTCTTTTTTTAAATAGTTTTTGTAGAAAAGGGGGAAAAAATTAGAGAAAAAAAAAAGAACCATTTCTACCCGGGCGTTGGCCCGGGAGAAAAACAAAACTCTCATGATAAAAGTTAAAAGACATTAAGTTGAAAACCAAATTTTCGTGGCAAAAGTTATGAAACTTTGGTGGATAAAGTTAAAAAACTCGAAGTTATGCGAAAAAAAGTAGCTAAGATGAAACTCTGGCGGCAAAAGTTTTGGACTTTTAGTTAGCTGTCTAATCACCGATGCAAAAAAGTATAAAAAAGTTTTTATATAAATATTTTTGGTAGAAAAGGGGCAAAAAATTAGTGCAAAAAAAAAAAGAAAAAAAAAAAAAAGAAAAAGACAAAATAAGCCGGTACTGTTCATGGCTCGAGCCAAAAGTTAAAAGACATTAAGTTGAAAACCAAATTTTCGTGGCAAAAGTTATGAAACTTTGGTGGATAAAGTTAAAAAACTCGAAGTTATGCGAAAAAAAGTAGCTAAGATTAAACTCTGGCGGCAAAAGTTTTGGACTTTTAGTTAGCTGTCTAATCACCGAGGCAAAAAGTGTAGAAAAGGGGGGAAAAATTAGAGAAAAAAAAAACCATTTCTACCCGGGCGTTGCCCCGGGAGAAAAACAAAACTCTCGTGATAAAAGTTAAAAAATATTAAGTTGAAAACCAAATTTTCGTGGCAAAAGTTATGAAACTTTGGTGGATAAAGTTAAAAAACTCGAAGTTATGCGAAAAAAAGTAGCTAAGATTAAACTCTGGCGGCAAAAGTTTTGGACTTTTAGTTAGCTGTCTAATCACCGATGCAAAAAGTATAATTTTTTTTTTAAAATATTTTTTGTAGAAAAGGGGGGAAAAAATTAGAGAAAAAAAAAAGAAAAAGACAAAATAAGCCGGTACTGTTCATGGCTCGAGCCGCTGAGCCGAGCCGAGCCGGTTACTATTCAAGGCTTGGCTTACTATTCCTAAGCCAAACCTTAAATGTTATATATAAAACATTAAGTTGAAAACCAAATTTTCGTGGCAAAAGTTATGAAACTTTGGTGGATAAAATTAAAAAACTCGAAGTTATACGAAAAAAGTAGCTGCTGTCTAATTACGGAGGCAAAAAGTATAAATTTTTTCTTTTTTTAAATAGTTTTTGTAGAAAAGGGGGAAAAATTAGAGAAAAAAAAGAACCATTTCTACCCGGGCGTTGGCCCGGGAGAAAAACAAAACTCTCGTGATAAAAGTTAAAAGACATTAAGTTGAAAACCAAATTTTCGTGGCAAAAGTTATGAAACTTTGGTGGATAAAGTTAAAAAACTCGAAGTTATGCGAAAAAAAGTAGCTAAGATTAAACTCTGGCGGCAAAAGTTTTGGACTTTTAGTTAGCTGTCTAATCACCGATGCAAAAAGTATAAAAATTAAATTTTTAAAATATTTTTTGTAGAAAAGGGGGAAAAAATTAGAGCAAAAAAAAAGAAAAAGACAAAATAAGCCGGTACTGTTCATGGCTCGAGCCGCTGAGCCGAGCCGAGCCGCCGAGCCGGTTACTATTCAAGGCTTGGCTTACTATTCCTAAGCCAAACCTTAAATGTTATATATAAAACATTAAGTTGAAAACCAAATTTTCGTGGCAAAAGTTATGAAACTTTGGTGGATAAAGTTAAAAACATTAAGTTGAAAACCAAATTTTCGTGGCAAAAGTTATGAAACTTTGGTGGATAAAGTTAAAAAACTCGAAGTTATGCGAAAAAAGTAGCTGCTGTCTAATTACGGAGGCAAAAAGTATAAGTTTTTTCTTTTTTTAAATAGTTTTTTTGTAGAAAAGGGGGAAAAATTAGAGAAAAAAAAAGAACCATTTCTACCCGGGCGTTGGCCCGGGAGAAAAACAAAACTCTCGTGATAAAAGTTAAAAGACATTAAGTTGAAAACCAAATTTTCGTGGCAAAAGTTATGAAACTTTGGTGGATAAAGTTAAAAAAACTCGAAGTTATGCGAAAAAAAGTAGCTAAGATGAAACTCTGGCGGCAAAAGTTTTGGACTTTTAGTTAGCTGTCTAATCACCGATACAAAAAGTATAAATTTTTTTATAAATATTTTTTGTAGAAAAGGGGGAAAAATTAGAGAAAAAAAAGAACCATTTCTACCCGGGCGTTGCCCCGGGAGAAAAACAAAACTCTCGTGATAAAAGTTAAAAAACATTAAGTTGAAAACCAAATTTTCGTGGCAAAAGTTATGAAACTTTGGTGGATAAAGTTAAAAAACTCGAAGTTATGCGAAAAAAAGTAGCTAAGATTAAACTCTGGCGGCAAAAGTTTTGGACTTTTAGTTAGCTGTCTAATCACCGATGCAAAAAGTATAAAAAATTTTTTTATAAATATTTTTTGTAGAAAAGGGGGAAAAAATTAGTGCAAAAAAAAGAGCAAAAAAAAAAGGAAAAAAAAGAAGACAAAATAGGAAAAAGACAAAATAAGCCGGTACTGTTCATGGCTCGAGCCAAAAGTTAAAAGACATTAAGTTGAAAACCAAATTTTCGTGGCAAAAGTTATGAAACTTTGGTGGATAAAGTTAAAAAACTCGAAGTTATGCGAAAAAAAAAAGTAGCTAAGATTAAACTCTGGCGGCAGAAGTTTGGACTTTTAGTTAGCTGTCTAATCACCGAGGCAAAAAGTGTAGAAAAGGGGGGAAAAAATTAGAGAAAAAAAAAACCATTTCTACCCGGGCGTTGCCCCGGGAGAAAAACAAAACTCTCGTGATAAAAGTTCAAAAACATTAAGTTGAAAACCAAATTTTCGTGGCAAAAGTTATGAAACTTTGTTGGATAAAGTTAAAAAACTCGAAGTTATGCGGAAAAAAAGTAGCTAAGATTAAACTCTGGCGGCAAAAGTTTTAGACTTTTAGTTAGCTGTCTAATCACCGAGGCAAAAAGTATAATTTTTTTTTTTTAAATATTTTTTGTAGAAAAGGAGGGAAAAAAATTAGAGCAAAAAAAAGAGGAAAAAAAAAAGACAAAATAAGCCGGTACTGTTCATGGCTCGAGCCGCTGAGCCGAGCCGAGCCGAGCCGGTTACTATTCAAGGCTTGGCTTACTATTCCTAAGCCAAACCTTAAATGTTATATATATATAATATTATGTTATATATATGTATTGACGATTTGTATGAGGCGTTGACGTTGTTTGTAATGACTTGTGCTAACGTGTACCCTTTTAGGGTTTTCTTTGACGTGATTAGGTATTCTAATCCTCGTATATCGATAACGGTTGATATCCCGACACTTGATTTTTATTGCTTAAACCTACGAACTCACCAACTTTATGTTGACACATTTTAGTACACTTTTCAGGTGAACAAGTAAACCAAAGACGTATTGGATGAATGATTGCATGCTAGGGTTGGACTTGGACTATTCTTGGATCCGTGATTCATAGTTCCCGATTATGGGTTATGCTTAGGATCGTTAGCCATCTTTTGAACTATCTTTTGTAAACGTTTGATGGTGTTGTGCTCCTTATACATTTTTATATGATCCGGTACTTGTATTTGAATGATTTGTATGGATTGTCTAATCCTTTAATGCATATAGATTCGTCTCTACTTAATTTCCATGTCGTGCTGTGCTTTTTCCAGTAACCCTCATTATTCCGCCTTGTTGGGGTGTTACACTTACTCTACTCTTAAAATATCTAGAGTATCCCTTATTACCTTCACATCAATTAACAACATTACTCGCCGCCTCCACCATCGCAACATCATTGCGCGGATACCCTTTAGAAGAAATTAATAAATATATACTTTTAGAGTTCGGACAAACAATGTTGTTGCAGAAAATAATAAAATTCCAACCACACAATCGACATTGTTGCATACTTCCGTCAGTATAGGCTCTCACTGGTTAGGGATTTTAATCGGATACTTAGGATGAACAGAATTATCATACATGCTACACCAGACAAAAATCGTTAACTAAACAAAAGATACAATTAACTATGGTCTTGGTGCCTCTTCTGAAAATCTTGGAAGTTGGACTAGTGAATTGACTCGGGTGACGCCTTCCAACCCTGCCCATCCCACGGCCGTTCCCTCATCACCAACTTTTGGTAAACAGCCATCATTGTTCTCTTCAGATGGTCTTACCGTACAGTTTCTCTGCAATGATGGCTCAGAGTTTTGGCCATCGTCTGATTCACCTGCTAAGGTTGCTGAAGAGAAATCTTGTTCTTCACAGTCGGAATCTGAATCCATCTTACCATCCAAGAATAAACAAATAACTGCACAATCATCCATTCTGGATGTCGGGTATTTGGTTTTCCATTCACGAGCAGCTGAGTCAACTAGGATCCTTGCTGCTGATGACCGAGTTGAAGCTGACGACACTATATCAATCACTTCTTCATTGCTTAAAACGTCCCAAACCTACAAAGGGTGTTATTGGATTTAGTATAACGAGAAAGCTCGAACACAAAAGCAACTATTCACGGTTTGACTTAGGGCCAACCTAACTGTTAGTCAACACCGGAATCGCAATATTTCTTATATAAAAAACTTTATATGATTTAGCATAGAAGAGAGAGTTTAAATTGTTTACCATTATCATGATTTGGCCTACGGCTGGGTTAATTGGCTATATGTTGTCTCTAACGGGTTAAACAAGAGAAACAAGTCAACCAGGTAGAAAGTTTTACAAAATATATTCAGATGCAAGAACCCACTAAATCGTTTTATGAAGGAAAAAAAGTTCACCTTTGTAACCATATAGTGTTTGTAATTCCTTTTTACACATTAACTATTCATGAATATCCATGAAACTGAATAAAAAAGTTAGATGTTATGCTCACAGTCCAACCCAGCCTTTTTTGACCTGCACTTAAAATAATCCGTTTTAACCTGGACTTGTTCTGAAAGACCCACTTATTCTTCGACCCCTGGTTTACCATGCACTTTACCGAATCACGAAAATTACTCTTGAAAATTATAATGTTAAGAAGTAACTCATCTCAAACCCAAATCTCAAAGATTGACTTTTTTACCAAGGGGGTTTGTTTGATTTAAAAGTCAAAGTACATGAGAAGAAAAAATAATCACTTGCATCAACTAAAGCCACATGGTGTATGTTTGAAATTTGACTATCTGTTTGACCATTTCATAATTGAGGAAAATAACTTATTTTTTTTTCGAACATTCAGTCGGTATGCGACATCAGGGAAACCTCACCGTATAATGGTGAAGCCTTGCACGTACCCTAGACAACGAGATATTGACCATGGGCTGTTACAAGTATTCGGAGGAAAAAACCCCAAGACTTGCCATCCCTAAGGATCGAACTCAAGACCTTGGGTAAAACCTGGGATGCCTCTGACCAGTTGGACTAGTCATCATTGGCAGGAAAATAACTTATACTGTCTACGACAGCACATATTCCAGTCAACTTTATAGCTCTACTTAACTACTTTATGACCAAAAAATAATATATACGGGCACAAACGAGCTTTAAAATCTCAAACTAATCAAGTGGATGGTTTCTTTTGTGGAAAAAAGGACCAGTTTGCATAAAAATAAGATATGATCAGGCATGAAACAAGACGAGTAGACAAATTGTTTCATTAAGCCATTATTTTGCAAGATGGCACAATGAAAACTGAAAAAGGCATGAAACTTGGGAGTATATAAATAAATTTTCAAGTTGGTATAAAATAGTATTGAGACGTACCCCATCTGAGGCAAGAACGATAAATTTATCTCTGTCAGTGAGGACCCTGTGAGAAAATTCAGGAATAGATATGACTCCATATTCCTTCAAACAAAAATCTCCAAATGCGCGTGCCATTGCCAACCCTGGTGCATCATCAAATGGCAACCAAACTCTAGACACCTCCGGTTCATCTTGCAAAGCAAAAACACGACCTTTGCAACGTTTAATCCTTTCAGCCTCTCCTATCATATCAGAATGGTTTAAATCCTTTTAGTTCTAAAACATTACTTTCTGACAACTTAAAGAATCTTGGTGGACCAAAACCTGTAGTCTTAAATTACTTTAAGGGTAAATTACAAAAATGGTACCTGGGTAGGTGTCGAAATTTCACTTTTCGTACCTCAAAGAATTTAATTACGCGAGTCATACCCAGAGTTGTCAAATATGCACGCTGACGATACCTCCGACTAACGGAGACTAACGGATCGTTAAGTTTGGTCATGTGCCACTCACATGTATATGTAAATGTCTATTTTACCCCCTTATCTGCCACTTATCTTCCTTGTATCCCTTTTAAAACCAGATCTATAAGTTATATGTATATATACATATATATTAACACACATATAAATCTATATAAGAAAAAAACAAATTACACTTTGATTGATGGATTCGTTAACTCTTTCAAGCTTTAAAGTAGGTGCTCTTAATCAAGTCGATCTACAACTAAAAGCTTGCCTTTCCTTCTTGCTACTTCACGTTTTTTTTACTTCCGTCACCGGTACCACCATAGTCACCACCACCATAGCAGCTTCTTCCGCCTCCCATGAAACTTCCGGCGACCGAAGACTGACCAACGTCGTTGCCGATCAGCTTGGCTTTTCCCGTCGATTCTCCACAAAAGACGTCATTTCCATCTTTTAAAAAGCTTACTGGGTCGGGTCTTGTACTCTGTTAACCCGATTTACTTAAAAAGGTAATGGGTAGTGATGAAAATGTGATTCAAGTTTAAATGTAAATGGTTAGACTGTAGTTGATAATTGTGTGGTATTACTGTTTGATTTTCGAAAATCACCGTCGAAGAAACCAACACCACCACGATCAAATTTTGATTTTGAGAATATTATAGATTTGTTATGCTTTTGTAATTATGATAGATTTGTTATGTTTTGGATGATGGTGTATGTATACACGATTGGGGGATAATAAAACAAGTTATCAAGATTAATTTATATGATTGTTGGGGTGATTTTCTTTTTAATCTCAGATTGTTTCTTTTTTTTCTTCCCAAATATATATATATAATTTTTTATATTAATTTTTTGTAACTATGAGTGATATAATCTTAAAGGTAAAATTACAGAAATGGTACCTGGTTTGTTCGAATGATGGGACAGATGGGTGGGAAAGTACGTTTATACCCTCGCACGTGAGCGACATGTGACCAAACTTAACGATCCGTTAGGCTCCGTTAGTCGGAGGTATCGTCGGCGTGCATATTTGACAACTCTGGGTATGACTCGCGTAATTAAATTCTTTGAGGTACGAAAAGTGAAATTTCGACACCTACTCAGGTACCATTTGTGTAATTTACCCTTACTTTAATGACAATAATGCGCAAGAAGTAACTTAAGCATAGTACTTGGTCTTTAACTTACTTGGTAAGTCAGGCTTCAGATCAACAGTTAGCTGAACTGCTACAAGTGAATTGTTGCTATCGTTGGACGCCATGATGGCCCGAGAATCTCCTATGCTTCCCATATAAAGATTTAATCCCTTCAAATCAAAGTTTTACTCAGATAATAAAATTAAAACACTAGGCTCTAATCCAGAAATGCAAATTCATTGTTACAAATAGCCAAGAGCCCAAGAGCAATACCTGTTTTACAATTGTAACAGCAGTGCTGCCACTACAAAAGCAATCCAAACTGGGATGAAACCTCAATTCTTTATCCATCGATTTATACGTTTTCAAAAAGGCATCTCTATATATCGAGTCCAACTTATCGTTTATTCCCACCTCATAATCTGCTCCATCTGAAGCAGAATCCTGACTGCAACAAATAGTACCAGTAGACTTTTTTTTCTTTGACTCGTGAGAATCAAGGAAAGAAAATAATTTTAATGGTAATGTATCACGAACTTTACGAGAAACAAGATGACCATAAGGTCCATGCCCATCAAAGACTCCACATAAAGTCACATCTTCTGCCATGAAATCCTGCAGTGATTTACAGTAACAATAAGCAAATTCAAATTTACATAGTATCATACATCAACTATAAAATGTTATTCTTTTAGAAGACTTACTTCCCACACAATCATCGCATCTTGGTTTACTCCCTTCCGCCCTTGCTGAGTAAATATGCAAGAACTCCGGCTTTTCCCGTTAGTGAAAATCCTGTTTTCAATGGATGAGATATTCTGCAAGGCACTCACATGGTCGGAAAACGTTGTTTTTGTTCTTTTTTGTCCACAACACATGGCGAGTTCAAAACAAGAGGGTGGAGAAACGGTCTCTCCTTCACTCATGCTACTACAAGAACTCTTGCTACTTGTGGAAACACAACACCCCATTTTCAGTCGACCAACATCCGTGTTAGATACGATATAGAAGATTCAGTATCATAAACGATCAGCCCGGCTACACAAATGCAGAAACTGAAATTTCAATGAGAGGATAGAGTATATACCACTTGAATATAAAGCTTATACTTGATATAACAAGTGGGAACTTTTTATGCATTTATATCCAATAATTGTAAGTAGCTGTTGATTAAAGAATCATGTGAAATTGTCAACTGTCCAAACTCCAAAACATGATATACCAAACTGTCAACTATCAACTTATCCAATAATGTTTTTCAAATTAAACTCATTAAGAAGTAGCATAACGCAGCAGTTTGACTCGTGATGTGACAAAAAAAAAAAAAGTCTTCTTGACCAAGAAGATTAGTATTACAAAACAAAAAACAAAGGGTAAACAGGTGATATTCTATAGGAATTTTTTATAGCAAGTAGTGTAATGATGGCAAGACAGAAGGCTTTTAGTTGTTCTTGCTTGAGAAATGATTGGTTTTTATCATGCCAATTGAAGATGACAATAATTAAACAAATCAAATCCTAACTGTAGATAATAATTAAATAGGCAAAGTAAATCATTATCATGTTACCTGCACTATCCACTGATCCATTAAAGGATTAAAAAAACACAGGGATTACATCAAAAAGATTCTTTAATCAATTTTACTGAATCTTATTACATTCACATAAGGAGATATATACAAAGTAACATAAACTAGTAAGCTGCCTCAGTATAAAACTTAAAAAGAATAATAATAATACGAATAATAATCTCATAATAAAAAAAAAAAAACCTTTTATTTTTGCTCTCATTAACATACATATGAAGGTCTCAGAAAAGACTGAATGTAAATATGAAGTTTTCCAAGATTTTTCCAATAAAAACAAACACACATTTCAAGCAACAAACAGATCATGTATGCCCAAATTGAAATGCAACAAGAACAACAATAAATAGAAAAATCCATCAAAGCTAAAATGCTCAAATCATCTATACTAGTACTAGCAACAATAGTAAGTTCAAGAAAAACATAAATCAAGATTTTCTATCAATGTTTAACAAATAAAGCAAAAGTAAAACAGCACAGTTATAATTAGAGACTAATTACAAAACCCAACAAAGAATTGGTAAAAAAGATTAATTCTCGATGGAAAATTTTTTACCTTGTTGTAGTAGTAAATTGATGTGGGAATTCAAGTGGAGAGGTTATAGAGGGGAGTGCATTGAAAGAAACACGGGATGAGTGAGTGAGGGAAGGAGAGAGAGAGAGAGAGATGACAGGAAAAAAGGGGTTCTATAAATGTAGTGGTTTTTAAGATTTTGTTTAGTAGAGTACTTAACTAATCATAAAAGTCGAATTTCAAGGTTTGGAATCCACGTTAAAAATTAGGGTATCTGTGTGTGTATGTAACTTGTCTTCAAATACTATTGCATGGAAGAAACTTTAATCGAGTTCATTGTATGTAAAGAACCCGATAAACTGAATGATTTGTGTAAGCCACCGAATGAAAAATTATGTCAGTCAGTCACAAGCCAGCTGGCCCGCCACGTCATAATAAAAAGAGAATAATTTTATTTAGTTATAAAACCCTATATATGTCAAGGGTATACCAGATCCAAAACTCGAATCGAGTAAAAAAAGGTAAATATACCCAGAATAGAGATGATTTGTAGAAGAAACAAAACTAGCAGTCATGTCCTTTTAAGAATATCATATCATAGAAAGTTTAAACATCTATATACATAAAAGATATATATGTCATGGTTATCATCATCATCAACACCATCACACCTATATATATACACCACCCACTGTCGGCCACCATCACCACCATCACACCTATATATATATACACCACCCACTACTGGCCACCATCACCACCATCACACCTATATATATATACACCACCCACTGCGGCCACCATCACCACCATCACACCTATATATATATACACCACCCACTACCGGCCACCATCACCACCATCACACCTATATATATATACACCACCCACTGCGGCCACCATCACCACCATCACACCTATATATATATACACCACCCACTGCCGGCCACCATCACCACCATCACACCTATAAATATATATACACCACCCACTGCCGGCCACCATCACCAGCATCACACCTATATATATATACACCACCCACTGCCGGCCACCATCACCAGCATCACACCTATAAATATATATACACCACCCACTGCCGGCCACCATCACCAGCATCACACCTATATATATATACACCACCCACTGCCGGCCACCATCACCAGCATCACACCTATAAATATATATACACCACCCACTGCCGGCCACCATCACCAGCATCACACCTATAAATATATATACACCACCCACTGCCGGCCACCATCACCAGCATCACACCATATATATATACACCACCCACTGCGGCCACCATCACCACCATCACACCTATATATATATACACCACCCACTGCGGCCACCATCACCACCATCACACCATATATATATACACCACCCACTGCGGCCACCATCACCACCATCACACCTATATATATATACACCACCCACTGCCGGCCACCATCACCACCATCACACCTATAAATATATATACACCACCCACTGCCGGCCACCATCACCAGCATCACACCTATATATATATACACCACCCACTGCCGGCCACCATCACCAGCATCACACCTATAAATATATATACACCACCCACTGCCGGCCACCATCACCAGCATCACACCTATATATATATACACCACCCACTGCCGGCCACCATCACCAGCATCACACCTATAAATATATATACACCACCCACTGCCGGCCACCATCACCAGCATCACACCTATATATATATACACCACCCACTGCCGGCCACCATCACCAGCATCACACCTATAAATATATATACACCACCCACTGCCGGCCACCATCACCAGCATCACACCTATATATATATACACCACCCACTGCCGGCCACCATCACCAGCATCACACCTATAAATATATATACACCACCCACTGCCGGCCACCATCACCAGCATCACACCTATAAATATATATACACCACCCACTGCCGGCCACCATCACCAGCATCACACCATATATATATACACCACCCACTGCGGCCACCATCACCACCATCACACCTATATATATATACACCACCCACTGCGGCCACCATCACCACCATCACACCATATATATATACACCACCCACTGCGGCCACCATCACCACCATCACACCTATATATATATACACCACCCACTGCCGGCCACCATCACCACCATCACACCTATAAATATATATACACCACCCACTGCCGGCCACCATCACCAGCATCACACCTATATATATATACACCACCCACTGCCGGCCACCATCACCAGCATCACACCTATAAATATATATACACCACCCACTGCCGGCCACCATCACCAGCATCACACCTATAAATATATATACACCACCCACTGCCGGCCACCATCACCAGCATCACACCATATATATATACACCACCCACTGCCGGCCACCATCACCACCATCACACCTATATATATATACACCACCCACTGCCGGCCACCATCACCAGCATCACACCTATAAATATATATACACCACCCACTGTTTGGCTTTTCTTTTGGCTGCAGTCCTGCAGATCAAAAGGTAGGTCGGGTGGTTTGGGTTTTTTTAGGTTTGTAATTTTGAAGTGTATTGAAACATTATCTAAAACTTAATGAAATTTTTATGATGTGGTGGTCGGAATTGGCCGGTTATTTCGTATGCGGTAACTATTTTTCTAAACAAAAAGTCCAAATGTACTATATTGTTGATTTAACTTGTCAAACATCATTTTGAGTGTTGATTACGACACATAAGCTTTCCAGATAAGCAATTAAATCAATATAAATTAAATGTTAACCGGATACTCTTGTAGCCAGTCACCAGTTACATAAATCATTCAGTTTATCGGGTTGTTTACATACAATGAACCCGATTAAAGTTTCTTTCATACAATAGTAGTTGAAGACAAGTTACATACACACACAGATACTTAACCCTAAAAATTACTAGCATGGTACTCGCGCAATGCGGCGGCGGTGGCGGGGACGACAGTCTAGTAGTGTCGGTGACAGTATTATTGGTGGTGGCGGTGTCAAGTGTTGTAGGTTGATGTAAAGGTGATAGTGGAATATTTTAGAAGATAAGGGCTTAAAGTGTTAATTATTTTTTTGAACGGCAAGCAAGGATACCCGCGGCAAAGGTATCTCGAGATGCACCACGACCCGGTGGGGGAAAACCCCTAATTAATCCGCTACAGAAGGCACGACGATTAATTAGAGTAAACCCTGCCCCCTCAGCAAGATTCGAACCCAGGTGGGGAGCCTTGCATCACAGAGGGACCTCGATGAGAAACCACTGCGCTATGGCAGGGATCTCTTAAAGTAAGAGTTTAGAGTGTAAATTAATTCATAAGGGCAAATTTGGTAATTTATAAAAACTCTTTCCAAAGTGGGTATTTATTAAGGGTAATTTAGTACTTTTGCATTTAACCATTTTCTAACACTTTTCAAAAATAGGGGGTTGATAATTATTATAAAGGAGTATAGATAAAGTTGATAAATTTATGCGAATTAAAATGTTTAAGATATGATTAATTGTGTTATTAACTAATGTTAAAAAAAAAAAATTTGTTTATTAACTTATAAAAGTAAAGACTATTTTGCTCACTAACTATTTCCAACATTAAAAAATCTATGAGAAATTATAACTTTAAAATCTTAATTTAATTTCAAACACCCCAAAATGATGTGAAGATGCCATTGCCTATCAGAGTTGTCAATTTAAAGAGTCAAATTAAAGCTTGTGATTAAAACTAAAAATCCATCAACTAGTGGCATCACTTAATTTCAATGAAATTAGTGTTAATTCTCTTCAATTGGTATAATTGGTATTGTATTTAATGAAAACGACAAAATAAAGATTGCAAAAACTATGTTTAACTGTTTATTAACTTTAAAATCTTAATTTAATTTCAAACACCCCAAAATGATGTGAAGATGCCATTGCCTATCAGAGTTGTCAATTTAAAGAGTCAAATTAAAGCTTGTGATTAAAACTAAAAATCCATCAACTAGTGGCATCACTTAATTTCAATGAAATTAGTGTTAATTCTCTTCAATTGGTATAATTGGTATTGTATTTAATGAAAACGACAAAATAAAGATTGCAAAAACTATGTTTAACTGTTTATTAACTTTAGTACGAGTAATAAAAAAAAATGTTACTTTAATTGTTGAAAAAGCTTGAAGGAATTTTGCAATGTTTTTTCCACTCTTTTGGTGAACTATGCCAAAAGAGGATAGGCCCTTCCTTTTGTATGGAGATAGATCCAAAATGGAATGATTAAAGTTGATAGACAACTTTGATTTTGTATTCTTTATGGAAAAGTTGCAAGATTCTTCAAGTAATTACATAAGAAACATGATCTGCAGTGCTTATACAATACATTATGAACTTGATGAAATTACATTTCCGGTTGATTTATTCACACTCAAACGCATAACTTATACTTCATCGGTGCCTACTAATTCAACAGCATTTACGTATTGATCTTAGATTAATCAAATTTGGTTCAATTGTATTGTATGTGAATTTACTACGGAGTATTTTACTTCGGATTATTCAAAATTTCCACTTTATCATTCCTTATGTACTCATTATCAGTTCTAATTTTTTTAACATCATGTTGAAACCATGACCCACCTTATCTTTAGCAGCTATTCAAAGTGTTATGTTTCATAATAATGTATGGGTATAAACAGGTTGTTATACGAAGACATTGTTGTAGCAAAAAGGTGAAGTGGGAGGACACCTTAACCCCCGGTACACTATGGTACCAGCCATGAAACCATCCTCAGCAGGCTGACTCCCTGGGCACTCCCTCATTTTACCATGGAATACACACACAAGAGTTTCAGGATCGAACCTGGGTCTGCGCATTGTAGCAACCCTCTTGTGGGCCCACTGGTTACTGAGGTCTGGGTATCACTGGGCTATAAGCCCATTGGTTATACGAAGACATTCACATGATAAGTTTTATAAATATAAAGCATTCATAATTCATTTATATAATAAAAAATATTAATTATAAACTTCATAAATAACTCAAAATAATATTAAAATAAAATCATCAGAACATAATAATAATTTTTTTAAAAATAATAATAATTATCAAAAACTGATTGAACCGGACAGGTTTGACTGGAAAAACTGATGTGTTCAACCGTTTACTGATTAATTTAACAAAAAAGCTGGGCTCTTTTGATCCAACCGATCGCACACCAACTTAATTGGTTGAATCGGACGAAACTGGTTTTTAAAACATTTGCACGGGCGAAAAAAACTTTTTTGGATGACAAAGTCACAAAACGAGCTGAGTCTCTATTGTCCAATTAAATGAAAAGGTTTAACAGTTATAAGCCCTTCACCATGCAATTATATACCCAAGTCATGGCAAATTTGAAAACTATGTAGCCCATGTTTGTCTATCAGCCTTTTTCTAAAAGTGAATTAACCCATTAGAATAGCCCAAACCAAACCCATTGCATGTTTGATAAAAATAAATGTTAGGTGGGTGGTCACGATTTCGAATCACGACACTTTCAAGTTCTTGAGACATTTCTCAGAGTCTGAACTTTCAAAAATCGTGGTGGTTTAATGGTTTGCCCAGTCTGAAAAATATATTTGAGACGAAATGTCGGCTCAGATTGCTTGCATTACCTAGAAAAATATTTAGAAAATAAAGATCCGATAAATGTAAAATTAGAAATTTAAACATATAAGAAAATAAAGATCCGATAAATGTAAAATTAGATCCAATGCTAAGGACGTCTTTAAGCGTCCTTCAGCAGTCGCATCATATCTTCACAAAACCTTAAAATCCTTATAAATCCTTCAAATCTTTAAATTTTATCTGTAACCATACAAACATTCTTATATTTTGCACATTAACACACATCCTTACATATCTAATACTATCTTATAAAGCATTTTGCCTTTTTTTAAAATCTCAAAGATGATTTGAACTACCTAAATTACCCCTCTTCTTTATTCACTAATTTAAACATCTCTATCTAATATACCTATAATACCCTTAAATCTCAACCATTCATTTTCCTCTCTCCTCAAATCTCAACCACTCATTTTTTTTTCTCTCCCCCATAAATCATTTTATTCCTCTAATTCATTCAAAATCTTTTATCTCAAAAACCGTATATCGATAAATTATAAAAATTGTATGGGTGTTCTTAAAATTTCATGCTCTTTCATTAGAGATGTCATTCGATATAGTTTCGACGAATTTTTAAATCCGAGGACGGAGCCCGTACGGCTAAGGCATTTGGCTATCATACTCTATGACTTGATCTATCACCCTCACCATCTCACCGCCGCAACGCGCGTGCACTATCTCTCGTTTTATATATAAACAAACAACAAAAGATATTATGGGCATTCTAAAAATATATCCTTGACTAAAGATATTTACCCACAAATTCTAATTAAGAACATCCTTACTATCTTCTATTGAAGATAATCTAAGTTGAAAGTACCATGAGATAGTTGAAAAGTCTCTATTATCCACCCTAGGTTGAGCCACATCATACCAAAATCTAGCAAGACACTTTCTCATCCATAAACTATGAAAAGTAGATAAGATGATAAGCCCACCAATAATCTAACCAAAACATATATTGCAAAAATCATATCCATATCACTACCATTCACCACCACCATGGCATCTCCCACCTTGATCACCCCCACAACCTCAACTCCTAAACCCCTTGTACCACCCATTATCCGCTCCAAACTCTCCTCCAATGCCACCACCACCCACCGCCGCAACTTCTTATCATCATCAACAACAGCCATAATAGCCCTCATCTCTTCTTCCCCAGTAGTACTACTTCCAGCATCAGCTGCATTGGCTGCTACTGATGAAGAATATGCACAAGAAACAAAAGAAGTGATCAAAAAGGTAAGGGACACAATCAACATGGACAAAACTGACCCCAACATTGCAACTGCTGTGGCCGAGCTAAGAGAAACTTCAAACACATGGGTTGCAAAATACAGGAGAGAAAAAGCCTTGTTGGGCAGGCTGTCTTTTAGGGACATGTATTCGGCCTTGAATGCTGTATCTGGCCATTATGTTAGTTTTGGTCCCACTTCTCCTATTCCTGCTAAGAGGAAGACTAGAATTCTAGAAGAGATGGATTCTGTTGAGAAGGCTTTGTTGAGGGGGAGATAGATATATATCCATTGATGAGTTTATCCATCGACTTACTTGTAATAATCATATTATTATTTTTGTATAATTTATATATATGGCTATATATAAAATGTGTTATCATGAGGTTTGTGATACATTCGACACGGATAAGGTTTGTGTTATATCATGTTTTACTTATTCCGTGGCTTGATTATTTTTGTATACTGTCACATGGACTAAATTATGTGGTCTTCTTATGATCAAACATAAGAATAATATATGGAAGTCACAACTCACAAGTCATGATTGAGATATACTATATATATAATATAATAGCATATATGCATGATCCTTGTCTAATTCCTCCTGATGTCGTAGATGTTCAATCTTCTGCGTTGTCTCATGCTCAATGTTTCCCAACTCATCTTTCTTAACTCATTTGGAGCATTGTTTTAGTTGATTTAGCGAGGAGGTATCGAGGATTCATGGGCTTAGGACGAGTTCGAAAAATAAGTCTATAGGCTAGCTAGACACAACGAATTAAATCGTATTAACTAGTTTTTAAAAACGACAATAAATTTTATTAGTATATATCAATAAACATAACAAATATTATTATTAAAAATTTGTAAGAAAAAAAATCATACTATTAACATAACATATCATAAGGTATAGACTGTACTTGGCATGAGCACCGGTCAAAACCCGGGCCGGCCCGTGCAAAATCACTAGTCCCTAGACTATTCTTTTATATAAATATAAATATAAATTAAAGTTTTGCGCCTTGAAAAACATGCTATGAATGGTCAGTCATCAGGGTCGGCTTTATAGTTATATTGGGTTAGACTTGAGCCTAAAGCTCATTAAGCACCAAGGCCCCAAATTTTCCATAGATCAGTCGATTAGTATATTGAGTTTTATAATTTAGATGAATAAAATTATACGAGTATTTAGGGCTTTCTTTATCAAAGAGAAGTAGAGAACAACCGCCTCCACCTTAATCTTTTAGCACAGCAAATTGCATTAGTCCAGCAGAGTAGTTGATGCAGGCTTAGGCCCAAACATTCTTGATCAGACCCTTTTGTACTTAAAAGATCAAGACAAAAAGAGGCCTTCACTAAAATGGGCATAACTTTTGCTACAGAGCTCCGATTTTGACGTGACCAGTCGAAACGACCGTTGGAAAGAGGAGCATCAAGCTGCAAACTGCCATAGGCGGTTTGGGTCAGTCTTCGGGCCCAAAAACGCCGTTTTCTAGGAGTTATGGACTTTTTTATATGTTTTTTCGGGTTTTTTGGATTTTCTTTTCGTTATAACTTTCGGCCCACTTATGTTTTTAGGCCCGTTCGAATTTTGCATGCTTATTTATATCGTTGTAAACATTGGGAAATGATCAGACTTGATTAAATCAAAAATTCATTTTTTCCCTATACACATGCTTGTGTTTTAGTGTGAAAATCCTAAATTTCGGTATTCTATTTGAATCAACGAAAATTTAGAAGAATTTTTCCTGGGTATTCTTTGAATCAACAGGATCAATTATCTGTCCAGAAATTCCGTCTGCGTCAGTAGTAGTGCCAACACTTCCAGCCTTTCACAGTATTTTTGTATATCCGCCATAAGGCAGGTGCGTTTCTTTTGCTTTCTTTCTTTGTTTACCTTAGTTTTATATGCCCTAAATAACTGGACCGCCAAACTTTATCCCGCTCAAGGCCCCCAAAACTTTTGAGCCGGCACTGTGAGTCATTTTGCCCTATGCCAAAACTCGTACATTTGCACATGGTAATTTTTGTACAGGGTAGTCAGTTCTCAAGATTCCGGTTTCTTAACCTTTAGAGATGGTATTTATAAACCTGTGATTCAAAGTTTAATCACACATACCGACCACTATCAAGTAACACTAATAAAATGTGTGTTCTCGATCATTTGATCCGGTCATCCAGAAAGACCAAAACCCATATCTGTGACCCAACAAAACTCGGATACTAATAAACACAACAAAATAATCCTAGTAACACCTATACGTTTACAATGAGATTAATAATCTTTCTTTAATATGGAATATGTTACAGCAATACATCGCATAATAGGTAGCAATACCTAAATTTGATTTATCTATATGTATGTATATTAATAACAAATTGATCATGATCAACTGGTACTGTCACCATATGACCACATGGACTCACAAATGAAGACTAAAAGTTACAAGCTGAAATTTTGTTAAAAGCAGGTGGAAAAATTATATTTTGTAATTCATGTGTGAAAATGATCAGTCACCGGACCTGAATTATATGTCGTGTGTGCTTTGAATAACAAGATGGTACATGGACAAGAGGGTTTTCAACTTTTCACCCATTGACTAATAGTTTGGGACAATTCCAAAGCGTGGTTTGGTCACAATGCAGAAATAAGTATCTATGTCAACATTGACTAACCTAACTTCTTTTTGGACTCATTTTATTTGGTTAAAACCACATATCCAATATCTACATGCATCTTTGGGTTTGTTTGGATTAAAAACGCACTGCCACAAATGGTGGATTTCTGGGTAACATTAAAGGATCTTGTGACATTCTCTAATGGATTTGAAAATCCAGAATGGGGGAATTACTTGTGCTTCTCCTACTATTCTTTGATCATGACTATGTATATCGTTAAAACTTTAAATTTAATATATGCTTATGGTCGATCTGCGATAACTTGATTTTTGTGACACGGAACATAAGCAAGAACATGATCTTTACAATACGCTTTGAGAGAGATAAAATTCTTGATATTTCACAAATAATCGTGACATAGAACATAGCACGATATAAGTATATAACACATAATATTGTTAACCACAAGTAATATATTAGTGAATGATGATCCAAGATTACAACATAAATATAAGAGGGATCTATTTTTTGACGAGTATCCGAATGAAAATACTGAAAGTTGGGGAAATTAAAAATTGGAGACATAATTGAAAATTGCCTAGGCCTCCAATTTGATCTGTCAACTGGTCTGGGCCAGCATATTGCCATCTCGACCGTCTGAGTCTCTAACTGGACTTTCCATCTAAGGAAGCCCATATAATTTCATATGCAATACATTTTAAGCTGATCATCTTTCGTTTTTATAAATCCTTTAATGGTTCGACCTAAATTTATCAATCAACTCTAAATAGTTGATCAAAATCATTGCCTGAATTAATAAAGTAGTTATTTCTGATTAATAAATAAATAAGTAAACGAAAAAAAAGGTGTAACAAAGATTGATCCATGTCCTATTGACTTTGGATTTAATTAAGTTGACCAGGTTTCTACATATGTCGAGCGAGTTGATGACACATGTTTTTTCCGTCTACATATGAACTTGGCCGAGTTTAGATCTACTCACATATGCATGTGACTGGAAGATCAACTCTTATATTGTTTTCTTTTTGTTTTTGTTTCGTTTAATATGATTTCGATAGATAGATACATACATACATGATACATGTAATGTAATCGTCCGTAGGTTGGATTTGATTAAATGGTCAGGAAATGACAGTTGGGTGGTTGCATTGAAGGTTGATTGAGTAATCATCAACTCGTGTTAGGATTTGGTCAAAATCTCTAGACATTAAAAAGGTGGCACTATTAAAGAATGTGTAATACGAACAATGTTAAATATAGACTTAAGGACCCGAAGTTAACATAAAAAAAAATATACATTTCATATAAAAAGTCTATCCCATGACTTTTTATGGTAAGTGTATAACTATTCTATATACATTAACTTCAGTCTTTAAGCATGCAAGACTCATATAATAATTAAATAAGGGTTTTGTTAAACACAGCCGTTAGGGCTGCAGTGTAAATGCATTAAATAGTTGTATACTTAACATAAAATTTAAGGGGAGATTTTTGATATGAAAAATACAATTTTTTTATGCACGTTAAATGCAGTCCTAATAGTTGCGTTTAACATTTCCCATTAAATAATTATAAATATGAGACTAATTTGGTGTTGATCAAACATGTAAAATTAAGAGAAGAATCAAATGAAATATCTATATATAATGATTAATCCTTCTAATATAATGGCCTAAAAATTCTCCTAACTATTAGATGAAGACATGTGGCAAAATCAGGGGGCAAGATTAGGAAAGAGAATTAGTGGATACCACATGTCACTTCTTATAGTTTTAGGAGGATTTTTAGGCTAATCCTTAGGAGGATTTATCATTTTCCACACACATATATATATATATATATATATATGTGTGTGTGTGTGTGTGTGTGTATATGTAAAATAAATTGTTTATCATGTTTTTAAAACAACCACAGCAAATTAGAGATAAATATTACTTAGCATTTTCCTTATTTTAATAATTAAAGAACATTAACTATGGTAGCTAATTAGCGCAATCGGTGTTGATTGATGGGATCTCTGATGTTATGTGTGTTAGTACAAAATTTATGGAATGTTTTAATCCACCCTTTTGATGTGAGTTATTATATATTTTGAAAAATTATATTTTTCATATTAAAAGTTTACCTCTAAATTTTATGATAAGTATATACAACTATTTAATACATATCAATTATAGCTCTTAGAACTCTAGTTAACAAGAATAAGCCTCATGAATCAACCAACTAGATAGGAATCACATGTGGGTTACTTGAAATGAGTCATTTGGATATGATATGGTTTTTGAATAAAGATTTTATTGTGTTTTGTTCTTACAGACACTTCAATAATTCATTTTATAAATGTAGATAATTATTTTGCCGTTAAAAAAAATAGATAATGAGATTTGAACATTAATAAAATATCTTAAAGTTAAAAAGTTTACCAATAAGTCATAACTCCATTGGCATATGTAGGTTTTTGATAAAAACAAACAAGAAATTGGTTAATTGGTTTTATTTTATTTTCTTTATATTTTTAATCAAAGCATGTCCAATATCAATATCAAAATAAGGTTTTTATTACAGTCAGTCGATATTCGACATCAGGGACACCTCACCGTATAATGGTGAAGTCTTGCACGTATCCTAGACTACGAGATGTAGACTATAAGCCGTTACAGATAATTCAAAGGAAAAAATCCATGACATGTCACTCTAGAGAGTCGAACCCATGACCTGAAGTAAAACCAGAGATGATTCCAGCCAGTTGATCTAGCTTTCATTGTCTAGTTTTTAATAAGCTACTTCATATAATATAAACATAACTCTAATTATCATAATAGCCTAATCTACATACTACGATTAATCAAAATAAATATACCACTATCCAATATGTGGTGGTGTAAATTGGATTCTCGTAATATGATATTCAAATACATTAAGGTTTTATTTAATTATTATTTAATTGACTTAACAAAAACATATTTAATCCATTAAGTTAAATAAGATTATTATTTTTGGTTAATAAACGAATGAACACCCTACTTTTATCGTTCAAAACTTCAAATTTTATATAAATTATAGGAAATGATAAATATACTTAAAACATCAATCTAATAATCATTTTAATAACTTACTTATATTATTTATTAAGAAATAGAACATTCCTATCATGCTGCATACACATTGTGAACTTCAACGATTTACTAATGTTAGTAATCATAGAATCTCTTAAAGTTGTTTGGGGTATAGTTTGTCAAACTCGTACGTGTCACGAGTTGCTTCGTACGAGTCAAGTTAAAACAAAGTAAAAATAAGGTGACTCGGTGGATTACTCGTCTGAAACGGTGCGAGTCACGTCCCAAGTCGATACGAGTCGCGTTCCGACTCGCAATTAACTATAATTATTTTTTTTTTCTTTTTATTCTTTATTTTTCAAAAATAAAATTTGTATATGATTTTAAATTTGCTTTTAATTTTAATAGTATTTTTATATTTTTAACTTAATACATAATTATTATATCATATTTGTATCATAAATACATGTATATTATCATATTTATATATGTTATTTAATATCCTAACTCTTATAATTCATGTTTCAAGTCTCAAGTCAAAGTATGGTTAGGGCCTCCAAATTTACATTACAAACTACTACAGTACATTTTATTTTTTTTCTCATTGTTCAAAACTTCTGTCCCTAGGCAAGAACGTTTCCAAATTTTAAGGATAACATATAAGTCAAATAAATTGAAAAAAAACACACACTTAAATATGCCCTAAGGGAAAAAAAGAAAAGAAAAAAAAAACACACAACAAAACGCATCTTATTATTGTCGATTATTACTAGAGGCATATTAAATGCCCTTCCAAAAACGTGAAAAAAGAACCCAATGTGTACATTATTCTCGAACTTTCGTTTTTTTAATTTGTTTTGTGTTAAAAGCCATCATCTTCGAGGTACATTAATGGTAAGGCACTTGCAAGATTTTAAGATAGATCGAGTCGAGTTCAAATTTTACTAGGTAAAATAAAAAAATAAAAATAAAAAATGGCTAAAGTAAAAATGTAAGAGTTGACCACATGAATTTTTTTTGACAAGTGAATTTTACCTCAGACGCGTATGATGTGTGCTAATCGCACAACGAAAGGGTCCCGCACTAAGCGGATCTTAAATAGCCTTTCTCACCATACCACCTCCTTAATTAGAAAATACCGTCGAGGAGAACCTACCATGGTTCAAACTCGAGACCTTGGAGTAAACTCCCCCGGGGCCCCGCATAGCAGGTTTAGTGAAACACCCCTGGCCACTGGGGTTTAACCCAGTGGTTGAGTTGACCACATGAATACTTGGGTGCATACGAGCCAAATGTCAGACTATCCCCTTATGGCCTAACCATGTATTCCTCTACGTTTTTTGACGATGATTAAAAACGATGTTGTTGAAGATGCCTACATTGTGACACGAATGGTTAGAATTACTACTCGTAATTATTCGATGGTTTGAGTTAAAACTAAAATACCATAAGTTAAACGTGATTATCAAAAATGAGAAAATATCTTCACAATTCTATCTTTTCAGATGGAAAAATAGGAAATATGTTTATTAATTCTCATCTATCTATAATCTAACTAAAAGAGGAGGTTGGGGGTACATTTGGCACCCCTAATCCCCCTTCTTAGGCCTAATTCTCCCTCATAATTAATCTAGCTATCTTCTTTTTTCTAGATTTTTTTTTTCTTATTAAATAGATAATTATATTTAAAATCTATTATAAATCTTTTCCTATCAAAACAAATCTTTTTAAATTTAAAGATATATATTATCCTTAAAACTCTCACAATAAGTTATTATATATACAACCTAAATAAATTTTTATTAATCATTTTTCATCATTCATCTCTTTCTATCTTTAAAAAAAATTCATGGTCATATAACTTCTCAGCAAAAGAAAAACATACCTTTTTTTATATCATTTTAATTTAATTTTTGGTGTTTTGTTCATTATTTGATATTTAATTGTTATGTTATTGTTATTTTCAACTCTTTTAATTTATTTATTTTGTTGTCAATTGTAGGTTGATCATGGCTTATTCTTCTACAAAAGGTTTTATTCTTTTAAATTTATTTTGCTCATTAATTTATTTTGCTCGCTATTTACATTTTTCTTTTTTTAATTTAGAATATGACATATATTTTGTTATTTTTGTTAGATGAAAATAAGATAACGTTGGTTCAGGTTGAAGATTTGAACCCAACACATGTTAATTATCATCTAACACATGTTATCATTTTGATTTCCTTTGATATATATATTTTGAGACTACCCGTCCATCGGACGAGGCTGAATACTAGTTTTGATATCTATTGAGACTATTGTCTCACACGCGTCCTTTTATTTAATTCTCGAAATATTTAATGATCGATTGCAAGAGTTGTAGCGGATGAGAACAATTAAATAGAAAAACTAAAGGAAAATAAAGTAAAAACCATTTTTTTTAAACAACATAAAGATTTTAGAGAAAATTACATTTCTAAGTTGTCAAAATGTTCACTTATAGTCTCTAAGTGAAAAATTACATTTTTTGTACCTGAAGTTGGTTATTTTTTTCATTTTTGATACCAAACACATACGCCGTTTGTTTTTCCGTTAACGTCCTCACGTGACCAACACGTGAGGGTATCAAAAATGAAATTTTTTCACTTAGAGACTATAAGTGAAAACTTTGACAACTTCAGGTACCAAAAATGTAATTTCTCAAAAATTAATGACTATGGGTTTTTTAAGAGTTTATTTAATTATTTTAACACATTTAAGCCTTGGGTTTTATCTACATTATATTATAACATATATACGGATACTATTTTTAAATTCTTTTAAGGTTAAGTCATAAACTGTAACACTCGTGACTTTTGACCGTTTGACTTTACGTGTAAATTGACTAACAATTAAGTTAGCAATGTAATTTGAGTAGTTTTATGATTTAATGACGTGTGATTTGTTAGAGGAGACTAACTTACCGTGTTACTTGACCAAACGATGCTTGACGATGTTTAACTTGACTAGTTATGTAGACGGGTCAACCCATGGGTACAACCTTGACCCATGACCCAACTACAAGACCCAACTCTATCCACCCATCCTTTACACTCTCCTCTCATTCATTCATTCTTCCATCCTTCTCTCTCTCTCTTACTTATTGCAAGAACACACACACACCCACTCTCTCTCTCTCTTTATATATATATTAGATAAAAACCCAAAGCTTAAATGTAGATAAGAAACCCAGAGCTTAAATGTGTTAAAAACTTGAAATAATTAAATAAACTCTTAAAAAACCCATAGTAAATAATTTTCGAGAAATTACATTTTTGGTATCTAAAGTTGTCAAAGTTTTCAATTATAGTCTCTAAGTGAAAAAAATTTCATTTTTGATACCCTCACGTGTTGGTCACGTGAGGGCGTTAACGGAAAAAACAAACGGCGTATGTGCTTGGTATCAAAAATGAAAAAATAACCAACTTCAGGTACCAAAAATGTAATTTTTTCACTTAGAGACTATAAGTGAAAATTTTGACAACTTCAGGTACAAAAAATGTAATTTTCTCAGGATTTTATTCTAAAAAGTATTAGTAAAGAATTATCCGATACAGATGTTGTTACCACTTATCATAGTAAATATTTTATAGGCCTTGTTTTATTAGCCTGCATAAATAATTTTATCGTGTCTTAACGTATTTTATCGTGTCTTTTTATGTCTTAACGTGTCTTTAACGGGTCTTTAACGTGTCTAAACAGGTCCATATATATACTACTTGTCTTATCGTGTCTTAACAGGTCCGGACCTGTTAAGACACGAAACACGTTAAGGCCAAACACAAAACACGAAAAAATCAGGTCGTGTCGCGTCGTGCTAACAGGTCCGTGTCAGAAATTGTCAGCTCTAGTTAGAATAAGTCCTAAATATTTGGTAGGAAAAAATGATATATAAAGTGTTATTCTTTTTCAAAAGTTTTATAACAATTTAGAATTCTCAAAGCGAAAAGTATTTAATCAACTTTAGTTACGTCGACAAACAAAAACATATGTTTCAACATAATCTTAGACCACTCATCTAGCTTTAACCATATTGTCACATTTTGTTGTCGTTAAATCCCCATCTCCTCCTACCTCTGTTTTGTTTAGATCTTCCAATTTTCATTGTCCTTCGTAGTTCGTACGCATCTTTCCATCGTATGATTTTTTAACCAAGCAGTTCAAATCTTCATGTTCAGTTACACCGTCTCTCATTAATAATAGCTTTTGAACTAAAAAACAAATAAAATATTTAACAGAGCCGTCCCTAAAGATTTATGGACCCAGACCAAGCGCAAAAATAAAGGTCCATAAGCTAAACGTAACAAATTATATTATTTAAACTAATACCTAAAAACGACAATAAATGTTATATCAATAAATAAAATCTAAAACTAAAGACATAAATAAAATTTCGATAGGTTTAAACCAACATAAAAAGACCTAAAGAAATGACAAGCAACAAACTGCTATGTTATTGTTTTTTAAATAATAATAATATTTTATATATCATTTAATAATAATATATTATTTATATACATACATATATATATTATTTACAATAAATAATAAACAAAAATAACTACTTGTCATGCCAAATAAATGAAAAGTGGAACAATGAAAGATTGAAAAAGACAGCAGGCGCCACTTGATCAGTTCCGAGTTTCCGATAAGTGATGATAACTTTTTTTAATCCAATAAAAGGTATATACGTGAGTTTTTTTATGGGTTAAATTATATGTTTTAGTTTTTAGATGATTGTTAGAGTTTACAATAGACTTAAATAATTACACACGTATATACATAACAATAAAAACTAAAAAAATCGGGCCCCTAAAAAATCGGGCCTCGGCCCGTCGGCCACCCTCTACACCGGCCCTGATATTTAAAGTACATATTGTATAAGTTTTTCTACCTTTTTTCAGGCTTATTTTTTTGTAAGTTTTCTTTAAATGACAAACTAATCTACTCTTACTCCTAAATTACACGTATGATTGAGGCGAACTGTAACGTAATACTTTTAATCCGCTACTTTCATTATATATATATATTTTTTTGTAAAGTTAGTTTCGATTCAGACGTGCTGGAGGCAATTTTAACCAGCGAATTGCTGGACCTCCAACCCCCTCCTCATGGAAAATACCTTGAGATGGGAAACCCAAGACTCGAACCCGAGACATTGGGGAAAACTCACCTCCGGGGCCCACATAGTGGATTTAGAAGATACCCCTGTCCAACTCACCTAAGTGGAGTTGGTTACTTTCATTATAATTAACAGTTTAATTTCTTTATAATAAATTGTACTTTTAGTATCATATATTTGGTAATGTTAGATACAACCTTAAAATTAAATTAGAATACCTTGTTAAACAAGTTCCGTATATCATATTATTATACAATTTAAATAAATTTAATAGTTTAGGGTAGTAAAAGAGCCACTCAAATAAGTTGAGAGTACTAAAATGCATTTCACCTAATTTATTTCATTAATTTCAAAACGCATATTTACAAGAGCGTTTATAAAACATGTAAAAACATACTTATGTAAAACCGCATTTGCCTCTACAAGAAACAGAAATTTTGAAGAAAATAATCATTATTCAGAATCAAAGCAATTATAACCACTTTCAAAACGCAACGTTAACAAGTCGGTGTGTTAAAAACTCCCGAAACCAAAAAGCCAAAAGATTGTACCGATTTTAGGTTAACTAATCACCAGTTAACCATTTATGAGTACCCTTTTATTCACCACGCCTAAATCTGTAAGTTTTATTAACCATTTATCACCGATCCATTATATTATATTATACTATTAATGAAAATGAAATCCATGAATTCTATTTAAAGGGTGGATAAGAATATTACTCCTAATTAAATAAAATACTAAAATATACTAAAGAATTAAATGAGAAAAGATTTTATCTCACAGCATAAAAATAATGTATTTTATTTTTGACCGCTTCCTGTAACAAACGTTGTCTTGGCACTACAAACCTCTGTACAAATAAGACGTGATACTCATCCACGTTACCCCCCAAACAAACAAACAAATACATACATACATCTCTCAATTCCTGAAATATTACTCGCCTCCTATACATACACACTATATATATATCTCTATATATCTACACCTCTATGTTTTCGGCTTGATTCCATGATCAGAGCCTTTTCAGCCATAATTCCCGACCCGGTCATTTTCTTTGTTGAATTTTGATTAGCTTTCATTTCTTTGCCAATCTTCAAAGGGTTCTTGTCTTTTTATTGTGTTTTTCTTGGAGTGTAAGTTGAGTTTTCATAGGTTTTTTTTTCCCTTTCTTTTTAGCAGTTTCCGGTGACTTTTTGTCACCGACAACACAAACAAGATTTCTGTAGTTGAATTGACAAAGATTTTTTGTTTTCTATTTAATTTAGTCAATAAAATCTCATTAATTAAATATATGAATATTTATTGATAGTTTACTTAACTACAAGTCTTACCATTTTCCTCCTTCAATTACACTTCTTAAAATATCAATATCAAACCCCATTAATATTAATCTACCAATATAGTAATAAATAAACTTAAAACATTAAAACCTCTCATTTGCTTTTTCATTCTCTCTCACAAAAAAAATGTTTTCACTCAAAAAACCATCAAATCTTGAATGCTTTCTGGATTCCACGACCCCTGTTGTCCCTTCTCAATTTCTATCCAAGGTTTGTTTCTTTTTAATTTATTTTATTAAAAAAAAAGCAAAAATAACTTTTTTTGATACATTTTTTTATAAAAATTTTATACGGTTTTAGCTAATTATTATAAGTTTTTATATTATGGGTTTTGTAGGGTGAGATAATAAAGCTAAATAGATTATGGCATCCGTGGGCCAGAGATAAAGTTGAATTTTTCACATTAAGTGATCTTTGGAATTGCTTTGATGAATGGAGTGCTTATGGTGCCGGAGTTCCGATAACCGTCGATGACGGCGGTGATGAAACCATCATTCAGTATTATGTTCCTTATCTTTCTGCTATTCAAATCTTTACTAGCAACATATCCCTAAATTATTTAAGGTAACTTTTATTATTTGTATATGCATATGTTTTTTTAATTTTTATTTTTATGACAGTTAATCACATTCCCTGTCTGGAATAGCTGTTGGTAATCCTGATAATATTATTTGTGACATGTCTAAAATGCCCATGACAACTTTAACTATAAAGACAAAAGTTAAATCTAGTCTCAATAGCTTTTAGAAAAAGTACTCTTGTTTTTTTTATATATATTAATTGTTATAAAGTTATATTATATTGTTTGATTATGTCACATTTTTAAATGAATGAGAGTGATAATTTAAAGAATATGCATTTTGATTCATAATTATCGAATAAGGAATTTTTATTTTTTGTAGGGAAGAAACGGATTCTGAAACGAGGGATTCATTTAGTGACACTTTTAGTGATGAAAGCGAGTGCGAGAAGGTGTCACGATGGGACGGATGTTCATCGGATGAAGGTATGCCCGATCAAGAGATGCCTTTTCATTTGAATGATCGATTGGGTCACCTTTACTTCCAATACTTCGATAGATCAACTCCTTACGGAAGAGTTCCGCTCGTGGATAAGGTATACATTATATTATATTTATTTATATACTATATATGATACATTTTAAGTAAGTTTTGAATCAATTTTTACCTCTTCATTTGACCTTTTCTTTGGTAGTTTTATTTTTCAAAAACTTATTCATTTAGAGTTTGTACAAGAAATGTCATTGAATAGAAGACGCATCATTATTTTCCACACCTAGAAATGATTTGTGTGTGGGTAACGTCATCCACGAGCATTTATAGTGTGGGAAAAATATCGTTTTTACGTTTTAGACGTGCATTTTGCTTATTGTTATCGTGGTCTACATACACCCGAGAGGGTGCACTCGAACCCATTGAACATAAAATATTTATCCGTAAATATTGATTTATTTTTATTGACAAGTTTTTGGCTCTGCTGTCTATTTCTTATGCACATATGAGCAATGTATAGAGCCTACCGTCATAAATAAATTTCACTAAATTTGAAAATGTGGCATCTAAGTTACAAAGTAACTTTGTTTTCAACTTAATTACATCATGGTATGATCTATTTTTAGTCCAATATTTATACGATCATCTAGTGGACATGTTTTGGAAACAGATATTAGTTGTGAAACAAGAATCTATATATAAATGGGGTATATTTTCTATTTGGGGAATGTATATTGTTGTTATAAAGTAATATACAAATAAATTAAATTGTAAACCAGATCCGTGTTATGACATACTTATTACGTTATCACAAATGATAAGTTTGATATTTGTTTCTCTTTTGGTTTCAATTTTTTTCACTTTATCTAAAAGGATTACTTTGTATTAAGTGTCAAGTGAATGACACATTTGCCCTCCCTTACAAATACCCCCTTGCTTTCGAGCGCCACACGTTTCTGTTTTGACGTGATCAGTGGCTTGCTTGAAGTGTTTGATGAAGAAAAGATAAGTAGTTTCCGCGTGAACTATGCTGATGTGTCTTGTATTTTACTAAACACCCCCACTATGTTCTAAAGAATGCAATGTGACCACCTACTCTTTCTCTTATCTGCCTTTTTGTCTCAGTTTTGTCTTTTTTTTTAAAACTCAATTTTGTCTTCCTTTTTTGTTCTTTTCATAGGTATGTGCCTTATCTAAAAGGTATCCTGGACTAATGTCATTAAGAAATGTTGATCTTTCACCGGCTACTTGGATGGCGGTTGCTTGGTATGTCTCTTGTAATTTGCGAATTTTTTGTGTGGTTTGTTAGTTATGATACCGAAAGAATAGTTAACTTGGATGGTACTAAAACAATTTCGTATGGTTTTGTGTTGTGTTTGCTCATTTTAATGGCTTAAAAATTGTGATTTAGGTACCCTATATATCACATTCCCATGGGAAAGATGATGAAAGACTTGTCTACGTGTTTCCTAACATACCATACCCTCTCGTCTTCATTTCAAGGTAGCAACTGTTTTCATTACGTCTGTTTATACTTTGTTGTGTAAAAAGTGTATCCACATTGGACTTACCAAACTTCACGGATGTAGATACGGATATTGAAGACCAAGATGGATTTCTAAAGACAAAGAGAAAGGAGGGAGAAGGAATCCGTCTTCCGCCATTTGGATTGGCGACTTACAAGATGCAAGGAGACATTTGGATCTCGAGTAGGAATTCTAAGGACCAAGAGAAGGTAGTTTCACTTTTGAGTGTAGCTGATTCTTGGTTGAGGCAATTAGGTGTCCAACACCATGATTTTAACTACTTTATGGGGATTCGTCGTGGTTGAGAACTAACTACATGTGACGTCTAAAGAAATATGCTCCGACCCATATGAGAGTGTCGTCTGGTTTTACGCTTTTGTTATCACCTGTGGGCCGCGCCTCTCGTCCTACATGGGTTGGAAGAAGTTATGTTTAGATGGTACATTGTTTTGCACAATTTGGTTGAGATCGAGCTTTGACTTAGTTTTTCCTAGTTCCGTCTTACCTATCGAGTCAACTCCGCCCTTTGGTTTATTAGTGACTGATCGAATTGTTTAGATTTTCTGAAAATTTTAGCGAAAAGAGGCGGGTTTATGTTATGTACATTGAGGAATCTAATGAATGTGATAGAAAAGTGAGACATTTTACTCGTATATATATCTATATCTATAATATAAGGTAAATGATATTCCTACAACAAAAATTAGACATCTACAACAATACCTGCATGATTCAGTTGTATTCTGTGCATTATAAAGTGTACTTTTGTTGTAGATGACTAAATTATGTTGTATGAATATCATTTCTCATAATATAACTAAAAGAGGAGGTTGGATAAAATAAAAAATTTATATATAACAATTAATAAAATAAGTTATACTAAATTGTTTCTCTAGGTACGAGATATAGATTTACAATAGATTTATATGTAACAAATAATTAAATAAGTTACACTTATCATCAATAATTAATATTAATATTAATAGTAAAAATATATTGGAATGTACAGTAATCGATCTATGTACATTGAAGAATCTAATGAATGTGATAGAAAAGTTTGACATTTTACTCGTATCTTTATCATATATAAAGTTGAAGTACTCACCTAAAATATAGTTACAAAAAGGCTTACTTGGCATAGCTATAATTCTTTCATTCACTAATTTATTTTTTAAAAACTTTTTTATGATGCCATTCCTCTAATTAATAAAATTAAATACATAAATTTGAACTCTTTCACTTTTTCCCCTATATTTACTCCTATTTTTTCTAACATATTCTAACTGGTTATGGTTATTTAAAAATTAGCAGTACTCACCATTACCTTTAAACGGAGAAAGAGAAACTCAGACCATCCATTTCATCAAGTTTTATATGATAGACATATCTTTATATAAATTTTTGTATTCTACCTATACACAATTCCACTTATTGATTATTTAATATTGAAGCTTATGTTTTTTTTCCCTAAGCATTTTTCGCAACTATGTTTATTAGTAGTGTTTCCAAAAAAAACTTAGATTATTTAGATGACATTGAATTATTGACTTATTTGGTCAGGTTAATTAGATTCCGGGTTATATGGGTTTTATCAATTATAACGTATCCTAGATCCTTCAAACTCGACAAGCAAAATTTGTCTTCTACAGTTGCTATATTAGAAAATTGGCCTGATTAAAAAATCAAAAGAATGATGGAATTTGATGACAAGAATGTGTTATGATTTTCAAACTAGATTTGGAGCATCGAAATGTCTTAATTTAATTTGTTATACGATCACATTATAAATTTGATTTAATATTAGTATCATTTTCTACTTTGAACACTTTTCTATCTGTTTTTTATTTGCAATAAATTTTTAGGGTATGTTATTACGCTATTTTGGATAATTTTTTATCTGTTTTTTATTTGCAATAAATTTTAGGGTATGTTATTACGCAGTCAAATGCGTTGTCTTATTTTTCATGTTTAACATTTACATCGTAATGGAAATAACTATTTAATCAGTTAACTTAATATTACCCGAGTATCACCCGGGTGCTTAAGCTAGTTATATATATATATATATATATATATATCTTATATTTCACTATGAAACATAACTACGAAGAGATTTCATTTTCTAATATGCGCTCTACATTTGTATGGAAGAGGGAAATCATTCATACACTTTCGAACAAATACTAAGCTTTTGAAAAATCTTCATATGTTTAGAAACTGAGTTGACGCAAATGGAATTGTTAATTTATTTTTCTGTTTCGTTCATTATATCTTCTTATTTTATCCGTGTTTTTTTATTTGCAAGTGAAACTCTTTTGAAAACATTATTTGTATAAGACTTGTTTGCCATATATTTATGTCCATTGGTGTAACGACCATTTATTTATCATCTTCCTTAAAAGTACCCTTGGTGCAAGGACCCTTATCATCGTGTTTTCTAAAGTTTTATATATATTTTTTTAACGGGATTAGAATTAAATTAAATTAATAAATGCTAGCAAGAAACTAGCTACTACAAAGTTACGCAATACATTCAAAAATATAAAACAAGAGCCCTAAGAGTACAATAATAAAGGCAAATGCGTAAAATAACAACAATTACTAATTTAATAAAGGAGATCCCAATGAAATATAAAAATAATGACCTCTCATGAAACAAACACCAAACACGTGCTGCATAATGCCACTAGAATCTATACCTTGTGCATCATTAATAAACTCCTTTGGTTTATCAACAATCGAACGAAATCATCAGGTAAAATTAAAGGAATGATGGCCCCTCGAACTGATTCTTTACATCCACGTACAACATGTGTCGGAATCAGATTAAGGTGAGTAAAGGGATTAGAACCTATCTGAATATGTGGAACAACATAACCTTTTTCAAGTTGGATCTTTTTCGTCCTTCTTCTACTATAACTTTTGGGAAGATGGAAATCATCGTCTTTAGCCCCTGATGGGTCAACCTCATCTAGTCTAGCTACATTAATGTTGAAATTGTGAGAATCTTTCAAAATATTTATACGGTCATTTATTTGTGAACCTTTAGTGTCACACACGAATAATGGGGAGGGCTTAGTTGAAACTTCATATATTATATATAACAAAAGAACCATTAGAAATGAAAATAACTAAAAAGTTTCCAAAAATAGATGTAAAAATGACGACCGGGTCGGGTACCATCGCAACATGGGCCAACCCATTTGGCCGTGGGCCAAACGAGATGACCCATGGGGCCCCACTCTAGGTCGGCGTCGAAACAAGAAAGGAGGGAGGGGGAAAAGGAAAATATGGAATCTTTTTCTTTATCCCACATTGTTTGGAGGATGGAAACCCAAGGGTTGTCTTTTCTTATAAATAGAACCCTTTTTCCTCTTGTAAGCCTTGCACCAAAATCTCTTCTTCTTCTTCTTTTTTTTTTATGGGAGTTCGACATCTACATAGTACGTAGATGGAGTGCAAACCAATTAGTTATTTTTATGTTGGGTATTTTAGGGTGGTTCCAATGAGATTGTAACCTAAATCATATGATAGTATCCACGATTTTAAGCCTCAACAAACGAAGGGATCTCATCATCAACATTAAGCTCCACTAGATATATGTATTGACATTTTGAAAAACTTGAGACATTGGGGTCAAATCTTAACGTAAGCGAAATGATTTCAATAATAAATCGAGATAAGGGTTTTTAAAAAATAATTTTTCTCTAGAATTAGAGTTATTTATGTAAAGAGACATGCCTCTAATATCAAATATGTTTTTTTTTTTGGAAATGATTAATCCTCCTAACTAAATAGCCTAAATCTAATAGTTTTAGGAGGATTTTTAGGTTATTATTTAGGATGATTGATCATTTTCTTTTTTTTTAATCCAGAAAAGACTTTATATGGTTTATCATTTAAAATTATTAACTCAAAATAATTATTCTATAATTTAATATGTAATAAATGTTTGTCAGAATTAATATTTAAATTGAAAATATATGAAAATTCTTTTCAATCTTGAAAAATTAACAATAAAAAGTAATTTTTTGATGTAACTGTTTATTGATTTGAACAATATTGATTTAATTTGATTTAATGAAATAATAAGTCATAAGATGTATTTGTTCTGAACCTAATTTGTAAAGAGTTATTTTATCAATTAAGTTGCTAATATTTGTTCATTAGACCCCTCCTTATAAGGCCGTCGGACGCACAGCGGACGAGAGACCGGCATCCGAAGTTAGAAGCACGGCGGCGTCTAGCTGCGGCGTCGGAGGGTTTGTGCCAAGAAAGGACGCAGCGTCCGTTGGTTGGTGGGGTCCTTTGTAACCGTTTAATGCACAATATAAAAAAAAATTTGTTTTCTTCCCCAATTTGAAACTAACGGCTACTTTTGTAGTTTTATCTTTTTTTAATTTTCCACTCCTATTTAACACCTTAAACACCACCTTTTCAACTCACAACCATTTTTACTTTCATACGTTTTCAATCCATTTCATACAAACACAACCACAAAAACATGTCAAGTTCATCGTCTTCATCATCATCAAGCGACGAGTACGAACCAATACGAAGGGCTGTTGAGCAGGTGAATACTGTTTTCAACCCCGAGGCTATTGGCGCATGTCTTGCCATTGTTTTTGACGAAGAAGAAAAACAGAGTCAAGAAGCTTCAAGTTCAAGGGAGAAGTTAACAAGAAGGGTGATCCACCGAGATCACGTTGCTACCGCTAAACTTTTGTATGATCATTACTTTGCGCTTGAACCCACTTACCCACCCGACATGTTCCGAAGAAGATTTTGAATGCGCAAGGAGATGTTTCTTCGTATTGTTAATGATATACACTACTTTAACGCCGTTCAACCCCTACCTAAGCATTTTGCGTTTTTCCACAAAGCCGCAGCAGATTGTTCGGGCCGTCCCGATTTTAATATTTTCCAAAAGTGTACTTCTGCCATATGCCAACTAGCGTACAGTTATAAGGCAGACGCCTTAGACGAGTACTTACAAATGGCACAAGATACGGGATACCAGTGTTTAGACCACTTCTGTCGGTGTGTTATACAGCTGTAATTAACGGTTGACTTGAGTCGTTAAGTCAACACTACGTGTCTGTTATGCCTGAGATTTTCACCTCCAAGATCTTCAGGTTCCAAGATCTTCGTGGTCCCGATTTTAATATTTTCCAAAAGTGTACTTCTGCCATATGCCAACTAGCGTACAGTTATAAGGCAGACGCCTTAGACGAGTACTTACAAATGGCACAAGATACGGGATACCAGTGTTTAGACCACTTCTGTCGGTGTGTTATACAGCTGTAATTAACGGTTGACTTGAGTCGTTAAGGGGGAGGTAACTGTAACATCCCAAACTTTTTAATTAATGGTTGACTTGAGTCGTTAAGTCAACACTACGTGTCTGTTATGCCTGAGATTTTCACCTCCAAGATCTTCAGGTTCCAAGATCTTCGTGGTCCAAGATCTTGGGGCTCTAAGATATCTGACCGTTATTTCTTTGACTTAGCTGTACAGGAACGATTAAAACGGAAGACTTGCCCCCAAAGTCGGAATTTATGGTTGAAAACGTGTGGAAATGGCTCCACAACGTCCATTTTACCCAGCCATCAAGTCAAAGAGAAGAAACTGCTCAAGATCCCTGATTTCCAGCTCAAGATCCCAGATTTTTAGGATAGTTAGTTGGATATTTTCTCTATAAAAGGGGCAAGTGATTGCTAGGCTAAAACACTTCGACTTATCTCTGAAAAAACACTTCTTTCTCTCTATTTTCTTCTGTAAACACATTACACTAAACACTTTTCATCATTGTAACACTTAGATCAATCACTTGGGCTCTCGAATTGTAATTAACTTCGATTTATAATAATAAAAGTAGCACGGAGGGACGATTGCTTCCTCCCGGGGTTTTTATGCTGGCAATCCAGAAGGATTAAGGGCTTTTCCTCGTCAACAAATCACGGTGTTCTTATTCCTTTATGCATTTTACTTTATTTATATTTTATATAACGTTTTTCTTACGATTATCGCTAATATCTTTACATTTTGCTTACTTCTGAATAACTTTTACAAAGTAATCTTTTTATTTACGTTCAAGTACTTTAATTAATCATATTTTATGCTTTTATATTGTTTTTTAACGAATTCTTAAGTATTATCACGTTTTAACGTTGTTTATTCAAGATTTTGACATTCTATTTATTCATTTGTTAAGTTTTACAAGTAGATCTTTACTTTTACAGTCTTATCTTGATAAAAACATTCATTTTAGCATTATTTTACGTGATTATTCAATATTTAGCAAATACGTTACATTTTCGCAATTATTTCAACATCTCAGTATACTGACCATGCAAGATCTTTAAGCACACAACCTCACGAACGAAAGTTTGGTTACATAATTAATCTAGGTCTTCAACGTATATTATCTTATGTATATTTTTGACCAAAACAATTTGGCGCCCACCGTGGGGCAAGTGGTGCTTTTCTCAAATTTTTTCTTTAAATTCGCGATTACATTATCTTACAAAACTTATTGCGAAAATGTCATTTCAATCCAGATCTTCTTCTTCTTCTTTATCATCTTCAAAGATGGCTCTCCTCTTCATATCCAATCATCTCAGAAGGAAGATGTTGATTCGGCCAAGATATTGACATCCGGGATAACTACGTTGGATCCCATTGTTTATTCTAACCAAGATCTTGTTTCTATGATGCTTCAATTTAACGAACAGGTACAAATGATGATAGAAATGCAAAGATCAAGGACCAGAAAGCCATTTGGAGCAACAACTACATCTTTGCATCCCGAGATCTTGGACTCTGATGTCAAGGAATCTTCAAGCAAATATCAAGGAGACATTCTAACCAGGCAGCCGCCATTTTTGATGCATCATCCGACTGAGGCTGTCAATATCTTACCAAATCGGGAACTGGACGTCACTCAGGATCTTGAAGCTCGGATCTTAAAGCTCAGGATCTTGAAGCTCCGGATCTTGAAGCTCCGGATCTTGAAGCTCCGGATCTTAAAGCTCATGATCTTGAAGCTCCGGATCTTAAGGCTCAGGATCTTGAAGCTCCGGATCTTGAAGCTCCGGATCTTAAAGCTCAGGATCTTGAAGCTCCGGATCTTAAAGCTCAGGATCTTGAAGCTCCGGATCTTAAAGCTCAGGATCTTGAAGCTCCGGATCTTAAAGCTCAGGATCTTAAAGCTCGGATCTTAAAGCTCGGATCTTAAAGCTCAGTATCTTGAAGCTCCGGATCTTAAAGCTCAGGATCTTGAAGCTTCGGATCTTAAAGCTCAGGATCTTAAAGCTCCGGATCTTAAAGCCCAGGATCTTAAAGCTCAGGATCTTAAAGCTCCGGATCTTAAAGCTCAGGATCTTGAAGCTCGGATCTTAAAGCTCAGGATCTTGAAGCTCCGGATCTTAAAGCTCAGGATCTTGAAGCTCCGGATCTTAAAGCTCAGGATCTTAAAGCTCCGGATCTTAAAGCTCAGGATCTTGAAGCTCCGGATCTTAAAGCTCAGGATCTTAAAGCTCCGGATCTTAAAGCTCAGGATCTTAAAGCTCATGATCTTAAAGCTCCGGATCTTAAAGCTCAGGATCTTGAAGCTCCGGATCTTAAAGCTCAGTATCTTGAAGCTCCGGATCTTAAAGCTCAGGATCTTGAAGCTTCGGATCTTAAAGCTCAGGATCTTAAAGCTCCGGATCTTAAAGCTCAGGATCTTAAAGCTTCGGATCTTAAAGCTCAGGATCTTAAAGCTCTGATCTTAAAGCTCGGATCTTAAAGCTCAGGATCTTGAAGCTTCGGATCTTAAAGCTCAGGATCTTAAAGCTCCGGATCTTAAAGCTCCGGATCTTAAAGCTCAGGATCTTGAAGCTCCGGATCTTAAAGCTCAGGATCTTGAAGCTCCGGATCTTAAAGCTCAGGATCTTAAAGCTCCGGATCTTAAAGCTCAGGATCTTAAAGCTCATGATGTTGACGCTAAGGATTTTGACGTAACTCTGGAATCTTCATACCAGAACCCAGGTCATAATATTTTTAACCCTTATTACTTTCTGGACACTAACAATTTGCAGGATCATGGAATCAGTTCTGAAGAAGTTCCACCAAGAAGCTATATCTCCAGATTTGCTCCTCCGATATGTGATATGGAGATCCCCAAGTGTATCCAGCTTCTTAAATTGAAGCTATACGATGGCACTAAAGGTCCTAAAGAGCATGTTGCCAGATTTAGAGAAAAGATGGAAAAATTTCCTATTCCTACGCATTTGAAGGAAGGATACTTGTGCAAAGGTTTCGAATCTACTCTATGGGTTCCACGTTAGAATGGCTGCTAAGTTTTCCTCCCTACTCAATTACTTCATTCTTTCATATGATTAACTTGTTTTACAATCATTTTTATAGAAATTTAATTAAAAAACTTTATAAGATCACCCAAGGTTCTAATGAATCTCTTGGAAGTTATCTTAACAGGTTTCTCCAAAAGTCTTTTCCTATCCTAGATCTTGAGATCACTTCGGTGGTATACGCTTTCCATATGGGTTTGCGTAGTGATTCTCCACTCTATGATGATCTTTCAGAAAATCCATGTAGGAGCTTGTTGGAGGCAAGGATCCGAGGTTCAAGATATGCAGATGAGGAGGATAGGATGAGGATAAAGTTGCAATCTGCTTATGATCATCCCAACCAAAAATTGAAAACCTGATCTTCCAAATCTTTTAAGGCTAAACCCTATTCAAGATCTGACAACCACAGAGTCGATGGCGTGGATAAAAATAAGAATAATGAGGAATATCCTAGGATAAATGACTATGATTTTTCTGTTGACATTTCAGGTCTAATTTTTGCAATGTATCAACTTGGGAACAAAGTGAGATGGCCAAAGTTGAAAAATAAAAGTCATAAATGGAACGGAAGACCCGATTGGTGCGCTTTTCACGAGGATTTCGGCCACATGACTAAAGATTGTCTTGCTTTAAGGAAAGAAGTAAGCATTCTCGTGAACAAAGGATACCTCAATGAGATCCTGAGTAGAAATGAGGCGTGATCTCTACGTGAATAACATCAAATGTCAAGTAAGAATTTATCATATGCGGAAACCAGGTATTCTCTTCTTAAATATATTACTTTATCATTACTTATATCTTTTACAAAACATAAGAAATATTTGAAATGCTTGCTACATATATAGAGGATAATATCTTATAAAATACATAGCAACTAGAAATCTCCATTAGGATGACTGCATGTTGTGATTTAGAATATGATCCTAGAGCGGTGATAGAATCCCATATATTAGTAAACTTGTGACTAATTTTAGTAGTAATCTCTAACATAAAATAAATTTAGAAATCCTACTAATAGAAGTAGAAAAATAAAAAGGAACAAGATTAGATGTCATGCTAAAATTTTCACAGGGGACATAATACCCCAGTTTATTAGATGTTATTAAGCGAACTTAATATGAGGAATTGTTATGGGTGAAATTCTGAGCACCAATATCCTGAAGTACCAAGATTCTTACATGCTAAGATCTTGACATTGATAATATTAGTTTTAGCAACATACTTGGAAAATATGATAAACCTTGAAGACTTAGTTATTAACTTGGAATATGAATTTCAAAAATCTTTAAATTTATGATTAATTTTTATCTATTTTGAAATTGCCTTAGTTATTAAAGGTATCAAATCATCATTACATTTAGTAAAGAAACTTGTGAAAATTTTTAATCTTTTACTTGAACTTCAAGATACTGGGGACAACCCAGGATCCTTAGGTTCTTAGATCTTATATTCATGTAATCATATATATATCAGAACTTTATATTCAACTAAAGATAGTATACCTATTATTTTAATCAATTTCAATTTTATAGAATTTCATTTCTTTCTATCACAATACTGACTTGAGCGTCGGAGTGGCGTTAGCCAACAGGCTAACGTCAGTTTCTCTTTGTCAAAGTCCAATTTTGCAGGTTAAACTTGAAGAGTGATCACTACCAACAAAGAGATTATAGCAATATGGAACAAGGTCTTCACCTTTTGGCTTTCACGCCAACTTTTGTCTAAGGTTTTCACCTTATCGCCTCGGTCGCACGATCTTAATTTCTGGCTGAAGGGTTAAATTCCAAGGTATTAGAAATTAATCTGTTGGTTGTCGATGTGACCATCGATTTCAATTTGCCCCTAGGCGCACATTGTTAATTTCATGGCTGAAGGGTTAAATTCCAAGGTCGTCGAAATTAATTCTACCGATTCTCGATGTTACCATCGATCTCCCGAATTGGCTAACCACGCCACCAATACTCATTCACACGAATTGGCTAACCGCCACCCATTAATATTCAAGGATTGGGGACACCCTCCAGATCTTGGATACCAACATCCCAAATGCAATGATCCGTTGAAATTAAGAGTCTCCCCTCTTAATTTTGGCTCCCTCATTGTAATCCTGGACGCAGGATCTATATATATACATATATATTACTTTAATGCAGGGTTTGCAGATACTCTCAACGAACTTATGGATATTGATAGCTATAAAGCCAATAATGACCTCCTAAACGATCGTCAAGACAGAAAAGGAACACCAATAGCGAATTGGGAAACAATCTTCCATGCACGGTCACTTCTGTCCCTTATACTTTTGATTGTCATTTTGAACTTTGATTTTGACATTTTTAAAGATGTTTTCTGGAAAATTCTAACTCCGTTTAAGGAGCTAAACGTGAGTCAGAATTTTGGGGACAATTGTTATGCCTGAGATTTTCACCTCCAAGATCTTCAGGTTCCAAGATCTTCGTGGTCCAAGATCTTGGGGCTCTAAGATATCTGACCGTTATTTCTTTGACTTAGCTGTACAGGAACGATTAAAACGGAAGACTTGCCCCCAAAGTCGGAATTTATGGTTGAAAACGTGTGAAAATGGCTCCACAACGTCCATTTTACCCAGCCATCAAGTCAAAGAGAAGAAACTGCTCAAGATCCCTGATTTCCAGCTCAAGATCCCAGATTTTTAGGATAGTTAGTTGGATATTTTCTCTATAAAAGGGGCAAGTGATTGCTAGGCTAAAACACTTCGACTTATCTCTGAAAAAACACTTCTTTCTCTCTATTTTCTTCTGTAAACACATTACACTAAACACTTTTCATCATTGTAACACTTAGATCAATCACTTGGGCTCTCGAATTGTAATTAACTTCGATTTATAATAATAAAAGTAGAACGGAGGGACGATTGCTTCCTCCCGGGGTTTTTATGCCGGCAATCCAGAAGGATTAAGGGCTTTTCCTCGTCAACAAATCACGGTGTTCTTATTCCTTTATGCATTTTACTTTATTTATATTTTATATAACGTTTTTCTTACGATTATCGCTAATATCTTTACATTTTGCTTACTTCTGAATAACTTTTACAAAGTAATCTTTTTATTTACGTTCAAGTACTTTAATTAATCATATTTTATGCTTTTATATTGTTTCTTAACGAATTCTTAAGTATTATCACGTTTTAACGTTGTTTATTCAAGATTTTGACATTCTATTTATTCATTTGTTAAGTTTTACAAGTAGATCTTTACTTTTACAGTCTTATCTTGATAAAAACATTCATTTTAGCATTATTTTACGTGATTATTCAATATTTAGCAAATACGTTACATTTTCGCAATTATTTCAACATCTCAGTATACTGACCATGCAAGATCTTTAAGCACACAACCTCACGAACGAAAGTTTGGTTACATAATTAATCTAGGTCTTCAACGTAGATTATCTTAGGTATATTTTTGACCAAAACAGTGGCTATTAAGTCTCTATGAGATTTAATGTTTATGTGTGATTAATGTGCTTTATGTGTAAGGTTTTAAAGCCTTAATGATTCATGTGTTAATGTGTTTAAGATGATTTAAGTGTTTAAAGTGTTAGTAAGTATTCCCGTTAAGTCGTTTGAGCCTAAAATGTGAAGATGTAAAGTTGAGGGGGCCTAAGTGCAAGATTAGAAAAGTGTGTCCAGCAGATTTAGGGGTAATTAGACCCTAATCCCTTTTCATTATTCAGTTCCAAACACATTCTTCCAACCCTAGGCCGCCCGTTCCCTCCCTTGCTCCATTTTCGAGTGATTTTGATCGTTTCTTGGTGATTTGAAGAGGTTTTGATCCATAGTTTGCATCCCTTTTGTAATCTTCAGGTATTTGAGGTATTATTACATTGATTTCATATCATTTCAATCCCTTGATTCAATTCATATCTTGTCTAGGTCATTAGAGGATTAATTGATGTCAAAAACGTGTGTTTTGATCGATTCGGTAACCTAAAATGTTTGTTATTGTGATGCAAACCAAGTAAGGGTTAATCAATGATTTCATTGCATCATTATGGTCTTAAAATGATGAATTTTGAGGTACAAAAGTCGTTCATAAGGTTTGGGGTCATTTGGGGTGTGTTTGGTTAAGTTTTGGAGGTTAAGCAATGAGGTTTGTGCAGATTCGGGGTCAGATGCAGCGCAATCCCTATACTGCAACGCAATTAGTGTACAGCGACTTAAGTTGCGACGCAGTTTGACCATTGCGACGCATTAGCGATAGAATTTTTAAATGATATGTATTGTTATGATATGCTATGAGATGATATGAATTGTTATGATATGCTATGAGATGGCATGCTTTTCAGATGAGATGCCATGAAATGCTTTGAGATGTTATGAAATACGATATGTAATAATATATGATATGAGATAAATGATATACAATGATAAACGATATGAGACGATAGATGATATGCAATGTTACGCGATATGAGATGAGAAATGATATGTATATGTGCATGTGTAGATGTGAAATGTGATGATTACGTGGCTTGTTCATCTAGTTCACTAGACTTTATAAGTTGACATGACACGTGCACGTTTAAGGGCCCAAACGTTAAGATGAAACTATATGATGAATGTTTAGGAAATGTGCACACCTAAACTATATGAGATGTGAAATCGAGCTCATAATTTAGATGAAAGTGTTAAGTTAAACCCGTACTTGCCCTTGCCCGGCTAGTGCGTAGATGTGGTTGCGTGGGTGGCTCCTTGCAACATGGTTTTAGATGTGAAGAGTAATTCGGGAGGTTTGACCAGCCCCATTGTCTTGAACATACGGATTACTCCGGGATTGGCTTGCCATTCCTTAACGACATTGATGTACCGCCGAAAGGTTTGTTCATCTAGTCGGGTGTGAGGTTCCCTATATGGTCCTATGACCGCCTACACACAAACTTACACCTTATATAAGATGCGTGACTTATGTCACAACTACAAAGATGTTTAGATGTTATATGTGAAGATGCAAAAGATGGCTAGGCACATTTAGGATGACCCATCCTATATGAAAGATGTTTAATGCAAGATGTGTTATAATAGATGTGATGACTTGTGATGATATGTGCCTTAAAGATGAAATGTGACTTTTCTATAATGTTTAAATGGGCAAATGTTTTATTAATGATATGTTATCTTACTTAGCTAATTCGCTAGCTAACACTTGTTCTTTTAAATGTGTTGTGCCATCAGGTCCAACATTAGTGAGCATGTAGATGTGAGAAGTGTGAGGCATGGGTAGATTGCAATGAGGATGGCTATAGTTTACCCATAGTGGCTACTCGCATTAGACATTTGATTTATGTTTAGACATTCATGATTCGTATTTACTATGTTGTCAGTTGTTTAATGTTGGGCAACCAACGGATTTCCATTTGAACTTATTTTGAGGATATTGCTAGTAACACCAATTAATAAATGAACTAAACAGATTCTTTTGGTTTGGTATTTTAAAGTTTACGTCCGCTTTCTTTGAAGCCATTAGGCGAAATTTTTTGGAAATCCATATTTTTAAACGACAGGTGTTACAAGTGGTATAAGAGAAATGGTTTAAGTGAACCAATGACTATAGGTTTGCCATAGGAATCAGACTTAAACCGATAGAGATCAAGTTAGGATTAAGTAGGTATGCTTAGCCTTTGAGATGAAATGCCTTAGGACGGGTTTGGGATGAGTGAGAGTGTAGGATTAAGGCTATGCGATGATTGTTTATTGGTATGTAAATGTGTCTTTTAGCCTTTATTCTTCCGTTTCTCGCTTCTCCGTCGCTAATTATTCTATTGCTTCGATAGACGGTCCTCGAGGTGATCTTCTATTTCTCTAATTGAATTTAATAAACTTTTTCTTTATATTACGTGGGAAGTTGTTGAGATGGACAAAAGTTGGAAGATTAGGTGAAATGGTATTCTATCAATGTCGAACTCACGAGGTTAGTGACAAGGACCACAATGGAAAATATATATGTTGTATGCGTGATAAAGGTCGCGTGAATGGATTTGGTGAAGAAAAGACGATACACAAATGTGGTAACGAACATGCAAGTGAAAGGATACAATTACAATTATGGTCTGGAACATAATTGCAAGCGTATCACGATGCGAGCGTGTTTGTATGGCCATACTTGTGTTGACCGGTGTAGAAAGTAACGAAGTTGGTAAGAATTCTATGAAGTGTTGTGTTATGTTGTTGAGCCCACGGGCTTATAGGACATGGTCTTAAAGTTTGACGAGTAGAGTTGATGCTGGATACTTGAAGGGTTGTAAGTAGGTGACGCATAGAAGGGTTATCGGGCACACGTTTGAAAGGATACAATTACAATTCCGGTCGCGAACGTAATTGTAAATCTATCACGACATGTGTGTGTTTGTGAGACTGTGTCTGTGTTGATCCGAATGAAGTAAAGATGAGAACGATGGAATCACTGAATGGTATCATATTTAACCACGCAAAGAGTAAACACGTATAAATGGAATAAAGAATGATGAAGCTGAAGCAAGTAAAGAAGCTAACACTAAGGTTGATTGAACCCTTTAACCATGAAGCTCTTCCATTCTATGAACACCATGTTATGATGTGAAGCTACATTCGAGCTGTGAAGTGTTAAAGTTGTGCTTGGGTGTAAGGAAAACGTTTAGGTTTCGTTTGAAATTATCTTTCCTGATCATAGAAAAAACGCGGCGCACAAAAGCTATATGCGGCGCATATCCTGAGTATAAGTTTATGCGGAGCATGTTCAAACGCATGTTCAAATATGCGGCGCATATGTGCCCAGTTTTGAAATATGCGGCGCATGCACCATCCATGCGGCGCATATTTTGGTCTGTTTTGGATTTACGACTCGTTTAGCTTTGATTTCGCTACGGGACGATATATGACGATTGGGACGAGTATCTACAGGGGGAGATTCTTCCTTATATTGCATGAATGTAAAGGTGATGTTGATATCTTATATTTGTACAAAATCTTATGTATGACTGCTTCTCAAGATAAAAAGTTTTCCCTTAAGAAAAGTTAAGAGGTAAGATGATGAAGTTAATTATGGTTTCTTAAAGCACAAGAATTAAAAGTTTTCAAGAACATTTGATTCCGAATTAATCATGTTTCTCGCCTATGTGATTTACTCATGTAAGGCAAAGATTATATTTCTAAAGTCGAGGCCACCTGTAGTTTTGAGACGCTCTAATAATGTTCCCGGTTTTATTGCGATCGTGAGGTCGAGCCTTCAAGTGATGTGTATCTAGTGCTACTGTCATGCAAAAGCACCTTTCCGTATTGTTCTTACTTATAGGAAGGAGTTAACGGTTTCGATTGTGGGATGTATTTCTTTCTATAAGATAGATTTACGGTCTTGCAACTTTATGTTGAAGTTGATGATGAAAGTCCTGCTAAATCTATTGCTACCCTCATAATGATCCTATTGAGTTTTACGAAATATCTTCATGATAACGAAAGTCCTTGTTGTGTATGAATTTAAGGAATCAAGTCTAAAGTTTTCTCTAGATCGTTCAGTCATTACTTTTAGTGATGAAAATCTTGCCTATTCTAAGTATGACGAAGAACATCACATTTGCGTAAAGAGCGTTATTACGATTTTCAACTCGAAGAGGCTTAGTTTTAAATTCGTCAAAAGTGAGTAAAAGATAAGGGAGCAGCCGACGCTTAATGTTGAAGGGAACAAAGTTTTATTTATTAGCTAAGCCCGTGGTGGCGAGGTTATGGTGAGTGCTTGACTACGGCGAATCAGCTCAAGATAATGTTCTTTGAGACAAAGAATGTAGTAGAACGGGAGCATAGTCAGAAGAGTCGAGATGAACCATCATGAAGCAATACGTTTAAAAGTAAGATCTCGGTATCCAAGAACGAAATGACCAAAAGTTGTACTTGAAGAGGCTTATGAACCGTGGTGACATGCTTATTTGGATGCCGCCTGAAATGTGATACAACCTATTATGATACGAGGTGTAGTAAATCTTATATGTTGACGTGTGATAGGGTTAAAAGCCAAGACTAGACACCGAAAGTTTGGTTACAAAATAATTATTTAATGATCCTTTAACGGAAGTGAGGAGTCACGTTATCATGGACTAAGAGACAAGGTTGCGTGGGAAGCTAAAGGTAATGATATGATATGAGCCATTAGTAGACAGGTTGCCCAAGAATGTTTATTTCTTGGTGAACTATTGCACCGTTTCATTGGACATGAAAGAAAATATGTATGTTAAAGAAGTTCTCTTAAAGTGGGAAAGCTAATTGTTGAATGTTTCAAATCGAGACGGTCGTTATGTAAATAATTTTCAAAGATGTTTTGGCAAAAAAATGAAGGGAATGGTGAACTCAAATGATGCCTATCACTCCTAGATTGATGGGAAAGAGAAAGAATGATTTAAAAACTCAGGAAAATCTTATGATTGTGCGATGGTGCATCTAGATTTATTGTTGTGTTCATATGAAACCATGGTTATGCCATAGGCGTTGGATGTCACTTCATGATACGACATGTTATTGAAAGGAAAGTTGTGGAGCCAAAGATCATGAAGATAATAGTTCATAAAGTTGAAATCATTAAAAAGTGTTCTGATTAGCTCAAAATTGACTAAAGGTTTTGTGGTGAGCAAAGAAAGCTTATTATGAACAAAGTGGGATATTGCGATGATTGTTTAAAAGGTGTGACTTGTGATCAAGTTAGAGATGAGAACTAAAAGCCATATGAAAAGATACAACGTTTGGATATTCCAAAGTAGAAATGTGATTATATTAATATGGAATAAGTGTCTAAGTTGTCTCGGCATTGAGAGGAAAGTATATGATATGGGTCATCGTGAGCCATTTGACGAAAAGTATTCATTTTCTTGCTATTCGTGGGAGTGTGCGCGTGTTGAAGCTTGCCACTTTGTATAAAGGTGAAGTAAGCGTGGAGTTCCATATCCGTTGTTTTTGAACTTGATAAGAAGTTTGTCTCAAAATCTTGAAGATGTATTATACGTGGTTGTGTATTTCTTTTGGATGGTGTCCATAGTACTCTCATGGGTGCTATTGAGCATAAGCCTTGATGATGAAACTACCGTGACTCCATTGGAATATGTGAGCATTGATGCTAAGAAAGGATTCTAGATGAACCGGTTGAAGATCTTGGCTGGAAGCAAAGAAACTTCGTAAGAAGAACATTGACCTTATGCTTGTGAAATGGAAACATACTCGTGGAGAAAGCTTAACTTGAAAAAACGAGTCCGTGATGCGGGAGAACAATCCTCACCTATTTGATGTTGAAGTGATTCCGAGGACGGAATCCTCTTAAGGGGGAGGTAATTGTAACATCCCGAACTTTTTAATTAACGATTGACTTGAGTCGTTAAGTCAACACTACGTGTCCGTTAAGTCTCTATGAGATTTAATGTTTATGTGTGATTAATGTGCTTTATGTGTAAGGTTTTAAAGCCTTAATGATTCATGTGTTAATGTGTTTAAGATGATTTAATGTGTTTAAAGTGTTAGTAAGTATTCCCGTTAAGTCGTTTGAGAAATGTGTAAGGTTTTAAAGCCTTAATGATTCATGTGTTAATGTGTTTAAGATGATTTAATGTGTTTAAAGTGTTAGTAAGTATTCCCGTTAAGTCGTTTGAGCCTAAAATGTGAAGATGTAAAGTTGAGGGGGCCTAAGTGCAAGATTAGAAAAGTGTGTCCAGCAGATTTAGGGGTAATTAGACCCTAATCCCTTTTCATTATTCAGTTCCAAACACATTCTTCCAACCCTAGGTCGCCCCCTCCCTCCCTTGCTCCATTTTCGAGTGATTTTGATCGTTTCTTGGTGATTTGAAGAGGTTTTGATCCATAATTTGCATCCCTTTTGTAATCTTCAGGTATTTGAGGTATTATTACATTGATTTCATATCATTTCAATCCCTTGATTCACTTCATATCTTGTCTAGGTCATTAGAGGATTAATTGATGTCAAAAACGTGTGTTTTGATCGATTCGGTAACCTAAAACGTTTGTTATTGTGATGCAAATCAAGTAGGGGTTAATCAATGATTTCATTGCATCATTATGGTCTTAAAATGATGAATTTCGAGGTACAAAAGTCGCTCATAAGGTTTGGGGTCGTTTGAGGTGTGTTTGGTTAAGTTTTGGAGGTTAAACAATGAGGTTTGTGCAGATTCGGGGTCAGTTGCGGCGCAGTCCCTAGACTGTGACGCAATTAGTGTATAGCGACTTAAGTTGCGACGCAGTTTGACCATTGAGACGCATTAGCGACATGATTTTTAAATGGCCATAACTTTTGAACCGTAACTCCGTTTTTGACAAATAAGCTATCCACGGAATCGTGAGAGAGCCTACTTCCTTATGGTAATGCTTTTAAAAGATGATTCTAATGTCAAATCACCTGAAGGGTTGATTTAGTGAGTGAAGGTCGAATTTCGTCGAGTTCTGTGAGCTCTAAAGTATTAATCGAACCTCCGATGCATCAAGCCTTGTCATGGGTCATGTTTATAGGTACCTAGGCTTGAGTCATGACCATAAGTAAGTGGGTACTTATTTAGCTCATTATGGTCTTAAAATGATGAATTTCGAGGTACAAAAGTCGCTCATAAGGTTTGGGGTCGTTTGAGGTGTGTTTGGTTAAGTTTTGGAGGTTAAACAATGAGGTTTGTGCAGATTCGGGGTCAGTTGCGGCGCAGTCCCTAGACTGTGACGCAATTAGTGTATAGCGACTTAAGTTGCGACGCAGTTTGACCATTGAGACGCATTAGCGACATGATTTTTAAATGGCCATAACTTTTGAACCGTAACTCCGTTTTTGACAAATAAGCTATCCACGGAATCGTGAGAGAGCCTACTTCCTTATGGTAATGCTTTTAAAAGATGATTCTAATGTCAAATCACCTGAAGGGTTGATTTAGTGAGTGAAGGTCGAATTTCGTCGAGTTCTGTGAGCTCTAAAGTATTAATCGAACCTCCGATGCATCAAGCCTTGTCATGGGTCATGTTTATAGGTACCTAGGCTTGAGTCATGACCATAAGTAAGTGGGTACTTATTTAGCTCATTATGTCGTTTAATGATTATAGGTAGTCGGGAATACTTGCAAAGCTCGGTAACTTACGTATCATTTGTTGTGCGCTTCTACGAGGTAAGATACATAACTTTGTCACGCTGAGGGTTCAACAAAAACATAGTTTTCATATAATAACTTCCCCAAATGTTATCTTGTTTGCTTATGGGTATTCGGGAGGTGATATAGGCTATGTAGATGAATATTGAAGCCTGAAATGCTACCCCAATGATATGAGATGATATGTATTGTTATGAAATGATATGAGATGATATGTATTGTTATGAAATGATATGAGATGATATGTATTGTTATGATATGCTATGAGATGATATGAATTGTCATGATATGCTATGAGATGGTATGTTTTTCAATTGAGATGCCATGAAATGCTTTGAGATGTTATGAAATACGATATGTAATAATATATGATATGAGATAAATGATATACAATGATAAACGATATGAGACGATAGATGATATGCAATGTTACGCGATATGAGATGAGAAATGATATGTATATGTGCATGTGTAGATGTGAAATGTAATGATTACGTGGCTTGTTCATCTAGTTCACTAGACTTTATAAGTTACCATGACACGTGCACGTTTAAGGGCCCAAACATTAAGATGAAACTATATGATGAATGTTTAGGAAATGTGCACACCTAAACTATATGAGATGTGAAATCGAGCTCGTAATTTAGATGAAAGTGTTAAGCTTAACCCGTACTTCCCCTTGGCTTGCCATTCCTTAACGAAATTGATGTACCGCCGAAAGGTTTGTTCATCTAGTCAGGTGTGAGGTTCCCTGTATGGTCCTATGACCGCCTACACACAAACTTACACCTTATATGAGATGCGTGACTTATGTCACAACTACAAAGATGTTTAGATGTTATATGTGAAGATGCAAAAGATGGCTAGGCACATTTAGGATGACCCATCCTATATGAAAGATGTTTAATGCAAGATGTGTTATAATAGATGTGATGACTTGTGATGATATGTGTCTTAAAGATGAAATGTGACTTTTCTATAATGTTTAAATGGACAAATGTTTTATTAATGATGTGTTATCTTACTTAGCTAATTCGTTAGCTAACACTTGTTCTTTTAAATGTGTTGTGCCCTCAGGTCCAACATTAGTGAGCAGGTAGATGTGAGAAGTGCGAGGCATGGGTAGATTGCAATGAGGATGGCTATAGTTTACCCATAGTGGCTGCTCGCATTAGACATTTGATTTTTGTTTAGACATTTGATTTATGTTTAGACATTAATGATTCATATTTACTATGTTGTTGGTTGTTTAATGTTGGGCAACCGACGGATTTCCATTTGAACTTATTTTGAGGACATTGCTAGTAACACCAATTAATAAATGAACAAAACAAATTCTTTTGGTTTGGTCTTTTAAAGTTTACTTCCGCTTTCTTTGACGCCATTAGGCGAAAATTTTTGGAAATCCATATTTTTAAACGACAGGTGTTACAACAGGGCTCCAAGAGTAGAGTATACTGTTAACGGCCAACAATTTAGAAAGGGATACTACCTAGCTGACGGTATTTATCCCGAGTGGGCCACTGTTGTGAAGTCTTTCAAGTGCCCGATGGAACTGAAAACCACCAAGTTCAAGAGATACCAAGAAGCTGCAAGAAAGGACGTGGAGAGAGCATTCGGGGTGCTTCAAGGTCGTTGGGAGATTATTCAACAAAATGCGCGCCCATACAACGTGAACAAGATAAAACGTATCATGTTAACTTGTGTGATTCTGCACAACATGATTGTTGAAGATAATGGACGCGCAATCACTGCGTTTGAAGAAGAGTTGATAGAAACGACGCAACTCCCACCCCGTACATGGACCGAAAGGGTTTCAACACAGCTTCGGATGTACGGGGAGTTACGCGATAGAAGGGTGCACCATGAATTGCGCAATGCTCTGATTGAACACGTTTGGAACCTCCCAGAAAACTACCGTCAACGTTAATTTGTTTTACTTTTAATAAATGTAATGTTTTAATTTTTAATAAATGTAATGTTTTTAATTTTCAATAAATGTAATGTTTGAATTTTTAATAAAATATGTTGTTTGTTTAATTTTTTAAAAATGAAAAAGGAAATAATAAAATATTAGAAGAATATGGGAAGAATAGGGGGTTATAAGGAGGGGGTGTTCTTGGGGTGTTAGAGGAGAGAGAAAAGTTGACGTGACTATAAGAATAATGGAAGAAAAGAGGAAGAATAAAGGGGTTATAAACTATAAATAGAGGCCTTACAAACTGTTCATTCAACATATAAAACTAAGGGATAACATAAGATAGACACTATTTATCCAGTAGGGGGACAATCAAATAAGAACAGTCTTAAAATAAGAACACAGTGAGAACACTTAAAAACTACATTTTGATGCATTAAAAGTCCATAAAACTAACATAGTGTATAATTAATTATCATTTTTTAAGTGTTTAACAACACATTGGTTTGTCAAAATCGAGAAAATCATGTTTTTTGTTTTGTGCATCCATCTTGGATGCATATTCATCAAAATGATGCATCCAACAAAAAACGTGATTTTTTCGATTTTGACGGATCAATGTGTTGTTAAACACTTAAATAATAATAATTAGTTATGCATTATGTTAGTTTTATGGACTTTTAATGCATCAAAATGATGTTTTTAAGTGTTCTCACCGTTCTTATTTTAAGAGTGTTCTTACCGGAGTGTTACCCTTATCCCGTATTTAATGTAGTTAATTTAAAATGAAAAGAAATGCAAACGGGCTTTAATCTTTTTCACATACCGTGTGAAATATACACTTTGTTTTTGATATCGCATGCATGTTATTATCATGTCTTTATATATACTGTACTTATTAGGATTTTATCAATTCTTTAACATTAATTATCTCTAAATATATATAAACTAGATTAAACCCGTCCGTTGGGCAGTAATATTATAATAATTAAGCGATAATTTTATAATAAGTAGATAATATATGTCATTTGTAATACTTGTAGACCATTAAACACTATAATCTAATAAATTTATTAAAAACCTAAACTATACCCATGTAGGAGATAACTAATAAAGAGATTAAATAAAATAACATTTTGTACATAATTTGGCATTGAACAATTATAATTAACATAAGAAAGAGATTGAATATACTAACATTAAGTTCATAATGTACCTCTGTATCACAAAAAACATTGCATGTCGAAATAGGGAAGCTGCGTAACACAAAAATCATGGTAGAGCAGAATTAGTTTAAAGGCTAAAATCTAAAAATCATTGTTCAATCACGAAAAAGTTATTAGACCTTTATACTTTCATAAGTACAAAAAATAGAAAAATACGAAAATGAAAGTGATATCTAGCTACCTGCAAATGGAAATCTGATTAATAGATACCATCAACATGTACAACAACAACAACTGTACCCAGTCCTGAATTAAGCGGAGTAAAAGAACGGCAAGATGTAGAGAGTCTTACCATCAACGTGCACATACCTTGTAAATAGGAAAGGAAAACTAAAGTCATAATAGAGGGTGGGCATGAGACACTAAAATTAATTGGTACATAAGGACCACACACATTCTACATGTTTAAATTACTTAACCAAGTTTCCATTTGCCTTATATGTTAAAGACAGAGGAGCAATACCTAGATTCAAATCCACAATTTGGATGCAGGTTTCTATAAAACATGAGTATAAGTTAAAGTGATATCTAGCTACCTGCAAATGGAAATCTGATTAATAGATACCATCAACATGTACAACAACAACAACTGTACCCAGTCCTGAATTAAGCGGAGTAAAAGAACGGCAAGATGTAGAGAGTCTTACCATCAACGTGCACATACCTTGTAAATAGGAAAGGAAAACTAAAGTCATAATAGAGGGTGGGCATGAGACACTAAAATTAATTGGTACATAAGGACCACACACATTCTACATGTTTAAATTACTTAAGCCAAGTTTCCATTTGCCTAATATGTTAAAGACAGAGGAGCAATACCTATATTCAAATCCACAATTTGGATGCAGGTTTCTATAAAACATGAGTATAAGTTAAAGTGATAGTCACATGCAAGATACATGGTTCGCAGGAGACCCTATTTCTTTTACTGTTTTACTAACAATCACAATTCACAGAAACCATAAAAATCCACAACTTCAACTTAATCATAGTCTAGTCAGCAAAAATAGAGGCCCAAAAAAGTATACGCAATTGTAAAAGAAAATATTTCGAGTCTTACAGTAGCAACATCCTTTATAGGTGACTGATGAAGAGGCGACTCCCCAATATACCGAACCATGGAACCAACACGGTGTAAATTCACCATACCATATATCCAATGCTTATGGTCTCCGTCAAACCCTCGAAACTCAGCTTCCCGACTTCAATATCTATATGCCACCCACCTTATCTTTTTAATTTCATGATATCACAAAACATTATAATATTATAATCTATATCATTAATCAATTAATGATATAAACTGAAATCAAGTTCATTAAAAACGAAACTAACAGAGCCACAATCAAGTAACATTATATGATGAAATAGGACTACAATTTAATTTCATGATATCACAAAACATTATAATATTATAATCTATATCATTAATCAATTAATGATATAAACTGAAATCAAGTTCATTAAAAACGAAACTAACAGAGCCACAATCAAGTAACATTATATGATGAAATAGGACTACAATTTAATTTCATGATATCACAAAACATTATAATATTATAATCTATATCATTAATCAATTAATGATATAAACTGAAATCAAGTTCATTAAAAACGAAACTAACAGAGCCACAATCAAGTAACATTATATGATGAAATAGGACTACAATTTAATTTCATGATATCACAAAACATTATAATATTATAATCTATATCATTAATCAATTAATGATATAAACTGAAATCAAGTTCATTAAAAACGAAACTAACAGAGCCACAATCAAGTAACATTATATGATGAAATAGGACAACAATTTAATTTCATGATATCACAAAACATTATATTATAATCTATATCGTTAATCAATTAATAATATAAAATCAAATCAAATTAATGAAAAAAAGAATTAACAGAGCCATAATTGATTAACATTAATATGATGAATAGGCAACTATGAGATTAAAAGATAAAATACAGAAACACATAAATAAAATACAAAAACACTCATAATAATATTTGATGCGTATAGGCGATGTCTAAGATCTAAAATAATTAAATTAAAATAATAGTACATATCCACCATATATTGCAGCCGATTGATGTGTGAAATCGAGTTTAAAATTTATAAACAAGAAATACCCTAAAACTGACTACTACACACTTGCGGGCAGTAGACCCGTTCGTATATAGTATAGCTAGAAGGTAAGTCCAGGATCGAACACGGGGAATGGTTTTGAAATAGTTGTCAGCTAAAGTAGTTTTAGAGAAAGGGTGAAACGGTAGCCGAATAGCTACCTAACTTTGACGAACTTAAATTAAAGAAATCAAAATGACAATACGATTAGAAGTAAAGAAGTTTTAGACAATATAAATAAAGATCATCCACTTCGAATCCACTTGACTTCAGCTATGATTGCACACGTTTAAAAACTAATTCTTTAGAGTTGACAAAATAACCGTGAAAAGATAGAAATGCTCACGTGGTACCACCAACCGCTCGCAAATCACCCAAACACCTAAATTGCTAGTTTAATTACCCAAGCCGGTACCACCAATGCCTAGAAAATCTCCCCAACAATTAGTTTGTTTGATTATCCAATTACCAATTATGCCTATGTGAATGAAAACGTGGTACCACCAACCGTTTCTAAACACGTTTACCAATTAACTCCTATTATAGATTTAACATTCACCGTCATACCATGAACCGGTGACAAACGACCATAGACAATCGAATTGAAACGATAAACATATTCACCTAGTACCACTAACTATGAACACATCAACCATCAACATCAAAAGAATAAATCGCAAGGAATTAATTGATAAAGATCACGACACAACGATAATTGAATCAACTCTTGAATTAAAATATTGCAATCATATCATTCGTCAAGTTTCATCAAAGTGGATGATTAGAAATCTAGCCACTCATACTAAATTGAATTGCAATAAAGAAATTGAAAGAAAACATATTATACCAATGATCGTTGAATATAAATTGTAAGACAGAAAATTAGATACGATCTAGATGGATATTCTTGAATCTTCAATGAATCAAATGATGAAATCTGCGATGATCCGTCAAAGACTCGTGGTAGAACAGCTCCTAGAAAGAAAAACTTGATCCATGGGAAAATAGGGTTTTTTCCTTTATATATCTCTCCCAAATCTGATGCAAAAGAGGCTGTAACCTAACTTCCCCGTGCACTCACTGCGCCGCAGTGGTCATGGTATGCTCCCACTGCGGCTCAGTGGAATACCCCTGAAATCTTGATCTATTGATGACTGACTGCGGCGCAGTGGGGCAATATCCCTCCCACTGCGGCGCAGTGCATATCTGCTGGAATTATTTTATTCTTTCTCGTCCTTTGACTGCGGCGCAGTGGGGCAATATCCCTCCCACTGCGGCGCAGTGGGGCAATATCCCTCCCACTGTGGCGCAGTTTTAAACCACTGGAATCTTTGTTCTTCTTGACACTCAATGACTGCGGCGCAGTGGGGCAATAACCCTCCCACTGCGGCGCAGTGGGGCAATAACCCTCCCACTGCGGCGCAGTGCATATCTGCTGAAATCTTTGTTCTTCTTTATCAACATCACTCGAACATTCGGGTCAACTTCTTGGCCACAAATCATCAGAAAATGTACCAAATGGACGCGCAACCTGCTAAGAACCTGAAAGCACTAACAAACACCATAAACGCGCCAAATGCATACAAAATCGACTCAAAACACATACGAAGAAGGCCAATAATGATGTGGGTGATCTATATAAATTGGTCACATCAAATCCCCCCACACTTGAGCGTTGCTTGCCCTCAAGCAAATCTGGAAATTAAGCAAAAAGCATTCCTTGGCACGAAGCTACATAAAACACATTACAAATTTCCAAAAAGAAGCCAAACCAAGTATGTCGATGACAAGGACTTTGGTGAAGTAGTTTTAATCTTAAATGAAAATCCGAAATGTTTGAAAATATCTGAAAAATCCACAAGCCTCAATAACACGACTAAGCAAAAGTGAAACAAATGAACCTATCAAAATCATCCTACTCCAACGAACTTACTATTGGGGTTGAATATATATGAAAAATCACTCATTGCTCGGTCGTGATGCATATCTTACCATAGGCTTGAACAAGGATCATAGCTTCACCGACATGGCGTGAGCACCAAGTACATTATCAAAATATGGCATATAAGTCGGTTGTAAAGTTAGGCTAAGGGTATTTACAATGGGATTTGGGAAGTTTAGGTAAGTGTTAATAGGAAATAACAAAAGGATAAGTTATGTACAAAATAGTCTAATCAAACCCTTACCATTGATTGCCACCAACCCATAAGATGCTATCCCATGAACACACCTCAAAAGTAACAAGCAAAACCCGACACCAATGTGGTGTATCAACTTCAAACAACTTAGGCACAACCAAATCTTCTAATCTATTCATGAACCAAATTATACTACAATTCTTTTGACATATAAAAATGAGGAGTACCTACTAGTAGCCCAAGTTCTTTTCTTTCTTTTTTTTTCTCTTATTTTTTCTCTTATTTCATCATTTTTTTTCCCCACTTTTTTCTTCTTTATTTATGAACCATTTTTACTCTACTAGTAGGCACCCTCTTACAATGATGAACAATGTCTATAACAATATACTTCCTTTGAACAATCCAAGACATTCCCCAATAACTTGACCAATCGACGTATTCCCATAGACCAAGAATATTCCAACCGATAACCCATTGAAGCTCTCCCAAACCGTCCAAATAAACCAATGACAATCAATGGCCCCCCAAAATTAGACTATCGGTATGGCAAGGTAAAGTTTACATATTTGAGTGAATTTATACAAAGGAAAAGGCTAAGTTCAAAAAGTGTGTCTAAGTGTATCTTGCACTAAAGATGAGTGCAACAAAGGTTTACAAAGAAAGGAAAATATATGCTAAAGGTACATGTATAAAAGTATGTATACTAAAGGTAAAAATATACATAAGCAAGAGGTGAATAGAAAGAAAATATGGGTCAAACCTAATATGCCAATTCGTCATCAATGTACTTATATCACAAAAGTGATCTCACTGCGGTCTCGTAACGATCACCGGGCCAAGTTCTAGCTCAACACATCACCGGCACACTCATATCAAAGAAAGTAACCCGGAAATGGAATAAATTATCCTCAAATTCGCACATCTTAGTGCAGAGTTCGAAATGGAACCCTTACTCCCGAATAAATCCAAGAGCCTAAGAGAGGGACAAATTACAAGGCAATCAAACCAAAACCGTAAACACCTAGCACATCTATAAATGTATGATGAATCTCACAACTTTTAGGTGTTTGGGAATTTTGAGTATGCAAGTAATGTTATCAATCCACAAGGATTAGCCCAATAACCGTTCAAAACACATTTCGCCGATTAAATTTAATTTTGTAGTAAAATTGCTCATTAAGTTATTATGAATTAAGTGACAAAAGCAATTTACCCCAAGGACAAGCTCAACACAAGTTTCAAATCATATCATCTTCCGTCATCCTACCAAATCAAAGCCACCAATCTCAAACATGCACATCATAGTTCAGAGTTCAAGATAGAACCCTTACTCTTGGATAAATCCCAAAAGCCTACGAGAGGGACACATCCACAAGACCGGTTGAATTCTCAATGGCAAAACAACAAAAAAGATATATCCGGTAACTTAAACCTATTTGCCACCCCCCCACACTTAAGATGGACACTGCCCTCAATGTCCAATATTCGGTCAAAACAAAGGTAAATAGGGGTAAGCAAAATAGACAGAAAGAATGAGAACACATACCGGATTATGGACACATTCCGTTTCAAAACAAGTCAGTCGACCCCGCACCATAAATTGCTCTTCCTAAAAAGGAAATCCAATTTGCTTGACGGGAGAAACAGACTAGCCCGAAACGGAATGTGCGAGAGCTGTGTGCGAAACAATGTCAGTAAAGATGCCAATTAAAAATGTTGCGCTGAACTTACTGCCAGCATATGCACATGACATCACAGTGAGCTACTAACACGATCACACAATCAAACAAATCAATGCCAACGAATGTAGGTGAGAATGAGAATCCAACGGGTCCTCCCCCACACTTGGTTTCCACTAAGTATTTCCATCAATTCGGATCAAACCTGCTCAATTACACATCACAAGAACAAATCCCAAATATCCATACTAAATGCAAACCAAAACAGTATCATGCAGAAAATAAAAGAAACAAAGGAAATTACAAATGTTTCATCACCCCGTAGGGTGGATACCAGACAATGATAAATAAAGTAATGACATGAGAATACCAAAATAACCAAACATCATATGATTCCATCCCACGGTACCGGATGGGAATCATCTCCTCTCACTCCTGATGTCCATGGTAGCCATAGGGTAGTCCAGGTTTCCCAAAAATACTCGTCACCCAATCTTGCTCCTCCTCCTGAGCTGAACCCGAACCACCAGCACCTCCTCCTGACTGACCAGCATCAAATCCAGAATGAGCACCTGCATCCAAACCTGCAAAAGATGAAGAATCACCGCTAACATGGCCACCCTGAAAGACCCCAAACTGCACTGGACCTCGAGGAGAACCTCCTAAATCATGGGGTGGTGGTGACATGTTCCCCGGGGAAGTCGTACGAGAGAAAAAGGACTGACCCCCCTGACGATAATCAGGGACATAAATAGGCGGTGGAGAGAAAGGAGGAATCGGGTCAGGTCGAACAAACTCCCGGCCATGATACTGAGCATCCCACATAGGCTGATAATAATCAAGGCTATAGTTAGTGTGGGCCTGCTGTGATCCAATCCAGGTGAAATCCTGGTCCACCCTCCGCTGGTAAGCATCAAACTCTCTCTGACTGTTCTGCTGAGACTCATAGATATTCTGAATAGTGTTCCCCAAGAGTGTTAAGTCAAACGAGCGAGGGATGGGAATGTTATGTCCAGTCCTCCTCGGGGGCTCCTGTGGAGCATCAGCCATCTCAACATCAGCCTCCTCATCCTCCTCCTGTACAGGAGGTGGTCCTTCAACCTCACCCTCATCATCTAACAACCGCTCCTACTCATTGTCTTTCTTTTTCTTCAAAATCTTTGCCCTCCAAAGCTCCTGATGCGTAAAATCCTCCTGATGTACTGGTAATGAGAGATAGGTATGGAAATCATCAGAAGTAAAGACCCCCATCCTCTTATAGATCACCGTAATGAAATGTCCCAAAACCAGAGTCGAATCAGAATGATTACACATTCGGTCTAAAAGCACAAGAGGAGGCAAAGCAAACCTGGATGGAGCTCCCTCAGAAAATAACTTAAGTAACCAAAGATCATTCTTGTACACCTTCTCCCAATGAGTAGACCGCTGTACCAGGAAAGTCACAATCATACGGTGGAGCAACCTCAAACGTACATTCTTAATCTTAGACACACCACTAGTGTATGTCCAAGTTTCTCCCCCCGTGATCCTGGTGAAATACTCCAGAATGGACTCACCATCACCCAAATCGGCTCCTGTCCTATACCCTTTCTTCAAAATAGCCCTAAACTGTGCATTCTGCAACTCCTCCCTCGTATACATCCCACAGTAGTAACCAAACTCAGCAATTGACAGCTTCCTCTGCTGTCCCCCACAGTAAAACGAGACTACCCTTTCTTCAAAAATATCTTTCACTTTACCCAACTCCTTTTTCAGCTTCAAAGTCGAATAAAATTCCAAACACAACTCACGGTATGCGGGCTCACGGTTAGCAAAAACCCGCCGCCAAATATCACAATTTACAACATGCCCTCTTGACTCACCTCCAACTCTCATACTCATAGAAAACCACCGTCGAATGTCCTCCTGTACTCCAAATACCTGAGCTTGAAAAGGAGTTAAATGTCTTGCGGGAAGGACCATATGCTTAGAAAGCTTATACAACTTGTTCTTGTATATGTTCTTTTAGGGCTGCCTAATACTTTCAAATGAGAGCCAAGCATGCCTCTCGTTCAGTTCTTCAATAAATGTGAGCGGCACCTCCATTTGTTTCTTTGAAGTCGGCACATCAGCGGCCTCACTGGATTGCCCCTCAACCATTTTACGCTTTCCCGCGGCCTTATCTGTAGCTCCCGCTCCCTGCATTCACAAACATGAAAGCGACCAAATGTGAGTAATAAGAATGCAAAGTTGGGAATCATATAAAACAAACAAAAATCTTGGCAGGGAAAGGCCCCCACTGCGGCGCAGTGGGCATGCTTCACCCTCACTGCGGCGCAGAGGATCTCACTGCGGCGCAGTGAGGCATGAACCCCCTCACTGCGGCGCAGTGAGGTCAAAAATCTGGGCAACTCACTAGGGTTCATACGATATGGCACAAAAAAGGGAAAATCTAACAAGCAAATTCAGGGAATAATGAAACAATAATCTCCTACAATAACCAACATATACATTCCCCACACTTGTTCATAACAAAGCCCCAATTTTTCAAAACCCTAATTTCAAAATCAAAATCAAAAATGGATGAACAAGATGCAAGATTCAACACCCAATTAGCTTCTATTGCTCACAAACATCAAAACCCGTAAATTAATTCGAAAGATTAAGCTAGCATAAACCCTAGAAATTTAAAACTCAAAATAAAAGAAAAATACAAAGAAACTAAAGAGAAAACTTACACTTCTTCCCATTATGCAATGTATGAAGATGAAAATCTGGAAGATTGGTTAAAGATGGAGGAAAAATGGGAGATTTTGATGGGAATAATGGAGTTTTGCCTTTTAAATGAGAGAAAAGAAGAAGAAAAAGTGTAAGTGTAAAAGAGTAAAAGAAAACAAACTTACATGGCTTGTACTCTCTTTGACCTACCCGGCCTCCCACTGCGGCGCAATGAGGAATATTCACTCCCACTGCGGCGCAGTGGGATATATATCACAAGTGGGCAGTGGTTTGACAATGCGGCACAGTCAGCTGATACCACCCCCACTGCGGCGCAGTGGGGAGTTTCTGAAAATCTTTCCCTTCACAAATATTATGTCAAAGCTCAAAACAAACTGCATCAAATCGAGAACATACCTGTACTTACCAACTAAAACACGATTAAAATTAACTAATTCAAGAAAAATGAAATACGATAAAATAAACACGGGTTGCCTCCCGAGAAGCGCTTAAGTTATTAACGAGTCTTTAGCTTGACTCGACCAACCTTCAAGTTTCCAATTCAAACACGGGGATCTCATCAAATATCCCCTCAACCTGCTCTTCTTCCAAATATATCTTAAGTCGATGACCATTGACAATGAACGATCCTTCACCATTTCGCTTAAACAACTCAACATAACCCGACGGGTATACGTGCTTGATCTCAAACGGTCCAATCCACCTAGAAGTTAGTGTAGGTTGCTTAATCTTAAATTTTGACAAAAACAACAACACTTTAGCCCCAACCTTAAACTCCTTTCTACGAATCCTCTTATCATGCCAAATCTTGGTTCTCTCCTTATAAAGCCTCGAATTCTCATAAGCACCTAACCTAAGCTCATCAAGCTCATGAAGTTGTAACATTCTAAGTTCACGTGCTTCCATCAAATCCAAATTCAAATTCCTTAAAGCCCAATACGCCTTATGCTCTATCTCAATAGGTAGATGGCAAGTTTTGCCATAGAGCAACCGGTATGGCGTGGTGCCAATCGGCGTCTTATAAGTCATCCTAAACGCCCACAAGGCGTCATCTAACTTCTTTGACCAAACCTCGGGGTTATCTCCAAAAGTTTTCTCCAAAATCCTCTTCAAGGCCCTATTTGTGTTTTCCACTTGACCACTGGTCTGTGGATGATATGAGGTAGAAAAATAATGGACAACACCATACCTCTTCATCACTTTGGCTAACTGATGGTTAGCAAAATGGATTCCACGGTCACTAATCAAAGCTCTAGGACAACCAAAACGGCAGAACAACTGTTTCAAGAAATCAATGACTACACGCACGTCATTCGTGGGCAAAGCCTTGGCTTCGGCCCATTTAGACACGTAGTCAACGGCGACAAGAATGTACTGAAACTTATTAGACGATGGGAATGGTCCCATAAAGTCTATACCCCAGATATCAAAAACCTCACATACCTGAATGCTCTGTTGAGGCATCTCATCCAGTTTAGTGATGTTCCCCTATCGCTGACAAATGTCACAAGTCTCAACCAAAGTCTGGGCCTCCTTGAAAATTGTCGGCCAATAGAAACCTGCATCAAAAACTTTCTTACCCGTCACTGAAGGACCATAATGACCTCCAGTTGGCCCGTAGTGACATGCATCCAAAATCTCTCTAGTCTCAGCTCCAGCAACACATCTCCTAACCATACCATCTGCACAAACACGAAACAAGTATGGATGGTCCCAAAAATAATACTTAACATCCGATATGAGCTTCTTCTTCTGCTGGTACGTGAAATCATTAGGTATCTCACCTGCAACCAAATAATTGGCTATATCTGCAAACCAAGGAGCTTCATCAGAGTTAGAGATAAACATTAAAGACTCATCGGGGAAGTGATCATTGATCTCCCTATCACGAAGTTCCTCCCGGTGAGGATCTTCCAAATGACTCAAATGGTCGGCAGCCAAATTTTTAACCCCTTTCTTATCCTTTATCTCTATGTCAAATTCTTGCAACAAAAGAATCCAACGGATAAGCCTGGGTTTAGCATCCTGTTTCGAGAACAGGTACTTAAGGGCTAAATGGTCAGTGAAAACTATGGTCTTACTCAAAACAAGATATGATCTAAACTTATCAAATGCGAAGACCACTGCAAGCAACTCCTTTTCTGTGGTGGTGTAATTTTGCTGGGCGGGGTTCAAAGTTTTACTAGCAAAGTAAATGGGCTTGAAATGTTTCTCAACCCTTTGCCCTAGCACGGCTCCCACAGCATAGTCACTTGCATCACACATCAACTCGAAAGGCAATTCCCAATCTGGAGCTACCATGATAGGAGAATCAGTCAACTTCTCCTTCAATACCTGAAAAGCACTCAAACAAGCATCATCAAAAACAAAAGGAACGTCCTTCTCCAACAAGTGGGTCATAGGACGAGTAATCTTAGAGAAATCCTTAATAAATCGACGATAAAAACCTGCATGACCAAGGAAACTCCTTACCCCTTTCACATTGGAAGGCGGGGGTAATTTGGTAATTACATCTATCTTAGCCCGATCAACCTCAATCCCGGCCTTGGACACTTTATGACCTAACACAATACCCCCAGTCACCATAAAATGACACTTTTCCCAATTCAAAATAAGGTGTGCCCTCTCACACCGTTCCAACATCCTATCCAAATTAATCAAACATGAATGAAAAGAATCCCCAAAAACTGAAAAATTATCCATGAAAACTTCCATGGAAGTTTCAAGCATGTCCTGGAAAATAGCAATCATGCACCTTTGAAAGGTGCCAGGGGCATTACACAAACCAAAAGGCATACGCCGATAAGCAAAAGTGCCAAATGGACAAGTAAAAGTAGTTTTCTCTTGATCCTTGGGATCAATGGGTATTTGAAAGTACCCGGAGAACCCGTCTAAGAAACAAAAATATTCATTCCCTGCAAGACGTTCCAACATTTGATCAATAAAAGGAAGGGGGAAATGATCCTTACGGGTGGCATCATTAAGCTTACGGTAATCTATACAAACCCGCCAACCCGTGATAGTCCTAGTGGCCAAAAGCTCCTTATTATCATTTTCAATGACCGTCATGCCCCCCTTTTTGGGCACACAGTGGACAGGACTTACCCATGGACTATCAGCAATAGGAAAAATGATTCCTGCATCAAGAAGCTTAATTACCTCTTTTTTAACAACCTCTTTCATATTAGGATTCAGCCGCCTTTGTCTCTGGACAACGGGCTTAACATCATCAAGAAAATCAATCTTATGCTGGCAAAAATTAGGACTAATACCTGGAGTATTTGTGGTCTTCCAAGCAAAAGCCCGCTTGTGGGCTTTAAGAACAGACATGAGACGGTCTTTCTCGTCACTCGAGAGTGAGGATGAGATAACCACTGGAAGAGAAGACTCACCTGACAGATATGCATACTCTAGATGGTCTGGAAGCGGCTTAAGCTCCAAGTCAGTAGGTGGTACATCAACAGAGTTAGGTACCCTTGAACTCCCGTCAGCAACTACCTCCTCAAAAGTTTCATCCTCGGGAGGTGATTCATCCAAGCTCAGTGCCATGACTTCTGCAAACAAGGCTTCATAAGTAATTTCTCCAGATCCTAAATTAGCTATCTCTTCCTCTCCAATATCCGTCTCCATGAACTCCTGAAATTCTTGATCCAATGCATCATCAATGACATCAATCCTGAAACAAGTCTCATCATTAGAATAAGAATGCTTGATAGACTTTTCAACATTAAACACAATCCTATCAGTTCCTACGCCTAAGGAAATTTCCTTATCCTTCACACGGATGATAGAATCCGCGGTATTAAGGAATGGGCGTCCAAGAATAAGAGGGACCTTCGTATCTTCCTCCATCTCGAGGATAACGAAGTCAACCAGAAAAACAATGTGGCCAACTCTGACACTAATGTTTTCAGCAATCCCGATGGGATACTGAAAAGAATGGTCAGCAAGTCTTATACTCATGCGAGTAGGGCGAAGGACTCCCAATGACAACTTGGCATAAACCGAGTAAGGCATCAAATTGATGCTAGCCCCTAAATCAGCTAAGGCTTTACAAATAATAGTTCTAATAGAGCAAGTGATAAGAAAACTCCCTGGGTCTTCAAGCTTTGGTGGAATGCGGTTCTGCAAGATAGCAGAATACTCGGCATTGATAAAAGTAGCCTTTGCCTCTTCAAACTTCCCTTTGTCTGTCACAAGCTCCTTAATGAACTTTGCATAATTGGGCATCCCCTGAATAAGATCAACTAAAGGAACATTAAAATGAACAATTTTGATCATGTCAACAAACTTGTTATAATGCTCTTTCAGCTTTGATTTCCCGAATCTTTGTGGAAATGGTATCTTTGGCTTGTATGGTTTAACCTCTGGAACCACAGCCGGTTTTGGTGGAGTGACCGGAGTCTTCACGGTCGAATCTTCCTCCATCTCTATTTCTTCATCAACATCAGTATCATCACCCCCGTTATCCTGCACATCTGAAACAACAACATTAGGAATAGGAGGTGGGTCATAAGACTTACCGGTACGAGTGGTAATGGCATTAGCTTGCTCATTACGGGCTTGAGGTGGGGTGTATTTCGGTCCCTGACTAAATTGTCCCGAATTAAACTGAGGTCTAGGATTCTGCTGTGTGTTGCTAGGAAGAGTCCCCGTGGGCCTAGCAAGAGCGGCCATCCTACTTTCGAGATCCTTGAAATTAATACCCTGATTTTTCATGTTTATCTCCACCTTCCCGCTTATCTGATCCAACCTCTCACTCAAAGCCTTAGTATCATCCCTGATCATTTGAATGCTAGTGTTTGTTTCAACTTGATTACTAGCCAACTGCTTCATCATCTCCCTCAACTCGGCATTAGGATCGGCATTAGAAGAAGAAGAACCTGATCCTTGTCCTTGCTGAGTCTGCTGTTGTGGCTGATTCTGATAATTATCTCTTTGCCACCTGTTACCTGAAAAACGAGAAGTATTAGCCTGAAAAGAAGAGTTATAAGAAGGATTACCTGAAGGCCGGTTCTGGAAACCGGTGTTGCGGTGGAAATTCCCTTGGGGTTGATTCTGAACATAGTTCACATCTTCGGGTGCCCGATTTGGACACTCATCAGAATAGTGCATATCACCACAATGATCACACCCATCGGCTACGACCTTAACATCCCTCTCAATTGCTCCAAACCTAGTCTCTTGAGCAGCAAAGCTCCTATCCATGCGCTCAGATAGCGCCTTAATCTCTCCAATAACCCCTGAGTCATTACTCGCCTCAACCTTAGCAACTCTCCCTTGGTTAGTACCTCTCTTCATCTTTCTTTCATTCTTCAAGAACCAATCATCATCCATATTTGAGTTATCCTTTGCCATATCTTCCAAGATTTGATAGCCTTCATTGGGTGTAATGTTATTGAAACTACCCCCAAAAGCATATCCCAATTCTCGTTTAGACTTCTTATTCAACCCATCAAAGAAAAGCTCCACATATTGTTCCATAGTCAAATTGTGACCTGGACAATTTCTCAACATCTCCTTGAAACGAACCCAAGCATCTGCAACATCTTCTCCATCATCTTGTTCAAACGACCTAATCATATTCTCCAACTTTCTTTGAGTTCTAAGTGAATAAAACTCACCAATGAAAGCCTCCTTAAGTTGGTTCCAAGTAGTGATTGAATTTTCTGGAAGATCATTGAACCAATCAAGTGCTTCTCCGGTGATTGACATGGGAAATGTCTCAAGTTTCACGACATTCATTTGATTTTGACCATATTGATAAAGCCGAACCAACTTTTCAAACCTATCCAAGTGTTGGTAAGGATCCTATTTCCTTTTTCCATCAAATTGGTGCTCTTCTATGCTCTTAAGATGATTCCCTTTCAAATTGAAAGTGTGATCAATGGCCGGTGGTCTAATGGCGGAGCCACGGCTAGTTGGAATAGTTCGAACCCTCTCGCCATAGCGAGTATCATTTGGATCCCTAGGTTGTTCGTCGCCCATCTCTTCCTGCTTAACTTCCAAATTGAAGAATTCGTCTAAAAAGAACCCTTCCTCGTCCGAATCAGGAGTGAGTTTAGCTATAGGTGAAAATGGTGTTGGTATTGGTGTTGTGGGTTCAGTGAAGTTAAACCGACACCCTCTTGGTCTTCTCGGAGTAGACAAAGGACTATTCAAAGGTAGACCCGAAGAACGTAAGTTCATCAACTAAAGAAATATGCCTGCAAACACACAACTAACACAAACACGTCAAATGCACCTATGATAAGAAAAGAAAACTAAACTAATAAAACAAGTAACTTCCTCACGCGTGAGAAAGGATCAAACGACTAAATTAACAACTAAATCGGCACACAATCCCCGGCAGCGGCGCCAAAAACTTTGTGAGTCCCTTAAGTTCGAGATGGTTAACCAGGAAAGTGTAAAATACAACAAGTCTAATAATCACTAGAATGGACTAGTATTACTTGTAAATAAATGCAAGAATATATAAACAAAGTAATACAAGACTTAAAGCAATAAACAAGTAAAGTGGAATATTATGTATTTTTCAATTGTGTATTTTATTTATGATGTTAAATAAAATACAAGGTTGTGCGGAATCAAGATAATACAAATAAGTATGTATCCTAACAACCTATGAATTACAAATGATCTATATTTGTCAAATAACTCTTTTGGATCGAGATACTTAAAGTTGTGAAGTATCTCTGTTTAAGATCGAGAGTATTTGGACAAATTCACTTAAATGCAAAATGTATGCTTAAAAGTATTTTTCTCAAGGAAATGACTTTGTATTTATAGGCAACAAAATTCACCAGTGAATTTTGTGCCGTACAAATCTGGTTGCATGCATTTAATGATCTGACAAGAACATTAAATGTATTGGATAAGGAATAAGGATAAAGTCACATCAAATGACTTGTATCCTTTTATCCAACCACCTTTACACACGTATACTTTGGTAAGAACAAGTGGATTGTTCTTTGGAAAGTGTGTAAAGGGAAAAGTCAATCCTCGATATCAGTGTTCAGACTTGTAGGGTCTAGAACACTGACAATCCTCCAGTGTACAGATCTGGTAAGACTTCCAGTGGACTCCGCCATTTGTAAGTCTTCTTTATTCTGACTTCAGTGAGAATGTCTTCAGTAGAGTTGATCTGGACTGGGGTGAAGTCCAGTGAGCTAATCTGGAGAATACTACAGATTTCCTATACAAGTGTTTGCTCACTGGTCTTCCATTATTTCTGGACAAATCTTCAGAGGGACTCCAGATTCCAAGTCTGGAGTAGGTCCAGTAATATATACCATTTCTGGACAGATCTTCAGTAAGGCTCCAGTAGTCGAGTCTGGAGCGAGTCCAGTAAATCTGGACTAAATCTGGACCTAATAAATTCCCCCTATTTGTTTAGAAATAATGCAAGTGTTTTCAAGCTTGAATCTATACATTTTGTATTCTTGAAAAACACAAGTTTTGACTTAGTCTAAAAATCTAAGTTACTGGAAAACACTTTATAGATCATGAGTGTTTTCAGTTTCAACATTTAAGTTCTAACTTAGACTAAATCTGATCATTTACTTATATGAATCAAAAAATTGCAACTATTATTACATACATCAACTGATAAATAGTATACAAGTTTCATAAAACAATAAATTTACAATCAAGTAAATGATAAGAGTCAGGCCCTTCTTTTTGATGTCTGTCCTGGAGCATCTTCAGTAGCCTTTCTCTTTGGTGATGGAGAAGATGGTATTGATTTTGGTGATCTTATGCCCATTGCAACTTCCATCTGTTGCTTTCTTCTCCATACCTTTTCAATTCTTTTCAGAAATGCTTTAACATCAGTCGACACATTTGCCTTCCCCCTGAACGTTAAAGCGATTTCTTTCAGTTCACTCCATCCAAATGCTTGGACTGAAGTACTTTTCCTCTCATCAGTAAAGTTACCCTCCCTGGTCAACTTTACTTCAAACTTAGACATGCCTTCATGATCTTCAGCCAATTTGATTTCAGCACCAGTGATCCTTCTGGCATCAGCCCTGAAATTCAACATCTCATTGTATTTTTCTTTCAGCTTGGCTTGCTGGATCAATGATTCAGTTTCCTTGGACACTCTCCTTTGCTCTACAGCAGATTGGAGTTCTTGACGATTGATTTTTCGAGAAGTCTCCAGGGGAATGAAATTGCTTACATCAGCATCTTTGATTGCTTTGATTTGTCTGGTAGTCAATTTTGGTAAGCCAGTAAGTCGCTTCCTGTACTCTATCTCCAGAGCACCAGCGTTCTTTCTGGTCTTTTTCTGGAGGCTTACCAGTTCATCCTTTCTTTGTCTGATGAGTTCTGGTACACTCACGCCATAAATTATAGAATCATAGACTTGTTCCTCTTCGGCATAGAAAGAGCGTACATGAACATCATCCAATAAACTCAAACATTGATGAACTCTGAGGTCATCCTTCATCTTTTTATACACTTCAATATTAATGCCTAACCTGCCAGCATTGTAAGAATCCAAAGTACCCATAGTTGCCATCTCCCTTTGATGGGCCAGCAGTTCATCTTTTTGATTTCTTTTGAAAATCTCTATCATGATGCATTCTTGTTCAAGCTTCTTGGATGTTTTATCATCAGCATCTTCAACAGTTTGCTCTTCCTCTCCAGATTCCATTTGTTGTTTTCCCTTAACTGACTTTAGAGTTGATGGAATATCTGGGAAGGACTCAAACTGGGGCTCACTGGCTTCAGTACCAGTAGCTTCTTCAGTTAGCCCGGCTTCAGTGCCATATGCTCTTTGTGCCATGTGCTTCAGTGTTTGGTCACCAGACGACTTTTCCCCCTTGGAATGATCACCAGTCCTTGACTTGAGATCATTCCATAATTCTTCAAGCATAAGTCTGTCCAGTGCACCAAATGTTGTACCTGCTACTGGAGTTGTTTCAGTCACAACTTTCTTAAGTGCCTGCACTTCCTTCTGAACATTTGCAACAGCTTTAGGCAAGTGTTTTGGCAACTTCTCATCCAGTAACTTGTCTACTTGGGGTAACACCCCATCATGAATGCTACGAAGAACAGTCTCAGAAACTTCTTCACATATTTCTTTCAGCATATTGTTTCTGAACTTCCTTGTACATGCATCACTTATTGTGCTAACAACTGCATCCTGGTCTAGTGTGGGTCTAGTCTCCAGAGAACTGACCCTGAAAACCAAGTTCTGAACATCTTCTTTCAGACCTGCCAGTTCACCAGTGACTGCAGTCTGAACAGATCTAACCAACCTTGTCTCTAGACCCTGGACTGCCACTTTGAAACTTTCAGTGTTGTTGTTTGTGGCCAGTACCAGTTCATCAAGCTTCTCATAAACCAACTTCTCATTCCCAGCAAAGACATTCATCTCAGATGCCAGGTTATTTGATAATAATGATTTGAAGTCTGAAATAACCTGAGATGAAGTCTGGAATGATCTCTCCAGGTCCGCCACCTTACTTAAAAGGCCTTGGACCTCGGTAGAAGATGAAGTGGAGAGACCACTGGGAGGTTCAAGAGTTGAAGGTAATCTAGTCATTAGAGGAACTTGTGCCCAGTCCTCTTCAGTTGCAGCTTCAGATGTTGCAACTGGTGACTCCGGCGCACGAGGTGGAGGTTGAGATTGTGAAGGTTGAGTGATTGCTGGAGTGAAGTATTGAGTGTGTACTGGAATTGAAGGTGGTGGTGGTGGTGGCATGTTTGATTGTGGTGGTGGCATTTCTGGTGGAGTGGTGGTGGCATTTCTGGTGGAGGTGGTGGCATTTCTGGTAGACTTTCTTCTCCTTGGACATCTTCACCCAGAAAATTCAAGTTTGCATCAAAACCTTCAGACATTGGGGAATCTACGTCATCCCATTCTGGAGCCATCCCAACTGTCTGTTCACCAGACTGTTCACCAGTCTCTACATTTAAGTCTATTTGAGCCTCTTGCTCAACTTCCTCAACAACCTGCTCAACAACTTGGGCAACATTTTCAATTTGTTCATCAGTTACCTGCCCAACAACCTCTTGTACGTTCTCTTCAAAAATTGGAGACCCATCCAAATTCATAACATCCCCAGGATGTCTTTCAGGATTCACCTGAAGTCTTGCTCTCATCAGACGCCTGTTAGTTCTAGGTCGTCTGGAAGGTTCAACAACTTCTTGTACTTGACCTTCAGGAGCCACTTGACTAATTGGTTGTACAGCTTCAATGATATGTACATCTTGGTCTCCAGAGGCTCTTTCAACAGCTTGACCTCTATCTGGAGCCATTTCAGCTTCTTCCCTTTGGAAGGTAAGCATGGACTGAGGAATATCTACCTCGTCCAGTGGAGATCTGAGATTGACCAAATCTCTCATATACTCACTCACAGAAAAGTGAGTAGTATCAAAATCATACTGGTCTCCAAGACCATTTTTAAACAGCAGTGAAAGGAAACGAATATATGGAACAAAAGGTTTTCTTCCCTTCACTCTGAGACGCTCTACTAGGTCATCAAAAAGAATTTGGGCGAAGTCCACTCTAAGCCCAAACCATAAACAGTAGGCAATCTGGAGATAGGTTTGATTGATCTGGTCTAACCCTCCAGAGCTGCCTCCCAGACATTCAACAATATGAGTGAAGAAATATCTCCATGAGTCTGACAGCTTGCTCATGTAGATAGTCCCTTTCCTGGATAGCTGGCCATGCTCATCCAAGATATCCGTGTGCCTCATCAGCCTGCATACTTCCCTTGTATTGATACCAGTGGGAAGCTCAATAGGCAACTCATTCTGTTCATGATAGTTTAACTGTAGAACAGACCTGAGCAGACTTGCAGTGAGACCATAAAATGGCACCTAGACAATCAAAATCGCTCAAAAATCTCCTTGCCGTTGAATATGCTCCTTCGAAAATGTTGACAGGGCAC
>CM067168.1:11385040-11609745 GCA_034093135.1 Erigeron breviscapus | reverse complement strand
ATTGTACATCTTGGTCTCCAGAGGCTCTTTCAACAGCTTGACCTCTATCTGGAGCCATTTCAGCTTCTTCCCTTTGGAAGGTAAGCATGGACTGAGGAATATCTACCTCGTCCAGTGGAGATCTGAGATTGACCAAATCTCTCATATACTCACTCACAGAAAAGTGAGTAGTATCAAAATCATACTGGTCTCCAAGACCATTTTTAAACAGCAGTGAAAGGAAACGAATATATGGAACAAAAGGTTTTCTTCCCTTCACTCTGAGACGCTCTACCAGGTCATCAAAAAGAATTTGGGCGAAGTCCACTCTAAGCCCAAACCATAAACAGTAGGCAATCTGGAGATGGGTTTGATTGATCTGGTCTAACCCTCCAGAACTGCCTCCCAGACATTCAACAATATGAGTGAAGAAATATCTCCATGAGTCTGACAGCTTGCTCATGTAGATAGTCCCTTTCCTGGATAGCTGGCCATGCTCATCCAAGATATCCGTGTGCCCCATCAGCCTGCATACTTCCCTTGTATTGATACCAGTGGGAAGCTCAATAGGCAACTCATTCTGTTCATGATAGTTTAACTGTAGAACAGACCTGAGCAGACTTGCAGTGAAACCAAGGGATCTGGTACCTCCCTTGAGAGTATAATTGATAGATGAAGTTTCATCATCAAATGTTGCAGTGTACCAGAATTCACACAGGTACTCGTGGTACATCCTTCCTGGATTTAATGTTAACGCACCATATAATGGGCAAGAGAGAAAGAATGAGTTTAATCTCCCAATAATCGATTGGGCATCATGAACACTGGAGAGAGAGAGTCTTGCCATCCAGTTGTTCATATTGATTCTAATGGCATTTGCCTCAAGATTAATATGAGGTGCCCTTTCAACATTATCAGAAGGGGCATATTCAGCGGCAAGGAGATTTTTGAGCGATTTTGACTGTCTAGGTGCCATTTTATACAGAATAAATGAAGATGAAATTGAATATATATAGGTTATGATGAAGAATTGATGAAGGAATTGAATGTAAATGGAGTAAATAAGAGAGATGATGATGATTGGAAAATGAATGAAGAAGTAAATGAAGAAATTTGAAAGATTTGGGAGTAAATATGTTCGAAGTAAATGCAAATGAAATTGAAAGTGGGTATATATAGGAGAAAGAATGTGGAACTCAAACGGTTTATTTGAAATTATCAAATATAATTTTGATCGAGGTTCTGAGATCCGCATTAATTACATCACATCACACATAAATGTGTGACAGTTTACAGCCCACAAACACTAACAAGTTGCTCTTTTTGATTTCCCAAGGTAAAAATACCATCATTACGTTGAAAAATTTACATGCCACGTAGGATTAAAATATCTCCAAAAAGATTTGCTTACGTGGCACACACAATGACCAAGTATTTAGAAAATATATGACATATTTCAGTGCATCTGGAGGTTGACTGGACACTCCAGTATCACTGGTGGATTAGTCCAGTGAACATGTACTGATGGTACACTGGAGGGACACTCCAGTAAGTACCAGTGAAAACCATTTTTGAAAGACTGGTAACCTCAAACTTGTACGTCAACTAATTCAGACAAATGAGAGGGACACATTTACAAGGAGACATAAGTCACCTCAAACACGCACTTCAATCTGTCCAGTTACCAGTGAGAGGGACACATTTACAAAGCACCAGTAATATTTTCTGAAGAGTTTGTCCAGTGAGAAAATAAATTAATAAATTCCCTTTGAACTTAAAACATTTTTTAAGAAAAAAATATCTTTCAAGTCTTTCCCTGGAATGTTCCAGAAATCTAATAATGCAAAGATAGTACACAAAGGCGTTCAATATCTGAGCAGTTACCAGATTTAAGGGTTTAACATTCCCAACTCACCAACAAGATATTCAAAAGTTTTGACATCCAGAGGTTTGGTAAAAATGTCAGCGAGTTGTTTGTCAGTGGGAATAAAATGGAGTTCAATGTTGTTTTTCATAATATGATCACGAATGAAGTGATACCTGAGATCAATGTGCTTCGTTCTGGAGTGCATGACTGGATTGTTTGAGATAGCAATGGCACTGGTATTATCACAAAAGATTGGGGTCTTTGAATATTTAATACCATAATCAAGCAACTGGTTCTTCATCCAGAGTATCTGAGCACAACAACTGGCTGCGGACACGTATTCAGCTTCAGCAGTGGACAATGAAACTGAAGTTTGCTTCTTACTGTCCAGCTGACCAGTTTGCCACCTAGGAAATGACATCCACCAGTTGTGGATTTCCTATCTATCTTACAACCTGCATGATCTGAATCTGAATAACCCATTAGATCCATGCCTGAGCCTTTGGGATACCAAAGACCTAGACTGGGGACACCTTTAAGGTACTTCAGTATGCGCTTTACAGCAAGCATATGAGATTCCTTTGGATTAGACTGATATCTGGCACATAAACATGTTGAAAACATAATATCTGGTATACTGGCAGTTAAATACATCAGTGAACCAACCATGCCTCTATAGACAGTGGTGTTCACTGGTTTTCCATCTGGATCGGAGTCCAGTGTCAGTGGTGCAGAAATTGGAGTTGGTTTAGATGGTGAAGAGTTCATATCAAATTTCTTTAAAAGATCTCTAACATATTTTTCCTGATTAATAAAGATGCCATCTTTGTTTTGTTTAATCTGGAGTCCAAGAAAATATGTTAATTCACCCATTAAACTCATCTCATATTCAGTTGACATTATTTTCGAAAATTTCTTGCACATGTTTTCATCAGTAGACCCAAAAATAATATCATCAACATAAATTTGTACCATTAACAGATTACCTTTTCATGAAGAATAAATAAGGTATTGTCAATTGCACCTCGTTTGAAACCATTTTTCAACAAATGTTTAGTCAGAGTGTCATACCAGGCACGTGGGGCTTGTCTGAGGCCATAAAGCGCTTTGTCCAGACGATATACCCAATGTGGATGCTTTTCATCAACGAAACCTGGTGGTTGTCTGACATAAACTTCTTCTTCAAGCTTTCCATTCAAGAAAGCACTCTTTACATCCATCTGGTAGACCTTGAACTGATGATAAGCAGCGAATGCTAAGAATATTCTGATCGCTTCAAGTCTAGCCACTGGAGCAAATGATTCATCAAAGTCGACATCTGACTGGCAGTAGCCTTGTGCTACCAGTCTGGCCTTGTTTCTGATTACGTGGCCATCTTCATCTACTTTGTTTCTGAAGACCCATCTTGTTCCAATTGGTTCTTTCTTTCCAACTGGGAAAGGAACCAGATACCAGACCTTGTTCCTTTCAAACTGGTGAAGCTCTTCTTGCATAGCAGTCACCCAGCTTGGATCTTCCATAGCCTCGTCAATCTTCTTTGGTTCCATCAAAGATAGAAAACTAACGTATAAGCATTGATTACTGGAGTCTCTTCTGGTCTGAACTCCTCTACTGGAGTCACCTATGATCTGATCAATAGGATGAGCTTTTGTCCATCTGGAGTACTGACCAGGATTGTTACTGACAACAATATCAATGCAAGAATTCAGTTGAGTCTCTTCTGGAGTTGCTTCTGGAGGAGGATCTTGCCAGACTACTTCAGTATCTTCATCTGAGTCATTTAAATCACGATTGCATCATGAAATTCTTCATTTGAAGGCATTTCCTGAAGTACTGGTTCAGTTTGGAATTCTTCATAAGAAGACATTTCTGGTCTATTCTCAACTGACACTGATACTGGGGGAGTAGTACGAACATCTGATCCAATATTAATTTCAGAGGGTAGTTTGAAAATAATAGAAGGATAGAATGGAGTATTACTGGAGAGTTTCTTTTTCTGAACATGTTCCAGATCAGGATGACTGGAAACTGTGTCTTTTGAATCTTCATTTTTGTCGTTTATAGGATCAGATTCACAAAAGACAATTGGTGTTACTGGGGGAGTGTCAAGGGCTGGCTTCTTGTTGATTGCAACATTTGATTCATCAAATGTTACATGAATTGACTCATGGACCTTCTCCAGTCTCTTGTTGTAGACTCTGAAGGCCTTGCGAATGGCTGAATAGCCTAAGAAATACCCTTCATCAGCTTTGGCATCAAATTTGCCTAACTGACTGGAGTCGTTCAGGATGTAAACTGGACATCCAAAAACGTGAAAATAACCAATATTTGGTTTTCTATTTCTTAAGACTTCATAGGCTGTCTTTTTGTGTCTTTTGATGTACACTGATCGATTCTGGGTGTGGCAAGCAGTTGCAATTGCTTCCGCCCAGAAACTGGTAGACAGACCAGATTCAGCAAGCATACTCCTGGCAGCTTCTATCAGCGTTCGATTCTTCCTTTCCACCACTCCATTTTGTTATGGAGAGCGGGCTGATGAGAAAATCTGGGAGATGCCAGTGTCAGTACAGAATGACTCCAGAGTTGCATTCTGGAATTCTGTTCCATTGTCACTTCTTAACTGACACACTTTTCGACTGTACTTGAGCTCAATTTGCTTGATAAGACTGATGATTTTAGCAGCAGCTTCACTTTTAGACCTCAGAAAGATCACCCAACAATATCTGGAGAATTCATCTACGATCACCAGGGTGTATCTTTTACCAGCACGAGTCTGAACGTTCACTGGACCAAAGAGGTCCATATGAAGCATATGAAGAGGTTCAGATATGCTGAAATTCTGTCTGGTCTTGAAACTGGTACGTTTTTGCTTACCCATCTCACATCCTGGACATGGCCTTTCCTTTTTGAAGGAAACTGAAGGTATCCCATCTGCAAGTTGTTTTCTGGACAACTTATTAATATTCTTGAAATTTAAATGGGATAACCTTTTGTGCCATAACCAGTTTGTGTCTTCATCAGCTTGAGTATAGAAACACTGCTCTGAAGGAGAGCTTTCCATATCCATCACATACACATTCCCTTTTCTGGGAGCAATCAACACTACCTTCCAGTCCTTGTTGAATACGATACCCTGAGCAATATTGAATAGAACTTGATAGCCATCATCACACAGTTGACTTACACTGATCAGGTTGTATTTCAAACCATTCACAAATGCAACACGTCTGAACTTGACCTGTCCATTGTTCAGAACACCGTATCCCTCAGTCTTTCCACAACCATCATTTCCAAAAGTAATGGAGGGTCCATCAGAAATGGTGAACTCCTCCAGCAGGGTCTTACATCCAGTCATCGTCCTGCCAGCAGCATTGTCAAGATACCAGATATATTTCTTTCGATCGCCCTGCACATACCAGATATATTTCTTTCGATCGCCCTGCACATATACCAGATACTTATCAGTTAGATTTGGGAACCCATCGACTGATGGGTTCACTAGACCCTCCCTTATAGGTCCCTGTGGCAATCTGGTTTAGTTCACTTTCTTCAACAGTGGTCTTAGTTGAAAAGACCACTGGGGTTGATAGTTTTGAAACCTTTTTCTTTTTCTAAACTGGAGAAATAGATTTAACTTTCTTAGCAAAAGGTTTTGTATTTTGTCTAGGGCCAGATGAAGTACCCTCAATAAAGTTTAATCTTGCATTAAAACTTTGAGATTGACGAGTCAGAATTTGAATCTGGCTCTCTAACCTGGACAAAATATTTTCTTCAGATGACACCTTAGCCTTTCCAGTCCTAGGCTTAGGTAGGGGATTGGTCTGAGGCAAAGGTTTATTCCGATAAACCTCTTTATCTGGAGCAGTCATCTGGAATGCTCCAGTCTTGACCTCTGGGGATTGAACTGGGTAAATATTGGTCTTGTGAGTTACAGGCTCATCATAAACAGTGGTGGGCCTGAACCCCTCTGGTAATCGATCGATTACTGGTATTAATGATGCTACATGAGTATTTCCATCTAAGTATGCACGTTTTTGAGCAGGAAATTGATTTACTCCAGCATCATATGGCTTTTTGGTTTCTAACCATGATTTAATTACCAGTTTTTCTTTCTCTAAAATGACTTCAAGATCTTGTTTTTCTTGAATCAATTGTTCAGTTACCAAAACCTGGGCTTGAAATGCCAGTTCGATGTCTTGAAGTTCTTTCAATTTTGATTTTAAGACGGTTATTTCAGAAAAATCTGTTTCTAGACCATTTACACAATCAGATCTAACAGTTTCTACAAATATCAAATCAGAATTAAGAGCTTCAGCTATGTCCAGTTTTAGTTCTTGGTCAGTTGCACAATCATAATCACTAACCTTCTTAATAACAATGTCTACCCATCGTCCAGATGTGACATCTTCCTTCACCAGGTGCTCATCGTCTGCTAGAGCCATGTAACAGCAATCTCTTTCTTCTTCTTCATCAACAGATGATTCATCAGAAGGAACCCACTTCTCTTCAGTTGTTGCAATCATGCACTTATTATTGTTTTCAATTTGTTGTGCCATGAGAGCAATCTGGGCCTTAAGCTTTTTATATTTCAGTTTATAGCTATCATCAGGCTTATTATTTGAAGAGAATGGACCAGGCTTGGATACAAACTGGTTGGACCTGCAATCTTTCATGAAATGACCCTTTTTGCCATACTTAAAGCATGTCAAATTGGTCTTATCAGTTGAAGAACTGGATGCAAATTGTCCAGATGGCCTATTTGCTCTTGCTTTGAAACGGTTAAACGTTTTAGCAATCATTGCAATAAGGTCATCGTCTTCAGTTTCATCACAACAGTCTAGAGAGATATGACTGGACTCTCCAGAATCCATGAGTTCAGACACCATCTTCTTCATAGAAAATACATTCTCAGAAGATATCAATGTTGTACTATGTGGTTCAGTATGACTAACCACATTAGGACTACTGGAGGCATGGTTAAAAGCATCTTGTTCTGCCACCACTCTCTGAGCTTGATTTTCTTCAGTGTACCTGAAAGCTCCATATAGAGTTGAGAGAGTGTGTGTGTGTGCAGAGTTTTACCTTGTCGTAAGACCAGGATCATGTGAGACCATTTGGTGGGTAGAATATCACAAAATTTCTCCAGAAGTATATCCTTGTCCTTCTCAACCCCAAGACCTCTCAATTGGTTTATGATACTCATAAATCTGGTGTAAGTACTAGTGAGAGACTCGTTAGGCTAAGCAAAAAATGACTCATACCTCTTGTTTAAGGAGACCTTTCTGGTGACAATGGTGTCATCTCCTCCTTCATGTTGGTTTAAAAGTTCATCCCACATGGTTTTAGCACTAGGAAAAAGAACTAGTGTGGGAATTAGGGTTTCAGGAACGGCCCCGAGGATCATGTTTTTGAGAAGGGTGTCTAGATTCACCAATCTCCTCTCCTCTTCAGACCAATGTTCCTCCCTCTTTTCCCTTCCTCTTCTAGATCCAGAAGGATCAAGAAGGGGATCGAGAGGTGATGTTGGTACATAAGGACCTTCATTTAAAATTTTCATCATGTTCCTCTCAATACCAGTGACATGCAAAACCATCCTAGCCTTCCACGTACCAAAATCATCACTGTTCCCACTGAATTTAGGAACAGGATTATTTGAGTAGTGCACATGCACGTGTGGAGAAGCAGGAGTAGGAGGAGGAGGTGGATTAGTGTTATTAACAATAGGTGGTTCATTTTGATCATTAATATTAGCATTAGGATCGGGACCAAGATTAAAACTTCCTTGTGTATTTTCTTGGTTAGCCATCAAGAAACAGATCTAGGCAATGTTTAGCCTTCTGCTTTGATACCAAATGTGAGTCCCTTAAGTTCGAGATGGTTAACCAGGAATGTGTAAAATACAACAAGTCTAATAATCACTAGAATGGACTAGTATTACTTATAAATAAATGCAAGAATATATAAACAAAGTAATACAAGACTTAAAGCAATAAACAAGTAAAGTGAAACATTATGTATTTTTCAGTTGTGTATTTTATTTATGATGTTAAATAAAATACAAGGTTGTGCGGAATCAAGATAATACAAATAAGTATGTATCCTAACAACCTACGAATTACAAATGATCTATATTTGTCAAATAACTCTTTTGGATCGAGATACTTAAAGTTGTGAAGTATCCCTGTTTAAGATCGAGAGTATTTGGACAAATTCACTTAAATGCAAAATGTATGCTTAAAAGTATTTTTCTCAAGGAAATGACTTTGTATTTATAGGCAACAAAATTCACCAGTGAATTTTGTGCCGTACAAATCTGGTTGCATGCATTTAATGATCCAACAATAACATTAAATGTATTGGATAAGGAATAAGGATAAAGTCACATCAAATGACTTTGTATCCTTTTATCCAACCACCTTTACACACGTATACTTTGGTAAAGAACAAGTGGATTGTTCTTTGGAAAGTGTGTAAAGGGAAAAGTCAATCCTTGATATCAATGTTCAGACTTGTAGGGTCTAGAACACTGACAATCCTCCAGTGTACAGATCTGGTAAGACTTCCAGTGGACTCCGCCATTTGTAAGACTTCTTTATTCTGACTTCAGTCTTTGACTTCAGTGAGAATGTCTTCAGTAGAGTTGATCTGGACTGGGGTGAAGTCCAGTGAGCTAATCTGGAGAATACTCCAGATTTCCTATACAAGTGTTTGCTCACTGGTCTTCCATTATTTCTGGACAAATCTTCAGAGGGACTCCAGATTCCAAGTCTGGAGTAGGTCCAGTAATATACCATTTTTGGACAGATCTTCAGTAAGGCTCCAGTAGTCGAGTCTGGAGCGAGTCCAGTAAATCTGGACTAAATCTGGACCTAATAAACTTGATGTGTGAAATCGAGTTTAAAATTTATAAACAAGAAATACCCTAAAACTGACTACTACACACTTGCGGGCAGTGGACCCGTTCGTATATAGTATAGCTAGAAGGTAAGTCCAGGATCGAACGCGGGGAATGGTTTTGAAATAGTTGTCAGCTAAAGTAGTTTTAGAGAAAGGGTGAAACCGTAGCCGAATAGCTACCTAACTTTGACGAACTTAAATTAAAGAAATCAAAATGACAATACGATTAGAAGTAAAGAAGTTTTAGACAATATAAATAAAGATCATCCATTTCGAATCCACTTGACTTCAGCTATGATTGCACACGTTTAAAAACCAATTCTTTAGAGTTGACAAAATAACCGTGAAAGGATAGAAATGCTCATGTGGTACCACCAACCGCTCGCAAATCACCCAAACACCTAAATTGCTAGTTTAATTACCCAAGTCGGTACCACCAATGCCTAGGAAATCTCCCCAACAATTAGTTTGTTTGATTATCCAATTGCCAATTATGCCTATGTGAATGAAAACGTGTGTAACATCCCAAACTTTTCAAGTTTGACTTTTGACGTTGACCGTCAACTTGTCGTTAGAGACCGTTAGTTACTATGTATTTTGTATGTGCTTATGTGAATTAAATGATTTACGTGAGATATGTGTTAAAGTGATTTAAAGTAATGAAATTAAAGTTGATAATGATTAATAAAGTCAATTAATGTTTCCGATAAGATATAAGGGTCGATAAGTGTTCCGGTAGGCGTTAAAAGAGCCGTTAAGGGCTGAAACGAGTTGTAACGAAGTGCGAGGGCCTAAATGTAAAGTTTTCAAAGTTTCTCCAGCATATATAGAGAATGTAGGTCGACCATAATGCTGTATAATCAGATCTAAACCCTAGAAACTTTCACACACAAAACCCTAAGAGCCTCCTTCAAGTTTAGAGCAATTTCGGGGTGATTCGGTGGTGGTTTCTTCTAGTTTTCGATCCGCTGATCAACCCTACAGGTATTATATCATCATTTGATTGTTGATTAAGTTTTAAAGTAGGTTTTGTCTCTGTAGATCCGACCTTGAGGGTTGGGGTTGTTTAAAGTTGTTGATTTCGGTTAAAAACGATGTTTTCGTGAGTAAAATCATTTATAGAGTTGATTAACTATGTCAAGATGCAAACTTTAATGTTGAATAATGTTGTTTATATGTAAATAAGTGAATCCCAGGTGTTTAATTAGATCCATGTGTGTTCAATTGTGTTTTTGGAACCAAACGTTGCGGTTTCGAGTCGTTTTGATGATCAAAAAGAGGGATTCATTTATGCAATTGATTCAAGGATTGATTGATGTTTTCAAATGCTTAATTGTGACCTATTTGATGTCAATTTAATGGGTATAAGTCGTGGTGGAGGTTTGGGATCCGTTTGGAAGGTGAACGAAGAGAAACAAAGTTGATTTTGCTGGTCGACACCCGAGGTGCGGCGCACCTGGTGCTGGGCTGAAGTTGCTGGGTGTTTGGTGCGATGCACAGATGGGGGGTGCGGCGCACTTGGGGGTCTGGTGGTCGTTTAGGCTTGTTTTAGTGCTCATTTGACCCGTAGACCTTAGGTATAAGTTATGTTGATGTTTAGGGAACTTAGAGATGTTCTTTAAGGTCCCGTTTATGTTACATGTCGATTATATGTGTGTGCTAGGTAGTTGGGAACTCAAGAAAGATACGTTAAAGTTGCTTGTTGATCGTTGTGCTCGTCGTCAGGTAAGATACATGACTTTTATCACGCTGGAGGCACAACAAAATGTGGTTTCTATAATTAACCTCTTAATTGGATTATCTTATGTGTGTTGGGTTTTCCGGGTTATGCGGGAGGTTATATGGGAATGTATGTTTGCTGAAATGACCTATGTTGTTATGTTGACGTTTAAAGTAAAAGTAGTTGTGTGCATAAGTAGTGTGATGACTTTAATGATGTTGTTATGAACTGATTATGATATATATTGTTGATAATGTTGTTGATATGTCTTGATGTTGATGTGTGATGGCTTATATGTGAGAATTAAGTATGAAATGTCTAGTTCACTAGATACACGTAAGAAATGTTATGAGTTGTGCACGTTAGTGGGATTAAACGTTAAAGTAGATGTGGGACTAGTTAGGTAATGTATATACCTAATGTTAAAGTAAAATGTGAGATGTGGGAAACCGTTCTAGCCTTAGTGTTAGTGCGTAAAAGTAAGAAAGATATAAATACGTGGGAAATGCTATAGCTAAATACGTGAGATTAATGTGGGAAGTGTTAAGCTTAACCCGTGCTAGTTGTAAAACTAGTGCGTACGTGGTCGCTTAAGTGGGTCCTTGCGGCATAGTTACGTGGGACTAGTATTTCCGGGTGGAGTGACTAACCACCAATGTTAAAAGCATGACAGGATACTATGGAAATGGCTTTGCCTTTCCTAAAAGTTAAGACGTGGAAAATCGTGCTAGTTGTAAAGCTAGTGCGTAATATGTAAACTGATTAAAGATGTAAGATGTGGGAATAAGTTGATTAAGATAATTATAAGAATACGTGAGAAAGATGTACATGTAATTTAAGACGTGGGATTACAATGTGATGTGGGATTTAATAAGATGTGTTGAGACGTGTGATAAGAACGATACATAGGCACAATTAGGAGTATATATCCTACATGTGCTATACATATATGTGCGATATGTTTATGTGTGATATGTAAGACGTGAGATGAATTTGATTAAGCTGAATAAGTTGATAATAAGATATGTGTGAAAGAAGTATATGTGCTTTACGTTGTGAGAATATGTACTAATATGAATACGTGTGACAAGTTTATGTGTGATATGCCAAGATATGATATGAAGTTACGTTTAGTAGTAAGTCTATGTTGATATGATATAAGATATTGATTAAGATGTGGGATAAGTTGATAATAAGATATGTGTGAAAGAAGTATATGTGCTTTACGTTGTGAGAATATGTACTAATATGAATACGTGTGACAAGTTTATGTGTGATATGTAAGACGTGAGATGAATTTGATTAAGCTGAATAAGTTGATAATAAGATATGTGTGAAAGAAGTATATGTGCTTTACGTTGTGAGAATATGTACTAATATGAATACGTGTGACAAGTTTATGTGTGATATGCCAAGATATGATGAATTGATTAAGTGTGGGAATAAATTGATTATGATAATTATAAGAATACGTGAGAAAGATGTACATGTAATTTAAGATGTGGAACCCGTGCTAGTTGTAAAACTAGTGCGTACGTGGTCGCTTAAGTGGGTCCTTGCGGCATAGTTACGTGGGACTAGTATTTCCGGGTGGAGTGACTAACCACCAATGTTAAAAGCATGACAGGATACTATGGAAATGGCTTTGCCTTTCCTAAAAGTTAAGACGTGGAAAATCGTGCTAGTTGTAAAGCTAGTGCGTAATATGTAAACTGATTAAAGATGTAAGATGTGGGAATAAGTTGATTAAGATAATTATAAGAATACGTGAGAAAGATGTACATGTAATTTAAGACGTGGAAAATCGTGCTAGTTGTAAAGCTAGTGCGTAATATGTAAACTGATTAAAGATGTAAGATGTGGGAATAAGTTGATTAAGATAATTATAAGAATACGTGAGAAAGATGTACATGTAATTTAAGACGTGGAAAATCGTGCTAGTTGTAAAGCTAGTGCGTAATATGTAAACTGATTAAAGATGTAAGATGTGGGAATAAGTTGATTAAGATAATTATAAGAATACGTGAGAAAGATGTACATGTAATTTAAGACGTGGATTACAATGTGAGGTATAAGCTAGTGAAATGCGTGGATCGTGAGATGGGTAGAAGAATAAAGGAAGTTTAGCATTAGTCTCCCTATGATTAGACTTTACCTATAGCCATATGTTCGGCTACTTTATTTATGATTTATGTCTCTTGTAGATTTGATGGCAATTATGTTAGTGCCATAACTTGGATTTTACTTTGACTATTACGATGATGCTATTAGTAACACCAAACTTTAATGAAAGGTACCATCCGTTACGGATGGGCAGTTTTTAAGTGATCCTTTTCCGCTATGTTTTAAACGCCGTTTGGCAAAAGTTTTTGAAATCCAGGTTTTTAAAATGACGGGTGTTACAACGTGGTACCACCAACCGTTTCTAAACACGTTTACCAATTAACTCCTATTATAGATTTAACATTCACCATCATACCATGAACCGGTGACAAACGACCATAGACAATCGAATTGAAACGATAAACATATTCACCTAGTACCACTAACGATGAACACATCAACCATCAACATCAAAAGAATAAATCGCAAAGAAATTAATTGATAAAGATCACGACACAACGATAATTGAATCAACTCTTGAATTAAAATATTGCAATCATATCATTCGTCAAGTTTCATCAAAGTGGATGATTAGAAATCTAGCCATTCATACTAAATTGAATTGCAATAAAGAAATTGAAAGAAAACATATTATACTAATGATCGTTGAATATAAATTGCAAGACAGAAAATTAGATACGATCTAGATGGATGTTCTTGAATCTTCAATGAATCAAATGATGAAATCTGCGATGATCCGTCAAAGACTCGTCGTAGAACAGCTCCTAGAAAGAAAAACTTGATCCATGGGAAAATAGGGTTTTTTCCTTTATATATCTCTCCCAAATCTGATGCAAAAGAGGCTGTAACCTAACTTCCCCGTGCACTCACTGCGCCGCAGTGGTCATGGTGTGCTCCCACTGCGGCGCAGTGGAATACCCCTGAAATCTTGATCTATTGATGACTGCGGCGCAGTGGGGCAATATCCCTCCCACTGCGGCGCAGTGCATATCTGCTGGAATTATTTTATTCTTTCTCGTCCTTTGACTGCGGCGCAGTGGGGCAATATCCCTCCCACTGCGGCGCAGTGTTAAACCACTGGAATCTTTGTTCTTCTTGACACTCAATGACTGCGGCGCAGCGGGGCAATAACCCTCCCACTGCGGCGCAGTGCATATCTGCTGAAATCTTTGTTCTTCTTTATCAACATCACTCGACTGCGGCGCAGTGTTAAACCACTGGAATCTTTGTTCTTCTTGACACTCAATGACTGCGGCGCAGTGTAAACCACTGAAATCTTTGTTCTTCTTTATCAACATCACTCGAACACTCGGGTCAACTTCTTGGCCAAAAATCGTCAGAAAATGTACCAAATGGACGCGCAACCTGCTAAGAACCTGAAAGCACTAACAAACACCATAAACGCGCCAAATGCATACAAAATCGACTCAAAACACATACGAAGAAGGCCAATAATGATGTGGGCGATCTATATAAATTGGTCACATCACCGATCATTAAGAGATTTAAGAGATTTATTAAGAGATATATATATGTTTTTAAAAAACAACCTCATTAAGAGATATATATTGTTTTTTTTTACTTTTTAATTTTTTTATTATTAATTAATGATGATTAGGATAAAGAATAATTTTTAAAGGAATGCTTAAAATTAGGAAATTAATGTAAGTATGACACATAATGAAAAATCATAAATGACATTCTCTCATAATTGTCAACTAATCAAAAAACTATCCTCTCTTAGTTATATAGAGAGAAGAGAAACCTTAATTCATAATTGAAGAAGTATGGACCCTTAGATGAAGTTCAACTTTTAATTAGAGCCATTAGATCAAATGATGATGTCATATACCTTTTTTAACTTTTTTAGATTTAATTTTATTTTAATAAATTTAAATGATTATTATTTCCTTATTTAAATTTGTAGACATTAATAATTAATGTTTTTAATGATATAATTATGGAAACTAATATTTTTATATTTTACATCATTTTTCATCTTTAAAATCAATTTTTGATTTTTTTACGATAAAATTTTCTTTTTCAATGTAATACGTTTTAATAAATTATGTTTTTGTATAGATTTTTATCATATAACGTAATAAAATTTGGTTATAAGTATTTAATTTTATATCATTAATATTTTATTATTTTTAAATCAATGTTTTGAAAACCGGACTGGATGTCAAACCGGTCTTCTTAATAAAAAACTAAAAAACAAATATGGAGTCTATAGTAAGCTATCACAATTATATATCAGAAAAATAATTGTATGAAAATTGCAATGATATTATGCATAATTTTAAGTTAGATTAACACAACATGCGATATATAGATTGATATTTAAATTTTAGTAATTTTAGTGGATAACTAAATTATTCGAGGCAAAACGTTAAAGCACAAGTACAATGACAATGCAGACATATCCGGATGAATGAAAGACATCCAAAGAAACGAAAACCTTACTTAGCGAAACCTCTAATAGATGATGTATTCATTTTTCAACTGTCTGGTCACTGTTAACCGGAATCTAAACAACCACTAATGTAACTTCATGTTTTTTTATGGTTTAATTCTTACCTGATTAAATATTTGTCAACTTATGATATTATAAAAAATTAACATGTCATTAATTATATATGTTTGCGGGTAATAATCTAATGAGCAGTGGCGGCCCTGAGAATTCAAGTGCCCAGTCCGAGCCTTGAAAAAAATGCCCCCAACTCTTAGGAATCCAATTATATAAGCAAAAATTCTTTTTTATAATTGAGACGTTATAACAATAAAAATGTTATTTCTTATTTATTTATTGTTTTAATCTAATTAAAACTTATATTAAAGTCAGGGATGAATAAATAAAAAAATTTCTAATCAAATGAAATTATAAATAATATCAAATGATATTTTAAAAAAAATCACCAAGATGTGATCACGAAATAAAAAATAATAATAACTAATCAAGAAAAGATCACTAACAGAATCATACATTTAAGAACTAAGAGTAAAAATAAATTTTTTTGATGTTACTTCTAATCTTCTAGTCTTTTAGAACACAATATGGACCCTTTGTGGATGAAAAACTGCCAAGAGGATTTACTCTTTATCTTCTAAATTTCATTTAGATGTTTAATTATTAATTAAAGTAAATTGGTATAACTTATTACTAAGGACATAACTTTGTATGTATATACATATTTAGTACCTAAAATATTGTATATTTATAATTTTAACATTAACTTGTTATTAGAATCACATATATCTATATCTATATAATATAATATGTTATACTTTTACATATATAATACACATAGAAAATTTTTAGAAATTTTGTGCCCCTCAAAATTGTGCCCCGGACGGCCGTCTTGCTTTCCCCCCGCCCCTCCCCTGCTAATGAGATAACATACGAATATGAATGATTGAATGGAGAGATAGCAGCTGCTACCAAAATAAATAAATAAATGCTACAAATAGTTGACCAGGTCCGTGATGACACACTCGGAGTATCCCATATTTCCCTTGTCAGTTGTCACACGCGTCAACTGACTACGCAATCGGATCATGGCAAACAGACTGAAAATAGTTACTTGTCAAAAATCACCCCTTAAGTTTGGAGTAATAAACAATAATACCTTTTAACAGTCAAAAGTATACATTTGAGTCAAAAATGTTTTTTTTTTCTCAAAGAATAAAATTAAGAACTAAGAGTAAAAATAAATTTTTTTGATGTTACTTCTAATCTTCTAGTCTTTTAGAACACAATATGAACCCTTTGTGGATGAAAAACTGCCAAGGATTTACTCTTTATCTTCTAAATTTCATTTAGATGTTTAATTATTAATTAAAGTAAATTGATATAACTTATTACTAAAGACATAACTTTGTATGTATATACATATTTAGTACCTAAAATATTGTATATTTATTTTTAACATTAACTTGTTATTAGAATCACATATATCTATATCTATATAATATAATATGTTATACTTTTACATATATAATACACATAGAAAAATTTTAGAAATTTTGTGCCCCTCAAAATTGTGCCCCGGACGGCCGTCTTGCTTTCCCCCCGCCCCTCCCCTGCTAATGAGATAACATACGAATATGAATGATTGAATGGAGAGATAGCAGCTGCTACCAAAATAAATAAATAAATGCTACAAATAGTTGACCAGGTCCGTGATGACACACTCGGAGTATCCCATATTTCCCTTGTCAGTTGTCACACGCGTCAACTGACTACGCAATCGGATCATGGCAAACAGACTGAAAATAGTTACTTGTCAAAAATCACCCCTTAAGTTTGGAGTAATAAACAATAATACCTTTTAACAGTCAAAAGTATACATTTGAGTCAAAAATGTTTTTTTTTTCTCAAAGAATAAAATAACTAAATTTATTTACATATGACGGAAAGAAAAATAAAGGAACGTGCTTCTATTGCATGACGATGAGTCGATAATTACTACATCTTGCTACAAAACTAATACCATTATTATACTGATCTATTTGTTCTAACTTATAGTCTTCTCTGAAAGTTTGTTATCATCTCCCAAAAGCTATATTTTGCATCATTGAAGTAACATGTGCATATTGAAATGTTATATACCGAAGATTTGCACATTTATGTCACTACAAAAAAAATTAATTTGTTCACACTTTGTTATAAAAAATGTGAAAAAATTTATGAATTTAATCACATTTAAAAATGTGTAGAAAAAAGTTGCATTTAAAAGTGTGTAAATATTTCAAAAGTTACAATTTTTTCACACTTATAAGGAGTTAATTACAGAAATCGTCCCTATAGTGGACCTCCACTTGCAGCTTTCGTCCCTAAGTTTAATAAATTACAGTTTTAGTCCAAAAAACTTTGCTCCGTCAACACTTTTGGTCCTAACCCTTAACGTCCGTCTATAGTTTAGTTACATGTCAAACACATGATGGGTACTTTAGTCTTTTTCTCTACATAGGGACCAAAAATGTAATTAAATCTAAACCATTTTCTTTTTGCATAAAATAAAATCCAAAATCAACAACACATTTTCCTTTTATAAATTTTAAATATCAAGAATTATCCATCATCTAAATGTATATCTATATGATTATACCTGCATCTATAGCTATTATCATATCCAAAAAACTCACTGATACAGATGAAAAGAAAAAAAAAAATTACAAATTGATAAATAAAAAATTCAAAAAAACAATCATCCATCATCAAACTCATAAAGCACTCCAACTATCATAAGAGCACCCCTTATGTATCTATATGGGCTCCGTATTCATCAACCAATACGGTCCACACCATTGGGTGTGGGCCGTATTCGTTCGTATTAGGCTGCGTATTGGAGGCTTTCGTGGTGGTGAATACGGAGGTTTGCATGTTTGTTTTTTTTTTTTTTAATCATCAACGGCTACTTCTAATAAAAAAAAAAATTTGAATGTAGGCCACAATTTTCAAACGGCTAGTTCTCAAAAATTTTATAAAAGTTTGAAAATAAATATGTTGGAGTGTATTGGAATGTATTGGATGTATTGGGTATTGGGTGTGAATTGAGGAAAATGTATTGGAAAGAGGTTTTGCTGATGTGGCACTGTATTGGTTAGTATTGAGGCAACCCATTGGGGGTGCTCTAATAATCATAATAATGATAATAAATAAGTAGCAATTTTAAAAACAGTTTGGAACACATCTAACTATATATGATTTTTTTTTTTTTAATCATCAACGGCTACTTCTAATAAAAAAAATAAAATTGAATGTAGGCCACAATTTTCAAACGGCTAGTTCTCAAAAATTTTATAAAATTCAACCTTTTTCACCATTTATTCACTTATTTAACCCACTTCTTTCATTCATTCAACCAAAACTCAAACACATACTTTCCAAATCCAATCCATTCTTCAAACTAAAAATCACCATGTCTTTCATATCGAGCATCCATACATACACGGGTCCATTGCTTAGCGATGACGACAGTGATGACGAGCTCATGGCTATCATGAAAGATTGTGTCGAGACCGACACGTCCACCATTCTCTACGTCATTTTTAGGATTGTTTTTTATTTTAAATGCATTTTAATGGTTTTTTTTATGTATGCTACTCGTTTTTTTATTAATAAAATGGTATTTTAGGATTTAATATAATATTTGTGTTTATTTTATAAATTATATTTGTGGTTTTATTTATTAAAAGTTTGAAAATAAATATGTTGGAGTGTATTGGAATGTATTGGATGTATTGGGTATTGGGTGTGAATTGAGGAAAATGTATTGGAAAGAGGTTTTGCTGATGTGGCGCTGATGTGGCACTGTATTGGTTAGTATTGAGGCAACCCATTGGGGGTGCTCTAATAATCATAATAATGATAATAAATAAGTAGCAATTTTAAAAACAGTTTGGAACACATCTAACTGTATATGATTTCTTTTTTTCCTTCATATCTATACGATTTGTTTTTTTCTTCCTATCATGATTGCTTTGTTGTCCAATAGTGAGACTTTGATGGATACAACTAATCACCCCTTGACATCCATAAAACTAATTCCAATTCGTATCAGATGATAACATATCATGGGTTTGTTGTACTTAGATCCGGGTTTGATTTCTTCAACCACTCCCACCGTCGCAATCTTCAACCACCATCACCACCACTGTTCTTGGTCATAGATCTATGATATTTTGGATAGATGTAGAAAATTTGAGTTGTTGATTATAGATAAAAGTTTTGATATATGTTTTGTTATTTGGGGTAGATAGATCTGGTGGGGGTGGGATTACATATTTAAGGGTGAAATGGTGGATGATGTACCGATGTCCAGTTTATAGATGATGTATGTATGTATATAATGATAATGACGTACAGATATATGGATGATGATGATAGAAGAAAGAGTTTAGAGTTGACTGCAATTTTGGTCCAATGACTAAAATACCCATAATGTGTTTGGCATGTGACTAAATTATAGACGGACGTTAAGGGTTAGAACCAAAAGTGTTGACGGAGCAAAGTTTTTTGGACTAAAACTATAATTTATTAAACTTAGGGACGAAAGCTGCAAGTAGAAGTCCACGACAGGGACGGTTTCTGTAATTAACTCCACTTATAAGTGTTTAAACAAAATGTTAACACTTAAAAGTGTGAACAATTGTCAAATATTTTCACACTTAAAAGTGTGAACAATTGTAAATATTTTCACACTTAAAAGTGTGAACAATTGCAAATATTTTCACACTTAAAAGTGTGAACAATTGTCAAATATTTTCACACTTAAAAGTGTGAACAATTGTCAAATATTTTCACACTTAAAAGTGTGAACAATTGTAAATATTTTCACACTTAAAAGTGTGAACAATTGCAAATATTTTCACACTTAAAAGTGTGAACAATTGTCAAATATTTTCACACTTAAAAGTGTGAACAATTGTCAAATATTTTCACACTTAAAAGTGTGAACAATTGTCAAATATTTTCACACTTAAAAGTGTGAACAATTGTCAAATATTTTCACACTTAAAAGTGTGAACAATTGTCAAATATTTTCACACTTAAAAGTGTGAACAATTGTCAAATATTTTCACACTTAAAAGTGTGAACAATTGTCAAATATTTTCACACTTAAAAGTGTGAACAATTGTCAAATATTTTCACACTTAAAAGTGTGAACAATTGTCAAATATTTTCACACTTAAAAGTGTGAACAATTGTCAAATATTTTCACACTTAAAAGTGTGAACAATTGTCAAATATTTTCACACTTAAAAGTGTGAACAATTGTCAAATATTTTCACACTTAAAAGTGTGAACAATTGTCAAATATTTTCACACTTAAAAGTGTGAACAATTGTCAAATATTTTCACACTTAAAAGTGTGAACAATTGTCAAATATTTTCACACTTAAAAGTGTGAACAATTGCAAATATTTTCACACTTAAAAGTGTGAACAATTGTCAAATATTTTCACACTTAAAAGTGTGAACAATTGTCAAATATTTTCACACTTAAAAGTGTGAACAATTGTCAAATATTTTCACACTTAAAAGTGTGAAACAAATATGTTAACACTTAAAAGTGTGAACAATTGTCAAATATTTTCACACTTAAAAGTGTGAACAATTGCAAATATTTTCACACTTAAAAGTGTGAACAATTGTCAAATATTTTCACACTTAAAAGTGTGAACAATTGCAAATATTTTCACACTTAAAAGTGTGAACAATTGTCAAATATTTTCACACTTAAAAGTGTGAACAATTGCAAATATTTTAACACTTAAAAGTGTGAACAATTGTCAAATATTTTCACACTTAAAAGTGTGAAAGTCAATTTGTAACACATGATTTCTTCACACCCTCCATGTGTGAAGAAAATAAGTGTTACAAATTAACTTTCACACTCTAAAGTGTAAACAATTGATATATTTTTACACACTTGAAAGTGTGAACTTTCTTTTCCACATGTATAAGTGTGTAAATATTGTGATTTTTTAAATTTCTTCACACTTTAAAATGTAAATTATTTCTACACACTTTTAAATGTGAATAAATTAACAAAATTTTCACACTTTTTAAAGGTATGGAAAAACAAGTGTGAGAAAATGACATATTTATTTTAGTGTGTTTTTATATATAGGAATTTCGTGATACGCATATAATTTTTTTAACAAACTATTATTAGATGGTTTATTTTTATCAGTAAGTCACTGATAGATGCCATCTGTGCTTTTTATTGTTTCTTTCAATTCTAAAGTAAAATTTAAAAGTATTTAGGTAGCTAGAGATCGATATGCATATATTCCTTAGGTATCAAATTAACGTTTACTAGAAATATAACAGATGTAATATCTCAGATATCTAAAACGAAAAATAAAAATAAAATAAAATGTGGCAATAACCATCTTTGTTAAGGATTCCTCATGTTCAAAATGCATGTCTCAAATCAACTCTAGTTTATTTAGAACTTGACCCATTTTCTTATATATGTCATTCTTATTATCTTGTTATTATACATATATAGTTCTATTTATATATTTTAACCCACACACTACATTTATTCATATATATATTCATAGGATAGAGATCAAATGAGAAGGTACCTTAAGGAGAAAAGGGAAAAAAGGTTCGTTTTTAATTTTTTTTAGCTTGTTTTTTTGAACTTTTTTTCTTTTTTTTTCCACTTTTTTTCTTCTTTTTTTTCACTTTTTTCATTCTCTCTTAATTAACTAATTCCATATAAAAAGTTTTAAAAAAATTTAAAAATATTTTTTTTTCAAAGGACGTAGCCCGTAAGCTATAGGAGAAGCCTCTCAGTCTATGACGTAGCATGATGGCTAAGGGCGAAGCCCGTACCGTACCCTTACATGTATAACTCACTAACTCGAATAAAAATATTTTTTTTTCAAAGGACGTAGCCCGTAAGCTATAGGAGAAGCCTCTCAGTCTATGTCGGAGACATGATGGCTAAGGGCGAAGCCCGTTAAGTAAATGGTGGTGATCTGTACACCATTAGATTTTGGCAATACACCACTAAACGTGCTTTAAAGTGTTGTACAGTACAACAATGTAAAGCATATTTGGTGGTGTATTGCCAAAACCTGTTGGTGTACAGATCACTTCCCTTAAGTAAATCACCCCACCGATCACCCCCTATGACCTATCACCCTCTATGACCTATCACTCCCACTAGTTACCCCTTATTAATATCCTTAAGGGCGAAGCCCGTACCGTACCCTTACATGTATAACTCACTAACTCGAGTTAGAATTATTTTTTTTTCAATTTTTAATTTTTTTTTATGGATTGAGTTAATTAAAAAAAGAATGAAAAAAATGAAAAAAAAAACGGACCTTCTCTCTCTTCTCTCCTTAAGAACCTTCTCTCTGGATCTCTACCCTATATTCATATATTTTTTTTTGTAAAGTTAGTTTCGATTCAGACGTGCTGGAGGCAATTTTAACCAGCGATTTGCTGGACCTCCAACCCCCTCCTCATGGAAAATACCTTGAGATGAGAAACCCAAGACTCGAACTCGAGACCTTGGGAAAAACTCACCTCCGGGGTCCACATAGTGGATTTAGAAGATACCCCTGGCCAACAGTGGCGGATTCAGGATTTCGAGCAAGGTAGGTCCTGACAGAGGTGGTACCAGAAAAAAAAAATTCATAAAAGGCAAAGTTAAAAAATCCGTGAAAAATAAATATAAAAGGGTCAAAATGTTAAAAACATATAGAAAATTTTAAAAATCGATGAAAAAGTTAAAAATACATGGCAATATCTAAATCGAAAAAGTGTGTATTATTTGGCCCGGGTCAGGTCAACACGAACACCATCTATATCTGGATACACTTGTTACAGAAAATAAGAGACAATCTAACTTAATAATAATATAATATAATTTTTCTCAAAATATAATGTTATGTTGAAATTTATAAATACTTTTTATTTAGTTAAATAAGTCATTATTTAAAATTGAGTAATAAATAATATCCAAGCTAAAAAAAAAAGTTCTCAAACAATTAAAGATGAATTTTTAAAAAAATTTTGATATATACAAAATTTAGAATAAAAATATACAATGAATTAGAAACCTACATCATAATCTCTCAAAATAAGGAATAACAATAACAAAATATTTTGTGAATAAATGAAACCCCTAAATAATACTGTATTAACATTGATGATACAAATAAAAATATTGAATATTTTAGTTATATGAAAAAGCCAATTTATTAATAAGAAAAATATAAATACGTTAACAAAAGTAACTACTTGTACTCCCTACCCCCCTTTTCTTTGAAACGAGCACAAAATAGAAATACTCGTACTCCAAAGGTCTAAATGGGACTTTACTCAATAATAAAGGGTCACAAATATAAAATATGATGAATTGTTAATAAATACATCATATTCTTCATTTTAATTCCACTGTACCTTCAGAAACTCCATTAAAGCACAGTTACAACCCTTTTTTTTTGCCTTTTGAAACTGTCTGATTAAATAAAAGTAATTCGATGGTCTAAGGTGGTTCCTGGTATATGTCTAAGGTAGTTCCTAATAAATATGATTCATTGACTCGTAAAAAATTTCAGATCTAAAGTGGTTCCTAGGACCTACCTTACTACACTGTGGATCCGCCCCTGCTGGCCAACCCACCTAAGTGGAGTTGGTTCCCTATGTATAATCCTTTATAAAAATTATCACACCCCCCATTTTTAGAAATAGTTACACAATAGTTACATACGGAATTACTAAATTACCTTAATAAACACCTATTATGGAAAGAGTTTTTATAAAATACCAAATTTGCCCTTAATGAATTAATTTACACTCTAAACCTTTATTTTAATAATTAACACTTTAAGCCCTTATCTTCTAAAAATTTCCACTATCACAAATACATCAACCTACACCACTTGACACCGCCACCACCACCAATATTACCATCACCGACACCACTAGACTACCTTCCCCACCACCGCCGCCGCATTGCGCGGGTACCAGGCTCGTATTCATTTATATGCATTCCAATCTCTCATAAAATGGTGATAGATGAGTTGTGCACGTCGGATTGGTTCTCTAACAGGTAAGTATGTTGGGTCCAAGTCCATGTTGATTTGAATACTCAGAGTCATAGTTTCATACTCACCTGTTTCCCGCAACCAAATTCACAAGACATTGAACCTGTGATATGTTTTCTACTTTAATTAGAGTATTATATATATAAAATTAAAATAACTAAAAGTCAAACACTACGATATTTAATAATGTCGGATAATATTTAATGTTTATCTATATTTAGATTAACTCTTCTTTCATGATGACACTGCGTGATGATATAATATACGATTAATGGGATTTACGCATGAATTAATGTATGTGTATATAAAATACATAAGAAATGCTTGTTCTTGAAAGTAATTACACTTTGTGGCTACAACTTTAAATTTGAAGGTTGGAGACTTGGAGTTGTTTCAACCTTTGTGTTCGTATAAAGCTTAATGGTTGGGACTTGGGAGAGTTTATATCGTGTACCTTGTAAGAGTGTGGAGATCGATTGAGTTTTGTAAAATTGTGGATAATAAAAAAAAAAAGTTTTTCTAATATGTGCCCTAAGGGCACACATAAAGTGCATTTAATGCACCTCATAAATTGAAAAAGGTAATAATATTCTTATCGGGAATTGAAAAAGGTTACAACATTCTTTTCGAGATTTGAGAAATGCATTTTTCAAAAAGAATCTTGTTAACCTTTTTAATTTACGAGGTGCAATAAATGCACTTTATGTGTGACCTTAGGGCATATACTAGAAAAACCCAAAAAAAAAACCCTATTATTATTCAACAAAAAGTCACATAAAAACCTATTTGTCTCAAAATAACCGGTCTCGATAAGGGAAACCTATAACCAAAATTAAAGAGAGGTTATAAAATCGGTCTCTTTGTGCTCAATAACTGATCTCGAGGTTTAAATATTTTGTACTAGTGCTTCTTACACGTCATGCCTTTCTGAAACAAAAATGATCAACATCATCAAACATTATCAAAGTGGCAACCACCAACCATATACAACATAAATATATTAACCATGACACAAGAACTAAAAAAAAAGACGTTTTCACTATACATAGCTTTCGGCTATTAACTTATCTTAATCTCCACATAATTGCATCCTCAATCTATAAACATATAGTACGTCGACCGTAGCTGTATCATATTGATATAGATTTTAACGAGTACTCTCACATCATCTTGTATGAGCATTCCATTATATTTTTTAATGTTTAATGTATAAATTCTAAAACATAAACTTTAGGATATGTTAATTACTTAAAACCGCAAATAATAAATTTACATAAGTGTTAGTTATTACTATAAAAGGAATAAATGGTACAGGTCTAGTTTATTCTAGGAAAGTGATATTCGTATCATATAAATTGATCGATAAATTTAATACAACTGTTCATTAGATACTTGTACAATATGTTATGAATGTGTACAATGTGATAAATTAATCAAATTATGTGATACGAATATATTCTATCATCATCTAGAGAAACACAAGCTCACATTATGTATAATTGTATATGTAGCATTTTTACCTATTGCAAAACTATATTTCATCTCGCAAAACCTAGCTTCTTGCAAATATATATGCTTTCACCTATTATTCATGCAAAAGATTATACCCTACGGTAAGATATTATTAGTTTACCTTTCTATCCAAACTATGAGATTATTAAAATATATGGATTCAATTGTTAAGAAGAATTACAGTAGAAGAATCAAAGTTAACATTTCTCTTATCTATTAATCTAACTTGTGTGAATGTAAACCTATATATCTTTTGTAATTAAATATAGCATTAGTATTAAATTAGTGGTCAACACCGCCACCAGTTTGTGGAGTTGGACCACACCATGTGTGGATTTGGATAATTGGATTGGAGCTAAGCTAATGATGCTAAATCCAACATTTCCATTCATTCTTAGTCCACTTTAAACCCATGGTTACTTTGACACTTGTTTTTCTCAATTTAGGATCCCATGTGACCACTTTCACCACCATTATAAGAAAGTAAAATACGCACCATCAATTTATCTTATCCTTTGAGAAATTGAATCCATCTACAAGGCTAGTTGAAAATGACATTGCAAAAGGCCTATATATGGATTGTCTTCTTGTATATAATGCTTTTATATGTTCACATTTGTCAAGAGTTTAAACCAATTGTACGTTTTTAGACTCACTTAAGCATAGGCACATGCAGGCGGAAAAATAATAAATCATATGAAATGATATGACACCTTATATACTTGTACAAAAGACTTGAGCAACATAATTGTAGTGTCGTTGAACTTTTACATAAACTCACACGGAAGATAAAATTGTAGTACCGTACTAACCCTTTTAGAAAGCAACGACGTAACCATGTCATTCGAATATTATAAAATCCTCATGTTATATATATGGATATCAAACCATATTACCACCTATATCTATAATTAATAAAGATGAATTGATTGGATCGTCATATATTAGAACGTGAAACTGAAAACTGTATTCATTATACATAACGTCTTCTATGTTTTGATCGTAACCAAATGCACACAAAGTTTACACCTTATTTTACACACTTTCTAACTCTAACAAACTACATACAAATGAAGAAGATAATGGCTTATATACATGCTATCCTATTTTAATTCTAGGTATCCGAGTTAGATAAGAATATTCCTGTTAAAAAATACTCCACCCGTCCCACTAAATGTGTCTTATTTTGAATATTCAAAGTCTTCCTTTATAAACTTTGACCTTAAATATTTTGATTTGTTTTATATAATATTTGATGAAAGTTATATGAATTGATTGAGTTTTAAATTTATTTTTTATTGATATAATTTTCATCAAATATTAAATAACACAAATCAAATTGTTTAAAGTCAAAGTTTATAAAGAAAGACTTTGAAAATTCAAATTAAGACACATTTAGTGGGACGGAGGGAGTAATAAAAATAAAAACTTACACCTTTTCAAACTTGACACTCTATACCCTTCAATCATTGTCTATATCTAAATTAGCGCTTGTATCAATTTTGTTTCCATATTTGAACCTGAAAATTAGTAGCCTAATGTATTAACTATGGTTAACAGGTTAAGTGGGCGGAAACATATATATAAACCAAAAAGTTATCAAATACCACCGGGTTTATAAAAATATAAACCTGGTTGATTTATTTTTGGACCTAAATAATTTATAGATTTATTTATTTATTTTTACGAAATTCATACTACATGAGAAAAGTCATGGGATTCACATGCATGATGCGACCCAAAGGCTCAAACACCTCAAAGACTCAAAGTATAGGCACATTAGGCATTTTATTTTATCTACCTGTGCGTGGCCCAAAGTATAGCCCAAAAATTAGCCCAATCGGCATTTTATTTTACATTTTTACTTGTGTAGTGTGTAGCATATATGCATATTTGATATACTAGTTAGTACTTAGTAATTACTACTTGCAACTTCAAATTCAACTAATCTATATACGGATCTAGGTGGCCTTTTGACAATAGCTTATTTGTAACATTTAACAAATAATGTGCTACTTTCTTCACTCACACAATAAACCTAGTTAATAGGCTGGCATAATTGTAACTATATATACCATTTGAATATAGTTGAAACTTATAAAATACATGAGTTCATTGGAGAGAATTTTGGCAATAAATAGTTTTTGAGTGCAACGCCTTGTTTTTAATATGTGTTTTAGGAAAAACAATTTTTCTTTTTTAGAAAAAAATATACTCCGTATTTTATAGTGAATAATGATTGGTACCAAAAAAACACATGAGATCAAAGATGTGCTACCAGTCTACATCTTTTGGAAATAAATGTGAGTATACATACAGGGAACCTAGTTAGTTTACTTTTCTTGGTATTTAATCTGTTTATGAAAATGTTGTCAATGTAAATGTATAGAACAAAATGTCCAATCTAAATGTTATTTTTAGTAACTCGAAGGGCGATTTCCCTCCCGGCCTCTAGCATCTTGCCACTTGTGAATGGTTGGGTTCTTTTCCCCCCACCCTCAAACCTCTGATGCCATACCCATGCCCATACCCATACCCATATACCCATTCTTGTTCATACCCAAACCCTGGCTTCATCATTCTCCCCTAGAGGGCCCCACTACCCTCATCACCTTTTTCTTATTATCGTCATCATCATCATCCTCAAAGGATCTCCATTCTTTCTTCTTGAAGAGGTACATGCATGCATATGCTTTTTTTTTAATCAATACATCAAAAGTATTCATTTTATGTGTTATTGCCTTAATTTGCCTCCTCTGCCCAATACCAACATGCCTTCCTTCAATTCCTTGAAAAACATTCAATGAAGATTGCATTTTTACATGATGGGTGTTGTTTCTTTCCTTTGAACAATTATCAAATGAAATTATGTGTTCTTGCCTTATTTTCCTACATGAGTCTTGTTTATTTGAGTCATTACACATTCTTTTTCCTTTGAGAATTCAATCAAGAATGCATTATTATTATTGCTATCAATATCAATTATTATGTTATTATATATATGTATATATATATTGTATTATTGTATATAATATATTGGGACCTCTACAAGAAATCTCAAGTTCGAATCATGGTAAGTACATCTATTGAGGTGGCCAAGGTAGGGTTAAAAAATGGTCATGTGATACCCTGGTTAGGCCGCGTACATGTCAAAAGGCTTACCCCTCTTGGGTAACCTGAATAGGAAAAACCTAATTGGATATGTTGTATCATTAGATAAGAAGGTTATGATTAAGTGTATTGTTTCATTTGTCTTATGTCTTCTCCTTTTGAAAAGCTTTACATTAAGCATCATTAACCTTTAAGAAAAGAATCATGTAAAAAGGAATAATCCTTTAATTGCTTTGTTTAATCTTTTATCATTAATATATTGTATGCTTCTTTTTCTTTAGTTATTGACTTTTGTGATATTCTTGTTTTCTTTCTTATACAAATTGAGTTGATATGATGAGAAGGTTGGATTTTGAGGGTAAAGCATGGGTTTTTACAATCATTTTTCCTTAGCTTTTATAACCCACATTGCATTTTGATTGTTGTCTTTTGTTTGAAAGGGTTAGAAAAAGTGATCATACCAAATCTCTCTTTTTTCTTGTTTTTATTTTCCACTGATGAGATTACGGCATAGGAAATGTATACCTTCTTGTTCTTCTCATCACAAAGTAGGCCTCTTGTTATGTATCTGTTTTCCGACTTTAACAATTTCACTATCTATATCTATTTTTATTATTAATGTATGTTTGATGATTCGATATCTAAGTTTAGAATCCACACTATGTGTTTTGTTTCCTCATACAATATATGTTACAATATGGTCAAATATGATTCCAGACCTTTTATTGATCTCACTTATATAGACCATTTATTCTTTTAAGTTCTAAAAATGTGTGTAATATTTTATCAATGCATTATATATGCAGAACTCAGATGATTGATTTGCACTATTCTTATGAGTTCGTGCGGTTCTTCCTAAAATGTTTTTGCTTCCAAGTATGAAATCAATTTTCAAGTTATATATGTTGTAGTTGAATGATTTGACCTTCTATTTTTATGATCATCATTAAAGAATTGCAAATGAATAATACATTGGTGCAATAACTTTTTTTATTCACATATCAGGTTGATGAAGATGATTACCCGTGGAAACACAACAAGAACAACCTTTTAGAATGGTTACATAAGTCTCTTACCAGAAAATCAGAATTAGCTCAATGTATTAGTGAGTGAATGTTATTTTACGACCTTTCATTTCTTTACTGTACTATTTTTGGCTCTAGGTGTATACTTGTTTTCCCATATAACTGCTTTGTCGTTCATACCATATTACTTAATTATTCACTTTGTAATACGGATTGTTGGATTTAGCTACTGCTATGGTTGGTCCACGAACATGGATTGGAGGAATCTTTAGCCGCCAAGGCCCCAAACATTCTGCAAGCAATAAATACGTTGATTTAAAGTGGACTCCTATTCAGGTATTAGAGTAAACACATTTTAACTTGAGAACTCGAACCAGTTCAAGTATTGAAAAAATAACAGACATAGATGTACATATGCACACATTTGGGAACAATCGAGTTATGTGAAATAGCTAGCTAACAAGTAAATGCGTGCATTTTGGGTAAGTGAACGGAATACTGTTGGCATGTTCAAGCTAAGCACGTAAACTACTTCTCTTCTTTGCGTAGGCAAAGTGAGTTGGCTTAACCAAGGAAATTAGGCCTTTTGGGAACACTTAAGTAGATCAACTTGGAAACTTGAATGGTAATGTCTTAATCTATCTTTATATAAATTTTTACAGGAAGCAAGATATCAGAACCTTAGAGATCGAGCAAACCTACCTTATGATGAGCTTCGTGTTGACCATCAGGTGTATTTCTCTACCATTCATCTTTTCAGTCTGATTTTGGAATTGGCTCCTGCTTGACAGAATTGTCTGTTTTTTTGACAGAAAGCCCTTTTAGAATTGTGGAATTTAGCTTATCCAAATGTTACACTGCAAGGATTAATTTCCGAGCAATGGAAGGAAATGGGCTGGCAAGGAATTAATCCATCGACTGACTTTAGGTACACTGTGAGCACACACACATATAAGTATACAACGTGTTAAAATCGACCATTCGCTAATTAAATCCTGTTTATTGCAGGGGTGGTGGTTTTCTTTCACTTGAGAATTTGATCTTTTTTGCAAAAACATTTCCGGTAAGTGGAATTACTTAATTTCATACAACGCTATCTTGAATCTCATAACTTTATCTTTTGTCCTTAGAAAGAAACATATATTAAGTAATTTTGGATTGTAGGGCGCCTTTCGTAGATTACTATTGAAACAACGTGGAAAAAGAGTGATGTGGGAATATCCATTTGCTATCGCTGGCATTAATATATCATTTATGTTGACTCAGATGTTGGAGTTATACCAAGGTTCGCAACGTCAATCCATCTTCTATAACATATTAACATGTGCTGATTAGGGCTCTTTATATATTCAGTTTATCTTGTTGATGAACTCTGTTTTGCAGTTAAGCCTAGATGTACTCACTGTGTAAATTTTGTCAAAATATTGGGAGGTAGTTATCTACTCGATCTTAAATCATTTTTGTATAAAACTATCTACATTCAACGCGAGAGATCACTGATGGAGTCATTCTGTTTATGAACATACGATTGCAGAGGATGAAGAAGCCTTTGATGTTTTATATTGTATAGCTTTCGTATTGATGGATGCTCAGTGGCTCGCAACGCATGCCTCATTCATGGAGTTCAATGTACTCTTTCTTGCACTGTGTGTATATACTCCAGCTTATTTACAAACGTACAATGTTACACTACTAATCTTTTCCAATATAAACATCAGGAAGTTTTACAAGTTACACGGGCACAATTGGAGAGAGAACTGGCACTTGATGACATCCATCGAATACGTGATTTGCCTGCATTCAACCTTCTGCACAGTTAGTTGTTTTGACTTGAATTGTTGTATAGTTTTATTTGATATTCATCTCCTTTGAATCCCACTGGTGACCATATATGGTCCATAACCTCAACCAAGCCAGCACGACACCAGAACCCCTATGGCTTTCTTCAAAAAATGGTTAAGATATGATATGATTCGGTTGTGGGGAACTAGTTTTGTAATAGAAACTTGATGCTGGAGCTCAATCTATTGTATGCTGCTGTATTAGTTTGCTCATAGATTATAGATTCTTACATTTTAGATTCTTGTTCATTCTTATTGTTGAAGAAGTGTGTATAGTATTTGTATACTAAATGTTTGTTGCACTATTTTATTTCAACAATCTATCTACTCTATATGTTTTCTTTCATGGTAAAACCATAGGAACAAAGCATAAGAATTTAATATCAAATCACTCATTACACCGCCCAATTCTGATTAAATATGAAGAAAATTGTAAACACAAGAATGGAAAACGAAAACAAAATCTTGCTAGTATTTAACGTTAGACGGAAAGAACATGGTCTATAAGACATGCGAGTTAAGGAACTGGATAGGATTTGTTTTTACACATGCACTTGTAAGCCATGGGACATGTTTCAGCCTCTTCAATGGATGCACACACGAAGCTAACCATGACGAGTCTGCAAGGGGAACACGAGCCACAAGCATGAGAACAGTCTGGTAGCCTTGATCCTGGCACTTTAACCGTATCAATCCGCTGCTTCCGTGGTGTCATAAATGTTGCTCCATGGTGATTTTGTGTCACTTGAGATGGATGGTGATGCCCATGACCTGTTCACATCACATAGATTAAACATATATTTAGAGCAGGACAATACTTAGTTAAAAGCAATATAGGTACTTTTTAAGCATAATTAGAATATGACAGCATACTTAGTTAAATAAAAGTTGTACATTACAGCCTAGTAATGTGCACATAAAAGTTGATCATGTGGACATCCTAAGGTTGTCTTGTACAATGTAGGAATCGTTGATAGCTTACGTGAACGTTGCAAACCGATATGCCTTGAGGAGATGTGAGGAGGAGGAAAAAGCAATAGCAAGGAGAGAAATATGATATTGCACAAAGAACTCTTCATGCTAGTCAATAATCGGTCTAAAAACGCCAAATACTTGATCAAATTTGAAGAAGGTTTGTATAGTGAGCTCAAGAAAGAAAGAGGTGGGTGGATAATGAATTTATAACAAAAGAAAAGATCAAGGTGGTATTGAAGCAAATCACAGGCTATTGGGAGTGGAAAAGGTTCACATGAAAGAGGGTGAATCACAGGGCTTGACCATGGTGCAATCAAATGTTTTATGATATACTTCACACTTTTGTGTTAGTGTTTTTGAGTTCCAAATTTACTAAGGTAAATTGCTTCTTGTGATACTTCTGCAGTTCTGCACCGTGACCAAAACATTTAATGCTACTTGAGATTTTACTTCCAAAAAAGTTTATAAAAATCTTAATGCCAATTTAAAGATTAACTTAAATACGAATTGGTCAATTGCCACAAACTCCATGAATGTATGTATGAATTGAAGGATTAGCATTGGACCACAAAATGATTGGCCAAGTAAAACTATGCAGAAATATGGAACTATGACAACTCAACAAAAATGGGAACTTTTATTGATGTCACATTTTAGTAGCATGGTACACGATTTAATGTGGTTAGGACTTAGGACAACACGGTAAACGTGAAAACAGCCAACTAGCAGAACTATGATTTTAAATGTTGTTTTGCATGAAAAACCTTGAAGTGTGTTAAATGCAACTTAATTTATTGAAGCAATGGACATTTTTCTGATAGCAACCTTGTATGTCTCCTTCAAGGAGATCATTCACTCGTATATTTTCCATTTAGACTAAACGGAGTGGGCAACTCTTAGCCCGTTCCTCGCCCAAACTCGCTGTGAACACCACCCCCCTTCGCCGACTTCTCCTTCCAGCGACTCCTACAAGTCGCTCCTTCTCTTTTGACCAGCCCAAAATTCAAAACAAAAACCCCCCTCCACCAATAAAAAAAAGAACCCACCACTCCCCCATGCCACATGGCGCAAGTCGCCCCACTCTCCAAAATTCACCTATTTCCACCTTTTTTGAAGGGCAACTCTTTCTACCCCACATGCCACATGGCGCAAGTCGCTCCACCCTCCCTCCATCACCACTCCTTTCAGTCTTATATGTTAGTCGATTGTGTTTATTAGAGACATCTGCTAGCTGAAATGGCGACTTTTCCGAAGTATGATAAAATGTTGTGTTTTGCATTGGGGCTGAAAAATAAGAATGATATTGGGATGGGATGGGTTGGGGCCGAGAGTTCAAGTTGCCCGATGAGGGAGAGTATTCACTCAGATATATCTGGCATAATGAAGTATCGGATAACTATTTACAAACAATTCATGGTTACCCCAAAGATCATATATAATGGGTTTGAACCTAAAATCTCTTACTCATATCTCAATATGTTAACTATCAAACCATTTTAAGAGTAATTGTATTATTACATGTTAAAAAAAAACTATAATATACATTACAATTTCAAAGATCCTTTTTTTTTTCCTTCTTATTTCCTTCTCATAAGAACCCAATAAGTGTTACAATAAGCATCAACGATACAATCTTGATTTAAACTTAAGTAGTTGAGGTAGTAGAAACACACAATAAAAATAAAAAGTATATTTTTTTTACCGTTTACAGCCCGTATCCATTTATGTGTTAGGGTTGGGTCTAAAGGGGTTTGTCTTAAACGAGTCAAGCTGTCTAACCCGTTTCATATAATGGGTCATATTTGGGTTAGATTGTGTTGTGTATAAGTTGGTTGACTTGTCAGCCTGTTTGAAAATAAAATTTTAAATTATCTGTTTACAGCCCGTATCCATTTATGCGTTAGGGTTGGGTCTAAAGGGGTTTGTCTTAAACGAGTAAACCTGTCTAATCCGTTTCATATAATGGGTCATATTTGGGTTGATTTGTGTTGTGTATATGTTGGTTGACTCGTCAGCCCGTTTGAAAATAAAATTTTAAATTCATCGTTTACAGCCCGTATCCATTTATGCGTTAGGGTTGGGTCTAAAGGGGTTTGTCTTAAACGAGTAAACCTGTCTAATCCGTTTCATATAATGGGTCATATTTGGGTTGATTTGTGTTGTGTATATGTTGGTTGACTTGTCAGCCTGTTTGAAAATAAAATTTTAAATTAAATCGGTTTACAGCCCTTATACATTTATGCGTTAGGGTTGGGTCTAAAGGGGTTTGTCTTAAACGAGTAAACCTGTCTAACCCGTTTCATATAATGGGTCATATTTGGGTTAGATTGTGTTGTGTATAAGTTGGTTGACTTGTCAGCCTGTTTGAAAATAAAATTTTAAATTAATCGTTTACAGCCCGTATCCATTTATGCGTTAGGGTTGGGTCTAAAGGGGTTTGTCTTAAACGAGTAAACCTGTCTAATCCGTTTCATATAATGGGTCATATTTGGGTTAGATTGTGTTGTGTATAAGTTGGTTGACTTGTCAGCCTGTTTGAAAATAAAATTTTAAATTAAATCGGTTTACAGCCCGTATCCATTTATGCGTTAGGGTTGGGTCTAAAGGGGTTTGTCTTAAACGAGTAAACCTGTCTAATCCGTTTCATATAATGGGTCATATTTGGGTTAGATTGTGTTGTGTATAAGTTGGTTGACTTGTCAGCCTGTTTGAAAATAAAATTTTAAATTAAATCGGTTTACAGCCCTTATACATTTATGCGTTAGGGTTGGGTCTAAAGGGGTTTGTCTTAAACGAGTCAAGCTGTCTAACCCGTTTCATATAATGGGTCATATTTGGGTTGCATTGTGTTGTATAAGTTGGTTGAATCGTCAACCCATTTGAAAATGAAAGTAACAAAATAGAATTATAGTTTCAATCTGTTTACAGCCCGTATCCATTTATGCGTTAGGGTTGGGTCTAAAGGGGTTTGTCTTAAACGAGTAAACCTGTCTAATCCGTTTCATATAATGGGTCATATTTGGGTTGCATTGTGTTGTTATAAGTTGGTTGACTCGTTAACCCATTTGAAAATGAAGGTAACAAAATAGAATTATAGTTTCAATCTGTTTACAGCCCGTATCCATTTATGCGTTAGGGTTGGGTCTAAAGGGGTTTGTCTTAAACGAGTAAACCTGTCTAATCCGTTTCATATAATGGGTCATATTTGGGTTGATTTGTGTTGTGTATATGTTGGTTGACTCGTCAGCCCGTTTGAAAATAAAATTTTAAATTCATTCCGTTTACAGCCCGTATACTGGTACAACCCATTTATGTGTTAGGGTTGGGTCTAAAGGGGTTTGTCTTAAACGAGTCAAGCTGTCTAACCCGTTTCATATAATGGGTCATATTTGGGTTAGATTGTGTTGTGTATAAGTTGGTTGACTTGTCAGCCTGTTTGAAAATAAAATTTTAAATTCATCGTTTACAGCCCGTATCCATTTATGCGTTAGGGTTGGGTCTAAAGGGGTTTGTCTTAAACGAGTAAACCTGTCTAATCCGTTTCATATAATGGGTCATATTTGGGTTGCATTGTGTTGTATAAGTTGGTTGAATCGTTAACCCATTTGAAAATGAAGGTAACAAAATAGAATTATAGTTTCAATCTGTTTACAGCCCGTATCCATTTATGCGTTAGGGTTGGGTCTAAAGGGGTTTGTCTTAAACGAGTAAACCTGTCTAATCCGTTTCATATAATGGGTCATATTTGGGTTGCATTGTGTTGTATAAGTTGGTTGAATCGTCAACCCATTTGAAAATGAAAGTAACAAAATAGAATTTTAAATTCAATCTGTTTACAGCCCGTATACTGGTAGAACCCATTTATGGGTTAGGGTTGGGTCTAACTGTCTAAGGGGACGAGTCAAGCTGTCTAACCCGTTTCATATAATGGGTCATATTTGGGTTGCATTGTGTTGTATAAGTTGGTTGAATCGTCAACCCATTTGAAAATGAAAGTAACAAAATAGAATTTTAAATTCAATCTGTTTACAGCCCGTATACTGGTAGAACCCATTTATGATCCACTTAGCCTGCTTGACTGTTTGAAGCATCTAGATAAATAGGTTATGGGGGTCATGTTTGTGTTAGAACTTATATTATACCAACCCACCAGCCGGAACCCAACTTATTATGACAAATTCAATGCTGAAACATGAAAGTGGGTTCCATTGATCTTAAAGTGGTTTGATATGTGAGGTTTTCGCTTCTTGAGATTGATTGGTTGGTATTTTTTTGGCAGTTGGTTGACAAGAACCCGAGCAAAGCTGTAGCTATGTTTTGGGCTGCTATAAATCTTGGCGACCGAGTTGATAGTGCACTAAAAGACATGGCAACAGCAATGAAACAATTGGATAGAGCAGAAGAAGCAATTGAGGCTATCAAATCTTTTCGTCACATGTGTCCACTTGAAGCACAAGAGTCTCTTGACAACATCATGCTTGAACTGTACAAGGTACATTGCACTCCCATTTATTTTTTGAAGTAATCCATAGACTTTGTGTTTAAAACGTTATATTAACATCACGAGCAATTTTAGAGGTCTGGACGGTTAGATGAGCAGATACATTTGCTTGAGTCAAGAATAAAGCAGATTGAGGATGCTGCAATGCATAATGTGAATAGAACGAGGATTGCCAGATCGCAGGGTAAGAGAATTCAAATCACAATGGGACAAGAGTATTCGAGATTATTGGGCAACCTGGCATGGGCTTACTTGCAGCTAGATAAGTATAAACTAGCAGAAGAGATATATAGGTATCTTTAAGCTTATTCTGTATTGTCATTATGTAAAGCATTAGCAGAAATCATTTGGTATTAACTTTGTGATGTTGATTATGCAGAAAAGCACTATCATTGGAGCCAGATAAGAACAAGCAGTGTAACCTAGCGATTTGCTTGATGTACACAGACCGAATGATAGAAGGAAAATTTCTACTAAATAATGTAAAAGATTCCAACAGAAGTAGAGACGTGTATGAAAGCTATGCCAAATCTTATGAGCGTGCGATTCAAGTGATGCATCAGTTGGAATCAGGCAGTTTTGTCACGAGTTTCTCTTTGTTTCTTAGTAGAAACAAGGAAACAGATTCTAGTGAAGAGGCTGGGAATGACAACTGTGATAGCATACAGCCTGAGACACCATATACTTACCAGAAACCTTGTCTTCTGCCTTTTAATGGCATCCCCAACACCCCATATACACAACCTTGTGATAAAGCTGGCCGTCTGAATGGAGGATGTTTAAGAAAGTTACAGTTTGGACAGCTTGCAGAAAACCAAGATCTTGAGATGAAACTACCAAGTAAACCAAGGAAAAGCTGGGCTGATATGGCAGAAGAAGAAGAAGAGTACGGTGATGAAAATGTGGACTGCTTTAACACTGTGGATATCAGAGGTTGAATATTTTTCTTTAACAGCAACAAAGGTTGAATCTTGTGACCTAAATGAGTTTTAAACCCCAACAGGAGCAGGTAATTGTACAGTGTAATGATCTTTGGGTTTCACGATATTAGAGTTTTCATCTAAGAGTACAGATTATGTTTGAAATTTCAGTTTCTATAGGTTCAAATTGTCCGTTTGTTGTTTCGTTCTAGTGTTGATATATTTTTTTATCTGGATATACGAGTGTAAAATACGAAATGTATGGAATATTCTTGATTCTTTTGGTTCACTTTACTGGTTTCTGATTTATGTGTTTTCTTGCAAATTAAGATTTGAATGTAACATGTAATGTAACAAGGCAGAAAGGAAGCATGGACAAACTATGCAAGCTGGTGCATACTTGGGGTTTGAAAGATCAAAAGGGGGTGACAAGCCCTGGAAAAAATAAAGGTGAATACCGGGAGTTAAAAAGTTGTTGATATCTTCAGTTCCATTTTATGCCTTCAACTTTTACAAATTTATGAATTATGTTCATGTCTATATAATCAGTGTGTCAAATAGGTCAAATTACTTTGTGTTCAGGGTTAGAAAAGGCGGGCCAGGTGGGTAATAGGTCAAAATACTCTAGTAAAACCCTGTTTTCAATGAAATGGATATGAGTTTTAGATGGATTGGGTATGCATAAAAGCAAGTGTATTAGTATACAACATTACAAATTAATTTAGGGGCCATATATTAGTTTCATGGTTGCTCTTACAAAACGGATTTGGTGGGTGTTTTATGTAACATTCTTTTTGGTTTTGAGAGGTTGAATACCAAATCGCAGATCATCCATTTCAACGAGTCTGTAGTGTAAAGCTTGTAAGTTTGAGTTAAAAAAACATGAGATATTATAATGAGTTAATTACATAAATCGTCTTTGTCGTGTACCTCTACTTGCAGCTTTCGTTCCTAAGTTTAATAAATTACAGTTTTAGTCCAAAAAACTTTGATCCGTCAACACTTTTGGTCCTGAGCATTAACTTCCGTTTAATATGTCATCACGTCACGTGTTGGTCACATGATGGGTAATTTCGTCTTTTAATGACACAAGGACCAAAAATGTGGTCTTTTTCTTATCACATGACCAAAAATGTATATGTATGTGTATCATGTATGTCTGTGAGTATGTATATGTATATAACTATAGAGGAAAGATAATTGTAGTACAAGGGTAAAAAAAATACAAAAGTACAATCTCCAGCCGTTGGATCAAAGTTTTGGACGGCTCAGATCTTCCTTCTTCCTCCTTCTCCTTCTCCGGCCAGCAGCTTGCTTCTTCTCCGGCGAGACTGCCGCCGCCAGCCACCACCTTCTTCTTCTCCGGCGAGACAACCACCACCAGCCACCATCATCTCCGACCACCCCAACCACGGCGTCGGCGCCGGCAGCAAGGGCTTCGCCCGTACCGTAGCAAACCGTCACCTCTCTTGGATCGCCGCCCATCAAATCCATACGATTCCCATATGCGTCCCTTGACAATCAGTTTAGAACGGATAAGGGCCTCTGGCCCGTACCGTATCCACCCGAAAACGAACCTGATTCTCGCCGGAAAGTCGTCGGAGATGTCGCCGGAGGTGGTGGCGGTGGTTGTTCGCCGGAGAAGAAGGAAGAAGGAGGAGGTGTGGCGGTGGCCGGATAAGAAGGAAGAAGGAAGAAGATTGTACTTTTTGTACTTTTTTTCCCCTTGTACTACAAATAACCCACCCCTATAACTATATATGTATTTGTGATAGATATATATAGATACAGATCTTGTTTTCATTGATATAGATATGTATCTATCTTTTATTCATCATCAAAGGGGAAGAAAAACACATCCAAACACACTTTCTGGAAAACCCATCAAGGAGAGATGACCGGTTCCCATGTTAATCACCACTTCACCACCACCAACCGGCCAACACCACTGTCAATACTGGTCAACCGGTAGTGGTGGTAAAAAAACAAGATCGGTGAATGTAACAACCCTACTTTTTAAATATCATATATGAGCTAGTTATGTTGCCTGTGATCTCGCAAGCCATAGTTATACTTGAAGCTAGTAGATAATGCCCCTAACTTAGCAATCTAAAGCTATTGTTCAATTCTAAATATGAATTATAAAGTACCTTTGAATAAAAATTTATTTATGATCAATCAGATTATCTAAATAATAATGTAAGTCTCACAAGTTGAGATAACCATCAAAAATCTTTACAAAGGTCCAACAATTTAATCATTTAGCTAATTAAAGTAAATTTGGTCACGAGAATAAAGATTTCTACCTCAAAATATATTTATAAGTTAATATGTACATAAAAGTGTTTAAATAACAATAAGAATATATATATGCTTAAAATAAATACAGGTTTATAAACAAAGGCTTATGTAACAAATCAAAAATGCAAAAATATATCCATACATGTACATATACATGATATATATATATATATAGATATACATACACATGCTAGAATAAAGTGAATTTATACTACAAACAAATACCATTTAACCTTACAAATATTTATACACTTATACCTAACATATATACACTTTATATACACAAATTTATACAAAAAAAAAAAATTTGATCTTTTGATTATGACTTTGGTTATGTAATGATGGACTAGTAACGCAAACATTTGATCTTTTGATTATGACTTTGGTTATGTAATGATAATTAAACGTCAACTTGAACTTGTTACCTTTTGAATTTGAATGGCATTTGAAACTTTATGTTGATGTTTATTACTTAAATCTTTTGTACCATGTCGTTCTGTGGCATCTCGTGTTTCCGCTATAGTCGGGGTGTTACAGAAAAAATGGTATCAGAGATCAGGTTATAGAGAATTTTTGCTATAACCTACGTATTTTCAAACGAGTCGAATATTTCTTAAACAGTTGAGTCGATCATAAAGTATTCTCGTTTTACTTATGCATAGCCTGATCAACTATGCCTAACTAAAAATTTAATATGGAATGATCGAAATGATTGTCTAAGGGATATTCAAAATGAGTCCTTTGAAAATACACTTTAAAAGCGATTCTTGGTGCAAAAGGTACATAACCAAATCCAATGTTTGCATTACCTATTAGAACCCTTAGTTGATACCCCCACTTGGCTAGCATTACTTTGTCCATTTAGGTGTAATAAATGAGAGCTATGCACAAGTTGAATTCTAGTCATTACTTTAATTATAAATGGTTATGTTGGTCGTGCGAGTCGAGTTGGTCGTCGGTTGTGAATGGTCATGTCGTTGTTCGGTCGTTAAGCTTGTGAGTCGTTGGTCGAGTTGGTTGGTTGCTTATCAAATGGTTAAGGTCGTCTCATGGTCCGTCGAGTCGTCTTGCTGTCCGTAAGTTGCCATATGGGTCGTCAATGGTCAAGTCGGTCGTCCATGGTCGTCTAAGCGTCGAGTCAAGTCGTCATCTCACGCCTTTGTGAAACTTGTGTAGGAACATCATGTCACAAGCAAGTGGAGCTTCCGGATCAGCCCCTAGACCAAGGAACTTGTACGGATTCGTTGACTACTTGGAAGAGGAAGAAAGGAGACGCCTAGAGCAAGAGCAACCTCCCCAACCACTCCAAGAAGAAGAAGAAGAAGAAGAAGAGACCGATCCAATGGAAGATCCATCAGAAGACGATAATGCTAGGAGCGTTGCCTCTAGCCAACCTGGACGCCGCTCACCCTCGCCACCACCATCACCACCTGCCCCTAGAGCACCTACTCCGCCGAGGCAAGATGCACCCATGAACCTAAGCGATGGGCGATTTCCAGCCCAAGATCCCTACTTTCAGCCGCGTCTTCCTCGTGATCATCCCTGGTACCATCTCGGACATAGGCGTCAAGGAGAGGAGCCACACCGCCCAGTCTATGGAGTACCCCTCCACCTCCCATTGGTATGACTCGTGAAGAAAGGGAGAGGGTGTGGGGAATAGCTAACGGGTTAAGGGATGCTAGAGTAAGGGTAAGGACTCAAGAGGTGATGATGGAAAGGGCCTTAGGAGTTATGGATCGAACGGGAGACTATGCAAGTTTGGCGATATCAGAAGTTCGACGAGTTAATGAGGTGATATTCATTATGGGATGTGTGCTTACGGCTTTTTGCACTCTCGTAATAGCTCTCATGCTTAGGAAGTAAACCTAAGAGCTACTTTATTTATGAACTTATTCGATGTATGAACGTTTGTACTTTGTTTCACTTTCTTGAACTTTCTAGCTTTTGTGTGACGTTGATCACATAGTATGTGGCATGTAGCAATTTTGTGAACTCAAATTGAATGATATATATGTAAGCTTAATGCCTCTCCATGGTTACATGATGTGCCATCCTTGTTGTGATATAGTTATCTCTATTATGAACGTTGTAGTTACAGCAGGAAATCAGTTCTGACCACTTTTAGTAGAACGGCCATATCTGGAGTTCTATTTCGTCTTTTGTAACACCCGTCGTTTAAAAACTTGGATTTTTCAAAACTTTGCCAAACGGCGTTTAAATAAGCGGAAAGGATCACTTTCAAAATCTGCCCCATCCGTAACGGATGGTACCTTTAAGATTTGGTGTTACTACTAGCATCATCAAAACAATAAAAGTAAATCCAAGCTTTGGCACCAACATAAATGCCACATTATTACAAGTCTTTAATCACAAATGAAATAGCCAAACATGAGGCTAAAAGGAAGTCTAAGCGTTTAATGTCTTTGCTAAGCTTCTTTATTCGTCTACCCAAGTCTCACCAAGCTAATCCTCGCCTAGCTCAAACTTGATTATCCTGAAGGCACAACATTTTCAAAGAACAAGTGTTAGCTAATAAAATTAGCTAAGTAAGATAACATAACTTGAAAACATTTGCCATTTAAATATATTAACAAAACCATCTTTTAATGTTAATATCACATACATGTAGATCATTACACACATATCTTATCATAACACAATAGGATCATCATATACCTAATGTGCCTAACTTTCTCTTTCTTTATCTTTCTTTCTTTACTTTATTTCTTTGCCTAGACGTAGGCTAAGTGACTTATGCCACTTACTTAGGGATGTGGGGTTGTGTGTAGGCGGTCATAGACCATACATGGAGTCCTCACACCCGACATGATGGGTAACCATAAGGTGGTCCATCGGCGTCGTTAAGGAATGACAAAGTCAATCCAACTGAATAAACCGTTTATGCCTTTACGCATTGGTGGTTAGTTACTTCACCCGGAATACTCAAACGTAACTATGCCACAAGGAGCAACTCAAGTGACCACGTACGCACCAGCCCCGAAGAGCTAGCACGGGTTAAGCTTAACACAAGACTTTACATAATGCTCGAGACTTAATCGCTTAATTAGTTTAGGCTACTCTTTCACCTAAGCTAATCACATATCATATTTTACTTTAGGGCCCTTAACGTGCACGTGAACATGGCAATCCTAATCAAAGGACTGGTGACTAGGTGATCAAGCCACACATGCAATCACACATATCATAACATTTCATCATTTCATGGTCACATAATTTAAACATCTCATCATTTCATGTGTACTTACTTACCTCATACCTTTGCAACCTGCATAAGAATGTTACACATCACAAATGGTAAGTAGTATATCCCTTTGCAACCTCCCATAGTCTCCCATAAACATAAAACGTGCGTACATATTCAATTGGAAGGTTTAACTTATGAAAACGTGTTTTGTTGTACCAACAGGTGACAAAAGATGTTATCTTACCTCGATACAGCTTACCAACAAGTTAGAAGTATCTTATAGTGCTTGCTAAGTGCTCCCGACAACCTAGAATGAGTATAAGATCGATATATAAGCTAAACGAAATGTTTTATGAAAACTGGACAAGAGGTGCGTCGCACCTCCCACATGGTGCGTCGCACAAAAACGTCAGGGGAATTCTAAACATAAGCAGGTGCGCCGCACCTACCCCTTTGGTGCGCCGCATGAATTGATCAGAAATTCTGAACATATGAATTGTGCGCCGCACCTACCCTTGGTGCGTCGCATATCGGGCTTACCACTTTTCCAAAATGGCTTGTGGTGCGCCGCACCACCCTACTGGTGCGTCGCACCTGGAGTGTCGACCAGAAACCTAATCTTTGTTCTATGATCAAACGAATTCCATACGAACCCATACCCCAAATCCAACCTGGGGACTTAAAATTAACCCTTTCAATTGCACTTTCATCAACTTTAATCATCCTATTAATCCCTTAATCCTTTACATCATAATTCAATCAATAAAACACCCGAACGACATGAATTCAATAAACGTTTGATCCAACAACCCAACCCAAACCCTATGGCCTGGATCAAAATCACTACTAAGACATACATGATCAGATTTAAGAGTAAGATCAGCCATAATACCTGTAGATGACTTCGAGGATTCGAAATCTTAATCAAACTTGATCGAAACGACACGAAACGATTGATTCTTGGAGGAAACTTGTCTTGAGAGGGAGGGGATCTGTTCCTAGGGCTTAATCACGAAATTTGCAGCTATTGGGGTCTCACTAGACCTTAAACCCCTGACCATAAGTTTCCTTTAGTGCCCATAGGCCCCTCGACTTCCTAAACTTTACTTTCGTAGCTTAATTAACTTACCGGGAGACTTAACGATCTAACAAGCACTTAACTTTCATACTTTACTTTAAATTACTTTCATTTAATTTACTTTACTTCATTTCATATTAAACACATAAGCATTTAATCCCATAATCCCTTATAAGGCACATAAACATAATAGACCTAACGTTAACTAACGGAAAGTCAAATAGTCAAACATAAAACGTTTGGGATGTTACAATTACCTCCCCCTTAAGAGGATTCCGTCCTCGGAATCGCCTCAGAAGTGAACAAATCTGGGTATTTTTCTTTCATCACCGACTCGGTCTCCCAAGTTAAACTTTCACCGTGGTTATGCTTCCATTTTATCAACACGAGATCAATCAACTTTCGGCGAAGTTTCTTTTGCTTTCTTTCGAGTATCGCTACTGGTTCGTCCACTATTCTTTTCTGAGGATTTATGCTCACATCCTCAATTGGAATAACACTTGACTCATTGGCCAAACACTTCCTCAAATACGAAACATGAAATGTGTGGTGAATTCCATCCAATTCTGGGGGTAGTTCCAATTGATAAGCTACATCCTTGATACGTTTTAGAATTTTGAAAGGTCCTATGAAACGTGGGCTTAGCTTTCCCTTCTTTCCAAAACGAATTACTCCTTTCCATGGGGAAACTTTCAGCATTACCAAATCACCAACTTGGAACTCAATTGGCTTCCTTTTCTTGTCGGCATAGGTCTTTTGTCTTTCTCTAGCCACACGAAGTGCTTCCTTTGCCACATTAACCTTTTCAGCTGAGATTTCAATGATTTCAGGACCCGTAAACTGCTTTTCACCGGGTTCCATCCAACAACTCGGAGTCCTACATCTCCTACCATAAAGCATTTCAAATGGTGGCATTCCGATACTTGCATGGTGGCTGTTATTATAAGTGAATTCGATCAATTTCAAGTGTTCATCCCATGCTCCACCATACTCTAATACACAAGCTCTCAACATATCTTCCAACGTTTGTATGGTCCTTTCACTTTGCCCATCAGTTTGAGGGTGATAGGCGGTGCTCAAATTAACTCTAGTACCTAACTCTCGCTGAAGACCCTTCCAAAAATTAGACACGAATCTCGTGTCTCGGTCCGAAACAATGGATAAAGGAACACCATGCTTTGCCACGATCTCATCCACATACATCTTTGCCATCTTAGTTAATGGTACATCTTGTCTTGTTGCCAAGAAATGAGCACTCTTTGTCAATCTATCCACAATAACCCATACCATGTCATTTCCTTTCGGTGTTCTTGGTAGTTTGGTCACAAAATCCATAGTAATATGGTCCCATTTCCATTCCGGAATCTCCAATTGATGCAACATTCCATATGGCTTTTTGTGATCAGCTTTCACACGTGCACACGTCAAACATCTTTCAACAAAATGAGCAACTTCTCCTTTAATGTTTGGCCACCAATAGATGGGCTTCAAATCTGCATACATCTTGGTAATACCTGGATGGACTGAATATCTTGACCTATGAGCTTCTTCGAGGATCAATTCTCGGTTATCACCAAGCAATGGTACCCATATTCGACCCTTATAAGTCTTAAATCCACGGCTGTTCGTCTCCATCACAAGTCTTCTCTTCTTTCCAATACTCTCATTATCGATATTATCCTTCATTAAAGCCTTAACTTGTGCTTCCTTGATGCGGTCGAGTAACCCCGACTTGGCTTGAACAACCATGCTCATCAATCTACAAGAAAAATTCTGCACTTTCCTACTTAATGCATCTGCCACCACATTGGCTTTACCGGGATGATATTTAATCTCACAATCATAATCTTTCAGAAGTTCCATCCATCTCCTCTGCCTTACATTCATTTCCTTTTGTGAGAACACATATTGCAAACTCTTATGATCCGTAAACAATGTACATTTGGTGCCATATAAGTAATGCCTCCACAACTTCAAAGCAAACACTACTGCAGCCAATTCAAGATCATGGGTCGGGTAATTCTTCTCATGAGGCTTCAACTGACGTGAAGCATATGCAATAACTTTGTCCCTTTGCATAAGGACATAACCCAAACCTGAAATAGAAGCATCACTATAAACAACAAGATCATCAGTACCTTCGGGTAAGGCTAGGACAGGAGCTTCACATAACTTTGTCTTAAGCGTTTGAAAGGCCTTTTCTTGAGCTTCCGTCCATACAAACTTTACTCCTTTCTTTGTCAATTCAGTCATTGGCTTAGCTATTCGGGAGAAATCTTGAATAAACCTCCTATAATAGCCAGCTAAACCGAGAAAACTCTTTATCTCCGTGGGTGTCTTTGGCTGTTCCCATTTAGATACAGCTTCAATCTTGGCAGGATCAACTTTAATACCTTCAGAAGAGATAACATGCCCGAGAAATTGAACTTCTCGGAGCCAGAATTCACACTTGGAGAACTTTGCATATAACTTTTTCTCTCTAAGAACCTCAAGAACAGCTCTTAAGTGCTCACGGTGCTCGGCTTCGGACTTTGAATAAATTAGAATATCGTCAATGAAGACAATCACAAAATGATCTAAGAATGGGCGACATACCCGATTCATTAAATCCATAAAAAGCGGCTGGAGCATTTGTCAACCCAAAGGCATGACAAGAAACTCATAGTGCCCATAACGTGTACGAAAAGCTGTCTTGGCCACATCTTCCTTTTTGACTTTTAATTGATGATAGCCAGACCGCAAATCAATCTTAGAGAAGTAAGAAGCACCATGGAGCTGATCAAAAAGATCATCAATACGCGGAAGAGGATACTTATTCTTAACCGTTCGTTTATTCAACTCACGGTAGTCTATGCACATGCGCATAGAACCGTCTTTCTTTTTGACAAAAAGAACCGGAGCTCCCCAAGGCGAGGAACTTGGTTGAATGAAACCTTTGTCAAGTAGCTCTTGAAGTTGGGACATTAACTCTTTCATTTCTGTGGGAGCTAAACGATATGGTGCTTTTGCAATAGGAGTAGCACCGGGTACGAGATCAATCTGAAAGATGACCTCTCGGTCGGGAGGAATACCGGGAAGATCATCCGGAAAGACATCAGAAAATTCAGAAACTACATCAACGTTAGGGATCGGAGACTTCCCTTTTCGTGTATCGATAACATAGGCAAGAAAGTGATTCTTGTTATGCCGAATGCAATTGAGAGCCTTCATCAAATTAATAATCTTTATGCTCCCCTTCTTCTTGTCTCCATAAACGGAAATGACCTCACCATCCGGAGTAGCGAATCGTACAACCTTTTGAGAACATATAATAGTAGCATCATTTTGAGACAACCAATCCATACCTATCACTATATCAAAACCGGCTAGAGTGGTAGGCAATAGTTGAACCGGAAAAGAGCGGCCTTCAATCTCAATAGAACAATCATCATAACCTACTTGAATGTCACTAATGGTACCGTTAGCAATTTCAACCTCTATAGAGCAATCAAGAGGAGTAGTGACCCTATCAAGCTTAGGAGCAAATAAAGTGGACACAAAAGATCTATTTGCACCCGAATCAAAAAGTACAGAAGCAGGTTTTGAGTTAACAAGAAATGTACCGCTTACTACCTCGTCGTTATCCTTGGCAGCTTCGACTGTCAGCTGAAAGGCTCGAGCTTTAGGCTTTTGGACAGCCGTCCTTTTTCCATCATCTCTTCCTTGTGGGCAATCCTTGATGAAATGACCGGTTTGTTGACACCGATAACACTTTGGCTTGTCCTTGCATCCTGAAGTAGGATGACCTGTACCACCACAAGTATCACACCTTCGGGTCTTATCTGAACATGGACCCGAGTGAGGCGCCTTACAAGTACCACACCAATTCTTTGGCTTTGCATAGCTGCTGCCCCCATTTCTTGAAGACGGACCCTTCTTGAACTTCCTATTAGATCCACTTGACCCATCATGTTTCCTTTTTAAACCTGATTGCTTATCATCATTTGCTTTCACTACAACCTTTTCACCCTTGAAATCATCATCCAACCTCTTGGACTCCTTAATCGCAGCAGACAATGTAATATGTTGTCTACAAAGGCCACGATAGCTAGCGGGAAGACCATCACAGTAAGCTTCAACCTGATCCACATCTCTACGAACCAAATGACCAACAAACTTAAGTTTTTCCATAAATGAGTGGGCATATTCAGTTATGGCACCCGGCTTAGCTGTTAAAGCTCTGAATTCTTTCTCAATCAACCTCAGTTCACGAGTACCCACATATTCTTCCAAGAACTTCTCCTTAAAGGTACCCCAAGGCATATTAGCTAGCACCTCGGGGGTCAAAGAAATAGTAGCAACCCTCCACCAATTACGAGCATTCTTCTTCAACATACGGGAAGCACACAATACCTTCATATCCTCAGGGCAATAACATGAAGCAAACACAACCTCGATATCATCCAACCATTCCATGGCACCTACAGCATCTAGAGTACCATCAAATGCCTTTGCTCCACATTTCTGAAAGCTCTCATACTTAAAATTACTAGCACGAGGAGCGACCACAACACGAGGCTCCACCACATTATCAACACCATTCACATTAGCAACAACATTTTCAGGAGCAACTTGAGACCTTACCATTGATGGCTCGGTACGGTTTGAGCGGTTGGAGTAATTCCCATCCGTATGCTCATCCCGTTGCAAACTAGCTTCTCTTTCAGCCCTAAGTTGATTCAACTCCTGTTCATTTCTCAACAAAAGAGCCCGAATAGCCCTCAACTCTTCATGCATTTCAGCTTGAGTAGGAACTTGCTCAATCACGGGGTTAGCTCTATCAATTTCAGACCTTGTAGGTTGTGCACCCGAAAGTGGTCTTCGAGGAGGCCTTAGGTTAACACCATTTCCTGTCCCGTTTAGATTAACCGGAGCATCGCTAGCATTAGCTCCATCTCTTTGACTACTAGCACGGGTATTAACCATCTTTCTACAAATTTAGTGACGAATGTTAGAGATGAATCGAATGAGAACAAAGTATGGTCAGGCCTACTAAATTACATAAGCATATCATATACATATATAAGCCATAACCTACTCTCACACTCATCCCAACCCATCTTAAAAGCATGTTCATCATAGAGCTAAAGCATTACTACTTAAGCCAATCATTTCTCGTACGGTTTAAGTCCAAAATCCTATGGTCTTGGTCGAATTTTGGTTCACTTAAACCATTTCTCTGATACCAACTTGTAACACCCGTCGTTTAAAAACTTGGATTTTTCAAAACTTTGCCAAACGGCGTTTAAAATAAGCGGAAAGGATCACTTTCAAAATCTGCCCCATCCGTAACGGATGGTACCTTTAAAATTTTGTGTTACTACTAGCATCATCAAAACAATAAAAGTAAATCCAAGCTTTGGCACCAACATAAATGCCACATTATTACAAGTCTTTAATCACAAATGAAATAGCCAAACATGAGGCTAAAAGGAAGTCTAAGCGTTTAATGTCTTTGCTAAGCTTCTTTATTCGTCTACCCAAGTCTCACCAAGCTAATCCTCGCCTAGCTCAAACTTGATTATCCTGAAGGCACAACATTTTCAAAGAACAAGTGTTAGCTAATAAAATTAGCTAAGTAAGATAACATAACTTGAAAACATTTGCCATTTAAATATATTAACAAAACCATCTTTTAATGTTAATATCACATACATGTGGATCATTACACACATATCTTACCATAACACAATAGGATCATCATATACCTAATGTGCCTAACTTTTCTTTCTTTATCTTTCTTTCTTTACTTTATTTCTTTGCCTAGACGTAGGCTAAGTGACTTATGCCACTTACTTAGGGATGTGGGGTTGTGTGTAGGCGGTCATAGACCATACATGGAGTCCTCACACCCGACATGATGGGTAAACCATAAGGTGGTCCATCGGCGTCGTTAAGGAATGACAAAGTCAATCCAACTGAATAAACCGTTTATGCCTTACGCATTGGTGGTTAGTTACTTCACCCGGAATACTCAAACGTAACTATGCCACAAGGAGCAACTCAAGTGACCACGTACGCACCAGCCCCGAAGAGCTAGCACGGGTTAAGCTTAACACAAGACTTTACATAATGCTCGAGACTTAATCGCTTAATTAGTTTAGGCTACTCTTTCACCTAAGCTAATCACATATCATATTTTACTTTAGGGCCCTTAACGTGCACGTGAACATGGCAATCCTAATCAAGGACTAGTGACTAGGTGATCAAGCCACACATGCAATCACACATATCATAACATTTCATCATTTCATGGTCACATAATTTAAACATCTCATCATTTCATGTGTACTTACTTACCTCATACCTTTGCAACCTGCATAAGAATGTTACACATCACAAATGGTAAGTAGTATATCCCTTTGCAACCTCCCATAGTCTCCCATAAACATAAAACGTGCGTACATATTCAATTGGAAGGTTTAACTTATGAAAACGTGTTTTGTTGTACCAACAGGTGACAAAAGATGTTATCTTACCTCGATACAGCTTACCAACAAGTTAGAAGTATCTTATAGTGCTTGCTAAGTGCTCCCGACAACCTAGAATGAGTATAAGATCGATATATAAGCTAAACGAAATGTTTTATGAAAACTGGACAAGAGGTGCGTCGCACCTCCCACATGGTGCGTCGCACAAAAACGTCAGGGGAATTCTAAACATAAGCAGGTGCGCCGCACCTACCCCTTTGGTGCGCCGCATGAATTGATCAGAAATTCTGAACATATGAATTGTGCGCCGCACCTACCCTTGGTGCGTCGCATATCGGGCTTACCACTTTTCCAAAATGGCTTGTGGTGCGCCGCACCACCCTACTGGTGCGTCGCACCTGGAGTGTCGACCAGAAACCTAATCTTTGTTCTATGATCAAACGAATTCCATACGAACCCATACCCCAAATCCAACCTGGGGACTTAAAATTAACCCTTTCAATTGCACTTTCATCAACTTTAATCATCCTATTAATCCCTTAATCCTTTACATCATAATTCAATCAATAAAACACCCGAACGACATGAATTCAATAAACGTTTGATCCAACAACCCAACCCAAACCCTATGGCCTGGATCAAAATCACTACTAAGACATACATGATCAGATTTAAGAGTAAGATCAGCCATAATACCTGTAGATGACTTCGAGGATTCGAAATCTTAATCAAACTTGATCGAAACGACACGAAACGATTGATTCTTGGAGGAAACTTGTCTTGAGAGGGAGGGGATCTGTTCCTAGGGCTTAATCACGAAATTTGCAGCTATTGGGGTCTCACTAGACCTTAAACCCCTGACCATAAGTTTCCTTTAGTGCCCATAGGCCCCTCGACTTCCTAAACTTTACTTTCGTAGCTTAATTAACTTACCGGGAGACTTAACGATCTAACAAGCACTTAACTTTCATACTTTACTTTAAATTACTTTCATTTAATTTACTTTACTTCATTTCATATTAAACACATAAGCATTTAATCACATAATCCCTTATAAGGCACATAAACATAATAGACCTAACGTTAACTAACGGAAAGTCAAATAGTCAAACATAAAACGTTTGGGATGTTACATCTTTTGACCTGATTCCAATTGGAGGTGAAACTTAACTCATAGGGCTACGTTTCATATTTTATGAGTTTTGCCCAGATCGTCCATCTTAAGCCACTTTTACGAGCTCCAAGTTTGTACTCAGATTCTGTAATCCTCCTGGTTAACCTAGAAAGCATGGTTGATAAATTTTGGAATTTACCTAACCATTTATTTACTCATAATGACAAGTGAGTCATGATTATAAAAAGGAATATGAATCGGGTTATACATACACATACGTGTGCAAACGAACCCCCTATGCACTAAATAACTTTAGATATACTCGTGTGAGATCAAGAAGTCGTGAGTCGAGTCTATGTAGTATGATTCAATAAACGAATAACTAAACTATATTATCCTTTATAGAGACATGGCACCACGAAGGACCGGCGGAGAAACAAGTGAAGAGGCCCAGCGAAGAGCCGAGTTAGCCGAGCTTATCTCCCAACAGATCAATGCCGCCATGCCAAACATTGCCACCCAAATAGCGGAGAATGTAACCGCTACACTCAACACGGCTAGAAGACAAGATGGAGGAGAAAATGCTATTGACAGGAATGCCTACAAGGCTTTCACGTCTTGCAATCCCAAGGAGTTTCATGGGACAGAAGGTCCTGTTGCATTGCTTACTTGGTTCCAAAGCATGGAAGCCAACTTGAACATCATTGCCTGTGCGCCGGCTGACCGTGTTAAGTTTGCTGCTAGTAAGCTTCAGGGAAGAGCTCTTACTTGGTGGAATCTCCAAGCGACTACTAGAGGTCCCGCAGCAGTCAATGCTTTGACTTGGGAGCAGTTTAAAGATGAGTTGAAGCGTGAGTATTGTCCACGAGAAGAGGTACAAAAACTGGAGATGGAATTCTGGAACCACGCCATGAGAGGGCTGGAATTGGAGGCCTATGTGATCCGTTTTCACGAGTTGAGCGTGTTGGTGCCAGAGATGGTAACCCCTGTGGCTAAGAAGGTTGAGAGATTTATCTATGGATTGGCACCTGAAGTTAGGTTGATGGTCACTGCAGCAAGTTCTACCACTCTTGAGCAGGCTATAAGCTTGGCAACCAGGCTAGTGAACGATTTGGTTAGGCGTGGGAAGTACATGAGAGGTGAATCCAGTTCGAGACAGAGTGGAGGAAATTGGTTTGGTGATCAAAAGGGGAATGGGTCGGATAAGAGGCAAAAGATTGTGAGAAACTATGGAATTGTTGATGTTAACCCCAACCCAAACGGTGGCATGCCGCCAAGATGTAATCGTTGTGGCAACCCCCATCGAGGAGAATGTAGGCAGTGCACGACTTGCAGTCGATTTGGACACCTTGCTGCCTATTGCCGGAGTGGAGCAAGAGTTGGAGGGAACCCCGGAGCATGTCGTGAATGTGGGGCCATGGATCATTGGAGAAATGCTTGTCCTAGGTTGAGAAGAGCGCAAGGCAACCGCGGAAATGGAAATGGTAACCGTGGCAACTTCAGGAATGTTGGGAATCGCGGGAACCAAGCAAACCGAGGAAACAATGGAAACCAAGTCAACCGAGGAAATGTTGGGAATCAAGCTAATATTGGGAATCAAGGCAACAACGTTAACCGAGGAAATCGTGGAAACCAAGGAGGTCAAGCCCGAGGAAGGGTGTATGCCATGGGAGCGAATGAGGCCCATGATGACCCTAATGTCATCGTAGGTACGTTTCCAATAAATAATGTTTATGCATCTATGTTGTTTGATTCTGGAGCTGAAAGAAGTTTTATTTCCTTTGAATTTAAGGAATTGATTGATAAGAAACCCAGTGAACTAGAGGAAACTTATTATGTTGAATATGCTAATGGAAACGAGTATAAGACTAATGAAATTATTGCTGATTGTAAGTTAACTTTAGACGAGAAGGACTATAGTATAGACTTGATTCCCATAGAAATAGGAAGTTTTGATGTAATAGTAGGAATGGATTGGTTGTCGAAAATGCGTGCTGAAATACTTTGCCATGAAAGGATCATTAAGATTCCCTTAGATAGCAGTGAGGTGCTAATAGTTCAAGGCCATAAGGCGGGAGTCCAACCCAAGATAGTGTCATCTATGAAAGTGAGGAAGTATCTACGGAAGGAATACCACACATACTTGGCACAAGTAGTGGATAAGCGAGTAAAAGATAAGGATCCTCTCAAGGTAACAGTGGTTAGAGATTTTCTAGATGTGTTTTCGGACGAACTACCTGGACTTCCCCCAGCGAGACAAGTAGAGTTTACTATCGATCTAGTTCCCGGGGCAGCCCCCGTGGCTAAAGCACCGTACAGACTAGCGCCCTCCGAAATGCGAGAACTCTCGGAGCAATTGCAAGAATTGCTTGATAAAGGTTTAATCCAACCTAGTTCTTCTCCCTGGGGTGCGCCAATTCTCTTTGTCAAGAAGAAGGATGGATCCTTGAGAATGTGCATCGACTATAGAGAGTTGAATAAATTGACGATCAAGAATAGATACCCGCTGCCGCGAATAGACGATTTGTTCGATCAACTGCAAGGAGCGTCGCATTTCTCGAAAATTGACCTTAGGTCCGGCTATCATCAGTTGAGAGTACGAGAAGAAGATGTACCTAAAACGGCCTTTAGAACCCGCTATGGGCACTATGAGTTCCTAGTGATGCCATTTGGTCTCACAAATGCGCCAGCCGTTTTCATGGACCTAATGAATAGGATCTGCAGGCCGTACTTAGATAAGTTTGTCATAGTGTTTATCGATGACATTTTGATATACTCTAGAAGTAAGGAGGAGCACGAGAAGCACCTGAGGATAATCTTGCAGCTACTTAGAGACGAGAAGCTATATGCTAAGTTTTCTAAGTGTGAATTTTGGCTCCGTCAAGTCCAATTTCTGGGACACGTTGTGAACGAAGAAGGAATCCATGTAGATCCGTCTAAGATAGAAGCGATCAAGAAATGGGAGACACCTAAGACACCAACGGAAGTGCGTAGCTTCCTAGGTTTGGCGGGTTATTATAGGAGGTTCATTCAGGGATTCTCTAAGATTGCGGTACCTTTAACCCAATTGAAAGTGCAGGGTGATCGATCGATTCGCGATTCCTACGACTATGTAAGTGCGGAATCCAAACATAATCGTTATTAAGGCAATTGAATGAATCACATATATATGAACACGAAATCAATATGAACAGGAGATATAAATCTGATTCCTTTATCATTAGTCGAATGATTACAATGAATAAATCCGTTTACAATACATCTACGATGATTACGGATTACAATCAACGAGACGACTCTTGATAATCGAATAATATGGGCGGCATCTCGAGGTATAGATCTCTACCTCGAGAACCTAGTGAATGACATCTGTTGCAACTAAAATCATCAACCTAAAACCGAAACCTAAGATCTCTATTTATAGGCTAGAAATGGGCTGGGCTTCAACCTCGTGGGCTTCCAAACGCGTGCTACAGTAACACGTGTTTAGTCAAACTCGTGTTACTGTTCACACGAGTTTGGTCTAAACTCGTGGCCTCCACACGAGTTTGGTCTAAACTCGTGGCCTCCACACGAGTTTGGTCTAAACTCGTGGTCAACACATCTAGCAAAACAGCCCATTAATTGAGATGCATCGGACACAAAATGTGCACCAGAACGTGCACTTACAGTCTCCCCCTTGACCGATGCACTCAATTCATTCACCGATAATCATTAGCAATCGAAAACCTGCAAAAGCAAACTCCCCCTTAACTAATGATACCGGGTCTTCTTTTGTTGAGACTCGATCTTCTGACACAGCACTCTGATCTTCAAACTCCAAAATCTCTGTATCTCTGTGACAACCAACTAACCTAACACTTCTCATTGTAGTTCTCCCCCTCAACAGTAACCATCTCCGAATTAAACATATGCAATCTTCCTCCTGCTTGGAACTTTGCTCGAGACATTCCTCGACTTGCTTAACCGGCATATAATAGAGAAGTTGAATTTCCAACAATCAGCATCAAATCAATCAGCTCACAAAAATAAGAAACTCTGTAGCTTGAATCACAAAACGTAGTACCATAAATCCTGTCTCAACTAGCAGCATCTGACTTTGTCTTGTACCTTCACAATTCCACCAACCACCCGAAGTCTTTCCTATCAGATCTCCCCTTCAGTTGTATACACCGCCAAATATAAAGATCTTAAATCTCGCAATCACAATAAATGATCGCCTGATAATCATCTCTATTCTTGGAATATAAATAGGTTCAATCTTCAATTACTTAACAACGGATGACCAACTTCGTTGCTCTAATATTTCGACAAAGTTTCCACAACTCCTATCTATTTGATACTTGAGCATATTTCACATTAAGCACACCATCATCTAAACATAGATCTTGGTTTGTCTCTCAAGTAGCACAGAATTTTACTCAGAAATCTGAAATTTTTTATCTCCCCCTTGACCGATGCACTCAATTCATTCACCGATAATCATTAGCAATCGAAAACCTGCAAAAGCAAACTCCCCCTTAACTAATGATACCGGGTCTTCTTTTGTTGAGACTCGATCTTCTGACACAGCACTCTGATCTTCAAACTCCAAAATCTCTGTATCTCTGTGACAACCAACTAACCTAACACTTCTCATTGTAGTTCTCCCCCTCAACAGTAACCATCTCCGAATTAACATATGCAATCTTCCTCCTGCTTGGAACTTTGCTCGAGACATTCCTCGACTTGCTTAACCGGCATATAATAGAGAAGTTGAATTTCCAACAATCAGCATCAAATCAATCAGCTCACAAAAATAAGAAACTCTGTAGCTTGAATCACAAAACGTAGTACCATAAATCCTGTCTCAACTAGCAGCATCTGACTTTGTCTTGTACCTTCACAATTCCACCAACCACCTGAAGTCTTTCCTATCAGATCTCCCCTTCAGTTGTATACACCGCCAAATATAAAGATCTTTAATCTCGCAATCACAATAAATGATCGCCTGATAATCATCTCTATTCTTGGAATATAAATAGGTTCAATCTTCAATTACTTAACAACGGATGACCAACTTCGTTGCTCTAATATTTCGACAAAGTTTCCACAACTCCTATCTATTTGATACTTGAGCATATTTCACATTAAGCACACCATCATCTAAACATAGATCTTGGTTTGTCTCTCAAGTAGCACAGAATTTTACTCAGAAATCTGAAATTTTTTATCTCCCCCTTTTCTCTGTAAAATTCTGAAATCTAGCCCTTCTGTGATATACCAATTACCAGTTCAGCTCAGAAATCTGGTTGATAAAAGTATCTCCCCCCCTTTTCTCTGCAAAACATGGAAAGGTAGTATAAGCTTAGGTTACAGGATCTCCTATTCATAGAGGTTCTTCAAAATGGCCTAGAGCTCATTACAGCAGCAGCTCTTCGCCAAACAGGGTATATTCGTTTTTCCTCCAAATTTCCGAGGAAAAACACATTTACGTGAAACATTGGTATTCACGTAAATTTTTATTTCTAAGGCCGTGGGAAAAATTTGATAATTGCCGAAAATTTTCATCCAAAACGTGCCGAAATCGCACAAAAACGGACCGAAAATTTTTCGAACGCTACCAAACTTCAAATCTCCATGAATCATGCCATTTTAAGACCATGGACAAAAATTATTTTTCCCGCCAAAATACTTTTTTTTTTTTTTTTTTTTTTTTTTTTTTTAGCTTTTCTACAACCCTGTCTTCTATGCTTCAATGTATCGTTGTCTTCTGCTGTGATCCTTCCACACCGAAACATACTTGAACCTCGATTCCATTTCGACAACTCAAACACGTTCTTGTGTTACAGTAAACACGTGCTTGGACTCAAACGCGTGCTAGTGTTACAGTAAACACGTGCTTGGTATCAAACGCGTGCTAGTGTTACAGTAACACGTGCTTGTGTTACAGTAACACGTGCTTGAACTCAAACGCGTGGTACACTAATCTCAAACACGTTCTCCAAACCAAACGCGTGCTACAGTGACGCAGTTTTAAACCAAACGCGTGGTCTAGCATCAAACACGTGGTCTAAATCCAAACGCGTGTTTTCCAAACGCGTGTTTTCCAGTAGAACAGATCTGATCGATGTTCTTCATCCAAAAAACCTTAAAAACGAACCACGAATCAGAGACATAAAGCCTCTCCTGCTCTGATACCAATTGAAAGTGCAGGGTGATCGATCGATTCGCGATTCCTACGACTATGTAAGTGCGGAATCCAAACATAATTGTTATTGAGGCAATTGAATGAATCACATATATATGAACACGAAATCAATATGAACAGGAGATATAAATCTGATTCCTTTATCATTAGTCGAATGATTACAATGAATAAATCCGTTTACAATACATCTACGATGATTACGGATTACAATCAACGAGACGACTCTTGATAATCGAATAATATGGGCGGCATCTCGAGGTATAGATCTCTACCTCGAGAACCTAGTGAATGACATCTGTTGCAACTAAAATCATTAACCAAAAACCGAAACCTAAGATCTCTATTTATAGGCTAGAAATGGGCTGGGCTTCAACCTCGTGGGCTTCCAAACGCGTGCTACAGTAACACGTGTTTAGTCAAACTCGTGTTACTGTTCACACGAGTTTGGTCTAAACTCGTGGCCTCCACACGAGTTTGGTCTAAACTCGTGGTCAATCAACACGTGTTTGACCTAAACTCGTGGTCAACACATCTAGCAAAACAGCCCATTAATTGAGATGCATCGGACACAAAATGTGCACCAGAACGTGCACTTACACAATTAACCCAAAAGGCAAGAGAGTTCGAATGGGGTGAAGAACAAGAGCAAGCGTTTCAAACGCTTAAGGACATGTTGTGTGAAGCACCAATACTAGCGTTGCCGGATGGAATAGAAGGATTTGTAGTATATTGTGATGCGTCGAATAAAGGACTAGGGTGCGTACTAATGCAAAGAGACAAGGTTATTGCGTACGCATCCAGGCAATTAAAGCCACATGAGAAGAATTATTCAACACACGATTTGGAGCTAGGAGCCGTAGTGTTTGCCTTGAAGATATGGCGACATTATCTTTATGGCACCAAGTGCACCATATTTACTGATCACAAGAGCTTGCAACACATCTTCGATCAGAAGATGTTAAACATGAGGCAAAGAAGGTGGATGGAGCTACTTAACGACTACGAGTGCGAAATTAAGTACCACCCAGGAAAGGCAAATGTTGTTGCTGACGCCCTTAGTAGGAAGGTGAGCACTAGGGTGTCGAAGACAAGGATTTATCACTTACAGGTGAAAATGTCTCTAAGGGACAGATTCTTAGAAGATCAAGCAAAAGCTTTTGAAGGGAAGAACATTGAAGAAGAGGCATTGAGTAGAGTAGAAACAAGGTTCGATAGGGATGATGAAGGCATCTTGTATTTCAAGGGAAGAGCTTGGGTCCCAAATATCAACGGGCTGAGAGAGGTGTTAATGAATGAAGCTCACAATTCAAAATACTCGATTCATCCAGGAGCAGATAAGATGTACCAAGGTCTAAAAAGGGACTTTTGGTGGCCTGGGATGAAAGGTGATGTAGCACTATATGTGAGCCGATGCATGACTTGTGCGATGGTCAAAGCTGAGCACCAAAAGCCAGCTGGACTCTTAAAGCAGCCAGAGATTCCTGAGTGGAAGTGGGAACAAATAGCAATGGACCTAGTGACGAAATTGCCTCGGACGAAGAAAGGTCATGATGCTATATGGGTGATTGTTGATCGTCTTACGAAATCAGCCCATTTCATCCCCATCAAAGAAGATTGGAACACTGAGCGTTTAGCACGTTTGTACGTTGAAAAGATTGTGACGTTGCATGGTGTACCTCTGTCCATAATATCCGATAGGGATGGTAGGTATACCTCACGTTTCTGGGGTCTTGTGCAAGAGCCAATGGGCACTACGTTAGCATTAAGCACGGCTTACCACCCACAAACGGATGGGCAAAGTGAGCGCACGATACAAACGCTGGAGGATATGCTAAGAGCTTGCGCTTTAGAATTTAGTGGAAGTTGGGATGAACACTTGCCATACGCGGAATTTACTTACAACAATAGTTATCACTCTAGCATACAATGCGCGCCGTTTGAAGCTCTCTACGGGCGTAAATGTAGATCACCCATGTGTTGGGTAGAGGCGGGCGAGAGAAGCCTAGCTACCGTTGACTTTATCCAAGAGACAACGGACAAAGTGGCGATCATTAAAGAAAAGCTTAAAGCCGCGAGAGATCGGCAAAAGAGTTATGCGGATAAAAGGAGGAAGCCCCTAGAATTCGAAGTTGGCGACAAGGTTCTATTAAAGGTGTCGCCATGGAAGGGAACCGTAAGGTTCGGCAAAAGAGGAAAGTTGAGCCCCCGATACATTGGGCCATTTGAAATTGTTGCTAGAATAGGCCCTGTAGCCTATAAGTTGAAATTACCCCAAGAATTGGGAGATGTTCATGACACATTCCATGTGTCAAACTTGAAGAAATGTGTGGCGGATGATTCGAAAGTGGTCCCACTTGAAGAACTACGTGTGGAGGATAAGCTCCAATTTCGTGAGGAGCCAATAGAAGTTCTCGATCGCGATGAGAAACGCCTAAAGAGGAGCAAGATCCCCATTGTTAAAGTTAGATGGGATACGAAACGCGGACCAGAGTTTACATGGGAGCGCGAGGACTTTATACGCGAGAAATATCCGCACTACTCCCTAAACAAATTCAAATTCCGAGACGGAATTCTTCTAAGGGGGTAAGGATGTAACAACCCTACTTTTTAAATATCATATATGAGCTAGTTATGTTGCCTGTGATCTCGCAAGCCATAGTTATACTTGAAGCTAGTAGATAATGCCCCTAACTTAGCAATCTAAAGCTATTGTTCAATTCTAAATATGAATTATAAAGTACCTTTGAATAAAAATTTATTTATGATCAATCAGATTATCTAAATAATAATGTAAGTCTCACAAGTTGAGATAACCATCAAAAATCCTTACAAAGGTCCAACAATTTAATCATTTAGCTAATTAAAGTAAATTTGGTCACGAGAATAAAGATTTCTACCTCAAAATATATTTATAAGTTAATATGTACATAAAAGTGTTTAAATAACAATAAGAATATATATATGCTTAAAATAAATACAGGTTTATAAACAAAGGCTTATGTAACAAATCAAAAATGCAAAAATATATCCATACATGTACATATACATGATATATATATATATATAGATATACATACACATGCTAGAATAAAGTGAATTTATACTACAAACAAATACCATTTAACCTTACAAATATTTATACACTTATACCTAACATATATACACTTTATATACACAAATTTATACAAAAAAAAAGAGACAAACCCTTCACTCCCCCCCCTTAAGGCCGGCCTCCCTCCCCCATTTCACACTCCACACTCTTCATTTCAAACACACTTTTCTCTCTTGGAACTCACCACTCCAACACACACTCTTCACACACACTCTTATTCTCTCAAGAAAACTCTCTCTTCTCCCTCCTTTCTCCTTGTTTCCTACGGCCAAAAGAACAAAAGAAAAGGCAAGAAAAACTCATCTAAACTAGTATTAATAATAAAGGATTAAGTTAGATTATTAAAGGGTTATATCAAGCAAGGGTTTAAGGATTGTTTTAGGCTTAGATTAAGGGTTGTTTGAGGGTTTGAAGGCCACGAAAATCTGCCCTCTTTCTTCATCCAAAACCAAGTTCAAGAGGGTATAATCTTCATCCTTTTTACTAGATCTAATCTTGTTTTGTTTATATTCAAAGGTTTTATCAAAAACTCATACTTTCTTCTTGTTTTCTTTGTAATATACACTTGATGAGGGCAAAGTTGATAGGATTTTTCTTTCCATGCTCATGCATGTCGAATCTAATAAGAAAGATCCAAGGATTCAACAAGTTTAAGACCCAAAAGTGTTGTTATAGATTAGTAGCTTTTAAAGTGACTTTCTTGTTGATAGATCTATAAGTTTTTGTATATTTTTGAAGAGTATATTCTGAGATTTTTCAATCAAAAGAAGTTTTTATATTGTTGAATGTTAGATCTATAAAAGTTGATAGTAAAAAGTGTTGATTTGAATGCATATATGCTAGATTTAAGAAAGTTGGATCTTTTGTTGGATTATGAGATGGATATGGACTTGTTATAAGTGAAAAATATGTTAATATTAATGTTAATATTCTGGAAAAATTGATAAAATATCAAGGATATAAAGCTTGAATCAAAACATGTTAAAATAAGCTAGAAATCATAAACCGAAAACACGCAAAAATGCATTTTGAGCACACACATGCACCATAATCTTATGACCAAGAAAATATGATAAACCTACTGGAAATAAGTTGAAATAAAAGTATAAAACTCAGATCTATTGGTTCATGACAACAATAAGCTCAAAAAAATCACCTTTTCGGGTCAAATAATCACTAACCGAAAGCACCAAATTGCACATATCACACCACCACCACTATCACAATTTTGGACACCAAAATATGATGAACTTTCTGGAAATAATGAAACAAGAATGAAAATCCATTTTGAAGCATTTTAATTGCTTAAGAAATGAGGCTAAAATCACTATTTCGGTAAACGATTTTTAATCATAAAACCCTCAAAATAAGCAAGACACAAGAGAGGTTGAATTGATATGATTTTGTATGGATAAAAGTTGCCTAAAAGGCCTGAGATTTTTGACCAAAAGGTTTAGTGATGATTTCTAAGAATTTCCATGAATTATTGAATTTAAATGGTAATTAAAAGACATAAAAATCAATAAATAAATTATGTAAATCAAGAATGAAGTTAAATCATCTTAACCATTGATAAAAATAACTAAAACCTACTAGAGAAAAATAGTCAAAAGACAAGAGACATGTGTTACATAATTTTAAGATAAATAATTAAGTAAAAATAATTAATTAAATATTATCATTAAAATAAATGGAAAATACACAAATAAAAGTATAAATCATGAAATTATAAATTAAGGAGCATATATATCAGGAGATAATTCAAATGAAATTATTCATAATTTATAAAGGCAATTATGACACTTAAAAGTATTTTTAAGGAATTATTTAGTAAATAAATCAATAAAATGAATAAATAATTAAATAAATAATATTAAATTAAATATATAATTACAAATCAGAAAATATACATAAATATTAATATTATAAGACCACTAATGTCAAATATTATTACTAAGCAAAATATACAATGGAAATCATATAAACCAAAGCCAAAGTACCGAAATTCCAATAAACGTACAAAAACGTATAATGAGAAAACGACTCTTACCACCAAATCCCTTATACCCAAACAATGAGAACATCATAATTCACTTAAATTCCATAATCTAATAACAACCAAAGATGGGCAAGTCTACTAGTATACATCTCATGATCTAGCTCACTAGTTCATGTCACGCGAACTTACGCCGTGAATATATACGTTATGGTTTAGGCTTGCTTGAGGCGCAACAAATCTAATCGAAGGAATCGCGTTTGATCAGCCCCTTTCACTCTCTAATCAAGTGAGTCATAGCCCCCTTTCAAACTCTTTTATGTGTATACTTTCGGGGTGAAAAGCATGATAAATAAAATGGCTTTATATATATGAAATGATTCTTGAAAGAATGATTATGAAATGGGATATTGTATGTTCAATGTGTTATAAGTTATACGATGAGCTTGAGTTCTGTCAAACTGAGATACTTCGGTACACTACTATTAACTCCGATAGTGGAGGCCTGTAGTTAGAGGGTTGCGCAACTAGAGTCGTCCACTCACCCACTAAATAGGTAACGGTGGAATGTTTGGTCTGCCTTGGTGGCCACCTTCATTTCCAGTCCGACCCGAGCGGTGCTCTAACTATCTTATTATCTTATTGGTCGTTTCCATGGCACGACCCCAATTGTGATTAAAGCACTTGATTGACAGCTTGTGCTCTGAAATGAAATATTATGTTGTTTGGGACATGTAAAATGGTCGTAGTAGTGGCTCAAGCATATACTCATCGAATTATGCCTTTGGCTGGATGGAAATCATTATTATTGTGGAAAGGAATTTATCGATTGAACATAAGGTTTGGGTATTGACAGTGTGATGAGATTCTTGGAACTTTTATGACATATTATTTCTTGAATTGGAATAAATCTATATGTGTTGTTAGCATAAACCTATGAACTCACTCAACTCTCGTAGTTGACACTTTTTCTTCATGCTTTTCAGGTCTAGGGCAGTAAGTTAGCTTTTCGGACCGCCTCATGGGTGATGTGTTAATTGTTGCATGATGGACTAGTAACGCAAACATTTGATCTTTTGATTATGACTTTGGTTATGTAATGATAATTAAACGTCAACTTGAACTTGTTACCTTTTGAATTTGAATGGCATTTGAAACTTTATGTTGATGTTTATTACTTAAATCTTTTGTACCATGTCGTTCTGTGACATCTCGTGTTTCCGCTATAGTCGGGGTGTTACAGTGAAGATCCATGGTTGAGACAAAGGATTCCGATTCCAAGGGGGTACAAATACATACTGATCGATCTAAACCCATTTGAATTGATCCGTGTTTCTGTTTTTTCCGGTAAGAATTTGGAGGGGGTGGCCGTCAGCTGTCTATGTTTCTTCCGACGAGAATTCGAAAGGGATGGCCAGCGGTTGAAGATCGAGCAGAGAGGAGAACAAGAGAGAAGAAATTTAGGGTTTTGATGATTTGGTGAACACATGATGGATTAACTGGTGCCGATGATGATTTGGTGTTTCAAATTTCCTTTAATTGATTGATGATGATGAATATATAAAAACAAGTATGTCAATATACTTAATCATGTGTTCCCCTTTAGTAATTCAAAGCCGTCACTTTCATCTAGGGATAATGTGTCCATCATAATAGTGTTACCATTTGTATAAATTACTATATATGCATAATATCTAATATCTAATACTATCTTATAAAACATTTTGCCCTTTTTTAAAATCTCAAAAGATGATTTGAACTACCTAAATTACCTCTCTTCTTTATTCACTAATTTAAACATCTCTACCTAATATACCTATAATACCCTTAAATCTCAACCATTCATTTTTTTCTCTCTCCTCAAATCTCAACCACTCATTTTTTTTTCTCTCCTCCATAAATCATTTTATTCAGTCATTCAAAATCTTTTATCTCAAAAACCGTATATCGATAAATTATAAAAATTGTATGAGTGTTCTTAAAATTTCATTCTCTTTCATTAGAGATGTCATTCGATATACTTTCGACGAATTTTTAAATCCGAGGGCGGAGCCCGTACGGCTAAGGCATTTGGCTATCATACTCTATGACTTGACCTATCACCCCACCATCTCACAGGCCGCAACGCGCGGGCACTATCTCTCGTATAAATATAGATGGCCAAGGGGGTCGGGTACAGCAAGAGTAACAATGGAATTAGAGATCTGATGCTTTTATTTTCTTTTATATATGTTTTTCAGAGCAAATCTATATATGTATTATTTTTGTATCTATTTTCTATTTTAGTATATACTAGTCACTTTACCCGTACGTTGTTGCGGAAAACAGATTTTACACAATAAAATTTTGGATACAAACAATAAATAGTAGTACCAGTGTAACAATACATGTAGAAATAATAAAAATAAGATATAAGAAATAAAAACATAGAACAAAATAATAACTATATTAATGCGAACAATGACACTCTCATGACGGTGATGTAATACATTGTCTTGTTTTAAATGTTACATGAACGTAAGATGTAAAGATAATGCAATTTATTATAAATTAAGAATCGTTATATATATGAACGGAAGAAATTAATCAAAACCAAATGTTTGAAAGTAAAACCGTAAATGTATGAAAGTTGTTTGATGTAAACATGAGAACCCAAAAGTTTAGTGTCCAAAAACTGAATACGAAAACTTTGATGAAAGCAAAAGTTGGAAGATAAAAACTTTTGGGGTTAAAAGTTAAAAGATTTAAAATTTAAGAGGTAAAAGTTGAAATTTGAGAAAATAAAAGAGTGTTGTACTTTAAGCATAGAAACTTGTACTTTTTACATTGCTTTTTAGTATATACTAGTTTTTGTACCCGCGCGTTGCCGCGGAATATATTTTTTACACGACAATATTTTAGACTAAAATTTATGTCAAATACTCAAACCGAAATCTTCAAAAGGACAACTAAATATGTAGTAATAACAATAAAAAAATGTAAAAGAATAATGATGATGATGATGATGATGATGATGATGATGATGATGAATGATGATGAATGATGATGACGATGACGACGACGATGAAGGATGATGATGATGATGATGATGATGATGATGATGATGATGATGATGATGATGATGATGATGATGATGATGATGATGATGATGATGATGATGATGATGATGATGATGATGATGATGATGATGATGATGATGATGATGATGATGATGATGATGATGATGATGATGATGATGATGATGATGATGATGATGATGATGATGATGATGATGATGATGATGATGATGATGATGATGATGATGATGATGATGATGATGATGATGATGATGATGATGATGATGATGATGATGATGATGATGATGATGATGATGATGATGATGATGATGATGATGATGATGATGATGATGATGATGATGATGATGATGATGATGATGATGATGATGATGATGATGATGATGATGATGATGATGATGATGATGATGATGATGATGATGATGATGATGATGATGATGATGATGATGATGATGATGATGATGATGATGATGATGATGATGATGATGATGATGATGATGATGATGATGATGATGATGATGATGATGATGATGATGATGATGATGATGATGATGATGATGATGATGATGATGATGATGATGATGATGATGATGATGATGATGATGATGATGATGATGATGATGATGATGATGATGATGATGATGATGATGATGATGATGATGATGATGATGATGATGATGATGATGATGATGATGATGATGATGATGATGATGATGATGATGATGATGATGATGATGATGATGATGATGATGATGATGATGATGATGATGATGATGATGATGATGATGATGATGATGATGATGATGATGATGATGATGATGATGATGATGATGATGATGATGATGATGATGATGATGATGATGATGATGATGATGATGATGATGATGATGATGATGATGATGATGATGATGATGATGATGATGATGATGATGATGATGATGATGATGATGATGATGATGATGATGATGATGATGATGATGATGATGATGATGATGATGATGATGATGATGATGATGATGATGATGATGATGATGATGATGATGATGATGATGATGATGATGATGATGATGATGATGATGATGATGATGATGATGATGATGATGATGATGATGATGATGATGATGATGATGATGATGATGATGATGATGATGATGATGATGATGATGATGATGATGATGATGATGATGATGATGATGATGATGATGATGATGATGATGATGATGATGATGATGATGATGATGATGATGATGATGATGATGATGATGATGATGATGATGATGATGATGATGATGATGATGATGATGATGATGATGATGATGATGATGATGATGATGATGATGATGATGATGATGATGATGATGATGATGATGATGATGATGATGATGATGATGATGATGATGATGATGATGATGATGATGATGATGATGATGATGATGATGATGATGATGATGATGATGATGATGATGATGATGATGATGATGATGATGATGATGATGATGATGATGATGATGATGATGATGATGATGATGATGATGATGATGATGATGATGATGATGATGATGATGATGATGATGATGATGATGATGATGATGATGATGATGATGATGATGATGATGATGATGATGATGATAGATGATTTGTTGTTGTTGATGTCTACTGTTAATTACATTTTTTGTCCCTGCTGCAATAACCATTATACCCTCGGTATGCAGGTCATGTGATCACATTTTTAACGTCAGTTTGGGTCGTGGACTAAAAGTGTTGACGGACAAAGTTTTTTGGACTAAAACTGTAATTTATTAAACTTAGAGACGAAAGCTGCAAGTAGAGGTCCACGACAGGGACATTTCTGTAATTAACTCTATTATAATTAAACTTGATTATAGATAGCAAAATGAGTGGGCTGGGTTACATGTCAAATTATGTAGTTTTTTAATATGGGCCTGATTGGGTTTATCCATTAACATTTGTTTGGCATGTCGCTTAAAGTTAAATTTTGATAACTAATTCGTTTGCTATTATTCGACTAATCTTGCAAGTCTAAACTAGCTTATTGTGTTATTTATTATCAATATAAATAAAGTATATTGAGTTACATATAAGTATTGAAATTTGAAACTACTCTAAATGAAATATTAGAATTTATATAAAACAATTATAACATGCTCATGACGAGATTGAGATTGCTTCACATTAAAGTCTACATATACAATTACAATTGAATTCACTTAAAAGCAAATATTAATAAAAAAATTAAAGTTAAAAAACAAGTGGAGCCCTCGTTTCAAGAACTATGTATGAGTCAAGTTCAAGCCTTCTTTATAAACTCTAAACTGAAACATGACAAATTTTTTAAGTTAAACGAGATGAACTCAAGCTCTACCAACTTGTTTACAACAAACGTGAACTTGTTGACTTTCACTAGCATCGTTTTACTTATTTATTTCTAATAAGTCGTATAAATAAGACTTTGATCAAACAGTTAACACTTTTGCCTCTACAGATAGAGGTCAATGGTTTGATTTGTAACTTTTACAAAGATCGAGGTTCTTTTCAACTATAGACATAGCTAAAAATAGGCATAATACCTTAAGACCTATGCTTGGGGGGTGGTTTATATGTTTGAAGATGGAGAGAAAAGATGGCTTATAGGCGATGGATGTTCTTGGGGTTTTGGGGGGGGGGGGGGGGGGGGGGGTTTGGTGGTGGTGGTGGTGGTGGTGGTGGTGGTGGTGGTGGTGGTGGTGGTGGTGGTGGTGGTGGTGGTGGTGGTGGTGGTGGTGGTGGTGGTGGTGGTGGTGGTGGTGGTGGTGGTGGTGGTGGTGGTGGTGGTGGTGGTGGTGGTGGTGGTGGTGGTGGTGGTGGTGGTGGTGGTGGTGGTGGTGGTGGTGGTGGTGGTGGTGGTGGTGGTGGTGGTGGTGGTGGTGGTGGTGGTGGTGGTGGTGGTGGTGGTGGTGGTGGTGGTGGTGGTGGTGGTGGTGGTGGTGGTGGTGGTGGTGGTGGTGGTGGTGGTGGTGGTGGTGGTGGTGGTGGTGGTGGTGGTGGTGGTGGTGGTGGTGGTGGTGGTGGTGGTGGTGGTGGTGGTGGTGGTGGTGGTGGTGGTGGTGGTGGTGGTGGTGGTGGTGGTGGTGGTGGTGGTGGTGGTGGTGGTGGTGGTGGTGGTGGTGGTGGTGGTGGTGGTGGTGGTGGTGGTGGTGGTGGTGGTGGTGGTGGTGGTGGTGGTGGTGGTGGTGGTGGTGGTGGTGGTGGTGGTGGTGGTGGTGGTGGTGGTGGTGGTGGTGGTGGTGGTGGTGGTGGTGGTGGTGGTGGTGGTGGTGGTGGTGGTGGTGGTGGTGGTGGTGGTGGTGGTGGTGGTGGTGGTGGTGGTGGTGGTGGTGGTGGTGGTGGTGGTGGTGGTGGTGGTGGTGGTGGTGGTGGTGGTGGTGGTGGTGGTGGTGGTGGTGGTGGTGGTGGTGGTGGTGGTGGTGGTGGTGGTGGTGGTGGTGGTGGTGGTGGTGGTGGTGGTGGTGGTGGTGGTGGTGGTGGTGGTGGTGGTGGTGGTGGTGGTGGTGGTGGTGGTGGTGGTGGTGGTGGTGGTGGTGGTGGTGGTGGTGGTGGTGGTGGTGGTGGTGGTGGTGGTGGTGGTGGTGGTGGTGGTGGTGGTGGTGGTGGTGGTGGTGGTGGTGGTGGTGGTGGTGGTGGTGGTGGTGGTGGTGGTGGTGGTGGTGGTGGTGGTGGTGGTGGTGGTGGTGGTGGTGGTGGTGGTGGTGGTGGTGGTGGTGGTGGTGGTGGTGGTGGTGGTGGTGGTGGTGGTGGTGGTGGTGGTGGTGGTGGTGGTGGTGGTGGTGGTGGTGGTGGTGGTGGTGGTGGTGGTGGTGGTGGTGGTGGTGGTGGTGGTGGTGGTGGTGGTGGTGGTGGTGGTGGTGGTGGTGGTGGTGGTGGTGGTGGTGGTGGTGGTGGTGGTGGTGGTGGTGGTGGTGGTGGTGGTGGTGGTGGTGGTGGTGGTGGTGGTGGTGGTGGTGGTGGTGGTGGTGGTGGTGGTGGTGGTGGTGGTGGTGGTGGTGGTGGTGGTGGTGGTGGTGGTGGTGGTGGTGGTGGTGGTGGTGGTGGTGGTGGTGGTGGTGGTGGTGGTGGTGGTGGTGGTGGTGGTGGTGGTGGTGGTGGTGGTGGTGGTGGTGGTGGTGGTGGTGGTGGTGGTGGTGGTGGTGGTGGTGGTGGTGGTGGTGGTGGTGGTGGTGGTGGTGGTGGTGGTGGTGGTGGTGGTGGTGGTGGTGGTGGTGGTGGTGGTGGTGGTGGTGGTGGTGGTGGTGGTGGTGGTGGTGGTGGTGGTGGTGGTGGTGGTGGTGGTGGTGGTGGTGGTGGTGGTGGTGGTGGTGGTGGTGGTGGTGGTGGTGGTGGTGGTGGTGGTGGTGGTGGTGGTGGTGGAGGTCTGAGCGGGGATGATGGTGGTTAGAACCGCCGTCGCCGGAGATGACGGTGGTGGTGGTGGTGGTCGCCGGAAACGCGATTTTGTGAGAAGGGGAGAAAGAGAGTTAATCCTAGCCATTTAATTGGAAAGATCCAATGGCTAGGAATTGATCCTTCATTTGCACACAAATTTTCATGTGCCAGTGAATAATCCTCCAAATTATATCAAAAAAAATTAAAAAATGTGATTTTTTTAAATTTGGAATGTTAATTAAAACTGTACAAACAAAAAATTATGCTCCATCGTTGTTGTTTTTGCTGCATAATGACGTTGCTGCTGCTCATATTGATGTTGTTGTTGCTGCTCATAATATATATATGAGTTATTTACTGAAATGGTACCTGGACTATCCACCATATTACTGATTTCATACCTAAAACTTTAAAATTACTCTCATCATACCCCAACTTATCAATTCTCCACTCGGACGATACCTCCACCAAACGGACGTTATAAATGGGGTTAAGTCCCCTCACGTGCACCGCACGTGAGGGGTATTTTTGGGTTTTGAGGCTCAAAATTTGTTTGTATACTATTAAAAAACGTGAGTGTATATGGAAACCCCACAAATCCATTTTCTTTTTCTCCCCTTTATTTCTTTTTCTCCCCTTTTTCCCCCCTTTCTTCTCCAAATTAGGGCAAATAACAAAAACACAATAATGGTGATATGTTGGTGTGGAAGACAAGCAATTGTTCGAACCTCATGGACTGATCTGAATCCTGGACGTCGTTTCTACTGTTGTCCACAAAAGGTATTAGTGTTTCCTAAACTTAAAATCAATTTTAATTTTGTTTACAAAATCGTGATTTTTTGTTACCAGGCTTCAAATTGTAGGTTTATTGGTTGGGTTGACCCGACAATGTGCCCTCGTTGTGGATATCATACCCGGTTTATTGCGGTCCAAGAATCTTGTCGATGCCAAACTCAAAGCAACCGAAGCTGAAGCTAGAAGATGGAAGATGTATTTGGTAGTTAGTTGGGTTTTTTTTTTAGTAGTTGTGTTTATTTTGACCAGTTGAAGTTGTTGTAAAATTATGGGTGGAAGGAAAATGTCTAAAGGTTGAAGATGTATTTACTTGTATTTTGGTATTATGGAATGCAAGCCTAATTAGTTGTAATTTCTTGCTTTTAACTGATGCAATTGTTACATAAAATACCATATCATCCATAAACATATAATAACAACTTCAATAGCAACAAGACTGCATATCAAGTTCAAAATACAACTTCAAGTCTAAAAGCTTACATAACATAATAAGACCAATATGCAACTTCAAGTTCAAAATACATAAGATCAAAAGCAACAACACTGCCAACCAAGTTCAAAAGACATAACATAATAAGACCAAGTTCAAATACAGAAAAGACATTAATAAACTAGAAGTTTTTTGCAACAACTAAACTATTCCACCCACATTGCGACCACCAGCAGCACCATTTTTGACTGTTTCCACTTCCACCCACATTGCGACCACCAGCAGCACCACTTGTTTGACTGTTTCCACTTTCCACCCACATTGCGACCACCAGCAGCACCCATGTTTGACTGTTTCCACCCACATTGCGACCACCAGCAGCACCACTTGTTTGACTGTTTCCACTTTCCACCCACATTGCTACAACCAGCAGCACCACTTGTTTGACTGTTTCCACTTTCCACCCACATTGCGACCACCAGCAGCACCCATGTTTGACTGTTTCCACCCACATTGCGACCACCAGCAGCACCACTTGTTTGACTGTTTCCACTTTCCACCCACATTGCTACAACCAGCAGCACCACCACCTTGGCCTTTACAAGTTCTTGCATTATGGCCCTTGTTTCCACACTGATCACATTTCAAAGCAACTATTTTTCTCAACAATTTTCCATCTTTCACTATACTATCATCCTCATATAAACCTCTAACTCTTTTCTTTTTGGGCCTGCCTACTGGGTTGTGGTGTTTGGGAGGTGTTATAGTAGTAGGACAAGAAGACTTAGGCCATTTTGTTGTATCAGTGACTGGATTAACCTTAAAGGTGTATGCTTGCTTCCAAGTGTCCAACCAATAACATTTGTGAGCCCATGACTCAATAATACCCACCCTAAACTGGTGGTTTCTCATGTCCCAACATGCTGCAACAGCATGCTTGCAAGGTAGCCCAGTCAGTTCCCATTTTCTACAAGTGCATGTCATATCTGTTATATTCACAATTTGTTGCTCACCCCAAGGAGCACTGATCTGAAATTTGTCACCACCATTCCAAACAGCTCTGCAAGCATGTGCATCATTAACAATAACATCCAATAGTTGAGTTGCTGCAGGGGTTAGTGGTCCTGCACTCTTCTCAATCACCTTTTGCACAAGAACAATTCTTTTCATTAAATACTCCCTATTGAAGTCTATTGCAGCTATTATAGGCTTCTCTCTACCCTTCACAAGTTGCTTGTTTAAGCATTCACATAAGTTGTTCAGAAGCATATCTGCCTTGCATCTTCCTGCATACCAAATATGACCATGTATGAAGAAATTGCTTGTTTAAGCATTCACAGTTTATGAGCATTCACATTTTATGACCATTCACAGTTTATGAGCAAATTTTAGATGTAAAATTACCTGAAAAGTGTGACCTAGCCCAGTGTTGGGGTGGAATCTTCCTTAACCATTCATAAGCCTTAACATTCAAAGTCTTCATCTCCTGCATATGTGACTCAAACTGTGGAGTTGTTGTGGCAGTTGCACATCTCCACAAGATATCCTTATAGGCCTTTCCTCTCCATTGAAGTTTCATGTTTTCATGAATGTGCTTCAAGCAATATCTGTGCTCAGCAGATGGAAACACAGTGTTTACAGCCTGAATGAGACCCTGTTTCAAGCAATATGATACATAATTGTACATTAAGGTTCAATTATACATTAAGGAATGAGTAAAAAAGTAAGGAAATTAAAGTTTCAATAGTACCTTCTGTAACACCCCAAGCCGAGGCTCGAAATATTACGGAAATCACATAGCACAAGGTGGAATTACAATAGAACAAGAACTAAATGCAATTAAAGATTCTGTGAATCCATTACAAAGACGAAACAAGTACCAAAATACATAAGGAGCAAATAACCATCAAAGTTAACAACAGAACATCCATAAGATGGCAACTCGATCCTAAGTATAATGCAAAAGAGGAGGTCGATGGATCCTTGATCCATAAAGTCCAATGTCCGGGTTCAACAGCAAACAAATCATCTAAACTCCGCGCCCGGGGAGAACCTGATTACCTGAAAAGTGTGACCTAGCCCAGTGTTGGGGTGGAATCTTCCTTAACCATTCATAAGCCTTAACATTCAAAGTCTTCATCTCCTGCATATGTGACTCAAACTGTGGAGTTGTTGTGGCAGTTGCACATCTCCACAAGATATCCTTATAGGCCTTTCCTCTCCATTGAAGTTTCATGTTTTCATGAATGTGACCCTGTTTCAAGCAATATGATACATAATTGTACATTAAGGTTCAATTATACATTAAGGAATGAGTAAAAAAGTAAGGAAATTAAAGTTTCAATAGTACCTTCTGTAACACCCCAAGCCGAGGCTCGAAATATTACGGAAATCACATAGCACAAGGTGGAATTACAATAGAACAAGAACTAAATGCAATTAAAGATTCTGTGAATCCATTACAAAGACGAAACAAGTACCAAAATACATAAGGAGCAAATAACCATCAAAGTTAACAACAGAACATCCATAAGATGGCAACTCGATCCTAAGTATAATGCAAAAGAGGAGGTCGATGGATCCTTGATCCATAAAGTCCAATGTCCGGGTTCAACAGCAAACAAATCATCTAAACTCCGCGCCCGGGGAGAACCTGATTACCTGAAAAGTGTACTAAGCATAGTCAACACAAGGTTGGTGAGTTCGTAGTAATGGTCCATAAGGAACCATAGACAATAATCATAATATACGAGTAGAGGCTAAACATGACTTACAGCGGGCCTCTAAGTAACACAATAACGTCCAACAACAAGATTACACAAGTACAAAAGCGTGTAATAAGAAATGCATAAATGATATGAGTATCAATGCAATGCCATATGCGTAAGTAAGCCAAAATGCCTATCTTATGCGTGACCTCCGGTCACCTATGCAACGATACTCGCTTGTCATCACCATGAACAAAGCGGCATCTCAAAAACATCGAGATATATATGTCTATATACTCGGGGCCAAGATCTACATCCAAAATGGGTGCATACATCTATACACCAGGATGTCGGCAATCCCCTGCCGAGGGCTCATCAGCAATGTATGCAATGCTTACAATCATTTGTAAATGCATCAATCATAAACCAACAATCAATATACGGTGAACCTGAGCCAATAGTCAATATTCGACAAACATAAGCCAATAATCACAAAACGATGAACCTGAATCAACAATCGATAATCACAAAACGATGAACCTGAATCAACAATCGATAATCAACAAACATGAGCCAACAATCAATATTAACACCAATTCTATACGTACATACACTTAAGAGGATTCTACTTTCTTCAAGTCCCAGATGCTTATATATAGGGTCACCCGCAGCCTTCCCACCACATCTAAAACCCAATGAAAGCATAACCGACTTCCATGTATGTACGTCTATCCTAACATTAATGAAATACTTAACAACGTAAACCAAGTCACTCAAACGTGATATCCGTCTCATCAATCCAACATTTAAACCAAATCAATCAAACAATCAACAATGTAAGTAAACACGCAAGTTTACACTTTTCAGCCCGAATCTCAAGCGAGTAGGGAGATACGAAACTCACCTTGATTGGCTAAGAAAAGCTAAGATTGATATAGAGTCAAGTTATTTCCGTACAATGTTCACTTCACGTCCAACACCTAAATATCGAACATATACATTCACATCAACCTTCACAAACACGTATACATGACTTATCAATTTTCACGGCAAAACCCTAATTAGTTTCTAAAGTGGTTCTCGACGTTAAATGACTTCTAAGACTCTTAATCAATGTTAAATAAGTTAAGAAGTGATTTAGAACGATACACGAAGCGTTCATAGGGTTCTGGAAGTCAAACTAGGTCAAACAGGAAATTCAGCAACAAAGGGGGCGTAACCTACGCCCTAAACTGGCGTAGGTTACGGTGGTTCAAAACCACCAGGCGTAAGCTACGGTCAAAAGGGCCGTAACTTACGCCCAAACAAAATACACCTAGCGTAAGCTACGCCCCAAAGGGCGTAACTTACGCCCAAACAAAATACACCTAGCGTAAGCTACGCCCCAAAGGGCCGTAACTTACGCCCAAACAAAATACACCTAGCGTAAGCTACGCCCCAAAGGGCAGTAACTTACGCCCAAACAAAATACACCTAGCGTAAGCTACGCCCCAAAGGGCCGTAACTTACGCCCAAACAAAATACACCTAGCGTAAGCTACGCCCCAAGGGGGCGTAGGTTACGCCCCTTACTGGGCAACCCACGAACAGCAGCAGCAGTTTAGTGCAGAAACTAAACCCAAAAACCCCCAAATTCGACCCAAATCGATTTACAACGACTTGTAACCCATTTTGAAGCATAACTAAACATCAATAACCATAAATACACATAACCCAACCCACAAATTCGACCAAAACATCACAATCACTTCCAAATCACCCAAACCCTAATTTAAACCTAATTTGACCCAAAATTAGTTTTAAGCCGATTTATGACTTGCAAATGCTCAAGACGACTAGAAATGCATAAATAAACATAAGTAGGAGTAAATGGGATGAATTTGACTTACCAAAGTTTCTCCTTGAGCTTAAAACCCGAAATTAGGTCAAAATGGATAAAATGCAAGAACTTGGCTTTTGATTCTCCAATATGAAGCAACGAGGTTGAGATGGTTATGATTCTTGTATGATGGCAGTTTCAAACACAATTTTGATGCAAGAAATGAAGAAGAAATGAGAAGAGATGGCCTTGCTTTTACTTGAGAGAAAAAGAGAAAGATAGGGAGATAGAGAGAAATGAGAGGATAAGGGGGAGATGGGTCACTAGTAGGCTCATGGGTCATGGACAACCCATGGGTCGACCCGTTTCCCCTTTAAGCCAAATTTACGATCGTTTACACAATCAAACGCCAAACAAACATATTAACGACCCGACTAACATACCACATAGTCATATAACCACAAATGGGCCCAATTATTTCATTCAACAAGATTGTTAGTCAAATTATACAAAAAGTCAACGGGTCAAAATTCACGGATGTTACATTATCCCCCCGTTGAAAGAATTTCGTCCCGAAATTCAACAAAACACTAATTACCAAATAAATGCGGATACTTAGTTTTCATGTGATCCTCTCGCTCCCAAGTGAATTCGGCTCCACGTCTAGCATTCCATCTAACCTTAACAATCGTGTAGCGTTTGTTCTTGAGTTTCTTTTCTTGACGATCCAAGATCTCCACCGGCTCTTCAACAAAGTTCAAATTCGAATCAACCCTAATTTCGTCCATAGGTACATGATGTGTAGGATCCGCCAAACACTTGCGCAAATTACAAATATGAAACACATCATGCACACCGTTAAGCTCTTGAGGCAATTCTAGCCGATAAGCAACCTTCCCAACCCGTTCAAGAATCTTGAAAGGACCAATATACCTTGGTCCCAGTTTACCTCTCTTCACAAAACGTACAACACCCTTCCAAGGCGATACCTTCAAAAGCACAAAGTCACCAACTTCAAACTCTAACGGTCTCCGCCTCACATCGGCATACTTCTTTTGACGCTCACGGGCCAATTGTAACTTCTCCTTAATTTGAGATATTACTTTAGTCGTCTCAATCACAATTTCTGGCCCGATAAGTTGACTCTCCCCAATTTCCGCCCAAGCTAGGGGAGAACGACATATCCTACCATACAACGCCCTAAAAGGCGCCATTTGAATGGTAGCATGATAGCTATTGTTGTATGAAAACTCGACTAGCGGCAATTGATCTTCCCAACTTCCACCAAAATCAATTGCACATGCCCTCAACATGTCTTCGAGTGTTTGAATGGTTCTCTCGGTTTGCCCATCCGTTTGAGGGTGAAACGCCGTACTCATGTCAAGTCGAGTACCCATGGCTTTTTGAAAGGCTTCCCAAAATTTTGATTTGAAACGGGCATCTCTATCGGAAATGATAGAAATCGGCACTCCATGCTTAGATATCACTTCCTTGATGTACAAACGAGCCAAAGTGTCAAATTTATCGGTTTCGCGAATGGCTAAAAAGTGAGCCGACTTCGTTAACCGATCCACTATCACCCAAATCGTGTCACGGCCGCTTCTCGTCTTCGGTAGTTTAGTAATGAAGTCCATCGAAATATGTTCCCACTTCCATTCGGGCATCACCGGTTGTACCAACAATCCGGGTGGCTTCTTGTGATCGGCTTTGACTTGTAAGCAAGTAAGACACTCACTCACATACCTAGCCACATCACGCTTCATGCCCGGCCACCAATACAAATCTTTCAAGTCAAAGTACATCTTATCCGACCCGGGATGGACCGAATAAGGCGATTGATGAGCTTCATTCATGATAAGCGTTCTTAAGTTACCGAGGATGGGAATCCAAAGTCTTTCACCCATGTATAACCCATTATCCCTTTTTCTAACGAATAGTTGTTCCATACCGTCTAGGTTTTCATTTCCAAAGTTTTCCGGTAGGGTGGCTTGAATTTGGGCTTCAATAATCCGGTCACGAATACTAGGTCCTACCGTGAGGCTCATAGCTCTAGCCCGTCTTGGTTTCACTCTCTCCTTTCGGCTCAAGGCATCGGCTACTACATTTGCCTTGCCCGGGTGATAACGGATGTCACAATCATAATCACTAAATAGTTCTAACCAACGCCTTTGCCTCATATTCAAATCACTTTGGTTGAAGATGTGTTGGAGACTTTTGTGATCGGTATAAATCACACATTTGGTGCCATAGAGATAATGCCTCCAACACTTCAAAGCAAACACAACCGCTCCCAATTCCAAATCATGTGTCGGGTAGTTCTTCTCATGCACCTTCAATTGACGAGAGGCATAAGCAATGACTTTACCCCTTTGCATGAGAACACAACCCAACCCTTGCCCCGAAGCATCACAATAAACAACAAAATCTTCGATTCCATCCGGTAGCGTCAAAATAGGAGCGTCACATAACATATCCTTAAGAGTTTGGAAGGCGTTTTCTTGTTTTTCGCCCCATTCAAAGTTTCTATCTTTTTGAGTCAAGAGGGTGAGTGGTTGTGCAATACGGGAGAAGTTTTCAATGAATCTTCTATAGTAACCCGCCAATCCAAGGAATTGACGGATCTCGGATGGCGTTTCGGGTCTTCTCCAATTCTTGACCGCTTCAATCTTGCTTGGGTCCACATGAATACCCTCCTTGCTCACCACGTGACCAAGAAAGTGAACCTCTTCCAACCAAAACTCACACTTGGAGAACTTAGCATACAATTTCTCTTTCCTTAGTAGTTCAAGCACTTCACGCAAGTGCTCAACATGCTCCTCCTTCGTCTTCGAGTATACAAGTATGTCATCAATGAACACAATGACAGACTTGTCTAAGTATGGTTGACACACCCGGTTCATCAAGTCCATGAACACCGCCGGTGCATTAGTCAACCCAAAGGGCATTACGGTGAATTCAAAGTGACCATACCTTGTGCGAAAAGCCGTTTTGGGGATGTCATCTTCATGTACCCGGAGTTGATGATAACCCGAGCGAAGATCGATTTTTGAAAAGTGCTTAGCACCTTGAAGTTGATCAAATAAGTCATCGATTCTAGGGAGGGGATACCGGTTCTTCACTGTGAGCTTGTTTAATTCCCGGTAGTCGATACACATTCTGAAGGACCCATCTTTCTTTTTGACAAAGAGAACAGGAGCACCCCAAGGAGATTGACTAGGGCGAATGAAACCCTTCTCTTGGAGTTCCTTGAGTTGAGTTTGTAGCTCTTGCATTTCGGTTAGAGCTAGTCTATAAGGAGCTTTTGCTACGGGCGCGGCTTCGGGGATAAGATTAATACGAAAGTCTAGTTCACGAGTTGGAGGTAACCCCGGCAAGTCATCCGGAAAAACATCGGGAAATTCACAAACAATAGGAACGGTCTTCAATTCTACCCTTGTGACGGTAGCACTAAAGACCTTAGAATTAGAGGAATCGGAGATTTCACCTTGAACCCTAAGAATTCTACCGTTAGTCAAAGGTATCTTAACAACTCTCTCACCACAATCAATAGTCGCTTTCGCCGCCGTTAACCAATCCATACCCACAATAACATCAAAACTCCCAATATCCAAAGGCATAAGGTCTATGAAGAATTCGACATCTTCCAAAGTCAAGACACAATCGCGAAGTATTTGACTAATTTTTGTTAGTGACCCGTTTACCATTTCAATGTCAAGCACATAATTTAAAGCACAAGGATTCACATCAATCAAAGGAACAAAATTAGAAGACACGAGGCTATAATCGGCCCCGGAATCAAATAGGACGGTGGCATAGTGACCATTAAGGAGAAAGGTACCTGCTACTACGTTGGGATCGTTGCGGGCTTCATTTACATTGGCCGCAAAGGCTCGGCCGCGTGGTTGCACTTGATGGCCTTGTTGTCCCCGGTTTTGGTTAGGCCCGACCATTTGTAGTTGGTTGGGGTGGACGGCTACTTGCACTTGTTGTCCCACCCATCGAGGACAAGTATTACGGTAGTGGTCTCGACTACCACATTCAAAACATTCACCTCTTCGTTGGTTACCTTGAGGAGGGACGGCCCGAACAGGTGCCACATTCATTGGGCCCGTTCTTGGGGCTCTACAATCTCTGGAGAGGTGCCCGACTTGATTACAATTAAAGCATGCTCTGCATTGGGCATTGGCGGGGTGACGTTGGTTGCATCTCCCACAGAAAGGATGGGGTCCAGTATAAGCTTTCCTGGCCGGTTCCACCGCCGCCATCACCCTACCCCTATTTGCATTCTTGGGGTCAAACCTCCCTACTTTCTTTACCCCGCTCGACTCACCCACTTCTTTCCTCTTGTTTGATGAGGATTTGCTCAAAACACCACTTCTCAATAAATCTTCAGTCACACTCCCGGCTTGGTTAACCGCATTAGCCAAGGAAGTAGGCATGTTGGAGTTCACATAAGATCGGACTTGAGGATTCAAGCCCAATACGAACTTCTGGATGGCCTGAGGCTCGGTACCCACCAAGTGAGGAATGAGGGTAGACAACTCTTGAAATCGTCTAACATAGCCCTTGTAATCGGCTCCCTCCATGCTGAGATTAGCAAACTCAATGGTTAAGTTTTGTAGTTCATACGGAGGACAAAACTTTGCTTTCACTTTGTTCTTGAAGTCAATCCATTCCAAATTATGAGTCCGGCCCAACGTTATTTCTTGGTTCCACCAACTCAAGGCGTCATGCCTAAACATGCCGGATGCGTAGGAAATCCGGTCATCATAGGTGCAATGACTCCTTTCGATCACCGCCTCTATCGCCTCAAACCATCTTATACATTCCGTGGGACCCCCTTTTCCATCAAACTCCGGTGCCCCACAACTTTTAAAGTCTTTAAATATACATCCTTGACGGTATCCTCCCTGTTGATTATACATGGGCATACCGTTTTCAATTCCCACCGGTCCCTCTTCTTCATTTTCTTCGGCATGAGGTTGGGCATTTTCATTATGTTCATTTTCTGGAGCTTCGTTGTTTTGAGCCACGTTATTTTGCCCAAGATTTGCCGTGACTTGAGCAATAATGGTTGGCATGATATTGGCGATCGTTTGAGCGATCACCTCAGCCATATTTGGCTCAGGAACTTCACCACGACCCCTTCCTTGGCCCCTACCACGACCTCTACCTCCTTGTACCTCCGGTTGAGGTTCTTCCTCTTCAGCCCTATAGTTCGTTCCGGTTCTCCTGGGTCTCGCCATTTCTATAAAACAAGTGACACGTTGACCCGAGAGTTAGTCTCAAATGCTCGCATGTTAGTCACACAAGTAGTCAATGCGCTCATACCGATACCACATACTCATTTCATAATATTATGCTAAGGCAACAGTGTTAGAATCATAAAGGATTTTTTTTTTTTTTTTTTTTTTTTTTTTTTTTTTTTTTTTTTTTTTTTACATATCATAACATCAAGTTGAATTTATTACAATACTTCATCATTAATTCAAGTAATCATGCTCATTTCATCATGCCATCAAACAACTAACACGAATGATTCAAAGTATAATCCGAATTCGATATGCTCCCTAGTTATTGACCGGGTATGTATACAAGGTGTACCAACGGCTAACCTTCCACCCAATCAACTTCCATTAAGCATATCGGTTCCTTATTATACTTTAAGCCACACGTGCGCAATCCACGATGTCATGAACTTGCTATAATATCGGGTAACCATAAAAGAGTTGATCGGGTTCTTTTAGGGTTGCCACAATATTATACTAAGTTAATGGCATCCCTTCATTTTGCCCTAAATCATCCAATTAGTTCCAACAATTAACAACAACAAACCATACTAACCGTAATCCACATTCATCACATTGAATTCAAGCTATCACACAAGTGGTCTTAACTACGAACTCACACGGGGATTCACATAATTCACATTGCACACGAATTCCTAACCATGCATGCTATATGAAGAGTTTCAACTTAAGCCGTAGTCTAGGTCAAACCGCCTAATTCTCTACGACCACGCATGGGCCACCATTCTGTAACACCCCAAGCCGAGGCTCGAAATATTACGGAAATCACATAGCACAAGGTGGAATTACAATAGAACAAGAACTAAATGCAATTAAAGATTCTGTGAATCCATTACAAAGACGAAACAAGTACCAAAATACATAAGGAGCAAATAACCATCAAAGTTAACAACAGAACATCCATAAGATGGCAACTCGATCCTAAGTATAATGCAAAAGAGGAGGTCGATGGATCCTTGATCCATAAAGTCCAATGTCCGGGTTCAACAGCAAACAAATCATCTAAACTCCGCGCCCGGGGAGAACCTGATTACCTGAAAAGTGTACTAAGCATAGTCAACACAAGGTTGGTGAGTTCGTAGTAATGGTCCATAAGGAACCATAGACAATAATCATAATATACGAGTAGAGGCTAAACATGACTTACAGCGGGCCTCTAAGTAACACAATAACGTCCAACAACAAGATTACACAAGTACAAAAGCGTGTAATAAGAAATGCATAAATGATATGAGTATCAATGCAATGCCATATGCGTAAGTAAGCCAAAATGCCTATCTTATGCGTGACCTCCGGTCACCTATGCAACGATACTCGCTTGTCATCACCATGAACAAAGCGGCATCTCAAAAACATCGAGATATATATGTCTATATACTCGGGGCCAAGATCTACATCCAAAATGGGTGCATACATCTATACACCAGGATGTCGGCAATCCCCTGCCGAGGGCTCATCAGCAATGTATGCAATGCTTACAATCATTTGTAAATGCATCAATCATAAACCAACAATCAATATACGGTGAACCTGAGCCAATAGTCAATATTCGACAAACATAAGCCAATAATCACAAAACGATGAACCTGAATCAACAATCGATAATCAACAAACATGAGCCAACAATCAATATTAACACCAATTCTATACGTACATACACTTAAGAGGATTCTACTTTCTTCAAGTCCCAGATGCTTATATATAGGGTCACCCGCAGCCTTCCCACCACATCTAAAACCCAATGAAAGCATAACCGACTTCCATGTATGTACGTCTATCCTAACATTAATGAAATACTTAACAACGTAAACCAAGTCACTCAAACGTGATATCCGTCTCATCAATCCAACATTTAAACCAAATCAATCATGAGCCAACAATCAATATTAACACCAATTCTATACGTACATACACTTAAGAGGATTCTACTTTCTTCAAGTCCCAGATGCTTATATATAGGGTCACCCGCAGCCTTCCCACCACATCTAAAACCCAATGAAAGCATAACCGACTTCCATGTATGTACGTCTATCCTAACATTAATGAAATACTTAACAACGTAAACCAAGTCACTCAAACGTGATATCCGTCTCATCAATCCAACATTTAAACCAAATCAATCAAACAATCAACAATGTAAGTAAACACGCAAGTTTACACTTTTCAGCCCGAATCTCAAGCGAGTAGGGAGATACGAAACTCACCTTGATTGGCTAAGAAAAGCTAAGATTGATATAGAGTCAAGTTATTTCCGTACAATGTTCACTTCACGTCCAACACCTAAATATCGAACATATACATTCACATCAACCTTCACAAACACGTATACATGACTTATCAATTTTCACGGCAAAACCCTAATTAGTTTCTAAAGTGGTTCTCGACGTTAAATGACTTCTAAGACTCTTAATCAATGTTAAATAAGTTAAGAAGTGATTTAGAACGATACACGAAGCGTTCATAGGGTTCTGGAAGTCAAACTAGGTCAAACAGGAAATTCAGCAACAAAGGGGGCGTAACCTACGCCCTAAACTGGCGTAGGTTACGGTGGTTCAAAACCACCAGGCGTAAGCTACGGTAAAAAGGGGCGTAAGGTACGGTGGTAAGAAAACAACTGGCGTAAGTTACGGTCAAACTGGGCGTAACCTACGGTCCTCTAGAAAGTTCACTTTTGGCGTCTGGAGTGGCGTAAACAGTGGGTTTTTGGGCGTAAGGTAAGACTTCGGCGTAAGCTACGCCCCAAAGGGCCGTAACTTACGCCCAAACAAAATACACCTAGCGTAAGCTACGCCCCAAGGGGGCTAGTAGGTTACGCCCCTTACTGGGCAACCCACGAACAGCAGCAGCAGTTTAGTGCAGAAACTAAACCCAAAAACCCCCAAATTCGACCCAAATCGATTTACAACGACTTGTAACCCATTTTGAAGCATAACTAAACATCAATAACCATAAATACACATAACCCAACCCACAAATTCGACCAAAACATCACAATCACTTCCAAATCACCCAAACCCTAATTTAAACCTAATTTGACCCAAAATTAGTTTTAAGCTTGTAAATGCATCAATCATAAACCAACAATCAATATACGGTGAACCTGAGCCAATAGTCAATATTCGACAAACATAAGCCAATAATCACAAAACGATGAACCTGAATCAACAATCGATAATCAACAAACATGAGCCAACAATCAATATACGGTGAACCTGAGCCAATAGTCAATATTCGACAAACATAAGCCAATAATCACAAAACGATGAACCTGAATCAACAATCGATAATCAACAAACATGAGCCAACAATCAATATTAACACCAATTCTATACGTACATACACTTAAGAGGATTCTACTTTCTTCAAGTCCCAGATGCTTATATATAGGGTCACCCGCAGCCTTCCCACCACATCTAAAACCCAATGAAAGCATAACCGACTTCCATGTATGTACGTCTATCCTAACATTAATGAAATACTTAACAACGTAAACCAAGTCACTCAAACGTGATATCCGTCTCATCAATCCAACATTTAAACCAAATCAATCAAACAATCAACAATGTAAGTAAACACGCAAGTTTACACTTTTCAGCCCGAATCTCAAGCGAGTAGGGAGATACGAAACTCACCTTGATTGGCTAAGAAAAGCTAAGATTGATATAGAGTCAAGTTATTTCCGTACAATGTTCACTTCACGTCCAACACCTAAATATCGAACATATACATTCACATCAACCTTCACAAACACGTATACATGACTTATCAATTTTCACGGCAAAACCCTAATTAGTTTCTAAAGTGGTTCTCGACGTTAAATGACTTCTAAGACTCTTAATCAATGTTAAATAAGTTAAGAAGTGATTTAGAACGATACACGAAGCGTTCATAGGGTTCTGGAAGTCAAACTAGGTCAAACAGGAAATTCAGCAACAAAGGGGGCGTAACCTACGCCCTAAACTGGCGTAGGTTACGCCCCTTACTGGGCAACCCACGAACAGCAGCAGCAGTTTAGTGCAGAAACTAAACCCAAAAACCCCCAAATTCGACAAACATAAGCCAATAATCACAAAACGATGAACCTGAATCAACAATCGATAATCAACAAACATGAGCCAACAATCAATATTAACACCAATTCTAAAAAAAAAAAAAAAAAAAAAAAAAAAAAAAAAAAAAAAAAAAAAAAAAAAAAAAAAAAAAAAAAAAAAAAAAAAAAAAAAAAAAAAAAAAAAAAAAAAAAAAAAAAAAAAAAAAAAAAAAAAAAAAAAAAAAAAAAAAAAAAAAAAAAAAAAAAAAAAAAAAAAAAAAAAAAAAAAAAAAAAAAAAAAAAAAAAAAAAAAAAAAAAAAAAAAAAAAAAAAAAAAAAAAAAAAAAAAAAAAAAAAAAAAAAAAAAAAAAAAAAAAAAAAAAAAAAAAAAAAAAAAAAAAAAAAAAAAAAAAAAAAAAAAAAAAAAAAAAAAAAAAAAAAAAAAAAAAAAAAAAAAAAAAAAAAAAAAAAAAAAAAAAAAAAAAAAAAAAAAAAAAAAAAAAAAAAAAAAAAAAAAAAAAAAAAAAAAAAAAAAAAAAAAAAAAAAAAAAAAAAAAAAAAAAAAAAAAAAAAAAAAAAAAAAAAAAAAAAAAAAAAAAAAAAAAAAAAAAAAAAAAAAAAAAAAAAAAAAAAAAAAAAAAAAAAAAAAAAAAAAAAAAAAAAAAAAAAAAAAAAAAAAAAAAAAAAAAAAAAAAAAAAAAAAAAAAAAAAAAAAAAAAAAAAAAAAAAAAAAAAAAAAAAAAAAAAAAAAAAAAAAAAAAAAAAAAAAAAAAAAAAAAAAAAAAAAAAAAAAAAAAAAAAAAAAAAAAAAAAAAAAAAAAAAAAAAAAAAAAAAAAAAAAAAAAAAAAAAAAAAAAAAAAAAAAAAAAAAAAAAAAAAAAAAAAAAAAAAAAAAAAAAAAAAAAAAAAAAAAAAAAAAAAAAAAAAAAAAAAAAAAAAAAAAAAAAAAAAAAAAAAAAAAAAAAAAAAAAAAAAAAAAAAAAAAAAAAAAAAAAAAAAAAAAAAAAAAAAAAAAAAAAAAAAAAAAAAAAAAAAAAAAAAAAAAAAAAAAAAAAAAAAAAAAAAAAAAAAAAAAAAAAAAAAAAAAAAAAAAAAAAAAAAAAAAAAAAAAAAAAAAAAAAAAAAAAAAAAAAAAAAAAAAAAAAAAAAAAAAAAAAAAAAAAAAAAAAAAAAAAAAAAAAAAAAAAAAAAAAAAAAAAAAAAAAAAAAAAAAAAAAAAAAAAAAAAAAAAAAAAAAAAAAAAAAAAAAAAAAAAAAAAAAAAAAAAAAAAAAAAAAAAAAAAAAAAAAAAAAAAAAAAAAAAAAAAAAAAAAAAAAAAAAAAAAAAAAAAAAAAAAAAAAAAAAAAAAAAAAAAAAAAAAAAAAAAAAAAAAAAAAAAAAAAAAAAAAAAAAAAAAAAAAAAAAAAAAAAAAAAAAAAAAAAAAAAAAAAAAAAAAAAAAAAAAAAAAAAAAAAAAAAAAAAAAAAAAAAAAAAAAAAAAAAAAAAAAAAAAAAAAAAAAAAAAAAAAAAAAAAAAAAAAAAAAAAAAAAAAAAAAAAAAAAAAAAAAAAAAAAAAAAAAAAAAAAAAAAAAAAAAAAAAAAAAAAAAAAAAAAAAAAAAAAAAAAAAAAAAAAAAAAAAAAAAAAAAAAAAAAAAAAAAAAAAAAAAAAAAAAAAAAAAAAAAAAAAAAAAAAAAAAAAAAAAAAAAAAAAAAAAAAAAAAAAAAAAAAAAAAAAAAAAAAAAAAAAAAAAAAAAAAAAAAAAAAAAAAAAAAAAAAAAAAAAAAAAAAAAAAAAAAAAAAAAAAAAAAAAAAAAAAAAAAAAAAAAAAAAAAAAAAAAAAAAAAAAAAAAAAAAAAAAAAAAAAAAAAAAAAAAAAAAAAAAAAAAAAAAAAAAAAAAAAAAAAAAAAAAAAAAAAAAAAAAAAAAAAAAAAAAAAAAAAAAAAAAAAAAAAAAAAAAAAAAAAAAAAAAAAAAAAAAAAAAAAAAAAAAAAAAAAAAAACAAAAAAAAAAAAAAATTAATAAAAAAGCGATTTATTAAAACCCTAAAACTTGAAAAAAGGGGGATTAGTATGATTCTTACCGTACAGACTTTGGAGATCATGATCAACAACTGCACCTTTACTACTCTTTCTTAACTGTTTTATCTGTTTGGACCTATTAAAAACCCCATCTTCATCACTTGAACTATTAAAAACCTCAGTGTCTATAACTTCAAGTTCATCATTTTGACCATCATTACATTGCCTATTCAACCTGGCCTTGCAGATCTAAAGTATAGTCTGTCATGTCCACATCCACATCCCTAACTACATTGTCTTCTTCAAATAAAACATCCTCTGCATTCTCCCCATTCCCACAAGTGTCACCATTCTCCCCATTCTCATCATTACCAGCCTCAACCTTTGCATTCTCCCAATTCTCATCATTATCAGCCTCAACCTCTACATTCTCAAACTCTACATTATCATCATTACCACCAGTTTCATACTCTACATTCTCAAAGCATGCATTCTCAACATTCTCACCAATATCAAAGTCTAACTTCCTAGAACTTTGTCCAATTTCAACTTTTTGATCTACAGATAGTCTTCTAACAGTTTTCTTTGTATATGGGGTGTGCAACTTGTTAAGGTGATGTTTAACATACACATTAACCAATTTACAGTCCCTATTAATAAAGGTGGTCATGTAGTTTATATCTTTATCACAACCTAACATGCACATTTCAATATTATTCTCATTTCCAGGTCTTTTAAACTCATAACACATAATAGTATCCAAAGCATAACCTAACTCTACCATCATTGTGTTCAGTTCAATAACAGAAATACAGTCAATATCCAAGAAATCCACATAACCTCTCTTACCCGAATAATAGGTTCTATCACCAGCATTCTTGAAACTACCCCCATGGTAAATCTTCATGGTAAATAAATTAGAGTCTCCTTCTGTAACAAAAATAAAAAAATATAAATTAATAAAAAAGCGATTTATTAAAACCCTAAAACTTGAAAAAAGGGGGATTAGTATGATTCTTACCGTACAGACTTTGGAGATCATAATCATCTTCACCTATGGGTCGGATTTTCCAACCCACCGTCGATTATTTGAGAAAAACGAACAAAGCTTGATGATTTGATCGAGGGAAATGAACGGGTGAAATAATTTCGTTTGAGTGTATATATGAAATAATATATGTGTTTTCGTTTATATATATGGTCTGCAAGCAGCTTTTGAGTCAAAACCCAAAAATACCCCTCACGTGCGGTGCACGTGAGGGGACTTAACCCCATTTATAACGTCCGTTTGGTGGAGGTATCGTCCGAGTGGAGAATTGATAAGTTGGGGTATGATGAGAGTAATTTTAAAGTTTTAGGTATGAAATCAGTAATATGGTGGATAGTCCAGGTACCATTTCAGTAAATAACCCTATATATATATATATAGTACTTTGCGAACAACTTAATTGGTCTTATGCAGTGTGTGTGAATTATTAATTGTATCTATCTTTTTGCGTATATATATGCAGAATTAAAGATTGCGCATATATAGAATTATAGATTGAGTGAATTAAAGATTTATGAAGATAAATATGAGTGAGAAACAAAAATGAGAGAACAAAGATGAGAGAGAATCATGAATTGATGAATTTTTTTAAAAGTAAAAATAAAAGAAATATAACCTGTTATTTGTAACACCCCATTTCTAAACTCGATTATGGAGTGTCAATTTCGAACTTAAACAATAATAAAAGGGCGCTAATAGTCTAAACAATCCTTGACCTTGATCTCCAACAATCCATTATGTTTAGTTATTAACTTATTATTGTTATGTTTAAGTATACATACGTTACTACTCAGTATATCTCTTGACCATAATTATCTATCTATTTATTTCAATCTATCTACTCATTTATATTTTAAATGTGACATTATATTATTCCATAAAATTAATTATAGCTATCGGTAGTTTTATATACATTCCATCCTTATCAAAGTACAAAAATTATATTTTTTTTTCCGGATATTACATTGTTATAGGTCATTAGGTCACATATGTTTAACCATGTACAAAAATAAAAAGTATGTTGCTGATACATACCAATAATTCAGTTTAATGGGCAACCATGTATATGAGGGAAAATACATTAGTCATCTAGTGATTAATCCCTAAAAAAAATTATGTTAGTAACTTTTAAAGTAGAAGCATATTTCGATTTTACTACTTATTTGGAAGCAAGAAAGAAGGAATTATCAAGAAATCCAAATAGCAAACTCTGATTGGCAGTTGAAATGCCAACGTGGCAGACTTATTTTCCCAATAAACCCCCCTCAAAGACTAAAAACCTTATCATTCCCCCCAACCCAACCAAGCACATTTGTGTACCAGTACAGCTTTGTGCTTAAAATATCAGTACATTTTGAGTAAACAAGATATTATGGCACTTCGAGCAGCTTCTCTTCTTCCATCTGCAATTTCAGCTCACAAAGAGGTATACATACATACATATACAATTTTTTTATTACTATTATTATATGCAAATTTGGGCTTATAAAGTTTTAATAGATATGGATAATGTTTTTATTAGTATCTATTATTATTATTATTATGGGCTGATTTGTATGTAATGTAAAACAGGGGAAGCTGAATTCTTGTTGTAGTCTTAAGGAAACTTCATTTGTATCAAAAAATGTTAAGTCTGATTTCAGTCCTCTTTTCATTGGTGCAAAGGTAAATTTTACTGTACTTTTTTTTACAGTTTGTGAATACTTTGTTATAGCACAATTTATTCCAAACGCATGCATTATGTAGGTAATTCCTGGTAACTGTTTGTAACTTATGGAAACCACTATTGGAAAATTTTAACCCACATATCTTGCAAAAACTTTAGGTCTTGTATGGAATACAAACATGAATTTTTTTAACTCTTGCTAAGGTTTTGGTTTTACTGTCAAAAACAAAGCACAACATTTCGTGTTATACGAAGACAAATTTCTGTGTAACTCATGAGGGATAAGTCCGAATATGTTGTTTTCCGGAAAGTGATCACACGATTCAAAGCGACATATTGATATCCTCATCCTATTTACATAAACCCACCAAAATATACTTTTTTCAATTTTAAAGCTCCCAAGTCTTTGAAGATGTTTAATAAAAGTCCTAATCTTTGGGCCATGGAATGGTTGAAGTGAATTGCTTAGTTTTACTGGATTGGAAATATGTAAAATGAACTGAGGCATACTGGTATATTAATTGGTGGGTAATTCCTGATTGCAGGAGCTTAGAAGGAAGTCATCATTCGGACCCATTAGAGGTCAAACAGCAACCGTGGCACCATCTGTCAACGAGGCTGCACCAGACGGCAAGAAAACACTGAGGAAGGGCAATGTGATAATTACGGGAGCCTCTTCTGGTTTGGGACTGGCCACTGCTAAGGCTTTAGCCGATACTGAGAAATGGCATGTTATCATGGCTTGTAGGAACTTCTTGAAAGCTGAAAAGGCTGCTAAATCGGTTGGCATTACTAAAGATAACTATACCGTTATGCACCTTGACCTTTCTTCTCTTGAAAGTGTTCGCCAATTTGTGGACACGTTTAGGCGGTCTGGTCGGCCTCTTGATGCGCTTGTGTGCAATGCAGCTGTCTATTTGCCAACAGCTAAAGAACCTACTTACACTGCAGAAGGATTTGAACTTAGCGTTGGGACTAACCATCTTGGTCACTTTCTTCTCTCAAGGTTGTTGCTTGATGACCTTAAGAATTCAGACTACCCACAAAAGCGACTCATCATTGTTGGCTCCATAACAGGTACTAACTGTTTAGCTCTTACAAAATCAACTACCAAGTCTTTACACCATGAAAGTAACTTAATTGTGTTGTGGATGGATTTTAGGAAACACGAACACTTTGGCTGGAAACGTGCCACCTAAGGCTAACCTGGGGGACCTAAGAGGGTTAGCTGGTGGGTTAAATGGGCTAAACAATTCTGCTATGATTGATGGTGGAGAGTTTGATGGTGCCAAGGCTTACAAAGACAGTAAAGTGTGCAATATGCTCACAATGCAAGAGTTTCATAGACGTTACCATGAAGAAAGTGGAGTTACCTTTTCATCTCTTTATCCCGGTTGTATCGCTACAACTGGTCTATTTAGGGAACATATCCCCTTGTTTCGACTGCTATTCCCCCCTTTTCAAAAATACATCACGAAAGGCTATGTATCAGAAAAGGAAGCAGGAAAACGTCTAGCACAGGTAAGAAAATGTACTTTGTCTTTAAAATCAAGATGTTACATTGGTTAATGCTGACTTATTTGTTTTATTGATCTTCATAGGTAGTAAGTGATTCAAGTTTAGGGAAATCGGGTGTGTATTGGAGCTGGAACAAGAACTCTGCTTCATTTGAAAATCAGCTTTCACAAGAAGCCAGTGATGCAGAGAAAGCTCGGAAGCTGTGGGAGGTCAGCGAAAAGCTTGTTGGTTTGGCTTAGAATCAGTCAAATGAAGAATCTCAGTCAGTTTCTACGGTATGAATGTGTTTGTTGGGTTGTAAGAAAAAAAAGTATAGCAATGTATTCCTGAGTTTTCGATATTTGTTGTGTTTGTCACATGATCAATTAGGAAGGCAAGTAGATGCAACAAGCTGCAACTATATAGGACTTTGTTATTACAGTATAAAATTGATATGTTGTCAACCACATATATAAATCAGATATTCTTTGGAGTTCATAAAAGAACAGTTACCGAATCAGCCATAAGTATGTCGAATACAACAAGTTTAATATTTCATTTTGCCTGAAAGTTGGCATCGGATCAAAACATGTTTTATGTTTTGAAAGCATCCTAAATAACTTGGAGTTATGGTGTCGCAATATATTAACAAGTTATCAATTAGCGGAAAATAGTGAAGAAATACAGTCATGTATTTGATATGATGCAAGAACAGTTGGGTCATAACTTAAAAGCTGATCATACAATCACAATGTTTTGTTGGAAACAAGTCCCAAATGTAACAATCATCCGATGTAAAATACTTGGTGTACAATGTAATATGAATCAAGCTTTCAAAATCATTTCATATCCAAACATGAGGATTTAACTATGACTTTGCTATAAGTATCAACCTGTTATTACCTAAGGGTGTTCATACCATATCACCTTGTGAACTGTACTTGTCTTTCCTTCTTTATTACCCCTTTATCTTTCCCTGTATTATTTCTCTACCAACGAGAAAAGGAAGTCGGAACAATGAATGAAAATTTAAGAAAACTTGGGAGCAAATCAAGATTGCTAGGAGGGACTGAGCAAAATTGGTGCAAGTCAGTGGCCAGCGGCACAGGGATAACCGCATTGGCACTTCAAGCCTCTAAAAACCTAGATATCACACATGTCAAGGATGCTCTTCACAAAATCCAGGAAAACCATCCTATCCTTAACTCCATGCTACACAAAAATACCTCCAATGGTTCAACTACTTTTATCATCAATCCTCCTGTTCCTCACCTCCATCTCAACATCCTCACCCTCTCTGCAACCTCCCAACTTCTCCAAACCCTCATGGCCCGCAGCTCCAGCACATCCCTGTCTCCCTTACATATACTCCTTGAGCATGAGCTCAACATTAACGAATGGTCTGGTTTTACCAGCCGCTCATTAAGTAAAGGCGGGTTTTACATATGGTTTGCTAATTTGTACACTTTGCCTGACCAAAGATGGATCTTGGTGATGAGGTTCCACACTGCAGTGTGTGACAGGACCACTGCGGTTTCATTGCTCAAGGAGTTGAGAGAAGTTTTTGGGGAGAGTGAGGGTGAAGGGTTTAAAGAGGAGGGCAATATGGCTTTCGAGGAACTTGTTCCTGCTGGGAAGGCTAAGAAGACAATGTGGGAACATGGGAAGGACATGGTTGCATACTCTGTTAACTCATTTAGGCTCTCAAAGTTGAAGTTCAAAGACGTCAAAGGACCTTATCGTTCAGAAGTGGTGAGATTTAAGATGAACGCGCAACAAACTCAAATGCTATTAGCTGTAAGTTATATTTCTCAGCTTATTCTTGTTGAATAAATTTTAGACATTTATATTTGAAATGTGATTTATACTACACAAAAACTACTATGTACACCAAAATTACATACATTTAGATCTGTATTCTGTAAGCAGGGGAAATCTCATGTATAGTAGCTGTATTTATCCCGATATATAAATGTGGAATTTATATTTAAGGTTTTAGATTATTCTTAAAGAAATCTTAATCATCTGAAAGGAAGCAGTTGAACACTTTAGCTGGTCTTTTAATATTTAAACTTGTAGTGTGAGATATTGCAAATATGGTTATCCATGTCTACTTATATATGATCATTACGCACGACTATTTGACAGGGTTGCAAGTCGAGGGGAATTAAACTTTGCGGAGTATTGGTGTCTGCAATGCTTCTTGCTGTCTACTCCTCTAGACGTCTCCCAAACAAAAACAAGCGGAAAAAGTATGGAGTGATATTTTTGAATGATTGTCGCTCATATCTACAACCAGCTCTCTCTCACCAACATTTTGGTAAGTTTGGGTCCAAAACAGGACACAAAATACACGTTACTGTACACACGCTTCTAAAAAGATAAAAGACTGTATTGTTCAAATTAGGTTTTTAAGCTTACAAAACCGATCATTGAGACAGTGTAGTAATTACTGATCTCATGTGGTTTAGATAACAAATGGCATAATGATACTTTCTACTAAAATAGATGGCCACAAAGACAAAATATGAAAAACTTGAAAGGGGGAAAATTTGCTTTCTCGGGCCCAAATGATAGATTTGGGCATTATACAGTTGGACCAAACCATTGACTCTTTTTCTCCAACTATTGAGTATATCTCTGGATCCTCATTAAAATGCTACTTGCTTAATATGAACTAATGGCCAAAAAGAGATAGAATTTCAATATTGATTCTTTAAACCAGCTAATCTTAATAATTTATCAACACCATAAGCCAACTGAACAAATTCAAGATCTAAACATAATCTTCATCAGAAACAAACAATCTTCAATCAACAAGAAGCCAGCAAGTAAATTTATTATTATGAATAGAATATAGAGTCCAGATTACACAACAATTATCTAGATATAAAGATTATATCTAGATCAGAATTACCAGAAATAATATCTTCAAAAATATGAGAGAAAATATCAAAAAAATATAAGCAGAATATTATGAAGAGGTCGTAACCCTAATCGACCATCTTGTTGTTTATATACTCCAAGATTTATCTTGACTGCACCCTCTTCTTTTATCTCTTGTCAAAACTGATCCAAACTCTTACATCTTCCAGAATATACACAAATAGCCCTTCAACTTATTTATCTTGTCAAACCTGCATATAACACAATCATGCAATAAGAAAACATGTTTAAGAATAATTTGACATTTCATTTTAACATCCCCCCTCAAATTAATCCTTAAACATGTCTATCAATCCCAATTTATCACAAAGAAAGTTGTGTTGATTTATGCTCAAACTTTTTGTAAAGACATCAGCCACATTAAGTTCTGACTGTATCTTAACAGTGTTTAAAAGACCTGCAGAAATTTTCTCTCTTACAAAATGCAAATCAATTTCAAAATGCTTAGTCCTTTCATGAAACACTGGGTTTGCTGCTATTTGTATAGCTGCCTTACTATCACAGTGAACATCAACAGGAATAGAACAAGTAATACCCAAATCATTCAACAAATGTTTGAGCCAAATTATTTCACAAGTCACTGCTGCTAAAGCCCTATATTCAGCTTCTGCTGAAGACTTAGCAACAGTGTATTGTTTTTTGCTTTTCCAAGAAACCAAAGTATTACCAAAATATATAGAAAAACCAGTGATAGATTTTCTGGTAGTAATACATCTTGCCCAATCTGAATCAACAAAACCAGTAAGTAAGTTATCATTACCTTTCTTGATATGCAATCCTTTACCTGGAGCTTTCTTTAAGTATCTAAGAATCCTTAGACCAAGATCAAAGTGTTCTTGAGTAGGAGCATGCATAAATTGAGAAAGACATTGAACTGAATAACTAACATCTGGTCTAGTTAAAGTCAAATATATCAATTTTCCAATCAATTTCTGATATACAGTGATGTTATCAAGCATTTTACCTTTTTCAGTGAATGGTTTCACTGTTTTATTCATCTCAAGAGGAGTATGCATAGGTTTGCATCCAAGCATACCAAAATCATTCAACAATTCCAAACAATATTTCCTTTGAGAAAGACATAAACCATTTTCAGTTTCTAAAACTTCTATTCCTAGAAAGTATTTTAACTTACCAAGATCTTTGATTTTAAACTTAGAACTTAAAAACATCTTAACATGTTCAATTTCTTTGATACAATTACCAGTAATAACTATATCATCCACATAAACCAAAAGAGCAACAAATTTATCATCAATCTTTCTTGTAAACAAAGAGTAATCAGATTTACTCTGATTGAAACCACATTCAAGTAATGCACTAGACAATTTTGAATTCCATTGTCTAGGTGCTTGCTTAAGTCCATACAAAGATTTATTCAGTTTACACACCATAGAATTATTTCCATTAGAATATCCTTGTGGAATTTCCATATATACATCTTCACACAAATCACCATATAAAAAAGCATTATTGACATCTAATTGAAACAAAGGCCAATTATTATTAACAGCAACAGTGAGTAAGCATCTAACTGTAACCATTTTCACAACAGGTGAAAATGTTTCATCAAAGTCAATACCAACTCTTTGACTATATCCTTTGGCAACCAATCTTGCCTTATACCTCTCAATTTCTCCATTTGCTTTATATTTAATTTTAAAAATCCATTTGCATCCTATAGGTTCTCTATCATGAGGTAAAGTAGTCAAAGTCCAAGTATTATTTCTGTTTAAAGCTTCCATTTCCTCATTCATTGCATTAACCCAATTTACATCTTTAACAGCTTCATAAAAACTTTTAGGTTCAATGCTTTTATTTAAACTTGTAGCAAAACAGAATAGGTCAGGTTTAAGATGAGCATAACTAACAACTTTGTTAAGTGGATATTTAACTTTCCCTTCTAATTGATAATCATTAAGCCTTTTTGAAAGAGTAGTATGCCTAGAAGATCTTCTTAAACCATCATTATTAGTATCAGAAGTGCCCTCAGAAATAATATTATCATTTATATTTCTAACAATAGTTGCAGCCTCTTCTGTTCTGGTAGCTACATTTGGACTGCCACTAGATGAAGTATCTGTGGTAGAAACAGTTGGGCTGCCAGTAACAGAAGGGTTACCATCAATTGTAGAAAAAAGATTCTTGTCTTCCTCTTCATCATTGGGACTTTGATACATGACTTTTTCCTCATTATCAAACAAATTAAAAAAATCTAATTGATTTAAAGAAGTAGGTTTTTTATCACAGTTTTCAGAAATCATTTTGAATGGAAAAATGTTCTCATAAAACTTGACATCTCTTGAGAAAAGAAATGTCTTTCTTTCAAGACTATAAAGTTTATAGCCTTTTTTCACATTAGAGTAACCAACAAACACACACTTTTCAGCTCTAGTACTGAACTTATCATCATTGTTTAAAACAGTTGCAAAACTTAAACAGCCAAAAACTTTTAAGTGTTTTAAACAAGGTTCAAATTTAAACAGTTTTTCATAAGGAGTCAAGCCATGTAACACAGAGGAAGGAGTTCTATTAATAAGATAAGTAGCAGTCAAAATGCATTCACTCCACAAATACAAAGGAATTCCCCCCTGAAACATAAGAGACCTAGCAACATTAAGAAGGTGTCTATGTTTCCTCTCAGCAATCCCATTTTGTTGAGGTGTATAAGCCATAGAAGTCTGATGTAATATTCCCTCATTAGTGAACAAAGAACTGATTTTATTATTCACAAATTCACTTCCATTATCACTTCTAATAATTTTTACTTTAGAATCAAACTGAGTTTTAACAATTTGAATGAAATGAAATATATTATCATAAACCTCAGTTTTGGTTTTCATAAGATAAGTCCAAACAGCCCTAGTATAGTCATCTACTATTGTTAAAAAATATTTAAAACCCTCTTTACTTGGAACCCTATAAGGCCCCCAAACATCTAAATGTATAAGTTCTCCAAAAATTCTGGTTTTATGTTCACTAAGAGGAAATGGATTTCTGGTTTGTTTAGCTTTATGACAAATGTCACAAGGCCCCAAATGCTTTTCATTAGACAAATTAAATTTTTTGTAAAAAACAGATAAAGCTGGATCAGCAGGATGGCCAAGTCTCATATGCCATAACAATTTAGATTCAAAAGGAGAACTAACAGAATTGCATACCACATTAGAACACATAGGCACATCATCATACACATAAAGACCACCCTGTTCATTACCAGTCCCCAACAACTTCTTTTGAATTAAATCCTGTAAATAACATTTACTTTCATCAAAACCTACAAAAACTTTATTATCTCTAGCAATTTTATGGACAGACATCAAGTTAACACAGTAATCAGGCACAACAAGAACATCAAATAACACAAGACCATTTTTAAGATGCATATTACCAATTTTCTGAACCAAAGCACTAGTACCATTTGGATGACCAATTCTCAAATTTAACTCAGAAATATCCACAACATTAGTAAGATATTTTTCAGAAAATGTCATGTGTTGATTTGCTCCAGAATCAATAATCCATTGAATAATAGATTTCAAAACATAAGAATTAAAATTAAACCAAGAACTTTTCCAACAATAACTACCTGCCATATTAACTTGAGGACCAGAAGAAGAAGCAGATTTGGTTTCCAATAAACTCAACAACTGATTAATTTGAGCTTGTGACAGAGAAGGAACAGAAGTAGAACCATTAGAAGCATTAGGAGTCACATGAGAGGAGGAGACATTAGAAGAAGTGAGAGAATTATTACTATTAAACCTGTTAAAATTACCAGAAGGTCTCTTATTACCAAGTTGAAAGCATCTATCCACTGTATGTCCAGGTTTATTACAATGAGTACAATGAAAATTAGGATTTGGAGGTCTAAAAACTCTTTGAGCATTGTCAAAAGTTCTTCTGGACTCATAGTTGTTATCAAAAGTTTTCTTAGCATCATAGTTTTGACCAGAATTTTTGTTTTTATTAAAACTTGATTTAGCCACAAAAGCATTAGTTGCAGGTTTATCATTTATCCCTCCTCTATGTGACTCTTCTCTTGAAATAATAGCATAAGCAGTTTTAACAGAAGGCAAAGGTTCTCTAGTCAAAATATTAGATCTCACAGACATATAAACATTATCCAATCCCATCAAAAACTGCATTAACCTCATCAAATCATTATGATTCTTAATCTCAGTTGAAGCATCACAAGTACAAGCAGGCAAAGTAATCATAGCATCATATTGTTTCCACAAAGATGTAAGTTTATGATAATATTCAGACAAAGAAGTACCACTTTGAGTAAGAGAATTGATTTTATGATGCAGATTAAAGATTACAGAACCATCTATCTTATCATATGTATCTTTAAGTTCTTGCCAAACAATAGCAGCATTCTTTGAAAAAATCTGACCCAAATACAATTCTTGAGAGACACAGCCAAGAATCCAATTAAGAACAACAGCATTACATCTATCCCATTGACTAGCAAGCACAGGATTATCCACAGATTTCGAGCAAGTACCATCAATAAAACCAATTTTATTCTTAGTTTGCAGAGCAAGTTCCATAGCACATGACCACACTTTATAGTTATCTGTTCCTAACAACTTGAAACCAATCAAAGGTGTACTAACAGTGTCACTAGCATGCAAATAAAGAGGATCACCAAAATCTAGTTTACTAATTTTAGTTTCATTTATATCAAACTCATTTTCATGATCAGAGTATTCATTATGCACAGAAGCAGGAGGTGTATTCACCATTATAACAAATTGTCACAAATCACACAAAGAAGATAAGAAAAAACAGTAACAATCACAGAAACAATCAAGTAATTACTAGGCTCCCCCTTCCTTAGAAGAGGACCACATACATCAAGATAAACTTGATTGCGTAAGCCAAGTAATTATCACAATCAGATAACAAATAATCACACCAACATAATTATTAGGCAGAAACTAAGAGTAGAGAGAAGAATACAATACAGTGCTATCGGATGAATAAGAAACCCTAATTTACTCTGGATTCACTTAGTCCAGAGATAAATCAGGATCAGAAAATATGAACCCTAATTTTAGGGAAAATATCAGAAGCAGCAGCGGAATACCAGAAATTAGGGTTTCAATCTCAAACCCTAATTTAACCGATCAAAAAACCCCAAAACACAAATCTAGGGTTCCTGATGGAATACGCCCTAGATTTGAAATAGATCTAAAATAAATCGAGTCGACGATCACCACAATGAACCTGTCTCTGATACCATGAACAAATTCAAGATCTAAACATAATCTTCATCAGAAACAAACAATCTTCAATCAACAAGAAGCCAGCAAGTAAATTTATTATTATGAATAGAATATAGAGTCCAGATTACACAACAATTATCTAGATATAAAGATTATATCTAGATCAGAATTACCAGAAATAATATCTTCAAAAATATGAGAGAAAATATCAAAAAATATAAGCAGAATATTATGAAGAGGTCGTAACCCTAATCGACCATCTTGTTGTTTATATACTCCAAGATTTATCTTGACTGCACCCTCTTCTTTTATCTCTTGTCAAAACTGATCCAAACTCTTACATCTTCCAGAATATACACAAATAGCCCTTCAACTTATTTATCTTGTCAAACCTGCATATAACACAATCATGCAATAAGAAAACATGTTTAAGAATAATTTGACATTTCATTTTAACATCCCCCCTCAAATTAATCCTTAAACATGTCTATCAATCCCAATTTATCACAAAGAAAGTTGTGTTGATTTATGCTCAAACTTTTTGTAAAGACATCAGCCACATTAAGTTCTGACTGTATCTTAACAGTGTTTAAAAGACCTGCAGAAATTTTCTCTCTTACAAAATGCAAATCAATTTCAAAATGCTTAGTCCTTTCATGAAACACTGGGTTTGCTGCTATTTGTATAGCTGCCTTACTATCACAGTGAACATCAACAGGAATAGAACAAGTAATACCCAAATCATTCAACAAATGTTTGAGCCAAATTATTTCACAAGTCACTGCTGCTAAAGCCCTATATTCAGCTTCTGCTGAAGACTTAGCAACAGTGTATTGTTTTTTGCTTTTCCAAGAAACCAAAGTATTACCAAAATATATAGAAAAACCAGTGATAGATTTTCTGGTAGTAATACATCTTGCCCAATCTGAATCAACAAAACCAGTAAGTAAGTTATCATTACCTTTCTTGATATGCAATCCTTTACCTGGAGCTTTCTTTAAGTATCTAAGAATCCTTAGACCAAGATCAAAGTGTTCTTGAGTAGGAGCATGCATAAATTGAGAAAGACATTGAACTGAATAACTAACATCTGGTCTAGTTAAAGTCAAATATATCAATTTTCCAATCAATTTCTGATATACAGTGATGTTATCAAGCATTTTACCTTTTTCAGTGAATGGTTTCACTGTTTTATTCATCTCAAGAGGAGTATGCATAGGTTTGCATCCAAGCATACCAAAATCATTCAACAATTCCAAACAATATTTCCTTTGAGAAAGACATAAACCATTTTCAGTTTCTAAAACTTCTATTCCTAGAAAGTATTTTAACTTACCAAGATCTTTGATTTTAAACTTAGAACTTAAAAACATCTTAACATGTTCAATTTCTTTGATACAATTACCAGTAATAACTATATCATCCACATAAACCAAAAGAGCAACAAATTTATCATCAATCTTTCTTGTAAACAAAGAGTAATCAGATTTACTCTGATTGAAACCACATTCAAGTAATGCACTAGACAATTTTGAATTCCATTGTCTAGGTGCTTGCTTAAGTCCATACAAAGATTTATTCAGTTTACACACCATAGAATTATTTCCATTAGAATATCCTTGTGGAATTTCCATATATACATCTTCACACAAATCACCATATAAAAAAGCATTATTGACATCTAATTGAAACAAAGGCCAATTATTATTAACAGCAACAGTGAGTAAGCATCTAACTGTAACCATTTTCACAACAGGTGAAAATGTTTCATCAAAGTCAATACCAACTCTTTGACTATATCCTTTGGCAACCAATCTTGCCTTATACCTCTCAATTTCTCCATTTGCTTTATATTTAATTTTAAAAATCCATTTGCATCCTATAGGTTCTCTATCATGAGGTAAAGTAGTCAAAGTCCAAGTATTATTTCTGTTTAAAGCTTCCATTTCCTCATTCATTGCATTAACCCAATTTACATCTTTAACAGCTTCATAAAAACTTTTAGGTTCAATGCTTTTATTTAAACTTGTAGCAAAACAGAATAGGTCAGGTTTAAGATGAGCATAACTAACAACTTTGTTAAGTGGATATTTAACTTTCCCTTCTAATTGATAATCATTAAGCCTTTTTGAAAGAGTAGTATGCCTAGAAGATCTTCTTAAACCATCATTATTAGTATCAGAAGTGCCCTCAGAAATAATATTATCATTTATATTTCTAACAATAGTTGCAGCCTCTTCTGTTCTGGTAGCTACATTTGGACTGCCACTAGATGAAGTATCTGTGGTAGAAACAGTTGGGCTGCCAGTAACAGAAGGGTTACCATCAATTGTAGAAAAAAGATTCTTGTCTTCCTCTTCATCATTGGGACTTTGATACATGACTTTTTCCTCATTATCAAACAAATTAAAAAAATCTAATTGATTTAAAGAAGTAGGTTTTTTATCACAGTTTTCAGAAATCATTTTGAATGGAAAAATGTTCTCATAAAACTTGACATCTCTTGAGAAAAGAAATGTCTTTCTTTCAAGACTATAAAGTTTATAGCCTTTTTTCACATTAGAGTAACCAACAAACACACACTTTTCAGCTCTAGTACTGAACTTATCATCATTGTTTAAAACAGTTGCAAAACTTAAACAGCCAAAAACTTTTAAGTGTTTTAAACAAGGTTCAAATTTAAACAGTTTTTCATAAGGAGTCAAGCCATGTAACACAGAGGAAGGAGTTCTATTAATAAGATAAGTAGCAGTCAAAATGCATTCACTCCACAAATACAAAGGAATTCCCCCCTGAAACATAAGAGACCTAGCAACATTAAGAAGGTGTCTATGTTTCCTCTCAGCAATCCCATTTTGTTGAGGTGTATAAGCCATAGAAGTCTGATGTAATATTCCCTCATTAGTGAACAAAGAACTGATTTTATTATTCACAAATTCACTTCCATTATCACTTCTAATAATTTTTACTTTAGAATCAAACTGAGTTTTAACAATTTGAATGAAATGAAATATATTATCATAAACCTCAGTTTTGGTTTTCATAAGATAAGTCCAAACAGCCCTAGTATAGTCATCTACTATTGTTAAAAAATATTTAAAACCCTCTTTACTTGGAACCCTATAAGGCCCCCAAACATCTAAATGTATAAGTTCTCCAAAAATTCTGGTTTTATGTTCACTAAGAGGAAATGGATTTCTGGTTTGTTTAGCTTTATGACAAATGTCACAAGGCCCCAAATGCTTTTCATTAGACAAATTAAATTTTTTGTAAAAAACAGATAAAGCTGGATCAGCAGGATGGCCAAGTCTCATATGCCATAACAATTTAGATTCAAAAGGAGAACTAACAGAATTGCATACCACATTAGAACACATAGGCACATCATCATACACATAAAGACCACCCTGTTCATTACCAGTCCCCAACAACTTCTTTTGAATTAAATCCTGTAAATAACATTTACTTTCATCAAAACCTACAAAAACTTTATTATCTCTAGCAATTTTATGGACAGACATCAAGTTAACACAGTAATCAGGCACAACAAGAACATCAAATAACACAAGACCATTTTTAAGATGCATATTACCAATTTTCTGAACCAAAGCACTAGTACCATTTGGATGACCAATTCTCAAATTTAACTCAGAAATATCCACAACATTAGTAAGATATTTTTCAGAAAATGTCATGTGTTGATTTGCTCCAGAATCAATAATCCATTGAATAATAGATTTCAAAACATAAGAATTAAAATTAAACCAAGAACTTTTCCAACAATAACTACCTGCCATATTAACTTGAGGACCAGAAGAAGAAGCAGATTTGGTTTCCAATAAACTCAACAACTGATTAATTTGAGCTTGTGACAGAGAAGGAACAGAAGTAGAACCATTAGAAGCATTAGGAGTCACATGAGAGGAGGAGACATTAGAAGAAGTGAGAGAATTATTACTATTAAACCTGTTAAAATTACCAGAAGGTCTCTTATTACCAAGTTGAAAGCATCTATCCACTGTATGTCCAGGTTTATTACAATGAGTACAATGAAAATTAGGATTTGGAGGTCTAAAAACTCTTTGAGCATTGTCAAAAGTTCTTCTGGACTCATAGTTGTTATCAAAAGTTTTCTTAGCATCATAGTTTTGACCAGAATTTTTGTTTTTATTAAAACTTGATTTAGCCACAAAAGCATTAGTTGCAGGTTTATCATTTATCCCTCCTCTATGTGACTCTTCTCTTGAAATAATAGCATAAGCAGTTTTAACAGAAGGCAAAGGTTCTCTAGTCAAAATATTAGATCTCACAGACATATAAACATTATCCAATCCCATCAAAAACTGCATTAACCTCATCAAATCATTATGATTCTTAATCTCAGTTGAAGCATCACAAGTACAAGCAGGCAAAGTAATCATAGCATCATATTGTTTCCACAAAGATGTAAGTTTATGATAATATTCAGACAAAGAAGTACCACTTTGAGTAAGAGAATTGATTTTATGATGCAGATTAAAGATTACAGAACCATCTATCTTATCATATGTATCTTTAAGTTCTTGCCAAACAATAGCAGCATTCTTTGAAAAAATCTGACCCAAATACAATTCTTGAGAGACACAGCCAAGAATCCAATTAAGAACAACAGCATTACATCTATCCCATTGACTAGCAAGCACAGGATTATCCACAGATTTCGAGCAAGTACCATCAATAAAACCAATTTTATTCTTAGTTTGCAGAGCAAGTTCCATAGCACATGACCACACTTTATAGTTATCTGTTCCTAACAACTTGAAACCAATCAAAGGTGTACTAACAGTGTCACTAGCATGCAAATAAAGAGGATCACCAAAATCTAGTTTACTAATTTTAGTTTCATTTATATCAAACTCATTTTCATGATCAGAGTATTCATTATGCACAGAAGCAGGAGGTGTATTCACCATTATAACAAATTGTCACAAATCACACAAAGAAGATAAGAAAAAACAGTAACAATCACAGAAACAATCAAGTAATTACTAGGCTCCCCCTTCCTTAGAAGAGGACCACATACATCAAGATAAACTTGATTGCGTAAGCCAAGTAATTATCACAATCAGATAACAAATAATCACACCAACATAATTATTAGGCAGAAACTAAGAGTAGAGAGAAGAATACAATACAGTGCTATCGGATGAATAAGAAACCCTAATTTACTCTGGATTCACTTAGTCCAGAGATAAATCAGGATCAGAAAATATGAACCCTAATTTTAGGGAAAATATCAGAAGCAGCAGCGGAATACCAGAAATTAGGGTTTCAATCTCAAACCCTAATTTAACCGATCAAAAAACCCCAAAACACAAATCTAGGGTTCCTGATGGAATACGCCCTAGATTTGAAATAGATCTAAAATAAATCGAGTCGACGATCACCACAATGAACCTGGCTCTGATACCATGAACAAATTCAAGATCTAAACATAATCTTCATCAGAAACAAACAATCTTCAATCAACAAGAAGCCAGCAAGTAAATTTATTATTATGAATAGAATATAGAGTCCAGATTACACAACAATTATCTAGATATAAAGATTATATCTAGATCAGAATTACCAGAAATAATATCTTCAAAAATATGAGAGAAAATATCAAAAAAATATAAGCAGAATATTATGAAGAGGTCGTAACCCTAATCGACCATCTTGTTGTTTATATACTCCAAGATTTATCTTGACTGCACCCTCTTCTTTTATCTCTTGTCAAAACTGATCCAAACTCTTACATCTTCCAGAATATACACAAATAGCCCTTCAACTTATTTATCTTGTCAAACCTGCATATAACACAATCATGCAATAAGAAAACATGTTTAAGAATAATTTGACATTTCATTTTAACACCAACAGATCAAAAAATCAATTTAAATTGAAGGTTTTAACCCAATTTGTTTTTGCAGGATTTTACCATTCGGCGATAAACACCGTTCAAGAAATGAAACGAGCGGAAAATCTTTGGGACTTGGCAACAAGAAGCTACACATCATTTGCAAGTGCAAAGAATAACAACAAACATTTCACAGATGTGGCTGACTTGAACTACCTCATGTCCAAGGCCATTGACAACCCTAGTTTGACACCAAAGTCTTCCTTGCGTACAGCGTTGGTCACTGTGTTTGAAGATCCTGTCATTGAGACGGCTAGTGAGTTGAGCCAAGATCTTCTCCTAGATGATTATGTCGGGTGTGCCTCGGTTCATGGAGTAGGCCCATCCATTGCCATTTTTGATACTATTGTGGATGGACAATTGGATTGTCTTTGTGTTTACCCTTCACCTCTTCATTCCAGGGAGCAGATTCAAGAACTAATTGCAAATATGCAAACCAATCTTGTTGATGGTATTAAAATGGAGGAACAACTTGAATTTTAGGGTTGCATGATCTGTAGTGTTTTTTTTCTTCTTCCTTAACAAAATTGTATTAACTAGCAACAGGCCGGCTAGAGTGATATGGTACCTTTAATTTTGTTGATTGTTTATGTCCAATAATAAGATTAGGTAGTATTTGTTGGTGTAATCTATATTTTCAAATAACAGTTATAGGGAACCGGCAGAAAACTACTCCATTAAAACGTATATCGAAAACCTGAAACAACAGGGACAAAGACATACATATATAGCATGTAGTGTTAAATTATAATACGATACACCTTTGATATACACTCACAGAAACTCACACAAAGTGATTTAGAGAACAAATCTCTTATATGAATGAAACACTCAATTTTCTGATAGATAAAAATACGAATACAGAAGTGAATAAATAAGCAAAACTAAGCTGAAAACCAGGGCCACTACTGCCACTATCCCAACGTCCTACTTTCTAAAGACTCGGTAAACAAAGACTAAGTAAGTAACAAACTCTAACGTGCAAAACATGAGAAGATAAACTTAATCTAATAAAAAGATAAATATAACTAAAATAGGTAGATGCACACACGTGCAAATCTTGAATCCAGCTGGCAAAAGTGAAGTTGCAACTTTTAACACTCCCTCTCAATCTTCACTTGGAACACATCCAATCTTGCTGCAAAATTCCAGTAGCTTTGCCTTTGAGAGAGACTTTGTAAACATATCAGCAACTTGCTTGTTAGTCTCAACCCATTTCATTTCAATATCTCCCTTTAAAACTTTTTCTCTGATGAAATGATAATGCACCTCGATATGCTTTGTTCGAGCGTGAAAGACTGGATTTTCAGCCAACTTGATGGCTGACTGATTGTCACACAACAGCTTTATACCATACGAAATAGGTTGATTCAAATCTTTGAGCAACTGAACCAGCCACATGCATTCTTGAGCAGCCATAGCTGCTGCTCTATACTCTGCCTCCGTCGTTGAAAGAGATACTGTTGGTTGTCTTTTGCTGCACCACGAGATAGGACTCGATCCATACATAAACACATATCCCGTTGTTGATCGCCTTTCATTTAGATCACCTGCATAGTCTGCATCACACATACCCGTTAAAATAGGATTTGGCTCCCTCTTGAACATTATTCCCTTATTCACCGTGCCTTTCACATATCGAAGTACACGCTGAATTGCTAAGTAATGCGGCTTTCGAGGGTCTTGCATGAAACAACTTAGAACTCCAACAACAAATGATATATCCGGCCTAGTAAGCGTAAGATATATCAAACTGCCCACCATCTTTCTATAGACTGTTGGGTCTTTGAGCTCCCTTCCAATACTTGAATACAACTTTATTCCACTGTCAACAGGTGTTAACGCTGCCTTACATGAGACCATGCCAAATTTGTGAAGCATGTCAGTTGCATACTTTTCTTGATGCAAGACTATACCATCTTCCTTATATGACAGCTCCAAACCAAGAAACCTGTCGAGCTTGCCCAAATCCTTCATACGAAAGCGAACACATAAATTTGCTTTGAGTTGAGCAATCTCTGTTGGAACCACGTTAGTGTGACCGTCACTGATCATCTATCCTTCCTGATATGATAATTGACGATAACTGAAATCCCTATGTCTAGTAAATATTCGATGGACGTATTTACTCTTAAAGACGTATTATAGGGTTTCCCATTAGGTGATTGGACTTAAGAGGACTAATGAGGCACGAATTAAACACCAGAGGGACTAAATGTGAAAATATGCTCCTTATATAAATGGAGAGTAATTAACCTAATTTCAGGTTAATCACACACATAATCACAGCCTCCCTAAACACCCCAATTCGTCCTTAATCCTCTATTGAATTCATAAATTCAGAATTCATCAATCCATTCTAAATCAATCATCTTGTTATGGGAACCCGAAATCAATAGCAATCATGCTTTATGCTGTTACAGGTTCCACAGGACGATCTGGATTCCCCGGTACGTGTTTATTACGAATTGAATCATGTTATATTCCAACATGTGGTATCAGAGCCTCGTTACGAAGTTAAACCCTTGATTTGATTCGTTTTCGTACCCTAAATCGCGAACTGAAGAATGCAGAAACTTAAGTTCGTACGCTTCTTACGAACTTAAAGTTCGTTTGAACTCTAAATTCGTTTGAACTCTAAATTCGTTTGAACTCTAAGTTCGTTTGAACTCTAAATTCGTTTGAACTCTAAATTCGTTTGAACTCTAAGTTCGTTTGAACTCTAAATTCGTTTGAACTCTAAATTCGTTTGAACTCTAAATTCGTAAGGAATTACTAAGTTCGTAAGGCTTATTTGTGTACGAAACTTCTGCTCATCTTCGCACTTACTTCCTCACGAACTTTATCTTCGTAAGCTATTTTCGTAAGCTATTTTCGTAAGCTATCTTCGTAAGCTATCTTCGTTGCTTATGTTCGTAAGCTATCTTCGTAAGTTACTTACGAAGATAGTTAACTACTTACGAATTTACTTTTATTACGAAGATAATTAACTTCTTACGAAGTTAATAACTACTTACGAAGATAATCACTACTTACGAAGATAATCACTACTTACGAAGTTAATCACTACTTACGAAGTTAATCCTTATTACGAACTTAACTATCTTCGTACCATGCTTATTTTTCATGGATTACTGATTAACTTAGTTGATTATCAAGTTCGTGCTTATGTTTTACCTTAAAGTTTAAATGGAAAAAATGACCCTTATTTTCAGAAAATAATTTTTTCTGAGGCGTTTTTACCACAGCACTTTAAGGGAAATAAAAAATTTCCACCAGCCAGGGGCTCTGCCCCTTGGACCCCGCCAGGGGCTGCCGCCCCTTGGACCCCGCTTTCCAGGGGCGCTGCCCCCGGACCCCCGTAATGTGTGGGGGCTTCGCACTAATGTACATGGTTTCATCATTTGCGCCCAAAGGTCAAATGTGATTCTCATGTTGCGCTCTTTTCTCTTTTGCATAATTAACACTTAGCATATTAATTCTGCCCAAAGGTGATTTAATATGTTTTGTGTAGCAAAGGGATTCTTTTCATGCCTAATATACACGATTCTTAATTTTGTGCCCAAAGATCAAAAGATAAGCGTTGTGTTGCATGACCCTAATGCTCATGTGTACTTAGATATTAGTTATTTCTGCCCAAAGGTGATGTAACATCTAAGTAGAGCCTTACTTTAGCTTATTGTTTTGGTGTTTACAATAGGCTTACTTATCACTAGCTTCATTAGTATAATGGTCTTAGTCTCATTACCTTTTGAAATCTAATTATGTTGCTATAAGGAACATTATTATTAGCCCTTAGTTAGTTTTAGGCATTACTTTAGTTCCCTTACTTTTATAGACATTACTTAGTTTGCCTTATATAGCTAATCATGTCACTATAATTTCATTACTATTAAGCCTACTTATTTTAGGCATTACTATTATAATCTTCTATTGCTTGTATCATAAATTAATATCCTCCTTATTTCCACTGAAGTACCTAACTTAGGCATTGAGCCACTTACTGATGCAAACTTTGCTTTATGAAAGGATTAATTACCTCTAATTCTGTAGATGATAGACCTTGACTATGTCATTCACCATAATGAACCCACTGCTTTACTGCTAACTCTTCCGCAGCTCAGAAAGCGAATTTTTTTAATAAAGTGGGATAGGGCGAATCACTTGTCAATAATGATGGTCAGAAACTTCATCAATCATAGTTTCCGAGGGAATGTATAAGGCGTTTGCAAGTAGCTTAAATACAAAGGAAATAGCAGTGCTTGTGAACACATAATGTAAATGACTGACATGACTCATAAGCTTAAGAGTCCAAAAAAATGGAAGTCTATGACAATTTTCTTTTGCATTTTAATGACCTCATTGCTTGCTCATTTCGACTCCTTCAAAATTAATTTTAGCGCTGTGAAGGATAAATGGTTGATGAGTGAACTAATAGCAATGTGTGTGCAAGAAAATGGTCGCCTTAAGTTGGGCCAACCTTAAGTTGTTCATCTTAGTACCACTGCTAATTCCATTAAGAGGAAAGATAAAAACAGTAATAAAAACTGCAAATAAAGTTCAAAGGATAATCATGGTGCTACTACCTCTAGCATTAAGTCCTTGACAAGCAATCCTAACTGCAAATTATGATTGCCCTAAAATCAAGGAGTAGCTAGCTAAGAAAGGTAACTTAATTTTGTAATATTTGATTCTTTTATGTTTGATGTACTTATCAATACATGTGTGAGTGATTCTAGTTTTATACAAGGATTCCATGCAATCTAGAAACTATCAAATGACCAGAGAAAGCCTAGAGTTGGAAGGGTTGATCTCCTATATGTCGAAACCATGGAGACTTATGATTTACATATAAACAATGGAAAGTGTATTAGACTAGTAGATACCTTATGTGTATCGAGAATTTCTCGAAACCTTGTATCTGTTTTTTTTGGTCTAAGACCTTGAAGGTTATGTAATAATTCATGGTTATGACGAGATTGCCATTACTCATAATAATGCATTACGTGGTCCTAGTTTCTTGAATGGAATGTTGTATAAGTTAGAACTAGATCATAATTTCTCACAGTCTTTGTTGTCTCCTAATATTGATGACATAACTAAAACAAAGACAAAATCACCTAAATAATTAGAGAATTCCTCCATAATGTGGCATAAATATCTTAGCCACATATCACGAGTTCGCGTGATACGACTCATAAAGGATGAAATATTACATTCTCTTGACTTTAGTGATTTTGAAACATGTATTTACTGCCTCTAAGGTGAGATGGCTAAAGGGAATAAGAAAGGAGATACTAAAAGTTCCAACTTGTTGGAAATAATTCACTCTGACGTTAAGTGGCCCCTATCCCGCATTCATTTCAGGACATGCATCATTTATTACATTCATTAACGATTATTCACGTTATATGCACCTAAATCTGATCTGAACCCTTAGAGACTTTTATTGATCTTAAACCTTTGGTTTAAAACAAACTTGATCGTAAAAATAAAAGTTGTGAGATCAGATAAAGAAGGTAAGTATTATGGTAGACATACTGATATTGGTGAAGCTCATGGTCTTTTTCCATAACTTTTTAAAGGAACAAGACATAAGTAACCAATACACCATGTCAGGTTCTCCTCAACAAAATGTTATGTTGCTAAAAGGAGAAATAGAACCTTAATGAACATGGTGAAGAGTATGCCTTTTCAACACTAACTTACCAACTTTCCTTTGGACTAAGGCCTTAAAACAGCTTCTCATATACTCAATAAAAGTTCCATTAGAATCTGTCCCTAAGAGTCCTGGACAGAAAGGAATCTGAGTCTAAAATATATGAAAGTATGAGGCCGTCATGCCGAAGCATAAGTCTGTAACCCTAACTTATCGGTTATTAGTTTTACTGTCTTTTCTAAACTACTAGCATTATTGACACGCATCATGCCACGTTTCTCAAAGACTAAGAGATCAGTGGGAGCACGACAAATCATAACTTAAGATTTGCTATAAGTACAAGAAGCGGGGGAACCACTCGTCGGTTATTATTACTCCTCCGATAACTCCTCTTGTACTCAACGCTGCTCCTAAAATCACTGATCCACCTTCTCCAAATCAGAATCCTAATCCTCCTAATTATGATACTACTAATGATAAAGCATCTTATTAAATAATGCTAAAGCAAAGCATCTTACTATTAATGCTATTAATGCTAAAGCATCTTCCTTACTCAACCTGAAAATCAACTCAGGAGATCATCTAGGTCACGCAAGGCCATAACTTTTGATGATTTCATAACTTATTTAACTGAAGTTGAGACATTGGAAAGCTTACTGATCCTACCTCTTATTAAGAAGCCATTATTAGCGATCAGGCCACATAGTGGAATGAAGCTGTAATTTGAAAGCTCAATTCCATATAGCATAATGACGTTTGGGACTTGGTTGAATTTCTTGAAGAATCCAAACCTATAAGTTGTAAATGGATCTTCAAAACCAAATTAGACCCGAAAGGAAACGTCAAACGCTATAAGGCCATAACTAGTTGCGAAAGGGTTTTACTCAAAAGGAAGGAATCGATTATCAAGAGACTTTATCTCCTGTCTCATAAAGATTCCTTAAGGATTATCATGACATTAGTAGCTCATTATGATTTAGAGTTACATCAGATGGATGTCAAAACCACTTTCCTGAATGGAAACTTGCAATAAGACGTATACATGTGAACCTATAATTCCAGAAGGTAAATGGCACATGGTCTGCAAGTTGAATAAGTCCATATACGGGTTGAAGCAAGCATCACTTAAAATGGTACCTTAAGTTTAATAAAGTCATAAAAGGACAAGACTTTCTAAAGAATCAAGTGGATCTTTGCACCTATCTCAAGATCAGTGGGAGTAAATTTACAATCCTTGTTTTGCACATGGATGATATTCTTGCAAGTAACAACTTGGATATGTTGCATGAGTCGAAGCGTTTACTTTTTCGCAGAATGTCGACATAAAAGATCTTCGTGATGCCTCTTATGTTATAGGTATCGAAGTACATCGAGATAGGCGTAATGATGTTCTGGTTCTTTCTCAAAAGACTTATATTGAACACATCTTAGAACGCCATAACATGCAGCACTACACACCCACTATAACTCTAGTAGTAAAAGGAGACGTATGTGATTGTTTCCAAAGTCCAATCATTGAGATAAAATAGGAGCAAATGAGGATGATACCTTACTTATAAGTAGTTGGGAGCATTATGTACGCTCAGGTCTGTACTCATCTAGATATCGATTATATCGCCGGTATGCTTGGGAGTTACTTATCTAATCCCGAATTAGCACACTGGAAAGCGGCTAAAAGGTTTTACGATATCTGCTAAGGACCAAAGACTACACATTAACTTATAGAAGAGGTGACAACTTAGAAGTAGTAGGATGTTTTAATTCCAATAAGAAATCTACTTCTGAATGTATATATTTATGGTTAGTTGGCAAACCTATCTTTTGACGGAGTCATAAGTAGAAACTGACTGCAACGTCTACCATGATGTCTGAACGTTTATAATTTCATGTCATGGGATGTTGTTAAAGAACTTAGTCAGTGGACTCGAAAATCGTCAACTTTATTTATAGACCATTGAAGCTTTACTGTGATAACTCAGCTACCGTAACTTGCTTGAACAGTAACAGTTCAACTGGCGCTGAGATGTATCTTGATACAAAGTTTCTGTTTGTATGTAAACAGATTGAGGAAAATGTTCTTTGTATTGAGTACATAAGTACACATAAGATGCTACTGGATCCAATGACCGAAGGTCTCCTCCTAAAAATCTTCGTAGGATACGTATCGAAGATGAGGCTTACTAAAGGACCTATTATGATAGCATGTTGTACTTGTTGGTCATTATTATTATTATGTTAATGAAAATTTTTCCTCCTTATTCAGATTTTGTTTGTCTATTAGTTACACTTTGAGCTCATAATAGTGTAAAGACGTTATATAACAAAATTTGTCTTAGTCAATTGATCATTGCTTATTAGTTTTAAATTTGAGTCATAGTTTGACTAGTGGGGGTCCTGAGTTGATGTTCTTCTCTACGACTGTACTTATTGGCTATGATTTCGGTTTAAAACAAAAATGAGTATTATCCCGGCCGGACTTATTAAATGCTCATAGATAAATGATCGCTCGGTCAAGTGGGAGAATGTTGGAACCACGTTAGTGTGACCGTCACTGATCATCTATCCTTCCTGATATGATAATTGACGATAACTGAAATCCCTATGTCTAGTAAATATTCGATGGACGTATTTACTCTTAAAGACGTATTATAGGGTTTCTCATTAGGTGATTGGACTTAAGAGGACTAATGAGGCACGAATTAAACACCAGAGGGACTAAATGTGAAAATATGCTCCTTATATAAATGGAGAGTAATTAACCTAATTTCAGGTTAATCACACACATAATCACAGCCTCCCTAAACACCCCAATTCGTCCTTAATCCTCTATTGAATTCATAAATTCAGAATTCATCAATCCATTCTAAATCAATCATCTTGTTATGGGAACCCGAAATCAATAGCAATCATGCTTTATGCTGTTACAGGTTCCACAGGACGATCTGGATTCCCCGGTACGTGTTTATTACGAATTGAATCATGTTATATTCCAACAATCTCTTCCTCTGCATCTCCAGTAATGATTAAATCATCCACATAAGCCAACACTATCACAACTTTGTCGCCTATTTTCTTGACAAATAAGCTAGCATCTGCATGAGTTAAAACAAAACCATTTAACTCTAAAAATTCAGCAATCTTACCAAACCAAGCTCTCGGTGATTGCTTTAATCCGTAAATAGCTTTCCTCAATTTGCAAACGTATTCAGGGTGTTCCTTGCTTTCAAAACCACTCGGTTGATCCATGTAGATCACATGATCAAGCTCACCATAAAGGAATGCATTATTGACATCCATTTGTGCCAATTTCCATCCTTTACTTACCGCTACAGCTAACAGAACCCGGATTGACGTCAACTTAGCCACTGGACTGAATGTTTCTTCAAAATTGACACCATATTCTTGAGAAAAGCCACGAGCTACCAGTCTTGCCTTAAACCGCTCCACAGATCCATCAGCTTTCTTTTAAGTTTATACACCCACTTGCAGCTAACCGGCTCTACATCAGCGGGTTTTGGAACCAATTCCCACGTTTCATTCTGATGCAAGGCAGACATCTCCTTCTCCATTGCTTCTTGCCATTCTTGTTTCACACAAGCTTCTTCATATGTGCTTGGTTCTGCCCAAAAATCCTCAACAATAGCAACATTAGCATATTTTGCATTAGGTTTGCGTACCCTTTCTGATCTTCTTGGACCAGATTCAACTTGTTTGTCGGTTTCACGGTTTGTATCACTTTGCTCCCCATCATCTTGATCTACCAGAACATCTTCAACATACAGATCACCTTTGTTAAAACCCAAAGTAACTTCTGAGTTTTTAAGATCCTCCTTGATCTGATTAGTGTCGGGGAGTACTTGATTTTCAGGGGACCACCAGGATGATTGTTCATCAAAGATGACATTCCTTGATACATAGACCTTCCCACTATTAGGATCACAACAGCGCCAACCTTTCCTCTGCTGATCGTACCCTACAAACACACACCGAATGGCCTTTCTCTCCATCTTGTGACGGAGATGAGCAGGTACAAAAACGTAACATACACAACCAAATACACGTAGATAACTTACATTGGGCCTGGTTGTCGTTAACTTTTCATATGGTGAAACATAATTGAGATTTTGTGAAGGTACTCGATTGATCATAACAAGCAGCTCGCATTGCTTCAGCCCAGAATCTACCAGGCATATTCTTGTCATGCACAAAACTCTTAGTCACCTCTCCTAGGTGTCGATTCTTCCGTTCTGAAATCCCGTTTTGCTGAGGAGTGTTAGGACAAGTCAGTTGCCTTCGTATCCTCTTCTGCTTCAGATAGTTACTGAATTCATGGGATAAATATTCTCCCCCATTATCAGAACGTAAACACTTTATTTTGCGACCAGTCATCAACTCAGAATCAATCTCAAATTCCTTGAATTTTGAGAACACTTCGCTTTTCTCTTTCATGAAATAAATCCAAACAAAGCGAGAAAAATCATCGATGAATGTAACCATAAACTTCATACCTTGCATCGACGATTGCTTGACCGGGCCAAATACATCAGAGTGAACGAGTTGCAATGGTGTAATTGATCGGTGCTTTGACGATTTGAAGGGCAGTTGGGTAGCCTTGCCGTATTGGCAACCTGAACACACAACATTTTTGTTTACCTCGAGATTGGGCAGACCTTTAACTAAGCCCTTCTTCACAATTAATCCCAATTTTTCAAACCCTATATGCCCCAATCTTTGGTGCCACAACTCAGCCGATTGCTTTCCCTTTGTCTTCTCTACATATGGTGACTCAACATTGAGAACATACACCGTCTCCGTTTTGCGACCTTGGAGTATAGGTGTTGATGGAGTCTCAAATTCTTTGAATACCTTGACATCTTTTGGACCGAGTAGAACATACAAACCATCATCAGTCATTTGTGGGACTGAGATCAGATTTTTCTTCACTCCAGGTACATGATAGACATCTCGTAGAGTTAATTCTCTCTTATTGCTGCTCGATGGAAACACCACATCACCAATGTGAGCAATGGGGTGTTTCGAATTATCTGCAATCACAACTACCCTACTGCCACCATATTTGATTGGGTTCTGAAGTCGGTCCTTTTCTCCGGTTAAGTGATTTGATGCACCCGAATCCACGATCCATTCATCCAAACTGTTTTTCTTCTTTTCTGTACTTGCTGTAAACGCGACTACATCTTCAGTTTGAGCTACTAGTGCCTCGACATCCCAACCATCCTCTTGATCCACCGTGGCTGTATTGCCTTCTTCATTGACCTTCACTCGACAGTTTCTTGCTATGTGACCCTTGTATCCACATTTATAACACTTAAAGGAAGGTTTCTTCCCGTAAGTTTTTCGATCATCGGGTCGTTCCCCTCGATCTGAATCAGCATGCTTCTTTTCACTTTGGTCAGAACGCTTGTACCTGTCGTTGTATCGGCTAGGTCCCCGATGTTTGTTGTTTGACCTGGACTTGGCTTTGCCCTTCTCAGCATAGAGAACTTCATCTTCGTTCTTAGATGTCGATCCAATCGACATGTTTCCCATTTGCTTGGCTAAGGATTCTTCACTTGCCAAAAGATTCTCAAACTCAACCAACGAAGGTTGAGTTGGCCACCCTTGGATAGCACCCACATAGGATCTGAATTCTGGTCTTAGACCATGGATAATGATCCTTTTGATACGAGGATCAGCAATCTTTGATTCAGCATCCAATTCTCCAATCTCCCTGCACAGCGATTTGACTTTATGGAAATATTGAGGAATCGTAAGATCCCTCTGTGATATAGACAACACTTCATTCTCAAGCAACTGCAACTTTGCATCGTTTTTCTTTGAGAATAAAGTCTTCAGTGCATCCCAAGCTTTTTGGGTGTGGTGAAATCTCTTATGTGCTCAAGCAACTCTTCATCTATGGTTGTTTTGATGATAAACAACGCCTTGCCTGCCTTCACACGCCACTTGTGTATAGCATTGTTGGTGTCAATCGTGGGTTCCTTGGTGTTTTCTCTATCTACAACGTCCCAGAGATCTTGCCCAAGAAGGTAAGAACTCATACACGTTGACCACGAATTATAGTTGGAATTACCCAACTTCTTTACACCACCGATAGCCTGGAACTCGGACATCTCTTCTTCAACAAGGTGGCTCTGATACCACTTGTTAAATTATAATACGATACACCTTTGATATACACTCACAGAAACTCACACAAAGTGATTTAGAGAACAAATCTCTTATATGAATGAAACACTCAATTTTCTGATAGATAAAAATACGAATACAGAAGTGAATAAATAAGCAAAACTAAGCTGAAAACCAGGGCCACTACTGCCACTATCCCAACGTCCTACTTTCTAAAGACTCGGTAAACAAAGACTAAGTAAGTAACAAACTCTAACGTGCAAAACATGAGAAGATAAACTTAATCTAATAAAAAGATAAATATAACTAAAATAGGTAGATGCACACACGTGCAAATCTTGAATCCAGCTGGCAAAAGTGAAGTTGCAACTTTTAACATGTAGATATGTAATCATACATGAAATCGTACTGCAACAAAGACCGATACACCAACAAAGATAGTCTCATATATTAATTTAGTTTGAATAGTAAAATTGCTGACGAATTATGTGTTTGAATATGCAACTCTAAATTTGAAGCTTTTTGTCCATTTTAATACCTTCAAGAAGGTGAAACTTCATGCTTTCAAGCAGTTCTTGTATCTGTTGTCTTGAATGTAGGGGTGCAGGGTAAACACATGCACAATCAAACAGTCCATCTCTTACGGTATCAAAAAGGGCAATGGATGGACCTACTCCATGAGCCGAGGCACACCCAATATAATCATCAAGTCCAAATTCTCGTTCGGCATCACTAGAAGTCTCGATGACAGGATCCTCAAAGACGCTTACCAAGGACGTTCTCAAGGAAGACGAAGGGGTCAAACTGGGGTTTTCAATGGCTTTAGTCATGAGAAAGTTTAAGTCAGCCATATCTGTGAAATGTTTGTTGTTGTTCTTTGAGTTTTCAAAAGCCATGTAGATCTTAGTTGCCAAGTCCCATAAGGTTTCTTCTCCTTTCACTTCATGACTATTTGAGATAGCAGAATGGTAGAATCCTGACATATATATTCGGCCGCGTAAAATAAATACATGAATTATATATACATGAATATAAAATACGAACATATAATAAAACCACAAGAGTATAGAGATCGATGAATCAAACATGAAATGTTCGGTGATAAATATCCAACTACTCTTCAAGAATTTCTGTTCCACATTTATTGAAAAGCATCATTTATTTGGAGTTTGAAAATATATATATGAAGTGTTGGTTCATTAAAAGCAACTACAACGTGTTCGTATAATGTATGTTTGGTAATACAGGTAGAGGTATTTATGAATGAACTTGTGATCAATCATATGTCATGTTTATACCACATCATATATGTTTCCATATATTTTGAAACTAAAGTACTTCATCTCTTCTGGTTCAAATTTAACTTGAAAGATTTTACTTTGAGGAACCTCTTGTACGAAACTACTCGTAACACGTCGAGCAATTTGATAGTAATATATATATATTACAGAAAATTAGCCAAATATTGGGATTGAACCCTAGGTTAATTTAGAGACATAAGCCTCTATCTGGTGGCCTAACCCCACATTGGCAACGCTTTTTAGGGAATTGAGTGTACCGAATTCATGGATGGACAGAGCAGGTTGGAGATATGAGCGGCAATCATTTAGGAACACCACTCCATATTTCTTCCCATGGTTGCTACTAGGACGCCGCTTGGAGGAATAGGCGGCAAGCAGTGTCGCGGCTGCCAATGCTCCACTTAACTTTATTCCTCTTAGTTTGCAACCCTATAAAATTGACAGAGTAGTTGTAAACATGACAAAAATCTCCTTGGTAAAACATGATTGCACCGGAGAATTGCTTAAGAAGCAAATTTGATTTCATCAATAAGTTATACAACGATTTGCGATAAATAAACAAATATATTAATTGTACTTAAAGTCTTAATTTTGTAGATTTTCTTGCGATAAAAAATTAAGTTTATGAATTAGGGATCAATAGTGTAATCAGAGAAGGATCCAGAAAATTTATCCTGGGAGGGTAAATTTAGAACGTTAATTTTACGATTTGTATGTATTCATTATATTTATCAATTTTCCATTTATAGAGGCAAAATTAGCATGGTTGGATCAGTGTTAAACACCATGACCTCTGGAGACAGAGGTCATGGGTTAGATCCAAATCTCATGCAAAGGTTGGAGCTAGGGTCTTTTCTACCATTTAGGTAGAAAATAGAAGTAGCCTCTCTACTTAGGTAGAGGTAAGGTTTGCCTACATTTTAATCTCCACCGTACACCGTCGAGGTATTGAGACTCGAAACCCGTGAAAGGTGGCGCCGAAAGTTTCTTTATTGTATTTAAATTGGACCGTGCCCCCAAGCTGTTTGAAAACTTATTTGTATGTGGATAGTATCATTTCTCTAAATCCCAGGGGTATACGTTCTCTTAAGAATCTTAACAATCAAATCATACAGTTGGCAAATTCTATAGCGGTAAAAAGTTTAAGCGCCAGTATATATCTACATTTGTACCAACTATCATTAATATATTTGCAGGAATTACATCTATTTATATGAAAAGAAACAGGAACTTTAATAAGATGGACATGATTAAAGGCTCTTCAGAAATGGTTGGTACAATATATGTTAATGAAATGGGTAATGCTAGCTAAGTAGCTAGTACATGTAGTTGAAGGCAGGGGAACTTAAACCACAAACGACATAACTTAGGCATCTGACATATAACGGCATTATATATATGTTACTCGTATTATATCACGGTAACATCATATGAGTTTTGTTCATTTGAGACTTGAATTTTCGTTGGAAACTAGGGGACAAATCTTGACCATTGGATTATCCCCTCAAAAATAAATCCCCACCCTTTATATCCCTCCCCTCCCCTTCCCCTCGTCTCCTTCCTCCCACCAAACACACATACACACACACACACACACACACACACAATCTGACTCTCTCTCCCCCGCTTTTCCGGCAACGGCTCTCCGGTGACGGGATCTTGAACCAATGGTGAACAGTTACCACGGCGGCCGGAAAAGGTAATAGTGGCTGGAAAATGCAACAACTTCGCCGGAAAACTTCAAACGCCGATAAAACTTTCGTTCCTTCGAATTAGAACATCACACTTACACCAAAACACTCACAATCACACCGCGAACAAACCCTGACCAGAAATTAATCCGATCTATACTCGCCGGAAAACTTAAAAAACTCACCGGAAAAATTAAAAACACTATAGCTTTGTTGTTTCTTCGAATTAATGCATGAAACTTGTACCAAATCACTCAGAAACACATTCCGCACAAACCCTAGCCAATAAACACTGTTTTCGAGCTCGCCGGAAAAATCACAGTGTCGCCGTAAAAATCACATTCCACCATCTCTTGGATCGCCGCCCATCAAATCCATACCATTCCCATATGCGTCCCTTGACGGTCAGTTTAGAACGGATAAGGGCCTCTGGCCCGTTCCGTATCCACCCGAAAACAAAATTGATTAGCCGGAGAAGTCGCCGGAGAAGATTCGACGGCGTTAGTGTCTTAGTGATTACCAATCAAGCTTGATTGGCTTGACCAATCAAATATGATTGGACAATGTCGCCGGAGTAATTCACCGGAGTAACCAATCAAGCTTGATTGGCTTGACCAATCAAATATGATTGGACAATGTCGCCGGAGTAATTCACCGGAGTAACCAATCAAGCTTGATTGGCTTGACCAATCAAATATGATTGGACAATGTCGCCGGAGTAATTCACCGGAGTAATTCACCGGAGTAACCAATCATGTTTGATTGGATTTTGATGATTGTTTGATCCAAGGGCTTAGATTAGTCCCTTGGTTTCCACCATTTTTTAAGGATCCATATGAATACAACCCAACATCATATACTTGTTTAATTTACTTTTTTTTCTTATTTTATGAAAGCCCCTGTATAATAACCCGTCCCAAGTTAGAATAAGAAAAGAAGTTTGACTGTTTGAGACTCTTATGAACAAGAAGCTGTGAAAAATATCAATATGGAGTATATCTTATTTATTGTATACGTATAAAACGAAGGAGGCTTTCCCTTTTTAACTGAGATGTACGGTGGCCTAACGGGGACATCTATGTGACCGTTCACTACAAGAATATTGACATTTAGCGAGGAACTTCTATAGCAAGGACAATATGTCCTCACTAAAGCTCACTAAAAGACAAAAGAAGTGGGTCAAGTTGTTTATCTAGTTTGACCAGACATTTAGCAAGGACTATGTCCTTCATACATTTTTTAATTTTTTGTTTTATCATTTAATGTTGTTGTTACAAAGCCAACAGATAAATAAATGGGACCAGATCAATAGCAAGGACATAGTTCTCACTATATGTTTTATTTATTTATTTATTTACGTTTCTACCCATCCTACCCCTGGTCACCCCGAATATGTAGGACGTCTGACTGCTAGGCCACCTAGCATGATGGTGGTGAATTTGTAGTATGCATATAACTTAAAAATCAATAGAAACCAATAAATTAAGCTAGGTAATTAAGAGCAAGTAGTGAAATTGAAGTATAACTTACAGCCAACAGCATATGAGTTTCATGTGCATTCATCTTTAATCTCAAAACCTCTGAATACCTAGGAGATTTCACATCCTTAAACTTCAAATTTGTGAGCCTAAGTGAGTTAACCGAGTACGACAACATGTCCTTCCCATGTGCCCAAAGTGTTTTCTTAGCCTTCCCAATAGGAACAAGTTCCTCTATTCCAACATTACCTTTCTCTTTGTAATGCCCTGCTGCACCTCCTTCTTTCTCCCCCATGGCTTCCTTGAGCTCCTTAAGCAACGAAACAGCCGTGGTTCGGTCACATATCCCCGCGTGTAGCCTCAACACCAACACCCATTTTTTGTCTGGCAATGCGTAGACGTTAGCAAACCATAAATGCAACCCTCCCATGCTCAACGAACGGCTACTGATATCGGACCATTCGTTGATGTTGAGTTCATGCTCGAGAATCACGTGTAAAGGCGAGAGGGATGCGTTAGAGCCCTGGCTCATGAGGGTTTGTAAAAGTTCGGTTGTTTTCGACTGGCTCATGATGTTAAGGCGAAGGTGAGGGATAGGTGGATTGATGATGAAACAAGTATTGCCTGTTGAGGTGTTTTTGTGTAACATGGTATTGAGGTTAGGATGGTCATTTTGGAGTTTTTGAAGGGCTTTTTTGAACTTTGGAATGTCTGGTTCCTTTGAAATTTGGAGAGCCAATGTTGTAATCCCAGTTCCACCAGCCACTGCTTTGCACCAGTTTTGTTCTGTCCCCCCTAACAATCTTGTGTTGTTCTCAAGTTTTCTTGGAGCATCACCCATTTCTATATCTATATGTGTGTATGTATAAATGTAAAGAAATTATGATTTTAAAAAATCTTTACACTTTTAAATGTGAACTTTTTCACATATTTTTAAGTGTAAAAATATTTGACATTTTTCACACATTTAAGTATGAACATTTTGTTAATACATTTATAAATGTAAAGAAATTATGATTTTAAAAAATCTTTACACTTTTAAATGTGAATTTTTTCACATATTTTTAAGTGTAAAAATATTTGACATTTTTCACACATTTAAGTATGAACATTTTGTTAATACATTTATAAATGTAAAGAAATTATGATTTTAAAAAATCTTTACACTTTTAAATGTGAATTTTTTCACATATTTTTAAGTGTAAAAATATTTGACATTTTTCACACATTTAAGTATGAACATTTTGTTAATACATTTATAAATGTAAAGAAATTATGATTTTAAAAAATCTTTACACTTTTAAATGTGAATTTTTTCACATATTTTTAAGTGTAAAAATATTTGACATTTTTCACACATTTAAGTATGAACATTTTGTTAATACATTTATAAATGTAAAGAAATTATGATTTTAAAAAATCTTTACACTTTTAAATGTGAATTTTTTCACATATTTTTAAGTGTAAAAATATTTGACATTTTTCACACATTTAAGTATGAACATTTTGTTAATACATTTATAAATGTAAAGAAATTATGATTTTAAAAAATCTTTACACTTTTAAATGTGAATTTTTTCACATATTTTTAAGTGTAAAAATATTTGACATTTTTCACACATTTAAGTATGAACATTTTGTTAATACATTTATAAATGTAAAGAAATTATGATTTTAAAAAATCTTTACACTTTTAAATGTGAATTTTTTCACATATTTTTAAGTGTAAAAATATTTGACATTTTTCACACATTTAAGTATGAACATTTTGTTAATACATTTATAAATGTAAAGAAATTATGATTTTAAAAAATCTTTACACTTTTAAATGTGAATTTTTTCACATATTTTTAAGTGTAAAAATATTTGACATTTTTCACACATTTAAGTATGAACATTTTGTTAATACATTTATAAATGTAAAGAAATTATGATTTTAAAAAATCTTTACACTTTTAAATGTGAATTTTTTCACATATTTTTAAGTGTAAAAATATTTGACATTTTTCACACATTTAAGTATGAACATTTTGTTAATACATTTATAAATGTAAAGAAATTATGATTTTAAAAAATCTTTACACTTTTAAATGTGAATTTTTTCACATATTTTTAAGTGTAAAAATATTTGACATTTTTCACACATTTAAGTATGAACATTTTGTTAATACATTTATAAATGTAAAGAAATTATGATTTTAAAAAATCTTTACACTTTTAAATGTGAATTTTTTCTACACATTTTAAATGTGATCAAGTTAAAAAATTTATTCACACATCGTTAAAAGTGTATATTAACCTTTATATTAAAAAAAACAGAATAACCTATATGTATCATTAACTATAGAAAAAAAAAAAAAAAAAAAAAAAAAAAAAAAAACATTAAAACCAATTAAACTCTGATCAGAAGTTAGGTGTTTTACTTTAAATGGTAAAAATATATTAATTGTTCACATCTTGAATTGTGAAGTCAAATTGTAACACCAAAATTTTTGACATGAAAAAGTGTGTAAAGATATTAGTTGTTATAACATTTTTCACACATTTAAGTATGAACATTTTGTTAATACATTTATAAATGTAAAGAAATTATGATTTTAAAAAATCTTTACACTTTTAAATGTGAATTTTTTCTACACATTTTAAATGTGATCAAGTTAAAAAATTTATTCACACATCGTTAAAAGTGTATATTAACCTTTATATTAAAAAAAACAGAATAACCTATATGTATCATTAACTATAGAGTTAATTACATTTTTCGTCCCTGTGGTTTGTACCAACTTTCACAGACCGTCTCTGAGTATCCGAAATTACACGTTTCGTCCCTATGTATGGAACTCCGTCAACGCTTTTAGTCCACTACCCAAACGGACGTTAAGTTGGGGGTCACGTGAGTTGCACGCAGAGGGTAAAATGGTCAGAAATTTTTACAGGGACCAAAAGTGTAATTTTCAATCTTATATACTTATACACACACAAGATCTGGAAACATACATATATATATACACAGTTACCAACTTACCACCACTCACTCACTGCACCATCACCCCTAATCACCGACATCATCTATCACCACCCCTCTCTCTCTCTCTTCGAAGCTCCGGCGACCCAGTCGCCGCCTCTCTCTTCACTGATACGACAACCACCAACTACAGCACTATCATCCATCAATAGCCATCTCCAACCACCGCGCACTATCATCCATCAATAGTCATCTCTCTTCGCAAGGAAACGGGATCAAACTCGGAATCGGCAGTTCAGGCAGTCGAGTCGACTGGAATCGGTCCAAAACTCGGTCAACATCGGTCAACGATCAAACTCCGGCCAAATCAATTAAGATCCGGCCAAATCACTATTGAATCTGAAGTTTCCGGCCAAAACAGTGTTAAATCTGATGTTTCTGGCCAAGAATACGGAAGTTTTTAAGACAAATCCGGCGTTTTTATGAAGATTAAAGAAAAGATGAAGAAAATAGAAAGGACAAAAGTGAGGTGCGTCTGGGAAGTACGACCCCCATCTATGGACTATGGCCCCCCTTTTTTTTATTACTAATATAGATTATTATTAGTATTATCAGCAGAAACTTGTATGAAAATGGTAGAAAATCACTTTTGATGAAGCCACATGTGATCTCTTTTTCCAGCCATGAATGATCGTCATTTTTCCCCAATTATCTTATATTATTAATTTATTATTATTATATCACATGTTATTGGTATTGTAAACAAGTTAGATTCCATCTCCAGATTATGTATATAGAAAGTGATTTTTAGATTTAATTGATGATAATCATTCTTAGATATGGTTTGTAGATTTAAGATTTATAGGTTTTCAGATTTGGGTTAATTCATGATTGAGTTAATTTGTTATATGGGATGGTTCACGGTGGTGGCTGAGTATATATACGTATTTAATTTTAGATGTATGAATGTCGGGTAGTTGTTATGTTGGCGATGGTTCACGGTTATGAATGTCGGAGGTGGCGATGGTTCAGGTGATATGCATATGGTTTATTGTTTTTGTTGTAATTTTTTCATTAACAAATCAAAAAAATACAAGTTTTACACTTTTGGTCCCTATAAAAATTTCTGACCATTTTGCCCATGGTGTGCAACTCACGTGACCCCCAACTTAACGTCCGTTTGGGTAGTGGACTAAAAGCGTTGACGGAGTTCCATACATAGGGACGAAACGTGTAATTTCGGATACTCAGGGACGGTCTGTGAAAGTGGGGCAAACCACAGGGACGAAAAATGTAATTAACTCTTAACTATATAACCTTATATGTGTATGCTTAAAGTCACTAAAGGATCAGAGATATAATTCTGTTTTACAAATTTATCTTAGAAACACCTAGTTATATGTTAAAGCACTCTCAATCGCCGTCGCCACCACCACCTTGTTGTTTTGCATGTGTTTCCCTCTTGTTTCTTTGATATCGGTCCGTTTAGTGTCTACTTTACTGGCACGTGCATGATGAAAAAATAATCTTTTATCTCTTTAGTATTGGCGAAATTTTACAGACATACTTAATGGATTTTCTTCTAATTTCTTTCTTTCTTCATCGGATGTAATTTATTTTTTCAACCACCAACCGCTACTCGCCTACTCATTTCATTTTTTCACCATTTGTAATTTAATTTTGATCCAACAAGCTAATCTATACTACATAATAAAAAGAATAGCCCCCATGTTGAAAGTTACATGGGGGGAAATGTCCAAACTACCCTCCACAAAAAAACTATCCCCTTTTCATTTGTAGTCATTCACACACACGCAACTCTCTCTCAATCTCTCTCTTTCTCTCATTTGCACTCTGTTAATGGTATTCTGTGCAACGCGCGAGTACCATGCTAGTACCAAAGAATATTTAAAGGCCATGGGAGTGTATCTCCTCCTTTCACTATCGACCATTTCCCTTCCCTTTTCTCATACAAAGAATACCAATCCCCTTCCCCCTCATCCCATATTTATGTTCTTTTTCTTTTATAATTGTAGATAATCAAATAAGTTTTTTCATACCCTTTTAGATCATTCATACTGAAATTATTCCTCGTCCTGTAGTACATGGAAATTGACTTAAGTTTGACCACTTAATTAATGGTTATATAGAAGTATCACATGTGATGTCTTGTATGTACTTGGGATATATATTCTAATGGGACCTGCTATAAGTACCCTACTAGTCTAGTTACACCCCCTTATTAATTCCTATTTTATTCTCTCTCTTATTGAATTAGTTAATTTTTTTATTTTTCCAAAAAGTTACTATAGTTTCAATTATATTCAATTAAATATACTTCTCATTAATTTATATTTTACTCTTTTTCTTATTAAGTCAATTATATCTTTTATTTTTTCAAAAATAATTATTATAAACTCCAATCCTATGATTACGCCTTCTTACCTTTATGTATTATAAATTTCATTTTGTTATTTCTCTTTCTCTCACATCAAACACAAACTAATTTTTTAAAAAAAGTTAATTACCTAAAATTATTGACACGAAAATAATATTCCTTTTACATTATCAATTATCATATATATATATACATTTTAAAACGACCTTATGTATAATGAAGTAGCCATGTAAGTTGTTTGCCTTATACTTTTTTTTGTCATACTTTTCCTCAACGTTTATTTTTCATTTACTTTTTTATTCATTTATTATTATATTAATTTATAAAAGTTTTGTTTAAGGGATATCTTTAATAAGAAAACACTTATTATTTGTTAACTGACCAACATGCGGGTATAAAACTTTAATGTAATGTTTATGCAATTATGCTATAACAAAAAGGTCAGCTTTTAAATAGGTTTTTGCAATAGCTTTTAACAAAAGTAATGTACATTTACTGTTATTTATGTAGTACCTGACCTTATGCGCATGTAAATTTTACATATTGTTATAGTTCCCGAGACAACGCCCGGATAAAAAACTAGTTTTATTTGAAAAATTTCTCATGTGGGTTATACCATTATAAAATAAAACTACCTAAACGTAAACTTTATAACATGTATCATCCACACCTGGAAGAAGACTGATTGTAATTTTCATTATTTAATATGCTCCCTAATAAAGGGTAAAGTAAACTTTATGTTATTTTTGGATTTTTATATATAAAGAACATAAGTTTTTTTTATATATATAAAAATGTTTTTTTTTATTAATAAATATTTTTTAACAACAATTATATATAAAGACAAAGAAATTTTCAACCTTTTAAAAAAAAAATTAGAGATATATTGTGTTAGTGAAATATAAAATTATAAAAAAGTATTATGTAATGTTTTGAAAAGAAAAAAAGATAATTAATGTCATAATTAATTAAACTAATAAATAACAAGAAAAAAGATACGTTTAATGAGATATTTTGTTAAATTAATGATTAGAAAGAATAAAGAGATATTTAATGAGATAATTATTTAAGCTAATGATTATATAGGTGTGTAACTAGTATATTGGGGGTTTCTTTAGATACTCTCATTCTAATTTGTTAAGTTGTAGTACTAAATTTGAGGAACGTGCCAAAATAGTCTCGATGCTGGGTTCAGTAATAGCTTATTCTGATTTTAGATATGTAGTAAATATAGAGTTCACCAACAATTTATCAATAATAAATTATCATGTCGACAATCAAATGAAATTATTTGACTCGTAATTTGTTTCGTTTGGTTGAAATTCTACAAAAGTGAATTTCATAAAACAGAAGGAAATTAATTAGCTAAATTGATAGACTTCGTGGTATATGATGTTAAAAGTCGTAACCAATTCTGTTTTAAAAAAAAGTCGTAACCAATTTATATTAAGTTAAAAGAGAGAGAAAAACATTTATCAAATTACAAGTCAATTATATTTTTTAATATATTTATATTTAGCCAATATAAAATAGAGACATATAATATGTAATCCTATAAAATATATTTATAAATGCTCGTCCCATATTATCATTGCGATATTCGTACCCAGCAGTGATCTAGGGAATTCGCTGAGAAACCAGTTATTAATTGAAGGGGCTTCAAGCTAAACCTATTTATACATTACAACCATGAGGTAAAACTTTATACATGTAATGTAACATCTGTAAACGTTTTTGAGTTGAAATTGTCTAGCTATACATCTATTGTAAATTGAACATATAAGGCTATGTAAATTGTGTTGGAATATATAACTAAATATCATTATTCACGAGTACGCAACGGAAGCAAATCAAACCATGTAATCAAATAATTAACCTTGAAATAGGATTAAGGAATACCTCTTAATGTAGATGATAAAGTAAGAAACTTAAAAAGGATTTGAAGTAAATCCCTCTACGATCGCACACACAACACTCGAATGTATGCGTGCTAGCACTTGATCACAAACGAGCAACGATTGGCTTCTCCTTTTTCCTTGCTTTGGTCGAAACCACCAAGAACCCCAAAGGGGTATGTAATTTCGGTTATAAGGGCCGAAATTCAGAGAAGAATAGAAAAGGAGATGTAGAGTTTGTAACCTTTTAATAGAGTGTTAAATGAAAACAATTTCCATAAGCCATTATATAGCCTTACATGAACTTGGTGACCAAGTTTTGGAAACCTTTCACATTCTTGGCCGGCCCTCTAGAGAACATTCTAGAGGGTTTGCTAATTGTTACATAAACATCTCCTTCGTTAAGTCCGTTAGTTAAGTACCGTTAACTATTTAACGTTTAACGGACGACCGTTAGATTTTCGTGATCTAATTAATTAATAAATTACATTAACTATATTAATTAATTATAATTACATTTGTGTCGAGACGTGTGACCCCGTAGGCTTAAATCATTTCCGGACATACGTTCATTTTACGTGATCACATACTAACAGCTCCCACTTGAGCTCGTAACAAATGAAGGTAATAACATTGGTTAGCGTCTAGCAACACGCCAATGCTCCCAGAAATATTTAAGTATAGTTTCTTAAAGTATATTTAAATGGTTGAGGCATTTATTATCCCTTTATTCAGATACCGTGTTAAACATGAATATGGATCATTGTCATTTCATGATTTAACGATTCTGTTTCTCATTTCATCACTACTTAAGATTACCAAATATAACCGAGACACATCTGGACTCATTTGGACATGGCCATGTAAACATCTTAAATAGTCCCAATGAGGGGCCCAGTGGTATCATTCTCCAACTATCAGTTGGAGGAACAAATCATGTATTGACTACACGTGTCAGTCATCATACTTCAATACACTTTCTGAAAATAGCCCTTTATGTACTCCCTTATTCAGGAGAGTTGGAACTATATCAAGTAAGTGCAATCCATACATGCTGACCTGCTTGTATCTCAAGTCAAAGGATCAATAAAGTAACCATTTACGAATTTCACTTAATGACGCCGATCCACAAAGTGATAAATTCGTTAGTGGGGTAGTCCGATATGCATCATATGGATACCATGTGAGTTTGGTGGGACCAGCCATTATATATTCAAAGAATATAACCAATCGCTCAGATTTGTCTTAGTTTAATTATATTCCCATATAATTAATCGACAATGGATAATTTAGAATATTTAATAAAATATTCAAGGATTAAACATGCAAATATAGGATACAATAAATATTAAATGAAATCAAACATATCAAGTACTTTATTTCATTATGAAAAATATAAATTGTTTAACATCCCTTATCCAAATACCAAAACAACAGATTTACATGAAATAACTAGCTAACTTAAGTCCCATGCCCTCGGCATGCCTTTCAAGCTTGGGCCTAGCCAAAGCTTTTGTGAAAGGATCAGCTAAGTTAAAATCTGTGTGAACTTTGAGTAAATTGATCTCTCCTAGTTCGATCTGCTCACGAACATAGTGATATCTTCTAGCATAATGTTTGGCACCTTTCTGAGCTCCGGGCTCGTTGGCAATGATTAATGCACCAGTGTTGTCACAGTACATATCAGTGGGTAAGTCACTCGAGGGGATCACGTCAAGCCCGCTAATGAACTTCCTTATCCAGACTGCTTCCATTGTGGCTTCTGAGGCGGCAATGTACTCAGACTCTGTTGGAGACATAGCAACTGTTTTTTGCTTGCTGCTTTTCCAATCCACAGCACCTCCGTTAAGAACGAAGACGAATCCTGACTGAGACTTCGTGTCATCTCTATCAGTTTGAAATCCAGCATCACAGTATCCGGTCACTTTGAGCTCTAAGTCTGGATTTCCTCCATACACCAAAAACATATCTTTAGTAGCCCGTAGGTACTTCAGAATGCTCTTAACAGCAGTCCAGTGACTTTCACCTGGATTCTGTTGATATCGGCTAACCATGTTTTGCGCGAACGCCACATCAGGTCTAGTGCATCTAACCGCATACATAATAGATCCCACAGCCGAAGCATAAGGAACTCTTTGCATACGCTCCACCTCATTAGGTGTATTAGCACCCTGTTTGACAGATAAACTAAGTCCTTCTAGCATAGGTGTAAACCCACGCTTAGAATTCTCCATCTTGAATCGCTTCAAGACCTTATCAATATAAGCACTTTGACTTAGTCCAATTAATCGCTTTGATCTATCTCGGTAGATCTTGATTCCAAGAATAAATGCCGCTTCTCCTAAATCTTTCATGGCAAAACACTTTCCAAGATGGGATTTAACATCTTGCAACATTGGAATGTGTTTTCCTATGATCAATATGTCATCAACATATAAGACAAGGAAAGTAACATTACTCCCACTAGCTTTGCGATATACACATGGCTCATCGGGATTTTGAACGAAACCAAACTTTTTGATTTCTTCATCAAACCGCTTGTTCCAACTTCGTGATGCTTGCTTTAGTCCATAAATGGACCTTTGAAGCTTGCATACTTTGTTGGGATGTTTTGGATCAGTAAAACCTTCAGGTTGATCCATATAGACCTCTTCATCCAAGTAACCATTTAAGAAAGCAGTCTTAACATCCATTTGCCATATCTCAAAGTCATAGTACGCAGCTATGGCTAAGAGAATCCTAATGGCTCTAATGTCCGCAACTGGATAAAGGTCTCATCATAGTCAACTCCAAAATGTTGAGTATAACCTTTCGCCACGAGACGAGCTTTATAGGTGTGTACATTTCCATCCATGTCCGTCTTCTTCTTGAAGATCCACTTGCACCCAACAATTTGAGCATTTTGTGGAAGATCAACCAAGCACCAGACTTGATTGTCTTTCATGGATTTCATTTCCACCTTCGTAGCTTTAAGCCATTTGTTAGATTCCGGATCTGATAATGCAGCTTTGAAATTCGGAGGCTCATCGAGATCTCCTAAAACGTCTTCTTCTACCATCAGACATAATCTGTCAGTAGGACGTCTTGTCCTTTCGGACCTACGAAGTGGAATCGCTTCATTATCATCGACTTGAGGTTCATCACTTTGAACATTCCCCCCCCCCCCAAGTTGATGATAGCTAGGAGCTTCAGAAGGTGACACATCTTCCTCTTGAGTCTCATCAAGTTCTACAACCCTCCCACTGTTCTCTTGAGCTAATTTATTTTCAAAGAATTCAGCGTATCGAGCAACGCGAACAGTGTTTTTGACTGGATCATAGAAGTCGTAACCCATCGTTTCCTTAGGATATCCGACAAAGATGCACTTAGTAGTTCTGGGTTCAAGTTTGTCAGGTGTATCGCGCTTCACAAGTGCCTCACATCCCCAGACTCTTAAGTAAGACAGATTAGGAACATTTCCATGCCATAATTCATATGGTGTCTTGTCAACCTTCTTGGTTGGAACCATATTGAGAATGCGTACAACAGTCTCTAGAGCATAATCCCAAAACGAAAATGGGAGAGTCGTAAGGGTCATCATAGATCTCACCATGTCTAGCAAGGTTCGATTTCTCCTTTCAGACACTCCATTATGTTGAGGAGTGTATGGAGGAGTAAGCTGTTGGACAATTCCACACGCTTTCAGATAATCCTTAAACTCTTGGCTTAAGTATTCACCACCTCGATCCGAACGAAGAATCTTGATGGTTTTGCCGAGTTGATTTTCTACTTCATTTTTAAATTCTTTGAATGTTTCAAACACTTTATGTTTATGTTTAAGCAAGTAAACATAACCATAATGACTGAAATCATCCGTAAACGTTATAAAGTAGCTAGCTCCTTTTCTTGACACATGTCTAAATGGGCCGCAAAAATCAGTATGAATGAGTCCAAGAAGATCTTTAGCCCTCTCCGGTTTATGCGAAAAAGGTTTTCTTGTCATTTTGCCGGAAACACATGACTCGCATTTATCAAATGATTCATCATTTAATTTTAAGATCCCTTCACGTTGAAGTCTTTCAATGCGATTTTTGCCAATGTATGCAAGACGACAGTGCCAAAGATAGGTAGAGTCCAAGTTAGTCTTGGCTCTTTTGCTAACATTATACATTGAATTATCATTTAGTGAATCACAACCACGCATATCAATTTCATAAATACCATTATTATCAATAGCATCAAAATAATGAACATTATTTTTAGAAACTGAAATACCATTATCATTAAAAACATTAATGAATCCGTTGTGTTTTAACACTGAAACTGAAACTACACCTCTAGTAATAGAGGGTGCATAATGACAATTGTCCAAAACAATAATTAAACCGGAAGGAAGAACTAAATGATATTCTCCAATAGCTTCGACAGGTGCTGGTAGACCATTGCCTACGAACAGCTGCAAAGCTCCGGGCTTCAGCTTCCTCCTTTTCCTTAGTGCCTGTAATTCATTACAGATATGAGTTCCACAGCCAGTGTCATAAACCCATGATTTACGCTTAGTAAAGGAAAATAATTCAATAGTGAAGATACCTGAAGCACTAGCATTGCTAGCTTGCTTCTTCTTCACATTCAACTCGACAAGATACTTGGGACAGTTCTTCTTCCAGTGCCCGACTTCATTACAATGATGACAGGTCTGGTCTTTAGCCGGATGCTCTTTCTTAGCCGGAGGGGTTTTCTTTGGTTTGGGGGGATTAGCAGCTTGCTTACCCTTGCCTTTACCATCAAACTTGCCTTTAGCTTGGTGCGATTTCTTAGCTTTCTGGATCCGACCCACTTTATCATAAGGACATTTGGGTCATTGGCCTTCTTTGGAATCGTCTTCTCATATTCAATGAGCATAGCATGAAGTTCATTGACGCTTTTTTTCATAGAGTGCATGGTATAGTTTTGCATAAAACCCTCATATTCCTTCGTAAGGGATTTGAGAATCATGCCAACTTTTACCTCTTTATGATAAGCGTACTCCATCGAATCCAATTTGTCAAAAATGCTCTTCATCTTGAGCACATGACTACTAACCGATTTTCCAGATTCAAGTTTCATGTCATGGAGTTCCACGACTAAGTCGAACAGTTCCACTCCAGCTTGTTTTTCATACAAGGATTTAAGTTCTGTGATCATATCATATGGAGTGTAGAGCTCGAATTGTTTTTGAAGCCCGGGAGACATGCTCGCAAGCATCAAACAACAAACTTCATTGAATCTAGTGTACTGAATCCTATATTCAGCTTTTTCACCTGCCGTGGATTCAGCACTTGGTTCGGTTGGCCATTGCCTTTTAATGACATCCATGCGTTCCTCAACTCTTAGAACAATTCTCAGTTGACGATACCAGTCATTGAAATTTGATCCATTAAGCTTTTCTCTTTCAAACATTTGCCGAAAAGCATTGGTGTTTGTGGAAGGATTCATTGCCATCTACAAAACAGATTAAGTTCAAAAATCAGTATTTTCGATAATAAATCCTTAGGAAATCAATTACCCAATGTTTATCAAATAAACAATTAATTTCATTAAGGCTAGGATCCAATTGACATACAATCATTTCATCAGTTGATCTGCTAGAAATGATTGTACTCAAAAGGTAAGTGACAGTAGTAATTGCATTACATGTGCAATTCCTAGTAAGAATGGGACCTACAAATTACACTTGATTCATCAAGTGATTTGTAGTCATGTTTTGTCCCATCTTTTGCCACGGGTCAAGGTCTCACCGCTTAACTCGCTTTAAGTCGTCCAACCAAGAACGCGCAAATTTGTCCACCACTGTGTACCAGTGAATGGGATTTGCCATGCAACTGCCATTTCACCACTGTGTACCAGTGAGTAAAACAACAGCCCACAAGTGTCCTTTACAAGTTGGATGGCAAATGACTTAAGTTTATTGGGTCAATCAATTTGATGTGTGATCAAAAAGTTATGTTTGAAGATTCATGCATATCTTCAAACATAATATGTTTATAAAACTCATTTGTATTGCCTTTAAATGCAAAAGAGCTCGGTAGCTCCATTTGAACGCACAAAGAAGCGCAAGGACAAAGGTTTGCGATGAACGCAATTAAAAACCCGCCCTTTTAGGAGGCTAACGCACTCCGACTTATACCTCTCTTAGAGTTTGTTCAAATGGGTGAGCCGGTGTATCTTTTGATTTTTGGGCACCAATTTTATAAACAAAATCATTATTTCAATGTAATTTAGTCAAGTTTAATTTTCCAAAAACAATTTTGCACACAATTTTCTTAAAGGGCAAAACTAAACTTTTACTAAATATAAACACGTAACAATTAGGTATCCATCCTCGGTAAGGCCACTATGGTTTAAGATTGGCCCCCCTTTCTCAAGGAAAAGGTCCACATAATCAAGTAAACTTGATTACAAAAGCCAAAATTTTATAAACAAAATCATTATTTCAATGTAATTTAGTCAAGTTTAATTTTCCAAAAACAATTTTGCACACAATTTTCTTAAAGGGCAAAACTAAACTTTTACTAAATATAAACACGTAACAATTAGGTATCCATCCTCGGTAAGGCCACTATGGTTTAAGATTGGCCCCCCTTTCTCAAGGAAAAGGTCCACATAATCAAGTAAACTTGATTACAAAAGCCAAAATTTAATAACAAATTTATCACATAGACACATAAGGTGCTGATCTTAAAAATCCAGCAGCTTCACGACCCATTTAGGCTTAGAGGATGGCCGAACTGGACTTAGCACAGAACTACAAAGTTGTAGCCCTATGAGTCAAGAATCTACTGTTCAAAGGACGACTTCTAACTCCTTACGGATTAAAAGATATGGTCGTTTTAGTGGACTGGTGTCAAGCAGCAACATTAACAAATAATTATCACATTGTCAAACAATTAATTTCATTAAGGCTAGGATCCAATTGACATACAATCATTTCATCAGTTGATCTGCTAGAAATGATTGTACTCAAAAGGTAAGTGACAGTAGTAATTGCATTACATGTGCAATTCCTAGTAAGAATGGGACCTACAAATTACACTTGATTCATCAAGTGATTTGTAGTCATGTTTTGTCCCATCTTTTGCCACGGGTCAAGGTCTCACCGCTTAACTCGCTTTAAGTCGTCCAACCAAGAACGCGCAAATTTGTCCACCACTGTGTACCAGTGAATGGGATTTGCCATGCAACTGCCATTTCACCACTGTGTACCAGTGAAGGGATTTGCCATGCAACTGCCATTTCACCACTGTGTACCAGTGAATGGGATTTGCCACAACTGCCATTTCACCACTGTGTACCAGTGAATGGGATTTGCCATGCAACTGCCATTTCACCACTGTGTACCAGTGAATGGGATTTGCCATGCAACTGCCATTTCACCACTGTGTACCAGTGAATGGGATTTGCCATGCAAATTTCACCACTGTGTACCAGTGAATGGGATTTGCCATGCAACTGCCATTTCACCACTGTGTACCAGTGAGTAAAACAACAGCCACAAGTGTCCTTTACAAGTTGGATGGCAAATGACTTAAGTTTATTGGGTCAATCAATTTGATGTGTGATCAAAAAGTTATGTTTGAAGATTCATGCATATCTTCAAACATAATATGTTTATAAAACTCATTTGTATTGCCTTTAAATGCAAAAGAGCTCGGTAGCTCCATTTGAACGCACAAAGAAGCGCAAGGACAAAGGTTTGCGATGAACGCAATTAAAAACCCGCCCTTTTAGGAGGCTAACGCACTCCGACTTATACCTCTCTTAGAGTTTGTTCAAATGGGTGAGCCGGTGTATCTTTTGATTTTTGGGCACCAATTTTATAAACAAAATCATTATTTCAATGTAATTTAGTCAAGTTTAATTTTCCAAAAACAATTTTGCACACAATTTTCTTAAAGGGCAAAACTAAACTTTTACTAAATATAAACACGTAACAATTAGGTATCCATCCTCGGTAAGGCCACTATGGTTTAAGATTGGCCCCCCTTTCTCAAGGAAAAGGTCCACATAATCAAGTAAACTTGATTACAAAAGCCAAAATTTAATAACAAATTTATCACATAGACACATAAGGTGCTGATCTTAAAAATCCAGCAGCTTCACGACCCATTTAGGCTTAGAGGATGGCCGAACTGGACTTAGCACAGAACTACAAAGTTGTAGCCCTATGAGTCAAGAATCTACTGTTCAAAGGACGACTTCTAACTCCTTACGGATTAAAATATATGGTCGTTTTAGTGGACTGGTGTCAAGCAGCAACATTAACAAATAATTATCACATTGTCAAACAATTAAGGAATACCTCTTAATGTAGATGATAAAGTAAGAAACTTAAAAAGGATTTGAAGTAAATCCCTCTACGATCGCACACACAACACTCGAATGTATGCGTGCTAGCACTTGATCACAAACGAGCAACGATTGGCTTCTCCTTTTTCCTTGCTTTGGTCGAAACCACCAAGAACCCCAAAGGGTATGTAATTTCGGTTATAAGGGCCGAAATTCAGAGAAGAATAGAAAAGGAGATGTAGAGTTTGTAACCTTTTAATAGAGTGTTAAATGAAAACAATTTCCATAAGCCATTATATAGCCTTACATGAACTTGGTGACCAAGTTTTGGAAACCTTTCACATTCTTGGCCGGCCCTCTAGAGAACATTCTAGAGGGTTTGCTAATTGTTACATAAACATCTCCTTCGTTAAGTCCGTTAGTTAAGTACCGTTAACTATTTAACGTTTAACGGACGACCGTTAGATTTTCGTGATCTAATTAATTAATAAATTACATTAACTATATTAATTAATAAATTACATTAACTATATTAATTAATTATAATTACATTTGTGTCGAGACGTGTGACCCCGTAGGCTTAAATCATTTCCGGACATACGTTCATTTTACGTGATCACATACTAACAAATTGAACATGTGTGTGTGTGTGTGTATAGATCTGAAGAGTGTGGGGAGGTGATGGTGATATGAGTGTTGATTCAGATATGTCATTTTCCTATCTTCAAGATATATAGATTGATAATGATAAAAATATCTAGGTTGTATATAATTGAAGTTTTAGAGAAAATTGATATCTGTTTTTGATTGCAGATGATGATGATGATGATTGTAAAATTAAAAAAGAAAAAAAATATGTTTATATTATAGGTTTATTTACACTTTTGGTCCTATGATAAGAAAAAGTCCACAGTTTTGGTCCCGTGGTAAAGAAAAAGACCATTATACCCATCACGTTTTTGGCACGTGATGGGTTTTTAAACGGAGTTAAGAACCATGGACCAAAAGTGTTGACGGAGCAAAAAAATTTGGACTAAAACTGTAATTTATTAAACTTAGGGACGAAACCTGCAAGCTGGGTACCACGACAAGGACGATTTCTGTAATTAATTCTAAGGGGTAAGGGTGTAGTCGGCTAGTTTTATCGGCAAAAAGAATCGGCTAGCATCGGCTCTTTGGCAACCCTATAGCACATGCATCGGCTAGTTTTGGCAAGTTTAATCGGCAAGTTTTGGCAAGGTACATCGGCTAGTTTTGGCCGATGCTAGTGAACGTTGGGAGCGTATTTCATGACAGTTTTTTTTTTTTGTGCAAAGTGAACGTTGGGAGCTGCTGTGATTTTTTTTTTCTTATTCTTTTTTCCAACTTCTATATATACATACACATATTATCACATATTATCAAACAATCATACTATCACATACTATCAAACACCAAACATACTATCACATATTATCAAATTTCATAAGGCAAAATGTCTGACGACGAACAACTACCCGAAGCAATAATCCCTGAATTCGGAAGTTCTGATTTCTCGTCGTCGTCGTCGTCTTCTGGCGGCTTAGAGTTTTTGGCTTCTGTTGCTCTTGCAGCCTTAGAAGAAGACACTGCATCTTCTTCTTCTGCAAACACACGAAGATTTATTTGGAGAGATCGGCACACGGCTCATGAGAGATTGATGTCCATGTACTTTGTGGATGAGCCGATATTTGAGGACGATGTTTTCGGTATGAGATTTCGTATGTCGAAGCGGTTGTTTTTGAAAATCGTAGAAGATATCACTGCATCATTTCCATGGTTTCGGGCTTCAATGAATGCGGCGGGTATTAGAGGGTTCTCGGCAATTCAAAAGTGCACGTGGGCGCTACGGCAACTAGCGTACGGTAACCTCGCCGACAACTATGATGAGGGGTTGTCGTTCTCTACTAGAACTGCACGTGAGTGTCTAGAAAACTTTGGCATCGCCATAAAGCATCTTTATGGTGAAGAGTATTTGCGTTCTCCGACTAGCCACGATGTTGCGCGTTTATATGAGGCGCATGAAGCTAGACATCATTTTCCTGGCATGATCGGTAGCATCGACTGTACCCACTGGACTTGGAGAAATTGCCCACATAGTTTGCGTGGGCAATACCACCGGGGTGATCATGAACGCCCGATTATCATACTTGAGGCTGTTGCTTCCAATGATTTATGGTTTTGGCATGCGTATTTCGGTGTTGCAGGGTCAAACAATGACATCAATGTGTTGAAGCAATCGCCTTTGTTTATTCCCGAAGTGAATGGGAAGTCTTCTGAGTACGAGTTTACTGTAAACGGTCACCGTTATAATAGAGGATACTATCTAGGGGACGGTATTTACCCACCATGGTCTTGTTTTGTGAAGGCGTATGCATACCCGGTCGCTCATAAAGAGAAGGTAATGAAGAAACTCCAAGAGTCCGCGAGAAAAGACGTTGAGCAAGCATTCGGGCTTCTGAAGAACAAGTGGGCTATCATCGAACGACCGGCACGGATGAGGAACAAAGAAAAGAACGTTAACACGATGTATGCGTGTGTTAATTTACATAACATGATCCTCAAGGACGACGGCAACGCGATATCACCGGTGTACATCAGGGATCCTCCAAACGATCTTCGTGTTACCGACCCTAATTTTCTCTATCACTTACGTAACGAAGAGACGCATTACATGTTACGTCGTGATATTACGGAGCACGTGGGAGATCTAGATATCGATGTTTAGTAATCTTTTTTATTTTATTTTTAAGTATTTGTGTGTTTTATGTTTTAAATAAATGTAATGTTTATTTACTTGTATATGTGGATGACATTGTGGTAACTGGAAATGATCAAAATGAAGTAGAAATAGTTAAACTGTTTTTAAGTTCAAAATTTTTAATAAAGGACTTGGGAAAGTTAAAGTATTTTTTAGGAATAGAAGTTATTGAAACTTCTAAAGGTGTTTGTTTAACACAAAGGAAATATTGTATGGATCTTCTTTTTGAATATGGTCTTTTAGGTGCTAAACCAATGAATACTCCTATGGACATGAACTTGGTTATTTCTGATAGAAAGGATGATTCTGATCCTTTTCTGGAAAATATTACTTTATATCAAAAGCTTATTGGAAAACTTATATATTTAACTTTAACAAGACCAGATATTAGTTATGCTGTTCACTGTCTAAGTCAATATATGCATAGTCCCAAAGCTTCTCATTTGAAGTTAGCCATGAGAGTTCTGAGGTATTTCAAGAAAGCACCCGGTAAAGGCATTCACATTGTCAAAGGTCAGTCTTTCAGTCTCAATGCTTATGTAGACTCTGATTGGGGAAAATATGTTACCTCAGGAGGTCAGTTACAGGTTTTTGTATATTTCTTGGAGATTCTTTAATATCATGGAAAAGTAAAAAGCAAAGTACAGTGTCCAGGTCTTCCTCAGAAGCTGAGTATAGGGCCATGGCCACTGTAACCTGTGAAATTGTATGGATTTTGAGTATTCTTAATGACTTAAAAGTTAAAGATTTACTTCCTGTGAATGTTTTATGTGATAATAAATCTGCTGTGCTTATTGCTACTAATCCTGTTTTGCATGAAAGAACAAAGCACATTGAGATAGACATTCACATTGTTCGAGAAAAAGTGTGTTATGGACTTTTAAACTTGATAAAAATTGATACAGATGAGCAGGCTGCTGACATTTTCACAAAGAGTCTTTGTGTTGCTAAGCATGAATATTTGCTTAATAAGCTTAATCTTATTAATCTTTTCCAAGAATAATTTTTTCTCCTAAGTTTACTTTAAGGGAGGGTGTTAAAATTAAGTAATATAAACTTAGGATTATATAAATCTTTATATAATTTTTATGTCTAACTTGGTTTATTGTATTGTTTGTTATGTTTTGGACTAGTGTTGTCTTTTATAATTCTGGAATGGCTAAAGTATGACTATTCAAGACTTCAAGGGGTGAAATAGAAGATTCAAGACTTGAGGGACTGATTGTGCTGAAGATGAAAGTATCAGCCTATATAAATATAAAGAAAAGTTAGGGTTACAATAACCCTAATACACACATCATATATTTCTGCTGCTTGTTTTACTTTCGATATTCTCTCAATATATATATTCATATATTTTGTATATACGATTGATTCATCTTAATCAATCGTAATAATCTTTTGATCATCTTGATCATTATTTGTAAAACTCTTAATAATAATATTCATAATAAGGAGGCACCTAATCGAGCCGACTGATTCATTAATCGTTTTGTTGAGATTAGTAAGATCTATAGTGATTATTGGCTAATCTTCAAATTCGCTCAGTTTCTAGGTATTTTCTTTCTTCTTCTTCGCTCCAACACTTTTATCTTCACTTTCTTTTTTCTCTTTCTCAAGTTCTGTGACTGCATTCATTCCTCCGATCGTCCACTTTCTCCTGTATGTATATATAATAAAATTATATATATATACATATATTCATTTTTCACTGTTAATTTAGTATTTCATTTGAAAATTCACAACTGCACATGCTCAATTCTTTTAGTTTAGTTATTGTTACATATCTATATCTATTATTTATATATAATAATAAAGCTTGAGCCGGTAGTCTAGATGGAAATGAATTTATGATCATAATGATGAGTTGATTATGTTTATCAATTTTCATTTTAGTATTTATTTTAGTTAATGAGTTCACTGGAATGTTATTGATTGAGTTATGAGTTTTGATTATTTTGTATTTGTATATATGGAGATATGAGAGGTTTGGAACTACTCGGTGCGGTTGCTCAGAGATTAATCCGTGTTCCATACAATCAACTAGCTAAGCTTTATTATATCCTGAACCCTTTCGGGACTAACCAACGTAGTTCAATGGCGTGGGGATTAATCCGTGTTCCATACAATCAACTAGCTAAGCTTTATTATATCCTGAACCCTTTTGGGACTAACCAACGTAGTTCTATGGCGTGGGGAAAGATTTACAAGAGACCGAATGAAGGTTTTTACGTTGGCGTTTTTGATATACCTTGATTATAAGGTAGCCAAAATGTGTTTTTTTTAGTATGATCATTTGTTTCTTTGACATATGAATAATTTTGTGTGTGTGTGTGTTGGTGGTGTGAAGGCGGTACAACAAAGAGAGAAATTGACGAAGAGATCTAAACGAGATGGTTTATGGGAGAAAGCACATGAGCGGAATGCTAAACGTGTGCTTAAGTGTATTGTGGAATTGGAAGGTTTGTGGGTGAAATTGGGACAGTATTTATCTACTCGTGCGGATGTGCTTCCTGATGCATACATACGCCTTTTGAAACAGTTACAAGATTCTCTTCCTCCTCGCCGTTTAGAAGAGGTATGTATTTATTAGTTTGTTTTGTTTTTTGAAAGTGTTGTCATAGTTTATGGTACACAATTTTTTAGGAAAATTTGTCTAATTTTCTATTCTGCTTTAGCTAAACTAGTTTTATTTGCGTTGTACATGTTATTTTATCGTGTTTGATGATCTCCATGTTCATGCCAGCATTTTAATATTTGAAATTTATATTAACTGAAGGTTTTGTAAATCAGGTTCGTCAAACTATAGAGCAGCAGATGGGTCAATCAATGGATGATCTGTTTATGAATTTTGCCGCTGTACCTTTAGCAACAGCTTCGGTAAGAGTTCTTTGGTTAAACTAATCTAAGTTATAGGCTTGGACTACGGTTTCGTGAACTTAAAGAGAGGTCCTAGTTGAAGAAAATGTTCTGGGTTTTCTATGGAAGTGTGGATCACTAGTTTGAATACTAATTAATCCGTATTTATAATTTGATTTAAATTATCGAACTAGAACTTGGGAGCCTCTAATTGATCTTATAAAATATGAAAAAAACAATAATTAGTTGCTATATACTAAGCATTATACAAAATCTTCATTTAAGTAATATATGATTCTAAAGAGAAAGTGACTGACAAAAGAAAGCGGACAGAAGACCTACATGGATTAATGATCTTCTGCTTTAGTTTTGCTTGATAGCTATTCTAGGTATATCAGTCAAGAGTAACTATATGATAGTTACTAATTATTATAAAGTCAAAAGATGGACAACCAAGAGGGTTGTAGTGGGTCATGCTGAGTACGGAAGTACTTTTGGATAATGGTAGTGAAACTTGTTACCTTAAATCTGTACTAGAATAAAAAATACTCCGACTAACACTAACAATAAGGCGTAATCATCCTTGACATCTGGTATCATAAATAATGGTTGCAGATAGCTCAAGTTCACCGTGCAACTCTACGTGACGGGCAGGAGGTGGTTGTTAAAGTTCAGCATGAGGGCATCAAAACAATTATCTTGGAGGTTGTTCATTCTTGAATTTGATTTTTGTTTTTCCTTTTTCGTTGCTGAATAGTAATAGCTAGTTTGCCTGCAGTCATCTAACTTTACTTCTTTTACAGGACTTGAAGAATGCAAAGTCAATAGTCGACTGGATAGCCTGGGCTGAACCCCAATATGATTTTAACCCTATGATAGATGAATGGTGCAAGGAAGCACCTAAAGAATTAGATTTTAACCATGAAGCTGGTATGGCAAAGAAAATTAGTTTGGTTTTCTGTAGTCTGTGTTTCTGTTGTTTAGAATATTTGTTCTTAATGATTTCTTGTTCTTGTAGAAAATACTAGAAAAGTCTCTAGAAATCTAGGCTGCAAAAGTGAAGACCGTGACAAAAAACCTGAACATGTGGAAGTATTGATACCAGAAGTTATTCAGGTATTATCCTTTCGAACCCTTTTCTATAGCTTGAGGCTGCAGTATGAAAGTTTGACCTGTATACTTATAAATGGGTCAATTTGAGCATTGTCAAATGGCCAAATGGGTAAATTGGGTAAGCTAAAAGGCATAACTAAAAGGGAAACAGGTCAAAGTCTAGTCTGAGTGCATTATAGATTTATAGCTTTCATTCAGAGCCTGGATTATGTATTAATGTTCAGGGATGGGCATAGCCGGACAAATTAACTAGAATAAGTTCTTGTGAATTGAACCTAAAACAACGAGACTCAACATTTATAGGTATTGTCTTCTTTATGCGCCATCAATCTCTAAGAAAACCTACTTTGTGGGATGGTCGGTTGAGGGTTTTTCTTTTTTAATAGACGAAAACTTTAGGAATGATTAAAGTATAATGAATGGTTTCTGATCTTTTTCATGTGACCCTATATGAAGTTTTTTGTACTTGTTAGATAAAACTGTACGATTCAGTTTTGTTTGATTGAAAGGCTTTGTGTAAACTTGTTTCTGAATGAAAAGTGATTGTTTGAAGAAAGTGATCAGAATGAACAGTCCGAGACTGAGTAACAAAATATCACCATTTTAACCTTCTCTTGATTTATAGGTTATTAAAATAAAATATGACTCTTCAATTATTGATCAATAAAATCTAGAATCTAATAACTTATATTTGCAGTCTGCTGAGAAAGTCCTCATTCTAGAGTATATGGACGGGGTACGTTTAAATGATTCTCATGCCCTAGAAGAACTTGGTGTCGACAAACAAAAGCTTGTTGAAGAAATTACACGCGCATATGCACATCAAATTTATGTTGATGGATTTTTTAATGGTGATCCTCATCCAGGTACAATCTCTTTTTCCTCTGTTGTGTTCCATGTATTTTTAGGAGAGAAAGGAAAGGAAAGTTACAAGAATGGTGTTCCCGAGTTTTTTTTTTCAAGGAAGGAAACTAGGAAGGAAGAGGGGAGTTTTAGTGCCCTCCTTTTATTACAAGATACTCTGCATTTTTTTCTAACCGGAGATGATTGTGAAGGAATCATTTCTGCTTGTTCGTTTTCTTTCCAACTTGAATACAACTGAAATAATTTATGTTTCTTTTTTTTGTTCTTTTCTTGATCTTTGATTCATCGTATTAGGCTTGTCTTTATCAAATCTTTATGATACTATTTTCAGGTAATTTTCTTGTTAGCAGAGAACCTCCCCATCATCCAATTTTGCTCGATTTTGGACTTACAAAGATGCTTTCAAGCTCCGTGAAGCATGCCTTGGCAAAAATGTTTCTGGCAGCTGCTGAGGTATGCACATCTCCTTAAAGCAGTAGGTGTATAATTTATTTGGTAGCTATATCACCACTTTTTTTTAGGGTGATCATGTGGCACTTTTGTCTGCATTCGCTGAAATGGGGCTTAAGTTGCGCCTGGACATGCCTGAACAGGCTATGGAGGTTACTAATATGTTCTTTCGGGCGACTACTCCAGCAACCGAAGCCCTTGTAAGTAGAGACTGTCTAGCTGTCTTGATTCAAGTATCTTTTATTTGGGCGAAACTAAGATCTTTTTTTGAATCCAGGAAAATGGTAAATCTTTGGTTGAGCAAAGAGCAAAAATTCTGAAAGTGATGCAGGAAAAGTCAAAACTTGACAAGAAAGAAGCTAAACGCTTCAATCCTGTAAGTTATCTTTCTTTTCTCCTCCTAAATTATCTTTAATGATTCTTGGTAACTAACGAAATGTATCTCTCAGATTGATGCTTTTCCAGGAGACATTGTCATTTTCTCAAGAGTCCTTAATCTGCTCAGAGGTTTCTATTTTGTGTTTTGGTCATGCAGTTCGATAACTAGCTATTAGTGTTTGGTTTAACATATTTTGCTTCCAATTGTGGTAATACTTATGATCGGTTTTGGGTAATTAGATTTTTATACTGGCTGCAAAATAACTAATTATCTGATAGTAAAACAAAAGCAACTTTAATTAACCTATATTGAGAAACATCTACTTAAAAATGTGTTTCTTCCCTGTACTTCCCTTTAAATAATGTTTTGTTGGTGGTTTTTATTTTGTAACCTTTAAAAATAATCTTTATTTGCCAAACACTCCAAAATCTAATTATCTGAATTTTCCAACTTAAAACGGCAGACGCTGATGCAAACATTATCTTCTTTTTTCAGTTATTACAACTTATTGTTGCATCAAGTTATATAAACATCCCCAAAGAGGTGATGATTTTTATTAAAACAGTTGCATTGTTTCAGGGCTTTCCTCCTCGATGAATGTTCGCATAAGTTATCTAAATATTATGAGACCTTTTGCTGAATCTGTTCTCAAAAGGTATGATTTTTCTGTCAAACTGGTTGGTTTTAGTCGTCATTTATTTCTGTGACCATGTCTCGTCATACTCTGTTTTACTATAGCCATTAATTTGTTTCAGCGACATGAACAATGGACCATCCTCGAATGCAAGATGGTTATATGACAGTCCAGTACATTCTGATGTAGAGGCAAAGCTGAGGCGCTACTTGGTTGAATTAGGAAATACGGATAGAATACTTGGAATCCAGGTGCACATTACTGCCCCAATATGACTGCTATTTTGTTTAGGTTTTGGAATTGATTATTTGATAATCAGCTTCTAATGTTTGGATGGATAGATTCTGTTCTGTTTATGTTATTATTTACGGGTTAAATTATGAGTATTAGATAAGTTTCATACAAGCTGCAACAAATTGTCAACGTTAACAGAGATGTACATGTATTTTAGGCTTCGTGGTTGCATCTCACAAAGCCTCTCATCAATGTGTTTGTTAGGTTTGTGCATACAAAGACGGGCAAGTGATTGTTGATACTGCAGTTGGAGTGCTGGGGAAATATGATCCTCGTCCAGTTCAGCCTGATAGCTTATTTCCTGTATTTTCAGCAACTAAGGGTGTTACAGCGGGAATGGTACATTGGCTAGCTGATAAAGGGTATGTTCTCGTGCTTGTATAGCATCCAATGATATTCTTTCCTATTTAGAATACAATTTAAGTTTTGTCTTGTTATCCTCAAGTCATCAATTTAACTAAAGAATTACTTTCTGCCATCAGAGTCCAACTCTTGAATCTTGTTTTTACGGTTACAAAATTATATATGTTTCCATGTAGCAATCAATTCCAAGTTCATAAATTTGATGACTTCTGTTATTTTGGGGTTAAGTGTCGATGTGTCATCATAAGCCCCTTTGTTTTCATGGCATTATCATGAAGTAGCAGAAAAAGAAGCATACTCTGTTGTACGTATATAACAGTGATAAGTAGAGCTGTAGAGCTATGCTGTCTTATGTCATGTAAAGATATAGTAACAATAATTATATTAATATTCTGTATTTCCATAATAGGAAACTGAAGCTTGATGAAAACGTTGCAAACATATGGCCAGAGTTTGGTACAAACGGAAAAGATGAAATAAAGGTTCTGATGCCCAATTCTTTTGTTTCCTGTCGTCTTAAAGTTATTGTTATTGTTATAACCTCATTCCAATAAACATTGGTAACTAAAATTAGAAGAGAATTAAAATATCTTTATTTGGTCACCTTTCTTTGTCTTCGATATTATATCTTCACAGCTATTTGTATCTGCATTAGAGGTTGCATTTTGAATATATGCTGGGTGACCTTCTAACCATTTGTGACCCGTTCAACCTATTTCACCCATTTTCAGTTTAACTAGCTTTTCTATGTTTACTCATTTGACCTTTTGTGAAGAAATTTATAACCCAAATTGACCCGCTAACCCATAAGTGGATCCAAGTTTCCACATATGATCCAGATAGAATAACAGCATGAGTTACCATTTCTCTTGCAGGTTAATCATATACTTAATCATACAGCTGGGCTGCACAACGCTCTAGCCAGCATCTCTGAAGATCCAATGTTATTATGTGATTGGGATGAGTGCCTAAAACGCATTGCTATGGTTGAACCCGAGACTGAACCTGGTCGTGAACAGTTATATCATTACATGTCATATGGTTGGCTATGTGGTGGAATCATTGAGGTACTGTTACATATCTTTTTTCTTCTCTCTAAATTGTGAACCACTTTATTTTTCATTGTCTGGATGATGTATGTATATGTTCTTGAACATGTAGCATGCATCTGGGAAGAAGTTTCAGGACATTCTTGAGGAAACTTTTGTTCGCCCACTTAATGTTGAAGGCGAGCTTTATATAGGGATTCCTCCTGGTATGATTCACTAAATTTTGAGAACCCAGTAATTAAAAAAGTCAAAATGAAATTGTATAAGAAATGTTTTTACGTTTCTTGTAGGCGTGGAATCTCGACTTGCAACTCTCACAATCGATATGAATGATCTTAGTAGGCTACCCCCACAAGCTGAAATCACAAGGAGCAGCTCGGTCGCCACCACCTTGCCTTCATCATTTAATTTCAGCATGGTTGCAGGCGTTACTCCGTTATTTAACACCCTCAATGTTCGCCGTTCAATCCTACCTGCCGCCAATGGACACTTCTCTGCTCGTGCATTGGCGCGCTACTATACCGCCCTTGTGGACGGCGGTGTTGTCCCTCCCCGCCATCCCTCTTCCTCGGTACCACTTGGAAGCCACCCTCACCGCCCCTTGTTTCCTTCCAAGAAAAACTCTGCCAACCGGAGAGATGGAATAAAAAAAGAATCAAACGGATCCACCAGCCCAAAATCTGATCTTTACATCAGAATACCGGAAACGGACGATACAAGTGATGAAGTTGACACTAAAATCTTTACAAACGGAAAAGATGAAATAAAGGTTCTGATGCCCAATTCTTTTGTTTCCTGTCGTCTTAAAGTTATTGTTATTGTTATAACCTCATTCCAATAAACATTGGTAACTAAAATTAGAAGAGAATTAAAATATCTTTATTTGGTCACCTTTCTTTGTCTTCGATATTATATCTTCACAGCTATTTGTATCTGCATTAGAGGTTGCATTTTGAATATATGCTGGGTGACCTTCTAACCATTTGTGACCCGTTCAACCTATTTCACCCATTTTCAGTTTAACTAGCTTTTCTATGTTTACTCATTTGACCTTTTGTGAAGAAATTTATAACCCAAATTGACCCGCTAACCCATAAGTGGATCCAAGTTTCCACATATGATCCAGATAGAATAACAGCATGAGTTACCATTTCTCTTGCAGGTTAATCATATACTTAATCATACAGCTGGGCTGCACAACGCTCTAGCCAGCATCTCTGAAGATCCAATGTTATTATGTGATTGGGATGAGTGCCTAAAACGCATTGCTATGGTTGAACCCGAGACTGAACCTGGTCGTGAACAGTTATATCATTACATGTCATATGGTTGGCTATGTGGTGGAATCATTGAGGTACCGTTACATATCTTTTTTCTTCTCTCTAAATTGTGAACCACTTTATTTTTCATTGTCTGGATGATGTATGTATATGTTCTTGAACATGTAGCATGCATCTGGGAAGAAGTTTCAGGACATTCTTGAGGAAACTTTTGTTCGCCCACTTAATGTTGAAGGCGAGCTTTATATAGGGATTCCTCCTGGTATGATTCACTAAATTTTGAGAACCCAGTAATTAAAAAAGTCAAAATGAAATTGTATAAGAAATGTTTTTACGTTTCTTGTAGGCGTGGAATCTCGACTTGCAACTCTCACAATCGATATGAATGATCTTAGTAGGCTACCCCCACAAGCTGAAATCACAAGGAGCAGCTCGGTCGCCACCACCTTGCCTTCATCATTTAATTTCAGCATGGTTGCAGGCGTTACTCCGTTATTTAACACCCTCAATGTTCGCCGTTCAATCCTACCTGCCGCCAATGGACACTTCTCTGCTCGTGCATTGGCGCGCTACTATACCGCCCTTGTGGACGGCGGTGTTGTCCCTCCCCGCCATCCCTCTTCCTCGGTACCACTTGGAAGCCACCCTCACCGCCCCTTGTTTCCTTCCAAGAAAAACTCTGCCAACCGGAGAGATGGAATAAAAAAAGAATCAAACGGATCCACCAGCCCAAAATCTGATCTTTACATCAGAATACCGGAAACGGACGATACAAGTGATGAAGTTGACACTAAAATCTTTACAAACTCTAAAGTGAAACTTCACGATGCCTTTTTGGGACGTGGAGATTACAAGGATTTGATCATACCAGACGGGAGATTTGGGCTGGGCTTTAAAAGGGTTAACACAACTGATGGCTCTATAATAGGGTTTGGTCACTCTGGATTAGGTGGATCTACAGGATACTGCGACATAAACAATAGGTTTGCGATTGCTGTGACCCTAAACAAATTGTCTTTTGGTGCTTTGACTGGGGAGATCATCCGGTTTGTTTGCTCAGAACTTGGTCTTCCTGTACCACAAGACTATGTAGGATCTAGTAGGGTGTAAGAAATGAACCGGAAAACCGAAAAACCGGTTCGAACCGTGTGATCCAAACCGAAAAAACGAAACCCGAAAAAACCGAAAACAAAAAAACCGATGTGTAACGGTTCGGTTACGGTTTTCAATATTAATTAACCGCGGTTAACCGAACCGAACCGAATTTTGATATATGCCTACATATAATCATATGTATATTTACACATATATGTATTACATGAATACATCATTTACATATCTATTTAGCTAATTTTTTGTAATTGTTGCCTAATATTAACAATTTTACTTTCTTTCACAATCTATGATTAGTTTTGGATATTCTAAGTAATTTTCTTATATATATAACTCTTTTTAAGAAAAGTTGTTAACTTTGTTTATAATATTTATCAAAAATATTAGTAATATCATATAGAAGACATTTTAATAAGTAAATCATGATACTCTTAAATAGAAACTTGCATAAATATAACGTTAGAAAAAAGTAATTCAAAGTTAGTTGTAATGTATATTTATTTTTGAAACAAAATATTAATGTAGTTAAACAACTATTATACATAGAAAAAATAATTAATACAATGTAAATTGACTATTATAATTGAAAATTTAAACTTTATATTAGCATAACTTTAATAAATGGTTAACCGAAAATAAAACCGAAATTAACGGTTCAAAATTTCTAACTAACCGAACCGAAACCCGAAAAAACCGGAAAAAACCGAAACCCGAAAAAACCGAAAACAAAAAAACCGATGTGTAACGGTTCGGTTACGGTTTTCAATATTAATTAACCGCGGTTAACCGAACCGAACCGAATTTTGATATATGCCTACATATAATCATATGTATATTTACACATATATGTATTACATGAATACATCATTTACATATCTATTTAGCTAATTTTTTGTAATTGTTGCCTAATATTAACAATTTTACTTTCTTTCACAATCTATGATTAGTTTTGGATATTCTAAGTAATTTTCTTATATATATAATCTTTTTAAGAAAAGTTGTTAACTTTGTTTATAATATTTATCAAAAATATTAGTAATATCATATAGAAGACATTTTAATAAGTAAATCATGATACTCTTAAATAGAAACTTGCACTGCATAAATATAACGTTAGAAAAAAGTAATTCAAAGTTAGTTGTAATGTATATTTATTTTTGAAACAAAATATTAATGTAGTTAAACAACTATTATACATAGAAAAAATAATTAATACAATGTAAATTGACTATTATAATTGAAAATTTAAACTTTATATTAGCATAACTTTAATAAATGGTTAACCGAAAATAAAACCGAAATTAACGGTTCAAAATATTAACTAACCGAACCGAACCGAATTTTGATATATGCCTACATATAATCATATGTATATTTACACATATATGTATTACATGAATACATCATTTACATATCTATTTAGCTAATTTTTTGTAATTGTTGCCTAATATTAACAATTTTACTTTCTTTCACAATCTATGATTAGTTTTGGATATTCTAAGTAATTTTCTTATATATATAATCTTTTTAAGAAAAGTTGTTAACTTTGTTTATAATATTTATCAAAAATATTAGTAATATCATATAGAAGACATTTTAATAAGTAAATCATGATACTCTTAAATAGAAACTTGCATAAATATAACGTTAGAAAAAAGTAATTCAAAGTTAGTTGTAATGTATATTTATTTTTGAAACAAAATATTAATGTAGTTAAACAACTATTATACATAGAAAAAATAATTAATACAATGTAAATTGACTATTATAATTGAAAATTTAAACTTTATATTAGCATAACTTTAATAAATGGTTAACCGAAAATAAAACCGAAATTAACCGTTCAAAATTTTAACCGCGGTTAACCGAACCGAACCGAATTTTGATATATGCCTACATATAATCATATGTATATTTACACATATATGTATTACATGAATACATCATTTACATATCTATTTAGCTAATTTTTTGTAATTGTTGCCTAATATTAACAATTTTACTTTCTTTCACAATCTATGATTAGTTTTGGATATTCTAAGTAATTTTCTTATATATATAACTCTTTTTAAGAAAAGTTGTTAACTTTGTTTATAATATTTATCAAAAATATTAGTAATATCATATAGAAGACATTTTAATAAGTAAATCATGATACTCTTAAATAGAAACTTGCATAAATATAACGTTAGAAAAAAGTAATTCAAAGTTAGTTGTAATGTATATTTATTTTTGAAACAAAATATTAATGTAGTTAAACAACTATTATACATAGAAAAAATAATTAATACAATGTAAATTGACTATTATAATTGAAAATTTAAACTTTATATTAGCATAACTTTAATAAATGGTTAACCGAAAATAAAACCGAAATTAACCGACTTTTTCGGGTAACCGAAATTAACGGTTCAAAATTTCTAACTAACCGAACCGAACCGAATTTTGATATATGCCTACATATAATCATATGTATATTTACACATATATGTATTACATGAATACATCATTTACATATCTATTTAGCTAATTTTTTGTAATTGTTGCCTAATATTAACAATTTTACTTTCTTTCACAATCTATGATTAGTTTTGGATATTCTAAGTAATTTTCTTATATATATAACTCTTTTTAAGAAAAGTTGTTAACTTTGTTTATAATATTTATCAAAAATATTAGTAATATCATATAGAAGACATTTTAATAAGTAAATCATGATACTCTTAAATAGAAACTTGCATAAATATAACGTTAGAAAAAAGTAATTCAAAGTTAGTTGTAATGTATATTTATTTTTGAAACAAAATATTAATGTAGTTAAACAACTATTATACATAGAAAAAATAATTAATACAATGTAAATTGACTATTATAATTGAAAATTTAAACTTTATATTAGCATAACTTTAATAAATGGTTAACCGAAAATAAAACCGAAAAACAGTTCAAAATTTCTAACTAACCGAACCGTTTACAGCCCTACCCAGCACTATGCGATTGAATGACCACAATTAATGTTGTAATGTCTAATAGTTGCAACTTTAACTAGTTTTGTCGGTTGGCCACCAACTTCACAAGCCCACACTGTTATATATGCTAAATCAAATGACCTTCTTCTATTAAACTTGCATTATATATATGCACTAAATCTTTATATATTTGCACTAAATCTTATATATTGCTAAATCTTTATATATTGCACTAAATCTTTATATATTGCACTAAATCTTTATATATTGCACTAAATCTTTATATATTGCACTAAATCTTTATATATTGCACTAAATCTTTATATATTGCACTAAATCTTTATATATTGCACTAAATCTTTATATATTGCACTAAATCTTTATATATTGCACTAAATCTTTATATATTGCACTAAATCTTTATATATTGCACTAAATCTTTATATATTGCACTAAATCTTTATATATTGCACTAAATCTTTATATATTGCACTAAATCTTTATATATTGCACTAAATCTTTATATATTGCACTAAATCTTTATATATTGCACTAAATCTTTATATATTGCACTAAATCTTTATATATTGCACTAAATCTTTATATATTGCACTAAATCTTTATATATTGCACTAAATCTTTATATATTGCACTAAATCTTTATATATTGCTAAATCTTGCATTATATATTCTTGCACTAAATCTTTATATATTTGCACTAAATCTTATGCATATGAGTTAATTAAAATGTGTGATTTTTTACCCTTTCGGGTCCATTGGGATTAAAGGCACACGCTTATATATTATTCCTCGACAATCACCGCTCATCTTTAAATTTCCTATTGGGCTGGCCTCTTATCATTTCTAGCCCAACTCACACCAAGACATTTACAAGTCCAAATTTGACCATTTATTATATGTATGTTTTATGGAGTCGTGTATTATATAATAAAATATATACATTTATCGTACATGAATAAAAATTATTTTAAATTTATCACCATCCGATAGTTGTTAATTCATATTTCAACGTTTTTAATGACGTTACATTCAACATCATGTTTAAAATATAGTAGTCATTTATGTGCTTGATTATGGCTACACTAACAAACTTTTGATGTATTTTATTACATACATGCGAAAGTTTAAATTACTCCTCACATTTTAACGCCTAATAAAGATTCTATTTAAAGCCAAACATTCCATTTGTTATAATTACCACATCTAATAATCCAATTAATTTTAGTATTTATTTATATTTATAAGTTTTAATTTTTAATAATAAACATCATTTAAAATCCGATTTGTAAATTAAGTTAAGCTATCAATAATGTATAAACACATAGAACATTTAAGTGAATTATCTAATATATTTTGTCGGATATCTGATGTCAAATACGAATCAATGTTTAAAAAAAAACTATCTATAATTTGAATTCTTTTTAGGAAAAATTACTTAAATAGTCAAATATAGAAATGTATATTAATATTTAGACACCTATAATATTTTTTACCAATTTGACCAATGAATTCTTACTACCTAACCTCTTAGTAAGAACTATAACCATCCAATTAAATCATGACATTTGTCACATATCGATCTTAGAGTTGTACCTATGTTATGAAAAGCATGACATACAATAAGACTATGAGGAGCAAGGCCTCTTTTTAATGTCTCTCATAGAGGCATCTCTCGACACGTGGCAATATAATCATTAAGAGGCGTTTCTTTCTTTTCATGGGAGCAAGGCCTTCCATATTAATGCACCTTTAAGGGACCCACAATGTATATTATACTATATATTTAATTAAATAAAACTTTAATATATTAATATTATATATAAAAAGGACAAAAAATAGACAAAAGAAGTACTTTTTGCAGGTGGGCACAATTCCATAGGAACTAATTTGGGCGTCCAAAATGCGACTGGACAAACTTTTTTTTAGTGGAGAACGCCCCTTGGGGCAATGTAGATGGCGTCCTAGGGCGTTTTTGCGCATAAAAAGTGGGGAAAAAAACGCCTTGCTTCTCATAGTCTAAGAGCACGGCAAGGACAAAATGGCCATCGACATTGTCATCTGCTTTTTTACTAATGAATATTTTGATTAAAAAAAAACTATCCATTATGTGTATTTATAAATTTAACCTTTTCTCTCGATTATATGTGTCTTAACATATAAAAATGATCTTCTCATTATGTACTACATATTTGAGTCATAACGTTTGATGTTTGAAACTTTAAATGAATAAACAAATATGGCTACATGATTATATATGATCCAAATAAGCTTAAAAACCTTCATGTTTCACTTGCATGTGTTGAATTGTATGCCACAATTCACAAAATCAATGGCTGTTAAAAATTTAATTAAATATCGTCATATAATCAATTGATTCAAGCAGCCTTGAAAGCAACTTACGAAATCGAATGAATTGAATGGATTATTATAATGAACTTTTCAACAATTTGCCAATCGTTGAACCTTTATAAATAACAAGTTTATGATTTATTCGTTTTGTTTCTTACTAAATATATCCTCCTTTACATACTAAAGGAGGGTAACCAGGCTATGTCCCAAAAGTGACGTGTCGAGATATGAAGCCTGCCACATTGGAAGTATGACATGGGAGGTGATGAAAATGGTATGTTTTTAGAGGTGTAAGAAGTGTGTGTAAAAATGGGCGGGCCTTTTGATTTTTAAAATGGGAAAGAAAGATAAGTAGAGGGAGAATGGAGAGAGAAAGACTAAAAAGCTTTTATAATCTTCAGATCTAAAATTTTCACCACTTTCTTTCATATCTTCCTTTTTCTTTCAATCTTCAATCCAACTTTTGAAGGTGAGTGTATATATATTTATATATATACATACATCTGTATGTCCCATACATCTATATCTGTAGAGGTATAGATATCTAAAGCTGCTTGTGTTTAGGCTTATGATGATGATGATGATGGTGATGATGATGATGATGATGATGATGATGATGATGATGATGATGATGATGATGATGGAAAGAAAAACCATACTAGCTATGAACAAATTCAGCCTAATATCAAGGTATATATATTATATATGGATATCAAATCTGAAATTGAAATATATATAAATATACGAATATGAATCTCTCTATATATACGAATTTATCATATATATACGAATCTGTATGGGTTTTTAATAGTTTGGGGTTTTTATGTATGGGTTTTAAGCCGTCGATAATAACCTAATCAGACTTCGATTGGATTGGAATTCATGTGCAAGTTTCAATATGTGTTTTTTTATGGATTAAATTTTTATTTATACTAATTATATTTTGTTTATATTCTTGTTTTTTGTTTTGCAGGTTTAATAAATAGATCGAAAATATGTATTGGATATATAGACTAGCGACTGGTAAGCTTCCTAGAAGACCAAAGCACAAATAACAACTCAGTATGTTCTATTTATTTATTTATTTCATAATACATATTGTAGAATTGATGCATCTAAGGTGTTTGATAATATGTGTGAAAGAATTTTTTTTATCAATTTGATAGTATAGTTTGTGGTGTTAAAATGATCATAAGATTTTATTAATCTTAGTTGTCAAACCATTTCTCTAAAAATGTCATTTATATACAAAAAAAAATTATTTGATATTTTAAAGTTGGGCATTGTCAATGGTGAAAGCAAAGAAAAGAAGCAGAAGCAGCAGTAACAGTGCAATATGCTGCTGTTTGATAGTGGATGTAGTGGTAAAGGTACTTATTTGCTTTTTCATTTAATACTTAAGGTGAATAATCTGGATGGACAATACCATCTTTGTATATCTAATAGATGTAGAAGTTTTAGATTATAAAATAGAGTTAATGACATAAATCGTCCCTGTGGTTTACCTAAATAGTCACGTTTCGTCCTTTATAATCAAAAACCTCAAGGACAGTCCTTTATAGGAGGATAAGGATCACGTTTGGTCCTTTGACTAGTTGACCGGCATCTCCTCTCCGTTAAACCTCACACGTGACATCCACGTGAGGGGTATTCCAGTCATTTAAGGTTCTTCTCTTTACATATACACTCCAAAATCCCATTTAATCCCAATAATTCTTAATTCTCCTAATTTCTTTTCTCTCTTGTCCCAAACCCAGAAACACAAAATCAAATTCAACAATACCATCATCTTCATCAACAACACCACACCAGATTTAACCATTCCAACCATTTTTATTTACTTCATCTTTTAATCCAAAACAACAACAAAACAAAACATTTATGCTTCATTTCTCAAACTCCCCACAAAAACTTATTCCCCACAAATACATCGGTTCTACTGGTGGACAATAATATATTATCCATGCTTTATTGCTATAAACACGAATCGAACAGCTTCACAAAACTAAACAATGCTATAAACATTAGTACAATCACCAAAATCTCATAAGCATTTCCATTCGGATATAGATCTGGATACAAACCTGGGTTTAATAATGAGTATTACCTTTACATTGGAAAATTATAGAGAATTAACAGAAGTACTCGTATGGTGTGGAGCCGCAAAAGACAAACAAAGAAAAACTTTGAATCTTTTCTTTGTGGAGTTCGTAGAGTGCAGCCGCAGAAAGGCTTTTAGTATTTGAGGATTTCGTGAACACCAGCAGTAGTCGATTACATCAACCGCATGCACCCCGTTTGATGTGGAAGCCGGCGGTGTGATGGTAGGATTTTATAGATATAGATATAGATCTGGATACAGATGCCGATCGGGGTTTTGGCCGGAAAACCCACTGCTGTTAGCACCACTGTCGTTGATGATCTGATCGAGAGGCGGTGGCCGAAAAATTCAGAGAGATGGGGAATAGCGCAGTGGTGGTGGTCGGAGTTTTCAAGGTTTTTGTTGAAAACCCGATGGTGAATACAGGAGGTGGTGGTGGTTGTATTTTTGAGGGGATGTTTGGATCAAGAAAAGTGGATGAAGTGGACATGGAGATTAGATTTCAGATCTGATGCATCTTTCCTTATTTTGTGTGAGAGAGATCCAGAGCGGTGGTTTGTATTTTTGGGAATATAAGTCATAAGATCTGGAAAATGGTTTGTATTTTTGGGAATATAGATCTGGAAAATGGATTGTTAATTTGAAGAATATGATAAATACAAATATATATATATATATATATATATATATATATACACGTATATGTACTTATGTATTATTAGTTTGAAAACGATCGAGTTTGGTCCTTTATGTTACGAAAAGTACCAGAATACCCCTCACGTGGGAGGCACGTGAGGGTGTTAACGGAGGAGAGATGACGGTCAAATAGTCAAAGGACCAAACGTGAACCTTATCCTCCTATAAAGGACTGTCCTTGAGGTTTTTGATTTTAAAGGACGAAAGGTGACTATTTAGGTAAACACAGGGACGATTTGTGTCATTAACTCTTATAAAATATTTACAATTTGACTTTGCAAGCTAAAACTGTTCTTGATATATGGACTTTTGAATAGTGACTATATGTTTGGTGATAACAGAATATGAAACTTCAAAAAGAGGTTGCATCTTTGAAAAGGTGAATAATCTGGATGGACAATACCATCTTTGGTGGCAAAAGGGTGTTTTGCTGCTGTCACGACTGCTGTTTGGGCTGTTTTGTTTTGATATACATATCTTACAGGTCTTATTCGGCCAATTTGATGCAATTTCGTAGTTTTTGTCTTTGGATTTTTAGATTTGGTTGTGATAAAAACCTCAAAGACATGAATGAATATTCATGTATTTGAAGATTGTTAAAAATCTGTTTTTGTTAGATTGTAGAGAAAACATTAGCAATAATTCACTATCTTCATGTTTCAACGTCATTTTAGGTTCCAAGATATGAACAATGAACCTAAAGGAACTGGTCTCTTAAGGTAATGCATACTTTTATATGATACATTAGGTAAGTATTGTATATTTTTGAGCTCTTACTTGTATATATTTAATATAAATGCATTATACGGCTGAAGTAATGTACTTTTCACATCATTTGTTTCGTGTAGGTGCTGATGTAGTGGAAATCATCATAGGCTATGCCGAGGTTTCAATCGGTTTTGTAGAAGAGAAAAAGGTCCCTGAGGTAATTAGTACTTTTCATTTATCTTTCAGTTTTTCCATCTTCATTCAATCTTCATTGGTACTTAGTCATGTTCATTGGTAGTATTAAAGGAAAGCACTTATGTCATATATTGTACAATTCTATCATCATGCTAATGTTATGAGTATGATTAGAGTTTTTGATGTGTTGGTCACATAGATTTTGTTCTTTATTATTCAAGTACCAAAAAGAAGTATATCTTATATTATTGTCTTTGTATATATAGGTGAAAGCCGTTGAATTTGCAGCTGTGATGGGGCTTTAACTGCCAGGTGAATGATGCGTTGACTGGGACTTTAACTGGTGGATGATCTGGAGCCTTGACTGGAGAAATTTAACTGGTGGACTGGTGTCTTGACTGGTGGGTGAACTGGTGGATGAACTGGGTACTAAACTGGTGGATGAACTGGATGTCGTGACTGGTCAATTGGAGTCTGGAGACAGGTATAAAAATAGCACAAGACTTCATTCACTGAAGTGTAACTGGAGTCGTGACTGGTCATATTTTCATATGATTAACAACTTGATTTAGACTATTTAATATTCAATAGAGTTTTTTAAATAAGAAATCAATGTTAATTAGTAAGAGTATTTAACATTTTACTTGATCTTCAGGTTGCTACTGGTGGATGAACTGGGTACTAAACTGGTGGATGAACTGGATTCGTGACTGGTCAATTGGAGTCTGGAGACAGGTATAAAAATAGCACAAGACTTCATTCTCTGAAGTGTAACTGGAGTCGTGACTGGTCATATTTACTGGCCGTGGCGGGTTGGGTAACTGGTGCCATCTATTTTTGTCAGGTCAAAAGCCGAAAGTACAGAAACTAAAGGATATAGATCCTATAAACTTCAAAACCAGCGAGTCATGTATTTGTTCATTAAACGGATTGTTAGACTAAAGATGGCAACATCGGTGGGTTGGATACGGGCTTGGTCATAAAAAGTCTCTTTTTAGTACATGTGGGAATCGAGCTGTTTTTTTATCGTGTGTTATTGATGAGCGTCTATTTTGTGATTATTTCCTATATCATTAGGCCGTGTTTTGATGCTTAAATGAGTTAAGAAATGTGAACTTTTGGTACTTAATGGGATGACATGTTATGATAGGTTCACAAGGCGTGCAAGTAAAGGCAAACGTCTCTACTCAACTTAACACGAAGCCACAAGACTTTTGGACGAAGACTAGCAAGCGGAACATGAAGAATTTGAGGCCAACATGAAGCATACGACCACGTGTTAGTATTTTGGGCATAACTTCTTCATACGGACTCCGTTTCTGACGAGTAAGCTATCCACGGAAAGGCGAGAGAAAGATCTACAACTTTCGTGTTGAACCTGAAGCCTCTAGCGCCGCTCATTTCACTCTAGCGCCGCTGGAAGTCATCCTGAAGCTCACCAGCGCCGCTGGGACTTCACCAGCGCCGCTGGAAGTAGGTCGGCCAGCTAGGGTTTTGCCTTAAACCTATAAATACCCCCCTAAACCCTAAGAGCCGTAACTTACTTCCTCCAGACGACTTTGGGGGCTGTTCTAGGGTATTTTCATCAGATCTAAACCCTCGTAACACCTTCATATCATCCGGAAGATCAAGCTTCAATTCTCTACAACAACAATTATCAAATCATAATTACTAGGTCAAATTAATTAGGGTTTTGGGTGTGAGGTTCGAAGGAGCGGCCAAGAAGGATACGGACTGCGTGACTTCGATATCCCTATTATTAGTTTGATCTCTCTTTTACTTTTATTATTATTGTTAGATACTATTGCAAGACTTATTTGTTTGACAATTATTTTTATGGATTTATTTATATTAATAATTGTTAGGGTTATTTGTTTTGCCATGAGTAGCTAAGTAGTTTTGCATCTATTTGGATAATGCCATGATAGTTTTCTATATTAGGTTGTTAAACCGTTTCTATGCTTGTCGCAGATCCATGGTTATTGAGTCAGACAAATGTTATTAGTTTTCATATACAAACCTATTTTACTGATTTGTTTGGGTCGAATTAGTACTAAGGCCTTAGAGTCATTTAATTTGTTTGTGAAACATTAATTGGTCTATAATTAATGTAGTCTCTTGACTTGTAACCGAGCGGGGGATGGTTAATTAATAATTTGGCTCAACTGAACATGTGTTTTATTAAATTGTTTTAGTTGATCCGGCGAACGGAAACCGGATCCGGGTGACTAGAATAATTAGCGTCAAGTGACTTTTAGAATCCTAGAAGAATCTTGACTTACATAAAAGATAAAGTCATAGTTACAAAACTCAGGTTTTAATGCATAACAGTGAATCTAACGAGAATCTGTTTATAGGGTAGTGTGAGTCTAACGACAGCTCTACTAAGTATTTTGGTGAATCTAACGAGAATCCGAACGTGAGAAGAGTTGTTCAACAAATCTAAACTGTTTTCTAAATGATCATGGCATGTGAACTGTTTCAAGTAGATGCAATGTTTTAATTATTATTGCTTTGCTAGATTAATCAATTAATGCTTTTCTTATTTTAGTTTTATTTAAATCGTGACAAACCCCCAAATCCTAGAATTACACCTAGCTACTTTCTTAGACATAGTCCCTGCGAACGATCCTGGTCTTACCTATTTACTATACTATGAACGAACGGGTCCACTGCCCGTGAGTGAGCGTAGTAGAGAAGTTAACCTTGTACTTTTAGAAATTTAAAACTTGTTAGGAATTTAAGTTATACAACTTCTCTGCACATCAGTTATGTTGGTTATTTTATGAGTTATGGAACTACAGGAAAGACAAGCTCATCTTGAGCAAGCTAAATCTCAGAAGCTTTTATGGGGTGACTATTTCAGGATTGTATTATCTTGAGTGCAACACAAGAATTTCGTAAAGGTACTGTTGTGGTGATTTTTGATTAAAAGTTATTACATTGTTAGATTTAAAGTTATAGGATTTGGGACTATAGATGTAAACTACATGAGCTGGTTTTGATTTTAGAACCCATGGTTTGTTTAATGGGATTTATTTGATCACTATATGGTTAAAACAAGCGAGGACATGTGTAAAAGGTTGCAAAAATACGTTAGTAGTTTGCAACTGTACAATACCAAACTTTAAAATGAACTTCAAGAAGCTACTGGTGTGACAAGCAACCTTCAAATATACTCCGTATTCTTTAAGATGCGTTATAAAACAAAAACTATAAATTAAAGTTCCAAAGATGTAGTGCTTACACTGAGTTAAAAACCAAGCGGGGGTTGTTTCAGTTGTTCTTGATAGAATGGTGTAGCTGGAGTTGTTTTAGTTGTCCTTGGTGGGTGCTATTTTAGATTTTAAGGCTATAAAATTATATTGAGTTGCAAGTCAAGGCCTTTGAGCTATGGGTTGCATCATATAAAAGATATGTTATGCTAAAGGTGAAATAACATGTTTCTTTTTTGTTGTTGTGAATGGCAATAATGCAGAGATGCAGGTAAAGTGCTTGTATGGCGAAGTTTTGACAGAGTTGAAGAATAATGCTGTAAAGAATTATAGAGAGATTTAAAGAGATGAATATGAATTTTATTATATCAAAACATTACAATTGAGATGGATTTTATACACAAATTCATGAACTAAATATGGTAAGATCTTAAATGGTGTTTGACTGTCCATTAGTTGGTCATTAGCTGGTCTTTGACTGATGATATCTTCTTTGCTGAAATTAGGGAAATGATGACTCATACTCTGATCCCATTCTTGTTAACACTCCCCCTCAAGTTGAATCGTGGGATTCCCAAAATTCAACTTGCTAAGACAGTTGTGAAACACCTTTGTTCCTACTGCTTTTGTTAGGACATCAGCCAGTTGATCTGTGGATCTGACAAACGGTAGTTCAATAATTCATGCTTCTAGCTTCTCCTTGATAAAATATCTATCGACCTCTACATGCTTCGTTCTGTCATGCTGTACCGGATTTTCTGAGATCTGAATGGCTGCCTCATTATCACACATGATCTGAGTACTTGTCTTTGGAGGAAATCCTATCTCGGTGATAAGCCTTTTTATCCATAATGCTTCTGCTATTCCTTTCGCTATGCCTCTGAATTCAGCTTCAGCACTTGATAGTGATACCACCTTTTGCTTCTTACTTCTCCAGGTGACAAGATTACCTCCTACTAATGAAAAATAACCTGAGGTTGATCGTCTATTTCCTTTATCTCCAGCCCAGTCAGCATCTGTATATACTTGAATATTCAGGTGTCCATTTGATCTGAACAAAACTCCATGGCCAATGGTTCCTTTGAGATACCTGATGATCCTTAAGACTGCATTCATATGGGCAACTTGTGGTAGGTGCATAAACTGACTCACTACTCCAACGGCATATGCAATGTCTGGGCGAGTGTGTGACAGATATATTAGTTTTCCTACCAATCGTTGATACCTATTTTTATCTGCCTGCTCAGCTTCTTCTTCGATAAACAGCTTCTGGTTCATGATCATTGGTGTATCAGCTGGTTTGCAATCAATCATCCCTACTTCCGATAGGAGATCCAATATGTACTTTTTCTGACATATAAATATTCCTTTTGCCGATCTAAGCACTTCAATTCCAAGGAAATATTTGAGGTTTCCCAGATCTTTCATTTCGAATTCTGTGAACAACTCTTCTTTTAACCTCCTCATTTCTTCTTCATCATTTCCAGTAATAACCATATCATCGACATAGATGATCAAACATGTTACACGAGTTCCTCTGGTTTTGAGGAACAATGTGTGATCCGAATTACTCTGTTTATATCCATTTTTCTTCATTGCAAGAGTGAATCTTCCAAACCAAGCTCTGGGAGACTGTTTAAGTCCATAAAGTGACTTTTTCGATCGACACACTTCTCTAGGCTTAAAAATTTCTGAGAAACCAGGTGGGGCATCCATGTACACTTCTTCTTTCAGTTCTCCATGTAGAAAGGCATTTTTAACATCAAACTGATGAAGAGACCATCCTTGATTAGCTGCAATTGAAAGAAGTACTCTTATAGTGTCCATTTTTACAACTGGAGAGAAGGTTTCTGAATAGTCGATCCCATATGTTTGAGTGTATCCTTTTGCAACTAACCGAGCTTTATATCGTTCAATTTCTCCATCTGGTTTGTATTTTATTGTGAAGATCCATCGACAACCTACTGTTGATTTTCCTTTTGGTAGAGCACATTGATCCCATGTCTCATTCTTTTCTAATGATTTCATCTCTTCGACCATAGCATTCTTCCATTTTTCCGATTTTAAAGCTTGTTCAACACTTGAAGGAATTTCTTCTGCGTAGAGGCTCGCAGTGAAAGCTCTTGCGTTATCAGACATATTTCCCTCTGCTATGTTGGCCATCGGGTATTTGCTTCCCCTGGTGGTTTTTTCTGGAGAGTATCTTTTTGCTGGGACTCCCCTGTTTGCTCTTGCTGGGAGAACATATTTTGGCACTTCTTCTTCATTTTCCTGCACACTGTTAGAGGGGAAACCTTGGATATTCAAATTTCCAGATTGAGAATTTTCATTCTCCAAGTCATTTGACTGATGAGAACTAGATTGAGAAGAGCTTGATGAAGGAGAGCTAGATTGAGAAGAGATACTTACCTCAGATATCACGGTAGGACCAGGACTTTCAGGGGTGGCACTGATATTTGGTTCGAGAGATGTGGTACCGTGATTTTGGAGCTCAGTACTCATGGTAGTGCCATAACTCAGCCAACTTAGTGGGTCACTTTGTTTCTCCCCCTGACCACTATGTTGGGGTGAGTAAAAGTACTTTGTTTCCAGAAAGTCACAATTCATTGTGGTGAACATACGCCGTGTCTGTGGATTATAACATCTGTATCCTTTTTGATTTACCCCATATCCCACAAAGACACATTTTTCAGCACAAGGGTCAAGTTTATCCCTGTATGACTTGGGAATGTGAGCAAAAACAGTGCATCCAAAGACTTTGGGTTGGAGAGATAGAGGTTGCGGAATTGTGGTGTGTTCAGAAAGGGTATCTAATGGTGTTTTCATTTTTAAGATTTTGGTTGGGAGACGATTGATTAGATATGTGGCAGTGGCAACAGCTTCTGGCCAAAAAGATCTAGGTACATGAGACTCAATTATGAGTGCTCTTGTTATTTCTAGAAGGAACCTGTTTTTCCGTTCTGCAACACCATTTTGTTCAGGGGTATGAGGACAAGTAGTTTGGTGTACTATACCTTTGGATTGGAAGAATGTTTTCATTTGTGAATTTATGTATTCCCCACCATTATCAGATCGAAAGATTTGAATAGATTTTTGGAATTGATTCTGAATCATGGTATAAAAATTGGTGAATCTATCGTACACTTCATCCTTACCTTTTAGGAAATAAATCCAAGTCATGCGAGTGCAATCATCAACAAATATAATGTAATACCGAAAGTTTTGACCCCCTATTACAGGGGCAGGACCCCACACATCAGAATGAACCAAAGAAAAAGGGTTTTTGACCCTTGTATTACTGGGTTTAAAAGGTTGTCTATGACTTTTAGCTAAAATGCATGTCTCACAAGTACTTGGTTTATTTAATGGAAACAAATCCGGAAACAGAGTATGTAAATAACTGACTGAAGGATGTCCAAGTCTTCTGTGCCATAACCATGCTTCTCTTTCAGTAGTCCCATGAGCTAACATCACAGTACCATCTTGAACCACCTCGTCAACATAGTATAGTCCATTCTTCTCAGTGCCACGCCCAATAATCTGGCCCGTCCTGATATCCTGTAAGAGACAAAAAGTCGGGTGCATTAGAACCAAACAATTGAGTTCTTTTGTAACATGACTAACTGACAAGAGTTTGTGTGATAAAGAGGGAACATGAAGGCAATTTGGAAGTTTGATGTTTGGAGAAATTTTAATTGTTCCCCCGGTTTTTACATCCATTTTTTCTTTATTTGCAGCTTGGATGTGAGTTTTTATTGGTTTGGATATTTCGGTAAAATCTGATAGCTCATATGTCATCGTATCAGTTGCTCCACAGTCGAATATCCAAGACCCATTTGGGTTTTTAAAACTGTTTTGGGCCATGTAAGATGATCCATTTAAATTCGATGGGCCATTATAAGGTCTAGTAAATTGGTTTGGGCTAAGCTTTGGTGGGCTTTTAAAAGAACAATTTGGGCCTTTAATAGATCTTTTAGGGTTTGGAAAATGAATTTGGTTTTTAAACCCCCCCTTTTGACCGGTTCTACTTATGGAAACATATTTCCAATATTTGGAAATGGATCTATCATCAATAATTGGAGATATGGAGGCTCCTTCTTCCCTTTTACCTCCAACCGAAAAACCCTCCCCCTCTTTTTCTTCTCCGGCCGCCGCTGCTATTCCCCCAAATCCTCCTTGTATATTATTGTTTGTGGTGGTGGTGCTACTGGTGGTGGCCGGATTTCTTTTGGCCGGTTTCTTGCTTGCCGTTTTGTGACCGTCGGTCCACCAATCTGGGTACCCTATGATCTCGAAGCACTAATCTTTGGTATGTTTATACATACCGCACTTTTCACACTTAAGATGTGATTTATCTTCCTTGGTTGCTGGTTTCTTTTTGCCGTCGAAGCGGCGGAAGCCCTTGGTAGCCATCCCCATTCCTTCGGTTTCTCCGGCCATTAATCCGGTTCCTATGCCATGACTCTCACTGTTGGTTGCTCCCAAGATGACTTGGCGAGCGGCCTCTTTTCGAACCATGGCTTACGCTGCTTCAGCCGTGGGTAATGGGTCAACACGGAGGATCTCCCTTTTTGTTGAATCGAACTTTCGATCGATTCCATTCAAAAACTGGAACAATTTTTGTTTCGATCTGATTTGATTATATGCTTGAATATCTTCTTTACACTTCATTGGGTTCGGGTCTATTCGATCGATCTCTCCCCAGATGCCTTGAAGCGAGATCCAGAAATCTTCAAGGGATTTATCTCCTTGTTTGATTTCATTGGCCTTTACATGGAGGGTGAAGGTCTGAAGTTTGTCCTTGCCACTGCTGTATGTAACCATCAAGGCATCCCACAAGGCTTTTGCGGTGGGATACTCGGTTAGGTTGCCAGCAATTTCGGGCTCGATATTTTGAATGAGCCATGAGAAAACAATCAGGTCTTCCTGTTCCCATATTCCTTGTTGTTCGGCTGTAAGTTTTTCTGTTGATGATTCGGTTAAATGATTCAGTAAAGTTTTTGATTTTCCGCCTATTGCGACTCGAATCATTCGAGTCCATAGAGCGTAATTTTGGCTGTTTAATTTGATACTGATGTGTAGGCTATCTGAAAGTTTTGGATTTGAGGTTTGTTGATTCATATTTTGTTGCAATAAGTTTGCTAATTGAGTTGCGAGATCTGAACCTGAGCCGCCGGCTCCATCAGCCATGGTGGCTAAGGTTTTGATTGATGATTATGGTGGGTTAATAGGTAGATGATGAGACCAGAACCATGGGCTCTGATACCATGTAAAGAATTATAGAGAGATTTAAAGAGATGAATATGAATTTTATTATATCAAAACATTACAATTGAGATGGATTTTATACACAAATTCATGAACTAAATATGGTAAGATCTTAAATGGTGTTTGACTGTCCATTAGCTGGTCTTTGACTGATGATATCTTCTTTGCTGAAATTAGGGAAATGATGACTCATACTCTGATCCCATTCTTGTTAACAAATGCGCTGTTCCAAGTGGTCTATTTTGGGACTTTTTATTGTTGCTAAGGTTTGATGAAGCTGTGAAGAAACGTGCATCGTAACGTTTGTGATATTTTTGTATATCTTTTCGTAGATAACTGGATGTGTGATAGTATAGTATATAGTGAATGAGGTAGAGTATAGTTTACTTGAATTGTGTCAATAACGGGCATGTCTATTGATTGACGGTTTTGAAATTGTATATTTTATATGTTATAATATGAAGTTAATGCTCTAGCACTACAGTTGTAATTATTCATCTATTAAGAACAAGTATGAACTTATTGAAGCTTTTAATCTGATAACAGTTTCGATGAAGGGACCGAGGTCTTGATCCTGAAGCTGCAGTCGGTAGAAGGGTTGCTTTGAGTAAGATATTCTACTCTCGCTTTTTTGACTGGTAAGGTTTCAAGTCTAGAACTTGCAATTAAATATGAGAATGTATACTACTGAAACTTTATAGCTGGTCATACTATTTCTTTTTACTAACTCAGTGTGTGTCTAAAAGACGAAGACACTTTAAGTTTACAGTTTTACTCATTGTTTCCAAGTTGGTTATGATATATGCAGGTGAGTACAATGTCAACCTGCTGCTAGGAAGAGGCCCATGAGGGATTTCAAGAGGTTATAGCAGAGACATTAGTTTAGTGGTTAGGGTCATTAGAAGTTGGATGCCTAATCAAGTTGGTTTTTTTGTTTGGAAATTTTGAACTACGTTGATGATCATGATCTCACAAAGATTGTTATTTTATAAATTTAATAACATACATAATATAACTAGACAAATTGTGTATAGATTACAATTTTGCTATACTTACCTTTTCATATGATAGAGGTTATTTAATTAACGATTTTAAACTTACCCGCGTTTTTCGCGGGATAAAAATCTAGTATTGTTCGTATAATTAAAGAGTAACTATTTCAAGATGTGAAGTTAATATTATGATAAAGTAAAAGTCTTGGACCCTACATAACACATGGCATGAGTTCATTTGATAGTTTTATTTCTTACTAAAAGGGATTAACTAGTAAGAATTAGTTAAAATTTTTTGATAGTTTTATTTCTAAACATACACTTCTATATTTGACCATTTAGGTAAATTTTCATTCTTTTTATATCTATATTAATTTTCTAATAGTTATTATTATATAGCAAAACATGAGTTTATTGAATGAGGTTTTATATAAGATCATGTTTTCTCAGCTCCCACTCTATTCTATCATGCTTGATAATCATCATTGAAAAAACATCAAAATATCATTATAAGTTACTCAATATCGATGGAAAAAAAAAGTTACAAAATATGCGTATTTCATTGTGTTGCGCGTAGAAATTATTATTAGTATATATCCAATCATTCATTCATTCGTATTTTCGAGTAATTAAATTCAAGTAACTAAAACTAAGAACTTTGAAAGCTTTTGTCTAAATGGAGTTGCATAACACAACTTCTCTTTTCAATTTGAGTTAAAATTGATCTCTTCAATAAGGCATCTTGAATCAAACTTGCCATTGTTGCATTTCACCGCACTAATTAACTCTCGGAAAACAACAACGCTGCACGGAACCACCAGCCTATCTTTCTGCTCGAACCCAAATTCCTCGGCCATCTTTTCCAATAATATCTGGAAGAGAGGGTGAGAAAGATGGGATGTCCGAACCACAAACCGTTGTTGCTCCTCTCCAACATATAGTGCAAAACATCCTCTGGGGGTGCTCGTGTATGATCGATACACTTGTTTATTTTCATCAAGATCACATGATCTTGACAAGTTTTCGTAACACAATATGTCAGAACCATGACCAATGCAGCCCCCAACCCTAATCTTGTTGGCCAGCCTCTTGACAAATCCTATTTTCTTGGACAACATTGTGTAAATTAAGTGAGCAGTACTTTGTTTCGGTAGAAGAAGCAAAAAAGAAGTGAGTGTGTATGTAATGTGGAAGACGAGGACATGCGCGCTGTATATATAAGTATAAAATTACAATAAGCTTATGACCTTTCGGACTTCAAATAATTGTAATAATTATTGTAGGCTTATTATTATATGTACGTGCATAAGTATTGTACGTCTTTATGCGCTTTATACTTTTTATATACTTGAATGGTTGCATATAGCAACTAGTTTTCATTTTAACCAATAAAAGTGCAAATAGGGTAAAATATATATAAGTTACGAAGTATATAATTAGAAGAATATTCTGTCCAAATACACTGCATTATTTAATTTAAAAATAATTACATTTAAGCATGATTTTTAGCATCAAATAAGATACGTAAGTTCATTAAAACACCTAATATTTCCTTTGAACATGACGTACCACCTTAGTTCAGAGTATGCAGCAACTAAATTTGATGTTTATTCTCATTGAAACATCGAAAATTGTTTAGTACGCATGGACCCATACATATAGATATACTAGATCTTCGTTATATATTTCATGTTTATTTATACATTAGAAATCCAAATGATGTTGATCGATGCCTTAGTATTTAGTCAATACGTGGCCTCGTGAATATATAACTTTTTTCTTTTTTTTTTGTTGGGAACGGCAATATATAACTTAATTAGTTTCGTAGTTCTATCAATATCTTAGATCAATGTCGGAATTTTGCAGTTATGTGTAATGCTATGACTATACATGCAGTAGAGACATTTTCTAAATAAATTGTTGCAGATTTTTCGGTCAAACGAGTAATAACATCATTGATGATGTACCATCCTTAATCCTCCGGACTCTCCGGATTACACATACAAAGCATGGGTTAAACCCCTCTAAATCTGTCAAAGGACAAAGGATCGGAGCCTAATGATCAGTAAGACAGCCAAAAGCCTCCGAAGAATACGCCCGTCTTACAGACAAACAGTACAAGATAGAACATGCACTAGTACGTGCGACCCGTACTTGTACCTTCGAGCCAGAGTTTGTTACACAGCTGTCCAACGGTAACGGCTATATGCTAACGTTACCGTTAACCTCCAACTTCTGGATCCTTCACAAGGGGTCTATAAATACCCCTCAAAGGATCCACCTAAAACCCTAATGAAAAACACACACAAACACCCCCATATTAAACACTTGGTGGCGTGAAGCTAATAAGTTCTTCACACCATTAGGGAACCGCCAACAAGTATAGAACATCCATTATCATTTTCCTAAACAAGATTAAACCCCTATTAATTTAAGAGTAACTTTACCCTTAAACAATCATTACATACATTAGTTGCACTAGCAGCTTAATGAATTGGAATATAGAAAGAAGTTTTTATTTCTTTTCTTGGATAATTTACAAATGAGGGGGGAGGCTTCCTTTTATAGGCAAAGGAAAGGCTCCATGACATCATGCATGACATCATATTACAATAATGCAAATGGAAATATCTAGATAGAAATATCTAGATGGATTATTCTAGTACATGCTTTAACCACTTTAAGAGTGATTAAGACCTTATTTAATTTTAAACACACTTAAGACACTATTAATACAATATTAAACAAACAACACACAATATTAAACTTCTTTCTGGGAATTTATCATCTTGACGTTGAACCACCATTGTTGACCATTAAACTGTATCGCTCGTTGTGGCTGGGACTTCGAAATAGTGGACTTTGGTGAAGATAGGGAGCGTATTAAGATAATCAAGGTAGGCTTGATTCCATTCACGCACTTGTGGATGATTTTGAAGATCTTTAGTCCCGTTCAGAATATCTGGGTCCTTTTCTGCAACATCCGACTTGTTAGCTTCTGCCATCTTCATGCGAGTTTGTATCCAGGATTCATGGTGATTCTGTTTGTAAAACGAGTCTGCCGGATTCAGATCCGTCCATGCTTGGATGAATTCATCTGGGCTGCATCGCTGTGTGGATTTGTGGAACTTGGGTTTGTAAAGAATGACCAAGCAATGTTTCCTGGTGGCTCTTCGTAACGCATAAATCCATTCACTTATTGGGAGAAACCATTGGAGAAGACGGTAGGTATTGAGTTCACTCTTGGAGAATTCACCCAGTTAGCATTGAACTAGGTAGGTTACCAACTTCTGGGATGTAAAGTCGAAAGCCATACGGAAATCTTCGGTGAGGTACCATAAGAAACTTAGGGCTTCTTCTGGTAGAGCATCTAGGCGTTTGATACGTAGGGTGCTCAAATAAGGGTGGTCTGGATGGAAATAAAGGCCATCCAAGGGTTTGCCATGCGTTTTTATGGTGATGGTGAGAAACTTTTTCCAGGTTAAAAGGGATGGGTCAGTTATGTTGTTTTTGTTGACCACTTCTATGATCTCACCTGGAACGCCTTCTTCTTTCAGTTGTTGATGAAGTGGCTTTGTTGGTTTAGAAGTACTCATTGTGGTTTGTGGGTAATGTTTTATGCCTCTGTACCTCCTTTTATAGCCATCATCTCCGAGATCATTCATGCTCCTGTGCTGAACAGTGAAGGTCCATTGGTTCTTCGAGAAGAATGGCATCTTCTATCTAATCAAAGAACTGTTGAGCTTATGGGCATCTTTTTGGAGCATTATCTTGCCTTCATCATTGGGAATCTTTGCAGGCGTAATCATATCCTTAGGTCTATCTTTAATAGCCTGTAGGACCTCACTTGTGAGTTGTCTCTTGACAGATTCCTTCCACTTTTTTGGGGGGTCTCTTATTTGTCTGGTAGCGCATTTCTTGTCAGGATACAGTGATGGCTCTTGGGAGAGAGATAGGGGCGGGTGACTCTTCTGTTCAGAAAGAGCCAATTGTGCCATGTAGATAGGCCTGGGTCCCATCTCTGAGTCAGTTGACTCGTCCGTATCTGACTCGTCCGTGTCTGACTCGTTCTTATTGTAGTAGATTGAGCAGACTGTCCTTTCTCCAGGGTTATCATGTGTCTCAATATATACATATTTCCCACATCTTATTTGGACGTTTTGTACACGATTTACAGCCGTTTATACATGTTTTGTGGTGCTTTATGGTATTTGCGAGTGGTTTCAGGTCCACAGTAGGTACATAGCTCATAAATGGTTGAAAACGACTTAGAAATGGTCCAAAGGCACTAACGGATGAAGAATGTTCGAAAACAAAGTTCAGATTGCTAAAACCTGAAGGAACTCGCGGCGCGACCAGTCTCGCGGCGCGAGCTCCCCAGAAGGTCTCGCGGCGCGAGCTCCCCAGAAAAGTCGCGGCGCGAGGACCATATCTCGCGGCGCGAGCTCTCACCAAAAGTCGCGGCGCGAGGACCATATCTCGCGGCGCGAGCTCTCACCAAAAGTCGCGGCGCGAGGAAACAAGTCGCGGCGCGAGGAAGTTCTTCATACTCGCGGCGCGAGCTCTCACCAAAAGTCGCGGCGCGAGCTACCAAAACTCGCGGCGCGACCAGAAGGTCTCGCGGCGCGAGCTCCCCAGAAAAGTCGCGGCGCGAGGACCATATCTCGCGGCGCGAGCTCTCACCAAAAGTCGCGGCGCGAGGAAACAAGTCGCGGCGCGAGCTCTGACCAGAAGGTCTCGCGGCGCGAGCTCCCCAGAAAAGTCGCGGCGCGAGGACCATATCTCGCGGCGCGAGCTCTCACCAAAAGTCGCGGCGCGAGGAAACAAGTCGCGGCGCGACCAGAAGGTCTCGCGGCGCGAGCTCCCCAGAAAAGTCGCGGCGCGAGGACCATATCTCGCGGCGCGAGCTCTCACCAAAAGTCGCGGCGCGAGCTCCCCAGAAAAGTCGCGGCGCGAGGACCATATCTCGCGGCGCGAGCTCTCACCAAAAGTCGCGGCGCGAGGAAACAAGTCGCGGCGCGAGCTCCCCAGAAAAGTCGCGGCGCGAGGACCATATCTCGCGGCGCGAGCTCTCACCAAAAGTCGCGGCGCGAGGAAACAAGTCGCGGCGCGAGGAAGTTCTTGTCTGAGATTGCTAAAACCTGAAGGAACTCGCGGCGCGACCAGAAGGTCTCGCGGCGCGAGCTCCCCAGAAAAGTCGCGGCGCGAGGACCATATCTCGCGGCGCGAGCTCTCACCAAAAGTCGCGGCGCGAGGAAACAAGTCGCGGCGCGAGCTCCCCAGAAAAGTCGCGGCGCGAGGACCATATCTCGCGGCGCGAGCTCTCACCAAAAGTCGCGGCGCGAGGAAACAAGTCGCGGCGCGAGGACCATATCTCGCGGCGCGAGCTCTCACCAAAAGTCGCGGCGCGAGGAAACAAGTCGCGGCGCGAGGAAGTTCTTGTCTGACAGATTTTCTCTCTCCTGGGTATAAATACAGACCCCCACTTTACCCTAAACCTAATCTTGGATACCCCAGCCTCCATACTTTTCTCCCAGCCGTTTTTCAAGGGTTTTTCTTTAGGGTTTTCACTACTCCAACATCAATTGAAGACTTGAAGATCAATTTGGCTCTTAATTAGTGATTGTAGCTCGGTTGTAACCTCGATTTGGATTTCTACTTCATATTTGGTACATTATGTTCTCTTATTTAATTGAATCTTTGTTCTTTTTCATTATGAGTAGCTAAACCTCCTTACATCTATGAAGATGAAGTGAAACAATTAGTCATGGTTGCATAATATTTTGAATTCAAGTTGGTTTTACTTAACATTTTGTCAAGATCTTATTGAAGTGATTTCCTCTACTTAATCTTGTGTCCTTGGTGATATTTGTGTTTTTCGATAGTGGTACTAGTTGAATGCAAGTATTATTTTAGTTGTTTGTCTATGAGCAACTCTTGCTAGGTCATGGTATGATAGTAAAGGATACAAATTAATAGAAATTACTTTGGTAAGTGGATTTAACGGATGGTGGTACCACGTTTCTTTCACAAAGATGAAATTGTTATCTAAATAATCAAACAAACTAGTTAGTTCAAGGAATTGTAATAAGGATGGTGGTACCACTTGTTGCAAGAAATTGAGTTGATTAGGTGATTGAGTCGATTTTACAAACGGAGTGCACGCCGAATGTGTTTTGTCTTGTCACGATTATTATCACCAACATATAAAGAATTTTGAGCTTAACCATATGCAACCTAGATTTCTTGTGTAGCGGATTCGACATAGATGGCTTTTTAATCATTTGATTACAACAAAAATCTTTTCGTATACTCTCGAGTGACGCCGGTTGAGTATTTTACCTTACTTGTTAATTTCTTAGCTTCCGGAAACGCAAAGTGACAATTCGGTCACAAACCAAACTTTCTCTTGATTCACATTATTACAACTTTTAGTACAACAATCAGTCCTTGTGTTCGATCCTGGTCTTGCCAGTTAACTATATTATATACGAACGGGTACACTGCCCGTAAGTGTGTGGTAGTCAGTAAACGGTAGATCTTGTTATAAATTTTTAAGCTAGATTTCACACATCAAGTTTTTGGCGCCGCTGCCGGGGACTGCGGTTTAAGTACTTTAGGTTGAGACTCTGTGAATCGACCCTTTTTCGTGCTTGCACGGGAAAGTTACTTGCTTTATTTAATTTTAGTTTGCTTGATTGTACCTCAGGTGCTATTAAGGTTTTTGTTTGTTGTGTTGTGTTCGCAGACTATTTACAGGTAGTGGATGAACACTCGAGCTTCTGGGAAACCATTAGCCAAGGCCACATCTAACCCTGAAAAACTTAAAAGGCGCACCAAAACACAAACGTCACAACCATCATCATCCGAACCAGTTTTCATAAACACCACTCCTTACCAAACCCACATACTTAACGAGACTTACTACGAGTCGGGAAGTAACGAGTGGGGGTATTTTTCCGAAAAAGAAGAACCCATTTCCGATAAAACACCAACCCCACCCGAATCGCCAAAACCGGACATCAACATGGCCGGTCAACAAAATAATCCGCCCGATCTCTTCAACATGAAAATCGAGGACCTTCCTCGAACCATACCTACAACTCGCCGATCGGCCATCCGTGCACCCGAGATCGAAACTTTCGCGGTGAAAGGTAACCATTTACAAATGGTTAAGGATTTGTGCTTCGATGGATGGCATAAAAGAGACCCTCATGAGCATCTTGACAAGTTCGAGATGATTTGCAATCTATTCAACTATGGGGAAAACCAAACCAACAATGTCAAGATGACGCTTTTTCCTATGTCTCTCACGGGAGAGGCTCACAAATGGTTGAAAGGACTAGCGCCGGATAGTTTGACTACTTGGGGGGCGGTTAAGGAAGCTTTCATTGATAGATTCTTTCCGGCAAATCGGGAAAGAGAACTTAGGCTTGTAATCCGTTCTTTCAAACAAGATGAAGATGAATCTATAGTTGAAGCGTGGTTAAGAATGAAGGATCTTTTATGGGAATGCCCCGGGCATGGGGTGAGTGACACCGAAGTGGTAGGGATATTTTTGGATGGAATGAATAGGGAGAACTACGAGAAGATGGTCATGACTTGTGGTGGTAGTATTAGCTACAAGACCTCAAATGAGCTTTGGAAGATGTTTGAGGATATGGCAAAAGCTCAAGTCTCTAGACCGTCGAATAGGGATAGGAGATCACGTAAGGTAGTAGCTCGGGTGGATGATGGTGAAACATCCGAGGTAGTCGCTGAAATTCGAAAACTCTCCAACCGAATGGATGAAAGGTTCTCTATGGTGGAAGGCAACTTTGGTGGTCTTGAGCGTGATGTGAAGATCATGGCGGGGGGATGTTTCCATTGTGGTGGTCCACACCATCCCGATGAGTGTGATTCTATGGCACAAGAAGATGTGAACTTTGTGCAAAACCAACGCCAAGGGAATTATCAATCTCTCTTCCAACGTGGTGGCAACTACCAAGGCCGCTACCAAGGTAACTCCTCGAATCCTTCTAATTTTTATTCTAACAATCGTGGTGGTAATTTTCAAAGTAGGTGGCAAAAGGATGATACTCATGGAGCACCTCAACAACAACAACCACCCTCACCTCCGAGGAAGGAGGAAAATCAAGATGAAGGATCGCCGCTCATGGCCATGATGGCTAAGTTCCTTGACAAACAAGACCAACGAGAGGAGGCCCAAGAGAAAAGGAATATCTCAATGGAGAATTATTCTAAGCTCTTGAATGAAAAGATTGGGGGGTTGCATGACAAGATAGACATTAGCAATAAAAACAACCAAGCTTTGATCTCAAACTTGGAAAAGAGGATTGATAGAATGAGCAACAATCAAAGGCAACAAGGTAACCTTCCAAGCGACACCCAACAAAATCCAAGTCAAGGCCAAGGAGGGTCATGGAAGAACGGGGACGACAAGTACAAGTCACCAAAACACCGGAATGAATCCGTTAATGCCATAACCACGCGGTCCGGGAAGGTAATTATCTCGCCTTGTGGTGATTCTTTCGTTTCTGACGGTTCTCCGCAGGTTGAGCAAATTGATGAGGAATTGGATGAAGAGATCGAAATGGGGTCACCGCCGATGGTGACCACTCCGGTTCCCAAAGCCATACCGGTCAAGGAACCCGTGTTGAAACCGTACCAACCAAAGATACCTTTTCCACAGAGATTGATTAAGGAAAAGATGAAGGAGAGAATGGATAGGTTCATAAGTGATCTAAGGAAGTTGTACATCAACATTCCGTTCTTGGATGCTATTGTGCAAATGCCGGGATATGCAAAATGCTTGAAGCAAATCTTGATGAACAAGAAAAAGTTGGTTGAGGTGGAGACAAAAGTCTTGGAGAATGTTTGCTCGGCGGCAGTGACGGGTAAGCTACCCGAAAAGCGTAAGGATCCAGGTAGTTTTACTGTTACTTGCAAAATAGGTGATTTAACTGTGAAAAAGGGATTGACCGATTCAGGTGCTAGTATTGATATAATGCCTTCATCTATTTATGCTAAACTGAACTTAGGAAAACCTAAACCCATCAACATGAAAATTCAATTGGCCGATAAGTCTATTATAAGACCCTTGGGTATTTTAGAGGACGTGTTGGTTGAAGTGGGTGGGTTAGTCTTTCCTGTGGACTTTGTCATCATTGATGTGGGTGAAGCATTAAATGTCCCTCTTATTTTAGGAAGACCGTTTATGGCTACGGCCGATGCTACCATTGAGGTAGGTCGTGGCAAGCTTACATTGAGGTCGGGGGACGAATCGGTAGAATTCTCGAATACCTTTCCTTTTTCTTCATCTAATGTTGTTGATTCTCCTGAGACTGTTTGTGTTAGTTCTGGTGACTATCCTTTTGATGAAATGTTGGATGATGACTTAGAGAAGAAGGGAAGTGATGGGAAGATAACCCCAGTGATAAATTCTAGACCAATAAGTAGCCGAAGCGCCAAGATCCGTAAATTGTACGATAGTGTCAAGACGGCGGTTTCTCATGGTAAAACGAAGTTGTCAAGAGAGCTATGCTCGAATTTGTCAAGCAAAGAAAAGGAAGAGTTGTTGTTGGAGGTGGATGCCTTTGGTCGAGCGAATGATTGGATTAGAACAAAGATGAGAGAGGATTGCTTCCACCGGTCAAAGAACCCGTGTTGAAACCGTACCAACCAAAGATACCTTTTCCACAGAGATTGATTAAGGAAAAGATGAAGGAGAGAATGGATAGGTTCATAAGTGATCTAAGGAAGTTGTACATCAACATTCCGTTCTTGGATGCTATTGTGCAAATGCCGGGATATGCAAAATGCTTGAAGCAAATCTTGATGAACAAGAAAAAGTTGGTTGAGGTGGAGACAAAAGTCTTGGAGAATGTTTGCTCGGCGGCAGTGACGGGTAAGCTACCCGAAAAGCGTAAGGATCCAGGTAGTTTTACTGTTACTTGCAAAATAGGTGATTTAACTGTGAAAAAGGGATTGACCGATTCAGGTGCTAGTATTGATATAATGCCTTCATCTATTTATGCTAAACTGAACTTAGGAAAACCTAAACCCATCAACATGAAAATTCAATTGGCCGATAAGTCTATTATAAGACCCTTGGGTATTTTAGAGGACGTGTTGGTTGAAGTGGGTGGGTTAGTCTTTCCTGTGGACTTTGTCATCATTGATGTGGGTGAAGCATTAAATGTCCCTCTTATTTTAGGAAGACCGTTTATGGCTACGGCCGATGCTACCATTGAGGTAGGTCGTGGCAAGCTTACATTGAGGTCGGGGGACGAATCGGTAGAATTCTCGAATACCTTTCCTTTTTCTTCATCTAATGTTGTTGATTCTCCTGAGACTGTTTGTGTTAGTTCTGGTGACTATCCTTTTGATGAAATGTTGGATGATGACTTAGAGAAGAAGGGAAGTGATGGGAAGATAACCCCAGTGATAAATTCTAGACCAATAAGTAGCCGAAGCGCCAAGATCCGTAAATTGTACGATAGTGTCAAGACGGCGGTTTCTCATGGTAAAACGAAGTTGTCAAGAGAGCTATGCTCGAATTTGTCAAGCAAAGAAAAGGAAGAGTTGTTGTTGGAGGTGGATGCCTTTGGTCGAGCGAATGATTGGATTAGAACAAAGATGAGAGAGGATTGCTTACCACCGGTCAAGGATGGAACTCCCAGCAACATAAGTGTGGGGACGGGGGTCAAAGGCCCCAACTTGGAGAATCTTTGAGGTTTGCTCGAGTCAAGCTAATGACTCGTAAATAAATAAAGCGCTTCTCGGGAGGCAACCCGTGTATTTTTACTATCTTTCAGTCGTTTGAGTACTTTTCGTTCTGTTTTGTGAGTTTATGTTGAGATGTACAGGTAATAGGTCATCCAGGGCGAAGCGTTAAGCGAAAATGAGAGTCGCGAAGCCAAAGATCTAACGGATACACAGAATTCGCGGCGCGAGTTCTGGTGGTCGCGGCGCGATCGTGGCAAAATATTGGTCAGAACAAATTCTCGCGGGCGCGAGAAAGAAAGGTCGCGGCGCGAGCTACTTGTAATGGTCGCGGCGCGAGATCTGATGGTCGCGGCGCGATCTTGGCAAATTCCAGGACAGAAGATTTCCTCGCGGGAGCGAGCAGTAGACCTCGCGGCGCGAGTTATCGCGGCGCGAGGATCTCTTATCGCGGCGATCAGAAGATTCCTCGTGGGCACGAGAGGTCGAGGTCGCGGCGCGAGTTAGTCGGGTAAGTCGCGGCGCGAGGATCTCTTATCGCGGCGCGAGGCATGTTCAGCCAGGAGCAACTAGCTGTGCAACGGTATGAAGGGCGGGTTTGGCCTTTCGGTTATGAGTTTGATTATGTTGATGACTCCTGGGGGGGGGGGGGGGGGGGGGGGGGGGGGGGGGGGGGGGGGGGGGGGGGGGGGGGGGGGGGGGGGGGGGGGGGGGGGGGGGGGGGGGGGGGGGGGGGGGGGGGGGGGGGGGGGGGGGGGGGGGGGGGGGGGGGGGGGGGGGGGGGGGGGGGGGGGGGGGGGGGGGGGGGGGGGGGGGGGGGGGGGGGGGGGGGGGGGGGGGGGGGGGGGGGGGGGGGGGGGGGGGGGGGGGGGGGGGGGGGGGGGGGGGGGGGGGGGGGGGGGGGGGGGGGGGGGGGGGGGGGGGGGGGGGGGGGGGGGGGGGGGGGGGGGGGGGGGGGGGGGGGGGGGGGGGGGGGGGGGGGGGGGGGGGGGGGGGGGGGGGGGGGGGGGGGGGGGGGGGGGGGGGGGGGGGGGGGGGGGGGGGGGGGGGGGGGGGGGGGGGGGGGGGGGGGGGGGGGGGGGGGGGGGGGGGGGGGGGGGGGGGGGGGAAAAGCGTAAGGATCCAGGTAGTTTTCTTGCAAGATTGGTGATTTGATTGTGAGTAAGACATTGACAGATTCAGGTGCTAGTATTGATTAATGCCTTCATCTATTTATGCTAAACTGAACTTAGGAAAACCTAAACCCATCAACATGAAAATTCAATTGGCCGATAAGTCTATTATAAGACCCTTGGGTATTTTAGAGGACGTGTTGGTTGAAGTGGGTGGGTTAGTCTTTCCTGTGGACTTTGTCATCATTGATGTGGGTGAAGCATTAAATGTCCCTCTTATTTTAGGAAGACCGTTTATGGCTACGGCCGATGCTACCATTGAGGTAGGTCGTGGCAAGCTTACATTGAGGTCGGGGGACGAATCGGTAGAATTCTCGAATACCTTTCCTTTTTCTTCATCTAATGTTGTTGATTCTCCTGAGACTGTTTGTGTTAGTTCTGGTGACTATCCTTTTGATGAAATGTTGGATGATGACTTAGAGAAGAAGGGAAGTGATGGGAAGATAACCCCAGTGATAAATTCTAGACCAATAAGTAGCCGAAGCGCCAAGATCCGTAAATTGTACGATAGTGTCAAGACGGCGGTTTCTCATGGTAAAACGAAGTTGTCAAGAGAGCTATGCTCGAATTTGTCAAGCAAAGAAAAGGAAGAGTTGTTGTTGGAGGTGGATGCCTTTGGTCGAGCGAATGATTGGATTAGAACAAAGATGAGAGAGGATTGCTTACCACCGGTCAAGGATGGAACTCCCAGCAACATAAGTGTGGGGACGGGGGTCAAAGGCCCCAACTTGGAGAATCTTTGAGGTTTGCTCGAGTCAAGCTAATGACTCGTAAATAAATAAAGCGCTTCTCGGGAGGCAACCCGTGTATTTTTACTATCTTTCAGTCGTTTGAGTACTTTTCGTTCTGTTTTGTGAGTTTGGGTATTTGTGTGGTATGCTTGAGAGACAGGATTTCGTTATGGGCGTGGTTTATCCGTTTGTGGAAAAAAGTGAATTTGAGATTTCTTACTTTGATGATGGCATGTCATTTGACACATATTGGTCGCGCATCTCAGGGAATGCGCGGTTTTATTCGGGGGTGAGCAAGGTTTCTGACATTCGGTCTAAGAGGCTGAAACTTTTCCACAAGATGATCGCCCACTCGTTCCTCCATCGGGGAAATGCGACCGATAAGGTCACTGCTGATGATTTATGGTTGTTAAGGCAGTTTCAGGAGTTTACTCCTGATGGGTACGCATGTGCTCCATACATCCTAGCTAGACACATGCAGAAGACGAAGGAGCACAGATACTTATGTGGTCATTTTGTGACCATGATGGTGGAGCGACTTGGTCTGGAAGAAAAAAAAAAAAAAAAAAAAAAAAAAAAAAAAAAAAAAAAAAAAAAAAAAAAAAAAAAAAAAAAAAAAAAAAAAAAAAAAAAAAAAAAAAAAAAAAAAAAAAAAAAAAAAAAAAAAAAAAAAAAAAAAAAAAAAAAAAAAAAAAAAAAAAAAAAAAAAAAAAAAAAAAAAAAAAAAAAAAAAAAAAAAAAAAAAAAAAAAAAAAAAAAAAAAAAAAAAAAAAAAAAAAAAAAAAAAAAAAAAAAAAAAAAAAAAAAAAAAAAAAAAAAAAAAAAAAAAAAAAAAAAAAAAAAAAAAAAAAAAAAAAAAAAGAAAAAAATTCTGTTACTTATTTAGCAGGTTTTGGTTGTTTTGACAGGAGCAACTAGCTGTGCAACGGTATGAAGGGCGGGTTTGGCCTTTCGGTTATGAGTTTGATTATGTTGATGACTCCTATGTTGCTCCTTCTGAACAGCCGAGCGAAAATATCGGAGCACTGAAACGACCAACCCACCCTTGGTTGCAATTTCAAAATATTTCAAGAGGGGAAAGACAAGCTTACCTGAACAAGCTTTGTGAAATCCAGAACTACACATTAACGCCCCCTCGGACCATAGATTGGGGGATGATTACACAGGCGGGACTCATGGGATATTTTACACAGCGGATGACAACCGAATATGAGGAACCAGAATCGGAGCGAACACGGCATATACCGATGTTTCGAAGGATTTTTGAGTTAAGAAAGCCGGCTGTGAAAGAATGGTGCCAAGAGTTCTATTCAACTCTTCGGGTGCAGGATTTACCTATTGAGGACTTTACAGAGGATCGAGTGATCCATTTTAGATTAGGGGGTAGGCAGCGCCACTGCACCGTTTGTGAGTTTGGGTATTTGTGTGGTATGCTTGAGAGACAGGATTTCGTTATGGGCGTGGTTTATCCGTTTGTGGAAAAAAGTGAATTTGAGATTTCTTACTTTGATGATGGCATGTCATTTGACACATATTGGTCGCGCATCTCAGGGAATGCGCGGTTTTATTCGGGGGTGAGCAAGGTTTCTGACATTCGGTCTAAGAGGCTGAAACTTTTCCACAAGATGATCGCCCACTCGTTCCTCCATCGGGGAAATGCGACCGATAAGGTCACTGCTGATGATTTATGGTTGTTAAGGCAGTTTCAGGAGTTTACTCCTGATGGGTACGCATGTGCTCCATACATCCTAGCTAGACACATGCAGAAGACGAAGGAGCACAGATACTTATGTGGTCATTTTGTGACCATGATGGTGGAGCGACTTGGTCTGGAAGAAGAGGGTTGGCCTGGGGTTAGTGTTAGTGTGGATACCTCTCTTATGGACGTCAAGGAGATGAAGAAGGCTAAAGTGATCAGGACCACTAACCCGAGAGACCTATACTCGGATGGAGAGCAGGAGCAGCCGGTACAGAGACAGAGGGTGGACTCACCACCCGAGATGGAGCAGCCCCAGCCTAACCTTTATCCAGCTTATAACTTTTCAGGTTGGGAGGGTAAGCTTGATGAGATCCTTAGTCGTCAGCGTGAGTTCCAGGACACGCAGGATTTGATGATGGACGCACAGAGGACGACATGGAGCCAAGTGAACCGCATGGGCGCCCAGCAAGAGAGATGGGCTCCTTATGTCGAGCATTGGATCAGACCGGACTCTCTACCTCCTCCTCCACCGACTCAGGCTTATAGTCCTCCACCCATTTTCATGCCAGCCAGCACCACTTTCGGGTTTTTCAGCCCGCATCCAGGTCAACCGCTTCCACAGCACCAGTTTGGTTGGGGAGACCCTAGTTCCAGCACCGCAGGACCTAGCAGCAGCACAGGTGGAGCACAGTCTATGCCCCAGTTTGGGACATATAGACATACGACAGGGGAGCGCTACTCGGGACCAGCTTATGATTTCTATAGTGGCATATTTGGTGGAGCCACAGATCCTGATGCCGGTGATGGTGTTCCTCATCAGGAGGACATGGACCGAGATTGATCCTTCTTCCTTTTCTTTCTCATTTTCTGACCTATGAAACGTTTGCACTTTATTTTCTTGTAATATTGTTGTAACTCCGCCGTTAGGCGATGATACATTTGTAGTTGTTCCCTTTATTCCCTTCCGTACGAACTATGTAGTTTGTTTGTTAGTTTGCTTTTGGTGATTGTCAGGTGAAATTTTTGAGGCTATAGGTTTTGTGCAAAGACGAAAAATGAGGACTTTGAATTTTGCTAATTTAGGACAAAACTAGAGATTAGTTACCTTTAGCTTTCCTTTTCTAGTGCTTGTGGCATTTCATCGTTCCAAGGGGTCATAGGCTTGTTCCGAACTTCAATATAATCTAGGTTGCTTGCTAATTGTACCTTAATGATGAATCAAATGTGAATGATAGCTTCATTAGATGATGTATCGGTAGGCACCGCTTGAGGTTTTCCATTTGAATTTTGCAAATTGTGTGCACAAAGTGCTTGAAATGTATTAAATATGCTTGTGGTAATTTGACTTAACATATGGTTTGCACACCGGATGTCCGGTCCTTAATTCCTATGTTATAGGTTGTCGCTCTAGTCATCATGTTGGGTCTTTATATCGGGGTGTCTGGGGTGCTTCGGCATCAAACGGGTGGCACATGCGGGAACGCGCGCAAAACATTTTTCAATAGTCTAGTACTAATGTGGGCTTTGAGATTCGAATAAGTAGGTCCTTGGGGTAACTTCGTTTTACCTAACTCACCTAAAGCCTCCAACTTGGGATGAGTTGTCCGAAAGTTCGTTACGCGGGTCTCATAGAAACTCACGGGTATTAAATTATAAAACATTTTGTTCTCGTATGTGTTAGTGTTTAGAGCATGGTCTCTGGATATGCAACCCAACCTTGAGTTCTGGCGTATGTCTCTTAACGATACTTAGGTATCCGTAGCGAACCGCTGGCCGGACGCTTAAAGTGCACTTTCGTATAATCACCTAATGTGTGGATAGAGTTGCAATTCTAGACCGTAGGAGTATGTTGTGTCGAGGGACTCATAAGTATAACGTAATGAAAACCTTTTGGAAAACCAAAGGCGTGAGTGTTTAAGTGGATAAATATACCGGTAATCATTGTGGAATATTGCTTATGTTGCTAATAATAATTGCGAAGCTTGCTAGTGGATTATAAGCTTAGTAAGAACGAGCCTAAGGTCAATTGGAACGATAGAAATGTTTGAGAGGTGTTAACACAAGCATAGGTGGGATTCTAATTGTAACTAAAAGATGGTTTTGCTTTAGATTAGTCGAATTTTCTGATTTCGTCTTAAACTTTGCTCATTAGTTTTTAAATGCATTTGCTTTTGGTATTCAACTCCGCTTGGCTAGAAACTTCTCGTTTAGCTATTTTTGTTTTGAGGAATCGTAAATCGTTGGTTATTGAGATTTAATTTAAGTGCATACTTGCTTGAGGGCAAGCAAGGTTTAAGTGTGGGGAGGGGGATGGTAAACTGGAAAAATGGAAAATTTTGAAGTTTCTTACCTTTACTAGCAAATTTTGGTTACGTTTTTAAATTTTTGAGGCTATAGGTTTTGTGCAAAGACGAAAAATGAGGACTTTGAATTTTGCTAATTTAGGACAAAACTAGAGATTAGTTACCTTTAGCTTTCCTTTTCTAGTGCTTGTGGCATTTCATCGTTCCAAGGGGTCATAGGCTTGTTCCGAACTTCAATATAATCTAGGTTGCTTGCTAATTGTACCTTAATGATGAATCAAATGTGAATGATAGCTTCATTAGATGATGTATCGGTAGGCACCGCTTGAGGTTTTCCATTTGAATTTTGCAAATTGTGTGCACAAAGTGCTTGAAATGTATTAAATATGCTTGTGGTAATTTGACTTAACATATGGTTTGCACACCGGATGTCCGGTCCTTAATTCCTATGTTATAGGTTGTCGCTCTAGTCATCATGTTGGGTCTTTATATCGGGGTGTCTGGGGTGCTTCGGCATCAAACGGGTGGCACATGCGGGAACGCGCGCAAAACATTTTTCAATAGTCTAGTACTAATGTGGGCTTTGAGATTCGAATAAGTAGGTCCTTGGGGTAACTTCGTTTTACCTAACTCACCTAAAGCCTCCAACTTGGGATGAGTTGTCCGAAAGTTCGTTACGCGGGTCTCATAGAAACTCACGGGTATTAAATTATAAAACATTTTTCAATAGTCTAGTACTAATGTGGGCTTTGAGATTCGAATAAGTAGGTCCTTGGGGTAACTTCGTTTTACCTAACTCACCTAAAGCCTCCAACTTGGGATGAGTTGTCCGAAAGTTCGTTACGCGGGTCTCATAGAAACTCACGGGTATTAAATTATAAAACATTTTGTTCTCGTATGTGTTAGTGTTTAGAGCATGGTCTCTGGATATGCAACCCAACCTTGAGTTCTGGCGTATGTCTCTTAACGATACTTAGGTATCCGTAGCGAACCGCTGGCCGGACGCTTAAAGTGCACTTTCGTATAATCACCTAATGTGTGGATAGAGTTGCAATTCTAGACCGTAGGAGTATGTTGTGTCGAGGGACTCATAAGTATAACGTAATGAAAACCTTTTGGAAAACCAAAGGCGTGAGTGTTTAAGTGGATAAATATACCGGTAATCATTGTGGAATATTGCTTATGTTGCTAATAATAATTGCGAAGCTTGCTAGTGGATTATAAGCTTAGTAAGAACGAGCCTAAGGTCAATTGGAACGATAGAAATGTTTGAGAGGTGTTAACACAAGCATAGGTGGGATTCTAATTGTAACTAAAAGATGGTTTTGCTTTAGATTAGTCGAATTTTCTGATTTCGTCTTAAACTTTGCTCATTAGTTTTTAAATGCATTTGCTTTTGGTATTCAACTCCGCTTGGCTAGAAACTTCTCGTTTAGCTATTTTTGTTTTGAGGAATCGTAAATCGTTGGTTATTGAGATTTAATTTAAGTGCATACTTGCTTGAGGGCAAGCAAGGTTTAAGTGTGGGGAGGTTTGATGTGTCTCAATATATACATATTTCCCACATCTTATTTGGACGTTTTGTACACGATTTACAGCCGTTTATACATGTTTTGTGGTGCTTTATGGTATTTGCGAGTGGTTTCAGGTCCACAGTAGGTACATAGCTCATAAATGGTTGAAAACGACTTAGAAATGGTCCAAAGGCACTAACGGATGAAGAATGTTCGAAAACAAAGTTCAGATTGCTAAAACCTGAAGGTACTCGCGGCGCGAGCTCCCCAGAAAAGTCGCGGCGCGAGGACCATATCTCGCGGCGCGAGCTCTCACCAAAAGTCGCGGCGCGAGGACCAATCTCGCGGCGCGAGCTCTCACCAAAAGTCGCGGCGCGAGGACCATATCTCGCGGCGCGAGCTCTCACCAAAAGTCGCGGCGCGAGGAAACACAAGTCGCGGCGCGAGGAAGTTCTTGTCTGACAGATTTTCTCTCTCCTGGGTATAAATACAGACCCCCACTTTACCCTAAACCTAATCTTGGATACCCCAGCCTCCATACTTTTCTCCCAGCCGTTTTTCAAGGGTTTTTCTTTAGGGTTTTCACTACTCCAACATCAATTGAAGACTTGAAGATCAATTTGGCTCTTAATTAGTGATTGTAGCTCGGTTGTAACCTCGATTTGGATTTCTACTTCATATTTGGTACATTATGTTCTCTTATTTAATTGAATCTTTGTTCTTTTTCATTATGAGTAGCTAAACCTCCTTACATCTATGAAGATGAAGTGAAACAATTAGTCATGGTTGCATAATATTTTGAATTCAAGTTGGTTTTACTTAACATTTTGTCAAGATCTTATTGAAGTGATTTCCTCTACTTAATCTTGTGTCCTTGGTGATATTTGTGTTTTTCGATAGTGGTACTAGTTGAATGCAAGTATTATTTTAGTTGTTTGTCTATGAGCAACTCTTGCTAGGTCATGGTATGATAGTAAAGGATACAAATTAATAGAAATTACTTTGGTAAGTGGATTTAACGGATGGTGGTACCACGTTTCTTTCACAAAGATGAAATTGTTATCTAAATAATCAAACAAACTAGTTAGTTCAAGGAATTGTAATAAGGATGGTGGTACCACTTGTTGCAAGAAATTGAGTTGATTAGGTGATTGAGTCGATTTTACAAACGGAGTGCACGCCGAATGTGTTTTGTCTTGTCACGATTATTATCACCAACATATAAAGAATTTTGAGCTTAACCATATGCAACCTAGATTTCTTGTGTAGCGGATTCGACATAGATGGCTTTTTAATCATTTGATTACAACAAAAATCTTTTCGTATACTCTCGAGTGACGCCGGTTGAGTATTTTACCTTACTTGTTAATTTCTTAGCTTCCGGAAACGCAAAGTGACAATTCGGTCACAAACCAAACTTTCTCTTGATTCACATTATTACAACTTTTAGTACAACAATCAGTCCTTGTGTTCGATCCTGGTCTTGCCAGTTAACTATATTATATACGAACGGGTACACTGCCCGTAAGTGTGTGGTAGTCAGTAAACGGTAGATCTTGTTATAAATTTTTAAGCTAGATTTCACACATCAGGGTTATCATCCAAGGAATACAGGGACTCAAGATCTGAAACATCTATTGGTTCAATTTTGTTGATTGCTTCGATCAGTGCTTGAGTCTTCCTTTTTTCTTTGCAATCCTTAGCAAAGTGCCCTTTTTTGTTGCAGACATAGCATCTATCAGTATCTCTTCCTCTATACTCCTTTTTACTAAGGAACTTCCAATTCCTTTGGTCTTTTTTATTCTTCTTGCCAGATGAATAGTATTTACTGAACTTTTTTATAACAGGAGGCTTTTTTGGAGGGCGAGAGCAGCTGCATGATGATTCATCTTTGCATTTGATCTTTAAATGCTTTTCATCACAAGCTGATCCAAGACTCTTTCCGGTTTTCTCAAATTCAACCAAAAATTTCTTTTGGTTACACAGCTTAGACAAAGCATTCTTTATGAGTTGGAAGAGTTCTCCCAAGGTGCCATTAGCAACCGTCTTGTTTTTGTTCTCCAATGCTCTGTATGCTTCATTGGCAAGAGATTCCGGGAAGGAGTTTAAAAAGACTTGTTTCAGATTCACATCATCTATGCCATTTAAGCAGTAGAATCTTTCTGACATCCTGTTGTAGTGCTTCTCCAAGTCTTTTAGTTGGAACGAACAACACTTCATTTTTAGAAATTCTTCTCTGGCGCGAACAGTGTGTTGTGTTGGGTCTCCGATGAACTCTAATATTATAAAGTTCATGAAAACTTCTGCTGATTGTGCAGAAAGTAGCTGATGAGCTCTGTAATCACCAAGACTCATATACCAGTCTCTGAGCCTGCCTTGGCATCTGGTTAGGAATCTTTTGATGACTATATCAATGTTGTAATACTGGAGCTCAGCTGTACACCAAGTCAACATTTCAATACTTCTTTCTCTCCATTTTGATGGCGGGATGTCATCAAAAGTGAACTGTATTTTTGAGTCGTTGCTTGGGTGCCTGTGTATGTTTTCAGTGTTTTCATTTTGAGCTGTTCCAGACATAGCATCTATCAGTATCTCTTCCTCTATACTCCTTTTTACTAAGGAACTTCCAATTCCTTTGGTCTTTTTTATTCTTCTTGCCAGATGAATAGTATTTACTGAACTTTTTTATAACAGGAGGCTTTTTTGGAGGGCGAGAGCAGCTGCATGATGATTCATCTTTGCATTTGATCTTTAAATGCTTTTCATCACAAGCTGATCCAAGACTCTTTCCGGTTTTCTCAAATTCAACCAAAAATTTCTTTTGGTTACACAGCTTAGACAAAGCATTCTTTATGAGTTGGAAGAGTTCTCCCAAGGTGGCATTAGCAACCGTCTTGTTTTTGTTCTCCAATGCTCTGTATGCTTCATTGGCAAGAGATTCCGGGAAGGAGTTTAAAAAGACTTGTTTCAGATTCACATCATCTATGCCATTTAAGCAGTAGAATCTTTCTGACATCCTGTTGTAGTGCTTCTCCAAGTCTTTTAGTTGGAACGAACAACACTTCATTTTTAGAAATTCTTCTCTGGCGCGAACAGTGTGTTGTGTTGGGTCTCCGATGAACTCTAATATTATAAAGTTCATGAAAACTTCTGCTGATTGTGCAGAAAGTAGCTGATGAGCTCTGTAATCACCAAGACTCATATACCAGTCTCTGAGCCTGCCTTGGCATCTGGTTAGGAATCTTTTGATGACTATATCAATGTTGTAATACTGGAGCTCAGCTGTACACCAAGTCAACATTTCAATACTTCTTTCTCTCCATTTTGATGGCGGGATGTCATCAAAAGTGAACTGTATTTTTGAGTCGTTGCTTGGGTGCCTGTGTATGTTTTCAGTGTTTTCATTTTGAGCTGTTCCAGACATAGCGTCATCAACCTCAGAGTAAAACGCGTTCTTCTCTGTGGCTTCTTCTGGTTCTGCCATGAACAAATGTTCAAAAGCAGTTGTTGGCGGTAAGTCTTCATAAGAGCCATTATCAGAGCAGGAATCTGTATCATCATCAGTTTCTGGAATAATGACAGGAGCCACTGTTTTAAGTGGTTTTTGGTTTTCCTGGCATAAGTTATACAGAAAAGATGAGATGGGGTTTTCTTCTTTCTTAGGTAGAGATATTGGGGCTTTGGAAGAGGCTATCATCATGTTGTCATCAACCACTTGCTCTTTTGTGTTGCTTGATGATGGTTGTTGGTTTACACTGTCGGAAAGGACATTTTGTGTCGGGGAAGCTTTTCTGGCTCTCTGTTTGATCTGGGTTTGTTCTTTTGACCAGAGTCGAAGTGATGGAGATGGTGTTGCAAACAATGATGTTGACAACGGTTGTGGATCAAAGGCTGGTCGAACAAATGGGGCTGTAGTCACCCTCCATGGATCATCAGCAAGAGCGTCTAGACGTTGCTGTTTGTGTTGTCTTTCCAGATCAGTCAGCTGTGCTTTGAGGAACTTCATCTCTTCTTCTTTTTTGACGAGATGCTTAGGCCTATGGGAGAACGGGATGTCCTTAACCATTTCAAGGAGCTCACCATGAACCTCAAGAATTTTGGACTTGAGATCATAAATGATTCCCTCTAAGCCTTGTACTCTCGTTAGTATTGCTTGCTGTTCTTGTGATGCCGTCTGTTGTTGGGTAATGATTGTCTGAAGGGCCTTGTTTTGAGCAACGGCATTTTCACTTTGCCAGTTTAATGTGGCTTCAGCAGGAGAGATGGAATTAGTGACACCACTGGACCAATAACATTTGGAGTTTGGACTTTCCAGCTGTGTTTGGCTTTTTGTTGAGGTTTTTTGTTGATAAATGCACCGGGTTTAGTAAACATGTTATAAGGCATCTATTATCAAAATTCATTGGAAGTGTAATATTTTGTTCTTTTGGGGGGCCGAATGGGAAAGAAAAAAAAGTAACTTTTGAAGAACACAGATCATTAAATATGTATTAATTAAACCAATACATGTATATGTAGATATTATTAAATTAAACATATACAATTATAAGATGCAAAAACATATGACTGTTAACTCAAAACTTGTTGGTCTTTTTAGTTAAATTAACGATCCAGAGCATGAAAGTGAGGATATATCTGTCTTTAACTCAAAACTTAAGAATCAATAACCGACCGCTTCACTTATCAAAATCTTTATGGCATGAATATGTTCCGTAAAGGTCAACAAAGAAACAAATATCCAGGAATATATGGTTGCTTACAAGTGTCTTATCTTTGATCCTGGCTTGCCTTGCACTAATTATATAATTATATTCCCCACACTGAGACATAATAGTTTATTGATATATAATATGACAAAAGTGTTTGCTAATGTCTGAAATTATTTTAGATGACAAAAAGTTATCAAGTTAAATTAATTAAAGTTTCTTAATTTTCTTATTTAAACTTGAAAGAAATTATAAAAACGATTTTGATACAAAGAAAATCTACTAAAAGTGAAGGTGTTTTTCTTTTAACGGCAGGATGTATTATGCACTAGCAAGTCGTTTGATTAAAATAAATAGGCCTGGCTATAAAAGTTGGAACAAATAACTGAACTTGGGTTGCAGTATCTTGTGTGCTGACTAGCTAGGTTAGTTTATTTTTTTTGAACATTCATCTTTTATTAACCATCGGGAAATCTAGCGAGGAGCTAGTAGTACAAAGGTAGTACAAAAGAGAGTGCAAATAAAACAGAGTAAAATAAAACAGGGATCAAAAACTAAAGGACTTCCATATTGACCAATCTATTCTATGTTTTGGGGATCTGTTTGTTAGCCACTGGAAGCTGAGCGTCTTGACTTCCTTGAAGGCATATCGCAAAGAGGGAGATTTGTTTGAGAAGACGCTATTGTTTATGGTTCTCCAAATAACCCAACAAAAGGTGAGAGTTGCGAGGTTGATCAGAGGGCTTGTTTCAGGACGGGAGCAGACTGTTTTATGCGTGTCCAGTAGCATCCTGATCTCCGTTGGTTTGGTTACGGGAAGCTTGCACCAGGAGAGGAGTAGAGACCATAATGAAGATGAGAATTGGCAGTGAAGAAAGAGGTGCTCCACGGATTCTGGATGATTGTGACAGAGTGGGCATCTTGGCGAGGCAACTTGGATGTTTCTTCGTATTAGACAGTCGATGGTAGGAAGCCTATTGAGTTCCATTCGCCTGCAGAGGATGTTAACTTTCAGGGGAGCGATTTTGTTCCAAGGAAAGGACCAGTTATGGGGGCCAAAAGTGGCGCATATGAGTTTTTTTCTCAAAGATTTGACAGTGAATTTTCCGCTCGGGTCTTCTTTCCAAAGCCAAGAGTCTTTCCTGTTTGTGAGGCTGTAGCTAGATATTAGGGACAACATCGATTCCAGTTGTTGCAGTTCCAGGGGAGAGTATGGTGGTCTTGTCCATTGCCACTCCCATTGTGAGAAAACTCCATTGCCGGTGCATCGTTCTCTAACAAGACAGACTTTGTTCTTTTCCAAAGTGAAGAGAGCGGGAAAGGCGATGTGCAAAGGAGTGCTACCAGTCCAATTATCCAACCAGAAGCGAAAAGTATTGCCATCACCTAATCGACCTGAAAATAGCTCATCCAAGGAGGCATCAAAAGAGGACAAGTGGGAGTTTAGCTTGGCAATTGCCTTCCAAACTCCCACAAGACTGTTTTTAAGGGGAATCGAGGAAAAATTCCGTTTTGAAGAGTGAATGGCCGAGATGACACGCCCCCAAAGACAGTTGGGGTCTTGTCGAAATCGCCACCACCATTTTGCAAGCAAAGAAAGGTTTTTAGTGTGTAAATCACCCAAACCCAGACCGCCTGATTCAATGGGACTTGTAATTACGTCCCAAGCCACCCACGGGATTTTTTTGCGAGTAGAAGTACCCCCCAAAAAAAGGACCTGCGAATAGATTCTAATTTAGAAAGAACACATACCGGGGCCTTATAGAACGAGAAGTAGTAAGCCGGGAGACTGTCAAGAACGGAGCGAATGAGAGTAATTCTTCCGCCGAGAGATAAGGTTGATGATTTCCATTGGGAAAGTCGGTTTTCAAAGGTTCGAATTACCATTTGCCAGTTTTTCATATGGTTCATATTTGACCCCACGATCAGACCAAGGTATGACATTGGGAGCTGGCCATTTTGGCACTTGAGGATTTCGGTGGACATGGCATTGGCTTCGGGGCTGAGGTTCAAGCCAAAAAAGCTAGATTTATGGAGGTTTACTTTGAGGCCCGAGACTAAATAAAAGCATCTGAGAATTCTGGAAACATTTAGAATATGAGTTTTGGACCATAAACCAATAACTGTGGCATCATCCGCGTATAAAAGATGGGAAATTGTTGGGCCAAAATTGGGTAGTTTAATGCCAGATATCAGACCCAAGAGGGAAGCCCTTTGCAAGATATTCGATAGGGCCTCCATTGAGATGATAAAGAGAAAGGGTGATAGTGGGTCACTTTGGGGCACGCCGCGTTCGCAGTTGAATTCCTCAGTGGGGCATCCGTTGATAAGTACAGCGGACGGTGTCGATCTCAGTATGCCTTGAATCCAAAAGATCCATCTGCTGGGAAAATCCATCTGTTGCATGATCGATAGAAGAAAGTCCCAATTCACCGTATCAAAGGCTTTTTCAAAATCAATTTTCAGGCAGAAAGCCTCGATCTTGCATTTTTTTAGCCAATTGATGATCTCGTTAAGCATAAGGGGGCCATCAAGGATGTTTCGGTCAGATAGAAAGGCGGATTGTGTAGGAGAGATGACTTTTGAGATCACTCGTTTGAGGCGGTTTGCTAGGGTTTTTGAGATCACTTTCTTGATGCATCCAATCAGGGTGATGGGTAGTCGCCAAGTGTTTCAACTGTTGAGTTTTTTGGAATGAGGGTGATAAAAGAGGAGCTGCACCCGTGGCTTATGGAACCTGAGGAGTGGAAATCAAGCATGATATTGAAGAAATCCCATTTGAGGCTCTCCCAGTACTTTTTAATGAACCCGAAATTAAATCCGTCCGGTCCTGGGGCTTTGTCACTACCACAGTCCCATACGGCCTGAGTGATTTCGGATAGGGTGAAAGGGGCTGTCAGGAGAGCACCATCCGAGTGGGATAGGGTTTTGAGGTTGTGACAGGTGAGTTGGGGTCTATGCATTAAGGGTTCCTTGAATTTCTCTTTGAAGAAAGTCAAGGCTGCATCGCGAATTGAAGGGAGGTCAATATGCCAGCAGCCTTGGATGTTAAGACCATGGATTCGATTTCTGGAGGTTCTGCGTTTTATGAAGCTGTGGAAATAAGCTGTGTTTTCATCTCCACATTTAATCCAGCGGGCTCTAGACTTTTGGTGCAAGTCAAGGGCTTTTGAATGCTCTAGGGCTTGAAGTTTTTCCTTTGTTTCGGCCCACAAAGCAATCTCATCATCGGTAAAATCTCTATAATCAATAATATCATCCAGGGTTTCCATCTTTTCAGTAAGGCCAGTTTTATCTTGGTTCTCGAGTTTTGTTTGATCATGCATCCATTCCTTCAAGGTGTTCTTTAGTGCTCTCAGCTTTGACGATAATATCTGGTCAGGGCGACCGTGGTAAATACCAGAGGTGAGGCAAGTGATTATGACATCGTCAATCCCTGGTCTATTCAGCCAAGAGTTAAAAAATCGGAAGGGGAGAGGCCCAAAATCAATCTCAGACGTGCTCAAGACAAGGGGTCGATGGTCCGAGAGAGATCTCGGAAGAGTTGTGAAGGCTGCACATGGCCAATCGTTCATAAAAGATGGGGACACTAATATTCTGTCGATTCTGCTCTTTTTCTTTCCATTATCTGACACATAAGTAAAGCGGTTCCCATGCATGGTGTATTCCAGGAGGCCACATTGGTGGATGAACGCGTTGAAAGCTTGTGCATTTGAGTCATTAAAGATTGAGTTCATTCGTTCATCGGGGTTACGAACCTCATTAAAGTCTCCGAGTAAGATCCAGTGACCTTGGATGTTGGAAATGTGGCCAGTGATTTCATCCCAGATGGCCTGTTTGACAATCTGAACATGAGGAGCATAGAGGTTGAGGATGTTGTATGGAGTGGGGGATCCAGTGAAAGAAAATGTTTAACGTGGCTGTCTATATTATTTGTCATACGTTAAGTTTATGGTGGAAATTCACATAATTGATTAAAAAAAGACATGTAATCACGATTAGCCCATTACCAACGGCTTCTTCGGTTTCAACACTTCGGTTGTGAACCCTTAGCGTTTGGTTGGCTTGTCGGTTTCGATGGCTTAGGTCAAGAACCGAGCAAAGAGAAGAGATGTGGGTCTATTACGACGGTTGCCGAATTAGTAAAGATTTTGGTTTTTTGACTGATGATCTTATACCATTTTTCTTTATCCTTTTATAAAACCTTCTCAAATACACATTCATATACCCATTTATTCACACTTTCACGACAAAAAACATAAACTTTCACCATCTTTATTACAAAACTTTGTCGAGAATGTACGCTTGTTTATTTGGCATTTATTTACTCATACGAGTAAATTTTTTTGGTCAATAAGTATTTATTTTTTCTTCCAAATTAGCTAAACTTGCCATGTGAACATAGGATCCATTAGTCCTGTTGAATATCGTTTCATTCTTACTTTTACAAGCCGGAGGAATATAAATCTATACTATATTATAAAGCAAATAGCTTTTGTTTAACATTTTAAGTTTCAACATTTCATCAAAACCAAATTATATCAATTATCAACACTACTCGTCCCACCGCCACCACCAATCTCCGCCGCCACCATCGCTGCTCGCCACCACCGCCGCCAACATTACATCACCACCACCGCCTTCACCACTATCGCAACGGGCGGATACCATTCTAGTAATTATATAATGCATATTGATTATTGATCATGTTAGTTGCCACAGATGTTGTAAACTACTAAACTGAAGTGTCAATTTGTCCAAACCTAGACAGGCCTAAGCCCAAAGCTCTCATGTAATAGCCTTTTAAGCTAAACCCTAATCGACGGCCCTATCACAACCAGTCTTTACTCTTCAAAATGGGCCTGATTTGATTTCAGTGTTCAAGACCACTTCACTCCTATTTTATCGTTATTAGTTTCACTTTGCACTAGTATGTGCTGGGTGATGCTCAACGTATTTGATCTATTTTGTTTTGAGTTATTCTTGTCAAATGTTGGTGTTTTTTTTTTTAATATAAATAGTTTTAAAGTTTTTAACATACCATTTTTTATTTGTTTGTATTTAGTAAAGGTTGTTTTAGTTGTTGTTTAGCTTATAGGTTATTGTGCTAATGTTTGATTTTAATTTGAATGATTGATGTTAAAACTTAATATTGTTAAACTTATGTTGTCACTAAGTTAATATTATTATGGTATTAGTGATAAATGTAAATTTCTTTTGGTGTCCGATTAGATTTACCATGAGTAAATATCGATTTCCATGAAAACTCTTGTTCACTCGGATTAAAAATAGGATTTTCTGATAACGCATCTAAACGTGTCAATAACTTGCATAAAAAACTTATACAATCTATATTAAAAGTTTTATGCACGTTTTAGTAAACTTTTAAAATGTTGATTTTAATTACCAAAACTTGTGAGTAAATAAATGGAAAGAATATTTTATTTCCTTTTAAAATAAATTTTAAATGAAGTAGTTGCCATGGTTCCCACGAAAGCTCTTGTTCATCTTTTCTCCATTTATATTGTTTAAGGATTTTACTATTCAACTTCATACTTCCCATGTTGATATGTGAAGTCTCGCCATACTTTATTCTCCTATCACCACTAGACAAGTAGAATCTACTTATAATACAATCAAAAGGGCCCCACTTGCTTATAATTTTCAAGTCAAGCTATATATATACAATATATATTCAACTTCTTGATTTCTTCAACTTTCCAGATCTGATCAGAATAGATGAATATATAATATCTAGATTCCTATCTGGGTTTTTTTCATCATAAATCAAATAAGAAAACCCATCAGACGGATTTGAATTTGGTTGAGGAAAGTTGTGCGTTTTGGATTACTAGTTGTACTACGTGTACAACATGGGTGTCCAAGAAAATGGGAGTGGTGATATGGGTATTTCTGGGGTTCCACTTGGATCCAAAAATAAATATAGAAGAATGGATTCTGGGCTTGATGATTATAGCGATGATAATTTGGAAGTTGTACCGTACAAGCAGACACAGCAGGAAAGAAGCACAAGTACAAGAAAATATGTTTTTGCTTGTGCTGTTTTTGCATCTCTCAACAATGTCCTCCTTGGCTACGGTACTGTATATATATGTACTCGTATTTATTTATGATTTTCTGATTCTGATTCTGATTATACATATATAATTATATAAATCTTTATATAATAGCAATACAAACCTTTAAATCCAGCTTTAGAAGTTTGTCACCGACAGGCAAATGTACAACACTTTCAGCAAATGTTACATCTATTATTTTTTCTGGGCTGAATTTGAGGTTTGACTTTTCTTTGTTCATTAATCTAAATTGGTCTCTAATTTAACTAGAATATAAATTAAAGAGTATTAAATCCCAAATAAAAAAAATGAAAGATTTAAAGCTTTTTTTTTTATTCATATGATTTAAGTGTTGTGGTTGTCAGCTTTTTTATGGCATTGATCTTATTCAGTTACAAGACATAATTGCCTAACTTCTCCTATATTACAAGAACGTTAAATGCATTGGGATACTTGTTAGGTACAAGTATTATTTGATGAATGAATATCGTACCCTACTAAATGCCCTGTCGATATATATATATATATATATATATATATAACCTAATTACAGATTCGTTGATATATATATATATATATTATTTCATGCCAATTGTGTGTGGCATTGTTCCTTGTGTCTCTTATTTGTTAAGAAGAGTTCTTTTCGGTGGTGTAGCCTGTATGAACAAAAGGAATGATGTTCAGATTGCCAATCTTCTTTTATAGGGAAGATCTAGTAGAACTTATACATTATGCATGCAAAATTGTTCTCAAGTGTTAGCATTTATTATAGGTAAATTAGAGTGGGAACTTGATATTATAAAAGTTTCAAATATTGAATATGTTGCTTATTTAAGCTTCCCCGTTTATCTAAAAATGGTTTGTTTTTCTAAAAAAAAATTATTTTAAATTTAAGTTGTAACTACAAAAAGATTGGAGAGAATGACTGAACTTATGTAGAACCTTTAAGCAATTTGACATTTTGTTCATAACCCAGAAGTCCAGCTAAGCCAAAAAGGGAAGACCTATTAGTATTGCAAACAATATACACAGAATATTCCACGATATCATATGGCATGCCGTTTAGAAACAAACATGAGGGGTATTTTGTAAAGGATTGTGCTATTAGATACATTGTAATATTGTATCAAAATGGGTATTATTAATAGTTTATACCTGTAACACATGAATATATATGACCATTTCACCTGATTATATCTATACATATGATCGATTATATCATAGCGCTATAAAACTAAGAAACATTATTCCCAGGAAAATATAACAAATATGTTATTTTGTAAGATTAAGTTTTTTCAGCCTCTTCTTGAAGTAAAATGCTCTTTTCATTGAAGTGAAATGTCTATCCTTTGGGTGATTTTTTTGGTTGATCAGAATCCTCATTTATATTCTTACACATGTCCAAACAAAGCACCAACGATTAATGCAAAATTAAGCTCATGATATAATTATTTTTTGAAATTTCAGATGTTGGTGTTATGAGTGGAGCGATCATATTTATCCAAGAAGATCTTAAGATCACAGAGTTTCAAGAAGAAATCCTTGTGGGGATCTTGAGTGTCATCTCTCTATTGGGTAGTCTAGGCGGCGGTCGTTCCTCAGATGCTCTTGGCCGGAAATGGACAATGGGAATAGCTGCAGTTATCTTTCAGATTGGTGCACTTATAATGACCTTAGCTCCTACCTTTCAAGTTCTAATGATCGGTCGTCTCCTTGCTGGAATTGGAATCGGTTTTGGTGTCATGATTGCTCCAGTTTACATAGCTGAGATTTCTCCAACGATCTCCAGAGGCTCTTTCACCTCCTTCCCTGAAATATTCATAAATTTCGGGATTTTATTGGGGTATGTGTCGAACTATGCATTTTCGGGCTTCCCTGCACACATAAACTGGCGAATAATGCTCGCAGTCGGGATCCTACCATCGGTTTTTATAGCATTTGCGTTGTTCATTATCCCGGAATCTCCTAGATGGCTAGTGATGCAAAACCGAATTGATGAAGCGAGATCCGTTCTGCTGAAAACAATTGATATTGAAGCTGAGGTTGAGGAGAGACTATCAGAAATCCTCAAGGCAGCTGGAACCGGAATTGGAGCTGGAGAGAACCCAGAAGAAAAAGCTGTTTGGAGGGAATTGCTGAGTCCCTCTCCTTCTCTAAGGAGAATGCTGATTACTGGATTCGGAATTCAGTGTTTCCAACAGATCACAGGAATCGATGCGACGGTGTACTACAGTCCGGAGATTCTCCAAACTGCAGGAATTCAACAGAAGTCAAGGCTCTTAGCAGCAACAGTGGCTGTAGGAGTCGCAAAAACTCTATTCATTTTAGTCGCAATTGTACTTATCGACAAAGTTGGGAGAAAACCGTTGCTATATGTGAGTACAATTGGAATGACCATTTGTTTAGGCAGTTTAGCAATCAGCCTTTCTTTGTTCAGAGGAACTACTCTCGGTGTGGCATTGGCAATTCTATCTATATGTGGGAACGTATCTTTCTTTTCAATTGGAATCGGGCCTGTTTGTTGGGTTATAACGTCAGAAATCTTTCCATTGAGACTTCGGGCTCAAGCATCAGCATTAGGGGCGGTAGGGAATAGAGTATGTAGTGGTGTCGTGGCAATGTCTTTCCTATCGGTTTCTCGTACCATTTCAATGGCAGGGACATTTTTCATATTCACTGTGATTTCATTTTTATCTGTTGGTTTTGTTTACAAACTGGTACCCGAGACGAAAGGGAAGTCACTGGAGCAGATTGAGTTGTTGTTTCAGAAGGATCGGAATTGGCAAGAAGAGGAAGTCGAGCTATCGGACACCCAGCAGCTGGTGCAGCAGAAAAGCGAGCCTATGGCCATTTGAGATACATTTAGTCGTAATGACATATACTATAGGAAGTTGTACATTGATGGTCATATTTTTTTTGCCTTGGAGAAGAACATGGCATTGTGTTATTGATTTTGTATTATTATCACAAAAATACTCTGATAAAGAGAATACATCGACACATGCATGTAGAAGACAGTAAGCATATTGTACTATAGATTTACGTATCTTTTGGGCTATTATATCTTTTTGGTTTAATGGTGTGAGTTTTCTTCCTCTATGTTTCTTTTTTCTATTTTTATCATGAAGTTAACAAAAGTAAATATAAAATCACAGCTAACATAGAAATGGGTCAACCATATGAAAATTTCTCCAGTGTAAAACTGTAAATTCAGAAGCATAAAACTTACCTGTTCTGATCAGTACTTGTTAATCAACCCATTCAACCTGCGCATTTACCACCCTAAGAAGAGATAAATCTTGGGTCCATTTATTCAAACTGACCATTCAACCCGTTCAACACTTCAACCCACCCATTTTGCCACTCTGAGAAGAAAATAAATCCATTGACAGAGAACTTATACCCTTTTCAAGATTCCTATTCTGCCCCTTTTTCCCTTTATGTACCTTGACAAGCCCATCATTTTAGTTTCTTAATCAAAGTTGAAATACACTGATATGAGGCTGATGATGCCAAAAGACAAATCCAATCAAATGTCAAAATGGAACAAAAAATAGCTTTGGATTAATGATGAAACTATAAATGAAATAGAAAAAAAAACAGTTTACTTTGATCCTTTCTTTTTTGTCCGATATTGTTTATTCTTGTAATATTGAATTGTACTCACTTGGTCCGTTTGCTATCGCAAACCAAGAGTGGTTTAGCTAACTTGAGCCAGAGAGCCTAAATGATGATCCACAAGTCAATGCATATAAGCCTAAATGAAAAAGTTTAAACACGTGGTGTTTTTATTTGGGGATATACACAAACTCTACAGGAATTGATCATACCCTATTCAAAGCATAATATGTAAAAATAATGGTAACAAGACCAGATGGCTTACATGTTTACTCATCATCTACAGCTACAAGTTAATTGAGTTCAGTTTCCTCTGCAGTCTGCACAATATAGCCCAGGTTAGGAAATATACAATAAATGAATATGTTAATTTGTTTATAAGAATAATATCACTCTTACCTAAACATCATATTGTGTTCCTTTGTTTTGTTCGTGTTGTCAACTGAAACTAGATATCAGTATCCCACCGTTATATCATGCTTTAGAAATGCCGTGTAATGCTGCTATCAATGGGCCTCATATTCACATAAGGAGATTGATTTGAGTTTGAATAACATTTCAACAATGGGACCCTTTCAGGAGTACACTCATCATAACAATCGTATACTTTTTTATGTGGCCCAACAGCTATTAGAATGAGAGCCAAAAACACAGACAATGCCTGCCATTCAAATAGAAAAATCAGTTTAACTGAAGACAATCAATCGAGTTATATCTATCAAGAAAACAGAATAACAAATTTTCACATGTTAAGTGAATAAGAAAGACGTAATGACCTCAACAGATGAAATAGACAAGCCAATCCATTTGCAAAAGTCAGTGTTGTTCCTGATAAAATCTCTCACCTCACGTAAGTTTCCACTTTGGTCCCGTGGGAAGTCCTGATACGAATGAAAACAATGATAAAAGATGCAAGGTTAGGACAGCATACAGTCACGCCTAAGGAAGGAATGCCATATGACAAAAACATGAAGGAAAAATAAAAATAATGTGATAATAAAGATTCTCATGATTATGATGTACCTTTTCCCAATTAGCATTCAAGAATACATCCATTGTGACTGCTCCTTCCAGCATTAAGAGAGAAAAGATAAAGATGAGGTACTACATTAATCATTCATGTAAGGATAACGACGCTTTGAAGCAAAATAATTGTTATGAGCAGCCATTACATAAAAACAAGTGCATCCGTTAATCAAGAGAAGGTGCTCTAGAAACCATATTTCAATATTAAAGGAGCGATGTAAGGTCTAATATGAGAGGATACACAATACAAGCAACAACCATTAGCCGTCTCTGCAGCAATGTGACCAAAACATGTTATTGCACACACAAGTGCACCAAATCCAAATATAGTATACATGAACCTGCAAATTCAATTGAAAGAAATGAGCCACCCCCATCCATTCAAAAACCCCAAAAAATGCTTAAACTTAAGGGTTTATTGCGCCAAACTGTTATTGTACATAACCAACTTTTGTTTGCCTGAAAAGTGTAGCTACGTTGGTCCCATTAATAGGGGCATTTGGAAGTATCATGAATTCCCCCCTCAATGGAGTAAAGGGGAAACCTGATCTATTTTAACAAACTTCTTTAGTGAAGTTGAACTAGTCAGCTAGCCACCATCTCGGCGGACCACCATGTACATTTGATTTACAGTTCATGTTATTGCCTTGGCCTAGTAGTATGTGCGATGACCCATCAACCAAAAGGTTAAGAGTTCTAGTCCCGTTCTAAAAACAATGAAACAGGTTACAAACAAATTCTTGGAAAAACAAGCGCCAACAATCAAATTACTTTCTTTTTCTGTTTCTTTACTTTCACTGTTTGTATGTTGGGACGTATCACATGACACATTTGCCAGTAAGCATTTGTTGCAAGTGTAATAATTCTCTCATTTTTTTAAAAAAAATGAGTACCTTTTATGTAACAAGCTTTTATTACATTACCAATGTATGTAAGTAATTTTGTAAAATCGTGACCAATTACATGCTATGCAAACGGTAAATGGATGAGGTATTTGCTGTCCAGGTTACCCGGGATGGTGGGTCTTTTTGACCTAGATTTACGCGGCCTAACCAGGGTATCCTGATGACCGTTTCTAAGCATATTCCATGGTCTCACCCAACCAGAGACCTCTTGTAAAGAAACACATACGCCTGACCACGAGGCCACCTTGATGGTGGTTCAAATATATACTAAGCAAAATCTAACATAATAATTCACATCAATAAAAACAAATAATCACCCAAATTAACAACTATGTATAAAAATAGTATATATATATATATAATATATATATATATATATATTCAATCAAATTAAAAAAATGTAAAAGAGATGATTGTAGTTGATTACCATGAAGCAGAGTGACAGTGGGGGTCAGTTGCAGGCCAAATCTTAATCATCCACGCAGCGTAAACAATCATCGCAATCCCACACATTCCAAATAAGGAATTAACAAGTTTTAGTGACGATTTCATGCAACTCCTCACCACCATTATCGTCGTCGTCATTTTCTATGCAGAGAATCAGTCAATATTACCCCCAAAATAAAAAGAAAAAGAAAATGCTGATACAAATTGGTACCTGAAATCCTAAACCTTGATACGAAATTTATTTATTAGGAAGGGGATGGTGAACTACAAAAATCAGCTGACAAGGGCTCTCAGTGGTGTAATAAATTTTCATCTCACTTCTTTAATAATATTTCATAAAAACAAATACTTCTTAGAGGCTGGTTTTTTTAATTGTTTTCGTATTTTAAGCCGAAAAGATAACTTCCTAACACCTTCGATTTTGGTCCTATCAATTATATAAAGAACGAAATGCATTTTTGATCTCTGTGATATCACATCATTTGCAATCTTGGTCCAAACTTATGCAAAGTGGCGATTTTGGTGCAATAAGTAGGACTTTTTGGCAATTTTGGTCCAAACTTAACATTCCGTTTGTTTTGCTCCGTCAACCAGGCCATGTGCCAGGCACATGATGGGTACATATGTCTTTTTACATATAAAGGATCATTTTTACAACTATAAACTTTTTTTCTTTAGTATTCACTCTTTTAAAATATAAGTTTTTTTTAATTAAGAATACATATATCTATATCATCATCATCAAAGGAAAATTCATTTCCAAGATTTTATATTTATCTTCATGAAAACATTATCTTTTTTTTCTTTCATTTATACCCTCACATAATTTCAAACACAACTTTGGTTAAAAAACAAACATACCAGTGATCTCCTTTGTCCATTCTTATATATATACAACAAATCATTATTATATATCTTAGAAATGGGTTTTTGATTTATCAATCTTCAAGGTTACATGTGTAATAAACTCTTATTAATATGAAATTAAGACACCCATTTTATTTTCCATTTACATAAACAAAACTGTTGTACACGAGGTTGAATAGTAAAAAAAAATAGTATACTTCTTCATAATTTCAATCTATTTACAGTAAACATATAATAGATGTATTTATGATTTACCAATAAATCATACAAATTCAACAAAGTATTCATTCACTTCTTAACAAAGTGTTCGTTTACTTTGTGTAAAAAAGTAATTCTATGTACGCAAAACAAGAAATGAAGATAAATCAAGATTATATATATCTCAAAGATTTGACCGGAGATTTCAAAACTTCCAAGATCTTCGACGAGATCTCAAGAAATTTTGTTGCCGACGATATGAATGGATTTTGAAATTCCCAAGACTTTCAAGATTTTAAGAGAGATTTCCGGTGGGTCGGTGATATGACATCGAAAAAAAGGGGGCTCAATCAGTACCTTCACCTTCGATCAACGAATTGGATTTCCTTTGAGCTTACACCCTAATCTTCACTATGATGTTGACAGTAGGGTGGCGGTGAGCCCTTCAGATTCACCGTCGCCGTCGCATTTCAGATCCACCACAGCTGCCACCTTCAGATCTTCCACCACCCATTCTTGACACCCAAAAAACCCTCTTTCAAACTATATATATATTTTATATATATTATATATATATATATATGTGTGTGTGTGTGTGTGTGTGTGTGTGTGTTGTGTGTGTGTGTGTGTGTGTGTGTGTGTTTTCAGATCTTGAATACATTCATGAGATCTTGTTATTGGGTTTGTGGCCGGATCTTCGTTGTCGGATCTTGTTTGCAAGTGGATATGTACTGGTTTTTGTTCTTTCTAATTGATATCATATTTGTAGAAATTTTAAGATTGACAGTAAAAGGTATTTGTTATTGTTTGGTTGTTGATAATGATGATGATTTTATTTGGGTGAAAATGGGTATAAAAAAAGGTTGGTGGGAGAATCAGTTTTTGTTGTGTTTTTGCAAAAATGATCCTATGGTTATTAAATGGACGAAACTACCCCGCACATGCCAAGCACATGGTGGCAATAACGGTGAAAAGTGGATGGAAAGTTAGTTTTGGACCAAAATTGCAAAAAAGTGCAACTTATTGTACCAAAATCGCCACTTTGCATAAGTTTGGACCGTAATTGCAAACAGTGTGATATCATAGGGACCAAAAATGCATTTCGTTCTTATATAACTAACCCCACATGTATTAGATCGAAAGGTTTAGACTTCGAAGTACACATATAAGTCGTTCAATTGAACAAGAGGAACGAGCTGGTAGAACCGTAGAAGTAAGATTAGGGAGCTCTGTTAAATTAAATCGATAAGATATTTTCAAAAATCAGGAAAAAAAATCATATTAGGTAATTTATATAGATATAATAATTAATGAAATTATTATATATGTAAAACTTTAGACTTAAACAATTGTTTAAAAACATTAATATCTATACTATTTAACTAGCACGGTCTTGCGACAGTGTGACGAAGGCGGCGATTATCGGTGGTGGCGCCGCCTATTGCTGGTGGTGGATAATTGATAGGGTTACTGAAAATATTTTAAAAGATAAAAAATTAATAATATACTTTAATCATTAAGGGTATTTTGTTAAATTTTTAAATCCTAAAAGTGTAATTTCAACCAAGTTCACTATAACTTATGCTTAATGATAAATCTGTCACACCCGCCCTAGACGGGGTATGACGTACATGGATTCACAACACAAGATATACTGAACGACACAGAACGTTGTCGTTTTTAAAATACATTTATATAAAAATATTGTTCACAAATTTATATTACAATTATGAAAGATATTATTCTTGAAAAACATTTATTTAATATTAAACAATATTAAACAGTAGACAGAGACTTTAGCAAATTGACTTGTCTTTACTAGAGTCTGAGGGTAGGCCATGGTCCAGTATGTTGTATGCAGCGGAAAATAGTCCCATACACAGAGTATCGTCTAGTTACCTGAGAATACATGCTAAAATACGTCAACATAAAGTTGGTGAGTTCCATAAGTTTTTCATATAGAACATATAGTTTCACAAAATGCCAGAGTTCAGTGTGACCATTGCCTTACCGCAATGTCAAGTAGTTATGATACAATATCAGCAAAGAGTATCATATGTTTTTAATTAAAATATAGAGTATGAACCACAAGATTTAAAGTAACTATTTGATCACACAATGGATCAAATAGAATATAAGAGTTGAAACTGTATATATCAAGTTCTAAGCTCATGAACCGAAACTAGATAAGTGTGTGTTTATTTGCCTCCGAAGTAGGTACCTTGTTCAGGGTACCCTAAGCTTTCCAAATATAATGCATTCGTATACAGTTGGTATGACCAACACGAATGGGGGTGCCTACCCCAATAGTACTATTCAATATACCCACGTTTATGTTTCCATAATTAATCGTTCATGATAGTGAGGACTTTGAGTGAACAGAGCAACTTAGAATCAACCATATATACATTTCTGGAGTACTTGTGTTCATCATAACAGTAAAGAGTTTGTATTTTACCCCGAAGGTAAGATAAATGAAGCGGAGTTACAAAATATATAATATAATATATATATTTGTAAATATACATATAAGTATATAACTTTGAAAATATACATATAAGTATATAACTTTGAAAATATACATATAAGTATAACAAACAATTTTCATGCATGTATCTCAGCCCCTAAATAAAAGAGTTGAAAAGGGGATTATAGAAACTCACATAGTATATTATATATCATATAGTTTTGCAATTGTTCTTCAAAGTTTCGTATATATATAACATAAAATAATTATTATGCATGTATCTCAGTCCCCGAAATAAATCATATAAAAGAATTAAAAAGGGGAATATGGAAACTCACCTTAGTAATAATAGCAGAAATCAAGTAGATGAAATAAGCCTTGTATAGTTATACCAAAGAGTATTTAGAAGAGAATATGTAGTGGTGTGTGTTTTAAAGTTTAATATCGTCTGCTATTTATAGGCGAACGAATTCGTTCGTTTGAATTATTTTAATATTATACTTACTCGCCAATTTAGAATAAAAAAGGCGTAGGAGAATTCAACGGAAAAAAATCAACACGGACGTTCTTATTATTATTATTATTATATTATAAAGTTAATCATGAATAAGGGGTATGTATATATATAGTATTCTTTTTGTCCATACACTTAGCAAATTAGACCCGTGATCTATAATTTATAAATTTTAAATTATAAAGTAGATAAAAGTGTGTTTCCCACTACCTCTTGGACGTTTCTAATGATAGATTTCTTTTATACTAGTAGTATATATTTATACATTGTTTTAATCCTAAATTATGCATACGGGCTCCTATTGAGAAAATTCAAGTTTTTATAAGATCAGAAAATTAAGATCTACAACTTTCATTTTAATAATATTTACTCAACTAACCCCTGTGAGCGGGTTTTGGACGTTTATATTATAAGAATAAAGTATGAAAGCAATGTTTACTATTCAACACTATTTACTTTTTGAAAAATTTCGAAATCAGATTCAACGTAGACTTAAATTATTTGACGTGGGTCCCACGTGGGTCCCGCCTTTATATTATTTTATTTTATTACCCTTTTTACAATTTACTTTCTACCTTTACTATTTACAATTTACTTTTACCTTTACTATTTAAAATTTACTTTTTACCTTTACTATTTAAAATTTACTTTTTACCTTTACTATTTACAATTTACTTTCTACCTTTACTATTTACAATTTACTTTTACCTTTACTATTTACAATTTACTTTTACCTTTACTATTTAAAATTTACTTTTACCTTTACTATTTAAAATTTACTTTTACCTTTACTATTTAAAATTTACTTTTACCTTTACTATTTAAAATTTACTTTTACCTTTACTATTTAAAATTTACTTTTACCTTTACTATTTAAAATTTACTTTTACCTTTACTATTTAAAATTTACTTTTACCTTTACTATTTTAAAATTTACTTTTTACCTTTACTATTTAAAATTTACTTTTACCTTTACTATTTACAATTTACTTTTACCTTTACTATTTACAATTTACTTTTACCTTTACTATTTAAAATTTACTTTTACCTTTACTATTTAAAATTTACTTTTACCTTTACTATTTAAAATTTACTTTTACCTTTACTATTTTAAAATTTACTTTTTACCTTTACTATTTAAAATTTACTTTTACCTTTACTATTTACAATTTACTTTTACCTTTACTATTTACAATTTACTTTTACCTTTACTATTTACAATTTACTTTTACCTTTACTATTTAAAATTTACTTTTACCTTTACTATTTTAAAATTTACTTTTTACCTTTACTATTTAAATTTACTTTTACCTTTACTATTTACAATTTACTTTTACCTTTACTATTTACAATTTACTTTTACCTTTACTATTTACAATTTACTTTTACCTTTACTATTTAAAATTTACTTTTACCTTTACTATTTAAAATTTACTTTTACCTTTACTATTTAAAATTTACTTTTACCTTTACTATTTAAAATTTACTTTTACCTTTACTATTTAAAATTTACTTTTACCTTTACTATTTTAAAATTTACTTTTTACCTTTACTATTTAAAATTTACTTTTACCTTTACTATTTACAAATTTACTTTTACCTTTACTATTTACAATTTACTTTTACCTTTACTATTTTAAAATTTACTTTTACCTTTACTATTTAAAATTTACTTTCTACCTTTACTATTTACAATTTACTTTTACCTTTACTATTTAAGATTTACTTTTTACCGTTATTATTTAGAATTTACTTTTTATCTTTACTATTCACAGTCACTATTCACGATCACTATTCATAAATACGGTTATTGATAGTATAAGTATGAAAAAGTATTTACAAGCAACTCTCAAATAACTATTTGAGTTCTTGGCAATAATTATCCATAATTTATAAAAATATTTGTTCAGTTTATTATGCCATAAAATGTTTGTTCATATTGTTTGATCAACAAAAATTTAAATAGTACACATAATAGTAAATTAATCAACCTGAAATTTTGGCGGTTGTCACATTCTCCCCCAGTTATTTAAATTTCGTCCCGAAATTTAGCGCGTGTGGTCGGAATGTATGGCTTTTTCGAACAAGTGAGGATACTTTTGTTTCATTTGATCCTCACGTTCCCAGGTAAACTCAGGACCTCGCTTTGAATTCCATCGGAATTTGACAATAGGAATTCGACTCTGTTTCAACTGCTTGGCGTCTCTATCCATAATCTCTACTGGTTCTTCAACAAAGTGCAGTTTGTCATCCATTCGAAGTTCTTCCAGTGGAATAATTTGTGTTTCGTCAGATAAACACTTTTTCAAGTTTGAGACGTGAAACACATCGTGTATACGGCTAAGTTCTTGTGGCAGTCTAAGCCTATAAGCTACTGGACCAATTCTTTCTAGTATTTCGAAAGGTCCAATAAACCTAGGATTTAGCAAACCTCGTTTTCCAAATCGGATGGCTCCTTTCCAAGGAGATACTTTCAGCATAACCTTGTCTCCTACTTGAAATTCCAAAGGCTTTCTTCTTACATCAGCATAGTTCTTTTGACGATCTCGTGCTGCCTTTAATCGGTTTTGTATCTGTACGATCTTCTCAGTAGTCTCATGAATGAGTTCAAGACCTGTAATTGGACTGTTTTTCTTTACTGGAATTTTGTCACCTAGTTCAACCCAACAGATGGGTGAACGACATTTTCTCCCATACAGTGCCTCAAATGGTGCAGCCTTGATGCTAGTGTGGTAACTGTTGTTGTATGAGAACTCACACAAAGGCAAGTGTTTTTCCCAACCATTCCCAAAATCAACTATGCAAGCATGCAACATGTCTTCAAGCGTTTGAATGGTCCTTTCACTTTGACCATCGATCTGCGGGGGGTATGCAGTGCTCATATCTAACCGTGTACCTAGGGCTCTCTGTAGAGTCTGCCAAAATCTGGAAGTAAAATGACTATCCCTATCAGAAATAATCGAAATAGGTATTCCATGTCGTGATACTACTTCCTTTATGTACAATCTAGCCAGCTTGCTCGTTTTATCAGTCTCTTTTATGGGAAAGAAATGTGCAGACTTAGTGAGTCGGTCTACAATTACCCATATCGTATCACAACCATTAGCAGTCTTCGGTAACTTTGTGATAAAGTCCATGGCTATACATTCCCACTTTCACTGGGAATCTCTGGTTGTTGTAGCAATCCAGATGGCTTTTGATGCTCTGCCTTCACCTTTGCGCATGTTAGACATTTGCTAACATAGGTGGCTATGTCAGCTTTCATGTTAGGCCACCAGTATATTTCTTTTAGTCCATGATACATCTTATCTGATCCAGGATGTATCGAATATCTTTGACTTGTGTGATTCGTTCATCACCAAGTTTCTTAAATCTCCATAGCTTGGTAGCCAAATCCGGTTAGAAAAATACCGGGTTCCATCGGGTCTACCTTCAAATTGCTCTTCCATCCCCCTCAAAGCTTCTTCTTTGAGATTGTCTTTCTTTAATGCTTCAAGTTGAGCTTCACGAATTTGGGAAGTAAGATGAGTATGAATGGTCATACTTAAAGCTCGTACTCGAAGTGGCTTTACTCTTTCTTTACGACTTAAAGCATCTGCTACAATGTTTGCTTTGCCCGGATGATAACGAATTTCACAATCGTAATCACTGAGCAATTCTACCCATCTACGTTGCCTCATGTTCAAATCTTTTTGGTCAAAAATATGTTGGAGACTCTTATGGTCGGTGAATATAGTACACTTTGTACCATATAAATAGTGTCTCCAGATCTTTAGAGCGAATATTACAGCTCCTAGTTCCAGATCATGAGTCGTGTAGTTCTTCTCGTGCACCTTAAGTTGACGCGAGGCATAGGCTATCACCTTATCTTTCTGCATCAACACACATCCCAATCCTTGATGAGATGCGTCGCAATATACTACAAAATTATCCGTTCCTTCGGGTAGTGACAAAATCGGAGCACTACAGAGCTTCTCCTTCAGCAGTTGAAATGCTTTTTCTTGGTTATCTTCCCAGGCAAACTTCTTGTCTTTTTGAGTCAACGACGTTAAAGGTTGGTCTATCTTAGAAAAATTCTCTATGAATCTTCTATAATAGCCAGCAAGACCTAAAAATTGTCGTATTTCTGTTGGTGTTTTCGGTGCTTCCCAGTTCTTAATAGCCACGATCTTGGCAGGATCTACATGAATTCCTTGACTATCAATGACATGGCCTAAGAATTGTACTGTACGAATCCAGAATTCGCATTTTGAAAACTTTGGGTACAATTCTTCCTTCTTGAGTAGTTCCAAAATTTTCTTCAGATGTACCTCGTGCTCTTCCTTGGTTTTAGAATAGATTAGAATGTCATCTATGAATACGATAACAAACTTATCTAAATATGGTTTGCACACACGGTTCATGAGGTCCATGAAAACTGCGGGTGCATTCGTCAAACCAAATGGCATCACTTCAAACTCGTAATGGCCATAGCGGGTTCTAAACGCCGTCTTGGGAATGTCTTCTTCTGAAACTCTAAGCTGATGGTAACCGGATCTAAGATCGATTTTTGAGTAACAACTCGACCCTTGTAATTGATCAAACAGGTCATCGATCCTAGGAAGTGGGTACCGGTTTTTAACCGTCAACTTATTCAACTCCCTATAGTCTATACACATGCGAAAAGATCCGTCTTTCTTCTTAACGAACAAGACTGGAGCTCCCCAAGGTGAGGAACTCGGTCGAATGAATCCTTTCTCTAAAAGTTCTTGCAATTGACTTGCAAGTTCTTTCATTTCGGAAGGAGCTAATCGATATGGTGCTCGTGCCACTGGTGCAGCACCAAGTACTAAGTCTATTTTGAATTCCACCTGCCGGATTGGTGGAAGACCAGGCAAGTCTTCAGGAAAGACTTCTGGAAAATCTCGTACGATGGGTATGTCTTCAAGCCGTTTCTCCGAAGCCTTTTTCTCCGATATATGGGCTAGGATTGCCTGGTATCCCTTTCTGAGATACTTCTGAGTCTTCATGCAAGATATAATGTTACATCGTACTCCATTCTTATCGCCTTGGATAATCAACTTCTCACCGTTTGCAATTGGAATTCGAACAACTTTTTCGTGACAGACTATTTCTGCTTGGTTTTTAGACAACCAGTCCATACCAATAATAATATCAAAGCTTCCTATTTCGAATGGTATTAGATCTATAGAAAATAATTCTTTTGCTAATTCTAAGGTACAACCTTGGATTATGCTTTCGACTTCGATCATTTGGTAGGTATAATTGAAAGCAGGTGAATAATTTTATTTGACACAAAACTTCTATCGGCACCAGGATCAAATAAAGCAGAGACACAATGATTATTCAGATGAAACATACCCGTGACGATGTTTGGGTCTTGGCGGGCTTCTCCCGCATTGATCATGAATGCCCTTCCTCGAGCATTGTTGTTGTTGTTGTTGTTGTTGTGTTGTTGTTTCGATTGTTATTGTTGTGGTTGTTGTTGTTGTTGTTGTTTCGATTGTTGTTGTTGTGGTTGTTATTGTTGTTGTTTCGATTGTTGTTGTTGTTTCTCAGCTTTGGACATTTATTCCTGAAATGTCCTTCTTCACCACACTCATAACATCTTATTTTGTTCCATTGTTGACAGTTGGATTAGGGATTCTACAGTTCTTGGCCAGATGACCAATTTTCTTGCAATTATTGCATTGTACTGTGCAAAGACCGGTGTGATGTAAAGTAAACCTATTGCAATATGGCCTGGTTCCTATATAACCATTATTTGATGATGGCCCTGAGATCTGAGCAGGTCTCTTTGTCTGTTGATCCCCTTGATTCTTCCCAAAGTTATATTCCCATCTCCTTTTCTTATTGAACCCTTTTTGATCACCAGACTTTCCTTCTGTATTTGCACGAAGTTTTGCTTTGTCAGCCAAACTGTTTGCCAACCGAACCGCATGTTCAATGTCAGTGGTTTCGGTAGCAGTGATCAAATCCTGAATCTTTGGTGGAAGTCCAGAAATGTACTGCTCAATCTTCTTATAATCGGGTGTAACCATGGTTGGGCAAAGAAGTGCCAACTCATGAAAGCGGTTGGTGTATTCAGATACTTCGTATCCCTTCGTCTTCAAATTATGAAATTCTACCTCCATTTTCTGAATTTCGCTCCTCGGGCAATACTTGGCTTTCATACGTTCCTTCAAATCTTCCCATGACATTGTATAAGCTGCATCAATTCCTACTGTAGTGGCGTACTCATTCCACCAGGTAAGAGCTTGATCTTGTAGTGTGCAGGTATCATATTTTACTCGACTATCTTCAGCGCAGTTACTAACACGAAATATGGACTCCAGTTTCTCGAACCATCGGATGAGTGCAATTGCTCCTTCAGTACCATTGTATATAATGGGTTTACATTGTTGAAATTCTCTGTAAGTACAACCTCTAGGTGTACCATTATTGTCATGATTATTGTTTCCGTTTGCGGCTTGAGTTGCAAAAGCTACTGCTATACTTTCTGCTACAATTCTAGCAATATCTGTTGCGTTCATTTCTGGTACTTCTTTTGACGGCCGGATCCTTAAATATAATTAAAGAAATTGATGAGATACTACCACATCATACCATAACCACAATTCAATAGTTATGACTAAAAGAAGTGTAAATCAAGATAAAGATAGTAGATTTATTGGATAACAAACTTTGAGATATAAACATCTCAAGAATCCATTATTTTATCTAAAATTACATTTCCCGACATATACACCGTAAATAGTAAGTAACTAGACAATATCTACTGTGACAGAGTAGATGGGGTTATAGTAGTGGCTCTCGATATAGCCTCAAACATAGCTTCAAATCTTGTTATCTTCTCCTGTAATTCCAACACGGTGTCTTCAAGACCATGTATCCTGAAGTGAGCTTCCTCCATCTCACCTTCCAGTGCGACTATCATATTATCTTGATTTTCCACCTTCCTCCGCAGTATGTTTGTTCTTTCCCTCAACTCCGTAATACACTTTTCTGCTCGGACTATGCGTAGGACCAATGTAGGGACAGTGTCATGCAAAGGTTCCATAGTTAGTGCAGGAATATTGGTTGGACCTTCAGCTCTTCTGAACTGGTCAGAGTTAAGGAGTCCTTCTTCAAATCTCCATTCCGCCAGAAATCTTGGTATAGCATTCATAGATCTCCGCAGCCGCTGAGCGGGTGGTTCAGGATGAGTAAGTCGAGCACGTCGTGACTGAGGGTGGTTAAACATCGGATATCTAGGCGTTCGGATCCTTCGTATTAAAGATCGAGATGAGCTTGAAGGACCTTCCCAGATGGATTTGAAAAAGTAAAAATAGGCGTAGTGCTAGTGAGGGCATTAGTGGTGACAGTAGTGTTTGGTCCAGGGACAAGCGTGTTATCAGCTTCTTCTCCAGAGTGATCGGTCTCCTCCTTTGACAGATCTAATACGCGTCGAGGAGAGTCGGGAGATACAAGTACAGGTGGAGGTGATCGGGAAATAATCTCTTCCTCACGGTCGGATAAGTATTCCACTACGAATCCCGACATTATTCTGTTGCTATATATATATAATATACATTAAATTATATATTCTAAACATATATAATCAAGTAGGGATTATTCATAAAATTATGCATGTATGTGGGTGTTGTTCTATATGGGGTTATAGTCTAGGTCCATCAATTTGCTACCTAGTTCACTATAACTTGGGCTCTGATACCAATCTGTCACACCCGCCCTAGACGGGGTATGACGTACATGGATTCACAACACAAGATATACTGAACGACACAGAACGTTGTCGTTTTTAAAATACATTTATATAAAAATATTGTTCACAAATTTATATTACAATTATGAAAGATATTATTCTTGAAAACATTTATTTAATATTAAACAATATTAAACAGTAGACAGAGACTTTAGCAAATTGACTTGTCTTTACTAGAGTCTGAGGGTAGGCCATGGTCCAGTATGTTGTATGCAGCGGAAAATAGTCCCATACACAGAGTATCGTCTAGTTACCTGAGAATACATGCTAAAATACGTCAACATAAAGTTGGTGAGTTCCATAAGTTTTTCATATAGAACATATAGTTTCACAAAATGCCAGAAGTTCAGTGTGAAACTATATTTTCTATATGAAAAACTTATGGAACTCACCAACTTTATGTTGACGTATTTTAGCAATGTATCTAGTAGGAATTTACCCACCTACTAACCCTAATAACAAATATGCTAGTAGGAATTTACCCACCTACTAACCCTAATAACAAGTATGCTAGTAGGAATTTACCCACCTACTAGCTTTTAAATCACAAATGGGCTAGTAGGAATTTACCCACCTACTAACCCTAATAACAAGTATGCTAGTAGGAATTTATCCACCTACTAGCTTTTAATCACAAATGGGCTAGTAGGAATTTACCCACCTACTAACCCTAATAACAATTATGCTAGTAGGAATTTACCCACCTACTAACCCTAATAACAATTATGCTAGTAGGAATTTACCCACCTACTAACCCTAATAACAAGTATGCTAGTAGGAATTTACCCACCTACTAGCTTTTAATCACAAATGGGCTAGTAGGAATTTACCCACCTACTAGCTTTTAAATCACAAATGGGCTAGTAGGAATTTACCCACCTACTAACCCTAATAACAAGTATGCTAGTAGGAATTTACCCACCTACTAGCTTTTAATCACAAATGGGCTAGTAGGAATTTACCCACCTACTAACCCTAATAACAAGTATGCTAGTAGGAATTTACCCACCTACTAACCCTAATAACAATATGCTAGTAGGAATTTACCCACCTACTAACCCTAATAACAAGTATGCTAGTAGGAATTTACCCACCTACTAGCTTTTAATCACAAATGGGCTAGTAGGAATTTACCCACCTACTAGCTTTTAAATCACAAATGGGCTAGTAGGAATTTACCCACCTACTAACCCTAATAACAAGTATGCTAGTAGGAATTTACCCACCTACTAGCTTTTAATCACAAATGGGCTAGTAGGAATTTACCCACCTACTAACCCTAATAACAATTATGCTAGTAGGAATTTACCCACCTACTAACCCTAATAACAAGTATGCTAGTAGGAATTTACCCACCTACTAGCTTTTAATCACAAATGGGCTAGTAGGAATTTACCCACCTACTAACCCTAAATCACAATTGCTAGTAGGAATTTACCCACCTACTAGCTTTTAAATCACAAATGGGCTAGTAGGAATTTACCCACCTACTAACCCTAATAACAATTATGCTAGTAGGAATTTACCCACCTACTAACCCTAATAACAAGTATGCTAGTAGGAATTTACCCACCTACTAGCTTTTAATCACAAATGGGCTAGTAGGAATTTACCCACCTACTAACCCTAAATCACAATTTGGCTAGTAGGAATTTACCCACCTACTAGCTCAACACAAATGGCTAGTAGGAATTTACCCACCTACTAGCTTTAAATCACAAATGGGCTAGTAGGAATTTACCCACCTACTAGCTTTTAAATCACAAATGGGCTAGTAGGAATTTACCCACCTACTAACCCTAATAACAATTATGCTAGTAGGAATTTACCCACCTACTAGCTTTTAAATCACAAATGGGTTAGTAGGAATTTACCCACCTACTAGCTTTTAAATCACAAATGGGTTAGTAGGAATTTACCCACCTACTAACCCTAATAACAATTATGCTAGTAGGAATTTACCCACCTACTAACCCTAATAACAAGTATGCTAGTAGGAATTTACCCACCTACTAGCTTTTAATCACAAATGGGCTAGTAGGAATTTACCCACCTACTAGCTTTTAAATCACAAATGGGCTAGTAGGAATTTACCCACCTACTAACCCTAATAACAATTATGCTAGTAGGAATTTACCCACCTACTAACCCTAATAACAATTATGCTAGTAGGAATTTACCCACCTACTAGCTTTTAAATCACAAATGGGTTAGTAGGAATTTACCCACCTACTAACCCTAATAACAATTATGCTAGTAGGAATTTACCCACCTACTAACCCTAATAACAAGTATGCTAGTAGGAATTTACCCACCTACTAGCTTTTAATCACAAATGGGCTAGTAGGAATTTACCCACCTACTAACCCTAATAACAAGTATGCTAGTAGGAATTTATCCACCTACTAGCTTTTAATCACAAATGGGCTAGTAGGAATTTACCCACCTACTAACCCTAATAACAAATATGCTAGTAGGAATTTACCCACCTACTAACCCTAATAACACATGTGCTAGTAGAAATTTACCCACCTACTAACCCTAATAACAATGTGCTAGTAGGAATTTACCCACCTACTAACCCTAATAACAAGTATGCTAGTAGGAATTTACCCACCTACTAGCTTTTAATCACAAATGGGCTAGTAGGAATTTACCCACCTACTAACCCTAATAACAAGTATGCTAGTAGGAATTTACCCACCTACTAGCTTTTAATCACAAATGGGCTAGTAGGAATTTACCCACCTACTAACCCTAAATCACAATTTGCTAGTAGGAATTTACCCACCTACTAGCTTTTAAATCACAAATGGGTAGTAGGAATTTACCCACCTACTAACCCTAATAACAATTATGCTAGTAGGAATTTACCCACCTACTAGCTTTTCATCACAAATGGGTTAGTAGGAATTTACCCACCTACTAACCCTAATAACAAGTATGCTAGTAGGAATTTACCCACCTACTAGCTTTTAATCACAAATGGGCTAGTAGGAATTTACCCACCTACTAACCCTAAATCACAATTTGGCTAGTAGGAATTTACCCACCTACTAGCTCAATAATCAAATGGGTCATAGGAATTTACCCACCTATGACCTCAAATAACAAGAACATGATTATATGCATATACACTCACCTTGAACTTGGCTAATTGATTCTATGGCTATATGCTCAACTAAAAGGTCTTCACCACCTATACATAATGCAATTCACACAACTATGAGTTCTATAAACTCAACTATTTCAAGGTCATATACTTGCATTCCACAAGCATTCCCTTTTCATGGTGTTTGGCATTCACAAAACACTACAACTTTTCAATAATCAATTTCAAATCACCATTTAGCCAAACACCCAAAACATAAGGTTTATTACTTTAGGGTTCCATTAAAACTCAATTGAATTGACCCAAAGCTTTTCTTTTTAGTTTAATTAGGGTTCATCATCAAAATCCCCAAAATATCAAATTCCCAATTTCCAACTAAGAACCCTAATTCCAAAATCAAAGAACCCTAAATTCAGAAATTGAAGAATGAAGGAATTTCTTACCTCAAGAACAACAACAATTAAATTTCCAGATTTCCCTCTTTTCTTCTTGTTAAATCCGGCCTCCCCCAAACAAAACAACCCTCACTTTGCTTATTATTAGAATGAATTAGATGATTGCATTTGGGAGGAATACTCTTGCATGTCAATTCCTTGATGGAAATGAATTGGAAGATTTTAGAAGTGAAGGGAAATAAGGTTTGTGGAAGTATGAATCATACTTGAAATTTGCTGGGCACTCTATCTCCCTGCCACGTCCCAATCTAAAATTTTAGTGGGTCGAATACCCGCTATCCGCTAAAGTTCCAACTAAATTAACCCCTTATCTCAAAACAAAATACTGGGAAATTAATTTAATGTCAAAACTAATAAAAGAGTTAATTTTCTTTTACCTTAAAATTTTGGGGTGTTACACTACCCTCAGACTCTAGTAAAGACAAGTCAATTTGCTAAAGTCTCTGTCTACTGTTTAATATTGTTTAATATTAAATAAATGTTTTCAAGAATAATATCTTTCATAAATTGTAATATAAATTTGTGAACAATGCTTTTATATAAATGTATTTTAAAACGACAACGTTTTGTGTCGTTCAGTATATCTTGTGTTGTGAATCCATGTAAGTCATACCCCATTTAGGGCGGGTGTGACATGTTAACATCATTATTAGATTTTCCTATCATAATAAATTGACATAAAAGAAAAATGATCTGACTAGCTAGGACAATGACGAACATGTGCTGATGTCATGCACAACCCTGTCATTTAAGAGAGACCAACGGACGCCTTCTATGGATCTTGCGAACTTAAATATTGCACCAACTAACCAACATGTTATATTTATTTTTATTTATGCTTATATTAACAGGTTCCTTTATTAAACTGTTTCGTAAAATTAAACTAATTAAGTACCTTTTATAAAATAAAAGCAACGCTAGTTGGTCTCATGATCCTTTTCCTAATTCTTGTAAATTTACAGATTTTGTAACCCGGCCACTCTAGCACCTTGCTAGAAACCTAATTGAGTGCTTAAGAAAAACCTAATAATAAGATGATGATATTTGAAAGATTAAAAAGATAATATTAGAAAAAAGACCGAGTGGAATACAAAGGTCAAAGTTTTAAAGTTTTAGGTTGATTTTTAGACATAAATTCAAGTATATTTATCATTTTCCGATTTATATCTAATTAGTTACGTAACATTGTTCCAAAAAAAATTTAGTTTGAAACATCGGTTATATATCTAAATTGGATATGTCAAAGGTTAAACTCTTTAACTTAGCATTATATAGCTTAGAATCAGTCGATTTTACCCAATGCTTAATACATTGATATATATCTTTTATTTTCTTTCATTTGAGTAGCACATATGTTTCAATTTTATGTGTTTTCTTTCATTCAAGTATGGCACAATGTTATGTTTGATCTACGGTTCACATTTTTATTTATATCAATCATTTTTCATTTTAAATACGTATATATGACGAACAATAAACTAAAAGTCAATCCCGTCTTCAAAATATATAAATATTAGCCAGTTTATAGAATTGATCAGTTTGCTTCACTGATATCGGCAATACATATGGGTTTGAATATCATTAAAATATATATATAATAGCTTAAGATATTTAACAGATGGTCCCATGTATTTGTTAATTTTGACATGCAAATTAACCGTGGTATTTCTCAAACGAACTTTTCGCCAGTTTGACATGTAAATTGGGTCGATTTAGGTTTTTTTATTTGGGTATTTTTAGGTTGACTGTTTGATTAAATCTAATTCATTAAAAGTTTTAAGTCATAAATTTCTACCTTAATTCATAATTTGTAAAATCTGAACCTCATCATGACCAGTTCAAGGCATGGTTTAAGCAGGTTGGTATGTTGGTGGGATCGTTTTGGTCAAACTGTTTTATAATATGATGTTAGATATCAGATATTTTTAAACAAAATAATAAATTTTAAAAAATGTAGAACATAACAAAAATAAAATGAGGTTATCATAGATTTTAGATATCGGATATATACTTTGATAGGGTAGAATGTATATATATATTTTATTGAAAAATTTATTTATATTATACAAATAGAGTTGACAAATCGACCCGATGACCAAAAGGTCAACTTGAACCCGAATAACAAAAAGTTAATTTGACGAATTTAAAGGTAAAGATTTACTAGCATGGTACTCATACATTGCGGCGGAGGCGACGGTGTGGTGACGGCGACCGGTAGTGATAGCTCTAATCGGTAATAGTGGTGATGGTTAGTGGTGGGGGTGATCGAGTTATGTAAGTATTTAATTTAAAGAAGTAAATGAAAATACTTTAAAAAATTAAAAATTGGTCGTGTAGTTTATTCATTAGGCCGCTCATAGTAGGAAGTTCATGAGCTCGTCCAAAAGTGTTTCAAGCTCGTCCCTTTTCGAAGCTAATGCTAGCGGCTGTTCTTAGCTCGTCGAAATCAAGCTTGTTCGGAAATAGGAACGGGTTGGACGAGGTAGTGGTGGGCCTTTTGACTTTTTATTTTTTGTTTTGTTTTGTTTTGTTATATATATAGAATAAAAAAGGGTTTAGGAAGAGGTGAGGAAGAGGTAAGGAAGAGGTCTTAATGCTAGGGGTAGTTCTTAAATTGGAATATGCTGACGTGGCAGTGAGGAAGAGATTTAAGAAGTGTCCTTAGGCCTATCTTAATAAGGCCCCTTCTTAAATCTCTTCCTCACCTCTTCCTCACTGTCACATCAGCTTTTCTCTCTCCAAGAACTACCCCCCACACTAAGGCCCCTTCCTAAATCTCTTACTCAACTCTTACTCAACAAAAAACATTAAAAAACTTTATCCCTCTCTCACAGTCTCTCTCTTTCGGACCCACACATCTCGTCCAAGCGGTTCCTATTTCCGAACAACCTCCATTTCGACGAGCTACGAACACTCGGTAGCATTAACTTCCAAATAAGACGACATGGACGAGATTTTGGAAGGAGTTCGACGAACTCTACTACGAGAGGCCTTAGTAAGAGAGGCACCATTTATATGTCACAAATAGTAATATTCTAAAATGTGATATAATCTTGAATATGAAGTGTAAATTAATTAAAACTAAATTGGTGTAAAAGTATGCTTCTATAACAGTGCCCTTGGACTTCTGGCTAAATCCAATAGCAAACTTTTCATAACTCCACAAAAATATTTTATTGGTCATGAACAACAGAGTTTATACAATATTGTATGGAACAATACGACAAAATTACTTATAAATTAATGACTAGCTTAATGATTTATAAATATAAATCCATAGTTGACCATAGAAGCTCATCATCCATGATGTAATCCTGAAAAGAAGCCTGCTGGGTTATGCCATCATCGGTGAATCCTAAAGGCGAAAATATGTAATTATTATCACTTGATGATATATTACTATCGTTATCCAATAAAAATTGCTCTATCCACGAATTTTCGTCTGGTTCGCAAAGTTGTGGGGCTGTAAAATCATTAAGAACATCATGATCCGAGACGCTCAATGAACATGGAGACGATTCACTTGCCGAAGAAGATGATGGCGACTCCGATGATAACACTTGTACTAAAATATTAACTTCCTGTAATTGTGTTTTAAAGTTAAGTTTATTAACGGCGGGACATTCTTTAGGATTAGCCGCCTTAATTACTTGTTCCTCTTTTACCACATAGGCTTCAGGACTACTTGTTATAACTTGTTCATTCTTGATCATCACAGTTTTTTGATCTTTTCGAACACGGTTTTTCAAATGTGTGTGCCAATAATTCTTTATTTCGTTGTCGCTTCTCCCTGGTAATCGTGAGGCCATCGTTGACCATCTATAGATAGATTTAACAACATAATATTAGTAAGAAAGCTACATTTATAATATCTTAGCTTGTGTTACATTAATTTAGATTAACTTGTTCTAGGGGGAAAAATAGCTAGATTCACTTACTTATTTCCAAACTTGTTATGTAAAGCCACGATAATATCTTCCTCTTCTTTTGTAAAATTGCCATGTTTCACGTTTGGTCGTAAATAATTCATCCATCGCAGCCTACAACTTTTCCCACATCTAGACAAACCTACCAAAAAAGAAAATGCAAGTAAATTTGTTAATCAACTTTGGAAGTTCAATATATACAATCACTATATAAGTATATACTATATCAACAAGTGCAATTAATGGATCATCATATATATATACCAGCTAACTTGGGGAGTTCACGCCAGTTAGAGTGGCCGTATATCGCGATATAGGATTTTAGCTTGTTGTCTTCATCTTCACTCCATGCACCTCTCTTGATGCCATTTTTGTCGAAACATGGGGCCCTGACCATTTTCTTGTCTTTCCAGGTACGTGTGAGAGTTTCTCGTAAATCTATTGCTGTGGCTAGTGAAGACTTTGGATCTAAAAATGTATTACTTATATACACAGGCAAATATAATCAAAACGT
>CM067168.1:10997540-11380040 GCA_034093135.1 Erigeron breviscapus | reverse complement strand
AATGAATGCTTCAGATTTATCTTGATCTGAACTGAAGTGAAGCTTCAGTGAAGTAATTCTGAGACGGCTCAGAATTCTGTACAAACGTTTTCACTGAACTTCAAGCTATTTCTGAACAAATTATACTTGGTCGATTTCCGACCTAACAAATTCCCCCTATTTGTTCTGAAATAGTGCATGCATCTCAGACTTCTATCTATACATGTTTGTAAGTCTGAAATGCAAGTTTTGTTTAAGTTGTAAAAATTTTCTAAGTACATCTTATAGATCATTGATGTCTCAGAATTTTACTTGTGGTTTTTCTAACTTAAACTTATCATCTACTTATTGGTTACAATTTGCAACATATATATACAAACTGAAATGTTTGTTACAAATGTAAATATATTACAAGTACATGATAAACTGAAAAAGGAACTACTTCTTGGCAGGCCTTGAACCAGAAGGTGCTTCAGTAGGTTTCCTTTTCAGTGGAGAATGATCCTTCTTTCCAAACAATCTTCCTTCAATTTCTACCTTGGCCTGCATCTTTTGTTGTATTCTTGATAACCATGCACCAATCAAGGCAGATTTCGGCTTTCCCTTCAGAATTTGGATCATCTCCCTATGCTCAGAAATCCCAAACTCGTGCACTGAAACCTGATGGTATTCTTCAGCTGCCCTTCCTTCTCTTTTAACAACCAAGTCAAAAAGCTTCAATCCATCAGCTTTTGTTACTTCCATATCAACTATTTTGGCTGAATGAGATCGATGCTTCATATAATGCTCATATTGATCCCTTTCATGTTTTCTTTCAATTTCAATAGCATCATCAGACATTGGCTTGAAGGTAGAAAGATCAGCATCACGAACATTCTTTCTTGATGATCTTGGTCCAGTCACTTTGGGCTTAATGGGTGGCCTTGACAATTCTTTTTCAACCTTCAGAACTCCAGCCAGAATTTCTTTCTTCTTAATTGCCATCTCCTTTTCTCTGTTTTTCACCAAGTCCTCAATGGACATCTTGAAAGTGAGATGGTCCAGCTTTTGTTCTAAGGGAGAATAATTCACCCCATATTCATACTCGAGCATATCCACAACAGCCTTCTGCACTCTTGGATCATTTTTGATCTTCAGATATCTTTCCAGAGAGAGACCAAGAGCTGCAGCATCAATATGATCGAGGGTTCCCATTTTCTGATGTTGAACCCTTTCTTTTTCCTTATTTTCTCCCCACATAATAAATTGATTAGAAACTTGCTTTTGCAAAGCTTCTAATTTCTTGCTATCAGCATTAGGATCATGAAGTGGATAACCTTGTTCATCAACATTTTCACCAACCACCAAACCAGAACCCTTAGAATCTTTCTTTGTTGGTTCAACCACCACTGGGGCCTTGCCCTTATCTTTCTTGGCAGGTTCAGTTTCAGATCTCTGAACTTGTTCCCCCTGAACTGAGGCACTACCAGATGGCACCTCAGTTTGCTTCTTGGTTGCTTCAATCATTTCTTGTGTACTTGCAAGCAGACCAATAGGCACACCTTTTCCCCCTTTGGGGACCTCTGAAGGCAACTTAGCGAATTCTTCAATGGCCATTTGCATGCCTTTCAGTGGTTCCCAACTCTGTTGTTGTAAGCATTCAGAAATACCCTTAGAAAGCTGAGCAAACTGAGACCTTAATCTGAAATTGGAGTTCAGGTTCAGCGACTCTTTATTCATTATTTCTTTTAATTGCTTTCTATCTTCTTCAGTAAATGAAGCAGGGGGTGGAGGAGCAACAACACTTTCCTTCTTCAGAAGAGTTAGAATTTCATCTAACTGTTTGGACTGATTCTGAACTGAACTTTCAAGTTTGGACACCGAATCTTTAACTTCATTCACAGCCTTGTCCACTTTGTCATTTGTGTCTTTGGTCAGTTCAGCAATCATCACTCTAACCTCCGCACCAACCTTCTCAGAAATGGATTCTGAAATCTGAGTAACTAGATTCTGAGTTAGCTCAGACTTCAGATTATCCAAAATACCAACACTTATAGAAGCCCCAAGTTCTTTTTCATTTATACTTGGCTTCTGAACCAACTCATGCACTTCTCTTCCAACAGCCATAAAATCTTGCTTCAACAACTGAACACAAGATGTCAAGTTTGCAACCACCGAAGCTTGCACATCTCTTTTTGTTAGCTTGAAGGCTTCTCTGATTGCAGAGCTCACCTTGTTGCAAGTCATCACCAGCTCATTCAGCTTCCCAACTACTAGTCCTTCGTTTCCAGCAACCTTGGTTAATTCAGTTCCAAGAAACATCTGAGCTCCTTTCATTTCAGCCACAGAACTAGTATTGGCAGTTAGAGACTTGGTTAAGTCCTCCACCCTTAGAATAAGGCTTTGGACTTCGGTTTGAGTCTTCTCTAACTGTGCTTCTACATTTAAAGGTGGTGGAGGTTGTGCAGAAGCAGGAGCAACAAATGGTAGATTACCAAGCCCTTTCAGAACATTGTTCAGTTGTAAATCAGTTGGACTCTCAGATTCTGTTTCAGAGTCCAAGTCCGTCTCTATTGGGGCATCATAATTGATAGGGGGTGAGAGTTTATGAATTTGGGGGTGAAGAAATTGAAGTGATGGATTAAAAGTACCGGCTGTAACATAGGCAGGATTAGTGCCCGGTGGAAAAATTGGATGTTGATGAGATGGAGGTGGTGGAACATAAGGATTAATATCTTGTTCTTGTTGTTCTGGTTGAATTTGGAATTCTGGTGGAGGAGGAGGGGCGTTTGCGAGGATGGTGGCTGGCTCAGAATCAGATTGATTCGCCTCCAATAATCCCTCGTCAAACTCAAAATCAGCAAGGGAATCGAGATTCCCCTGAGGTAGCTCATCGTCATCCCAGAAAGCATTCACTTTTACAATCTGGTCAGATATGCTCTGGTTTGGGTCACTAGTACCCGCACCAGTTTCTGGTTCAACATCTGCAGAAGCAGGTGCATCGTTACCAGATTCAATGATTGGCTCAACCGTAGTATCATCGCCAGGGACAGTAGATTCAGAGACTGGAACACGAATGATGTTCAGAAACTTATCTTTAGATCGACTAACGGGTCCCACATTCTTTTGTGGCCCACTTAGTGACCTTTCTGAACCAGCTAGTGTGGCTGAAACAGTTTTATTAAATACCTGAAGCATAGCAGTGGATAGTTCAGGCTCATTTTCAGCAGTGGATGCCTTTGAGAAATCTCTGCTGTATTCAGGTACTGAAGCTTCAGGTCCAGCTTGATTATAAGCTTCACCAAGAATATCCATGAAACATAAGCTCAGAAATCTTGGAAAGGCGATATGCAGACTTCTCTTTCCTTTTAGTTTTGTAATTAGCTGAGAAAAGAGAATCTCAGCAAAGTCTGCTTGTATCCCATTCCAAATATAATACCCCATCTCAACTTGGGGTAATGAAAGTTGGTCCAACCCTCCATGGTTGCCACCAAGACTTTCCACAATCTGGGTCCAGAAGAACCTCCAGCAATTGCCAAATCCAGACATAAATATGTGTCCGGAGGTCTTCAGATTACCATCAGCATCCTCCATATCGCCATGACCGGTGGCGACTAGAACCTCCCTGAAATTGACTCCTTTGAGTCGTTTAGCAAATACCTGGGAAGGTTTGAGGTAGTTCAGATGAAGGGAATTTCTGAACCCCTCAAGAGTGATAACACACTGCTTGGTGCCCTCATTGAGAGTGAAGGAGATGGATTGTTCATCTTTGCTCACCACAGCAGTATACCAGAATTCAAGCAAGTATCGATGATACAGTGCCTGAGGATTAGCGGTCAGAGCATAATGGAAAGGGGATTGCTCCCAAAAATTATTAATTCTTCCCATTAGGGTTTTGGATTTCACATTTAATTGAGCCAAGAAATTGCTCATGTTAAATCGGATTTGAGAAGGAGTGAAATTCTTTGGCCATGTGGCAGATGTTTTCACATCATCCGATGGAGTATATTTAAAATTGATGAGCGATTTGGGTTGTGAAGAAGATGATGATTTAGACATTTTTTAAGAATCGAAAAAAAAAAAGAAAAAAAAAAAAAAAAAAAAAAAAAAAAAAAAAAAAAAAAAAAAAAAAAAAAAAAAAAAAAAAAAAAAAAAAAAAAAAAAAAAAAAAAAAAAAAAAAAAAAAAAAAAAAAAAAAAAAAAAAAAAAAAAAAAAAAAAAAAAAAAAAAAAAAAAAAAAAAAAAAAAAAAAAAAAAAAAAAAAAAAAAAAAAAAAAAAAAAAAAAAAAAAAAAAAAAAAAAAAAAAAAAAAAAAAAAAAAAAAAAAAAAAAAAAAAAAAAAAAAAAAAAAAAAAAAAAAAAAAAAAAAAAAAAAAAAAAAAAAAAAAAAAAAAAAAAAAAAAAAAAAAAAAAAAAAAAAAAAAAAAAAAAAAAAAAAAAAAAAAAAAAAAAAAAAAAAAAAAAAAAAAAAAAAAAAAAAAAAAAAAAAAAAAAAAAAAAAAAAAAAAAAAAAAAAAAAAAAAAAAAAAAAAAAAAAAAAAAAAAAAAAAAAAAAAAAAAAAAAAAAAAAAAAAAAAAAAAAAAAAAAAAAAAAAAAAAAAAAAAAAAAAAAAAAAAAAAAAAAAAAAAAAAAAAAAAAAAAAAAAAAAAAAAAAAAAAAAAAAAAAAAAAAAAAAAAAAAAAAAAAAAAAAAAAAAAAAAAAAAAAAAAAAAAAAAAAAAAAAAAAAAAAAAAAAAAAAAAAAAAAAAAAAAAAAAAAAAAAAAAAAAAAAAAAAAAAAAAAAAAAAAAAAAAAAAAAAAAAAAAAAAAAAAAAAAAAAAAAAAAAAAAAAAAAAAAAAAAAAAAAAAAAAAAAAAAAAAAAAAAAAAAAAAAAAAAAAAAAAAAAAAAAAAAAAAAAAAAAAAAAAAAAAAAAAAAAAAAAAAAAAAAAAAAAAAAAAAAAAAAAAAAAAAAAAAAAAAAAAAAAAAAAAAAAAAAAAAAAAAAAAAAAAAAAAAAAAAAAAAAAAAAAAAAAAAAAAAAAAAAAAAAAAAAAAAAAAAAAAAAAAAAAAAAAAAAAAAAAAAAAAAAAAAAAAAAAAAAAAAAAAAAAAAAAAAAAAAAAAAAAAAAAAAAAAAAAAAAAAAAAAAAAAAAAAAAAAAAAAAAAAAAAAAAAAAAAAAAAAAAAAAAAAAAAAAAAAAAAAAAAAAAAAAAAAAAAAAAAAAAAAAAAAAAAAAAAAAAAAAAAAAAAAAAAAAAAAAAAAAAAAAAAAAAAAAAAAAAAAAAAAAAAAAAAAAAAAAAAAAAAAAAAAAAAAAAAAAAAAAAAAAAAAAAAAAAAAAAAAAAAAAAAAAAAAAAAAAAAAAAAAAAAAAAAAAAAAAAAAAAAATAAAAAAAAAAAAAAAAACATAGTATGCAGTAGGCCACGTGTACACACAATTGACCAAGTATCAAAAATATCTTGAAAGGATTGTTGTCTTTCAGTGATGACAAAATAAATTCTGAGAGCATGGTCAGTTCTGAAAGAAGTAAATGAAAAGAGTAAATGAAAAACGAAGTAAATGAAAAACGAAGTAAATGAAAAACGAAGTAAATGAAAAACGAAGTAAATGAAAAAGAAGTAAATGAAAAACGAAGTAAATGAAAAAGAAGTAAATGAAAAAGAAAATGAAAAAGAGTAAATGAAAAACGAAGTAAATGAAAAACGAAGTAAATGATTGGAAAGAGTAAATGAAAAACGAAGTAAATGAAAAACGAAGTAAATGAAAAAGAAGAAATGAAAAAGAGTAAATGAAAAACGAAGTAAATGAAAAAGAAGTAAATGATTGGAAAGTAAATGAAAAACGAAGTAAATGAAAAACGAAGTAAATGAAAGAATGAAAAAGGAATTTGAAGATGAAAAGAGAGTAAATGATTGGAAAGTAAATGAAAAACGAAGTAAATGAAAAACGAAGTAAATGAAAAAGAAAAATGAAAAAGAAAGTGAAATGAAAGGAATATGAAGAGTTAAGAAATTTGAGAGTAAATATGAGAGAGATTGATGATTGAGAAGTAAATGAAAAACGAAGTAAATGAAAGAATGAAAAGGAATTTGAATTTAAGATGGAATATAAAGTGATTTTCCAATTAAAAACAATTTCTGGGGTCAAGTCCGCATTAAATGCAGAGACGTTTGAGTGACCCCACCCTGCAACACTTTTTCAGAAAAAGTACTCATTTCTTTCCCTGAAATTGACTCCTTTGAGTCGTTTAGCAAATACCTGGGAAGGTTTGAGGTAGTTCAGATGAAGGGATTTCTGAACCCCTCAAGAGTGATAACACACTGCTTGGTGCCCTCATTGAGAGTGAAGGAGATGGATTGTTCATCTTTGCTCACCACAGCAGTATACCAGAATTCAAGCAAGTATCGATGATACAGTGCCTAAGGATTAGCGGTCAGAGCATAATGGAAAGGGGATTGCTCCCAAAAATTATTAATTCTTCCCATTAGGGTTTTGGATTTCACATTTAATTGAGCCAAGAAATTGCTCATGTTAAATCGGATTTGAGAAGGAGTGAAATTCTTTGGCCATGTGGCAGATGTTTTCACATCACTCGATGGAGTATATTTAAAATTGATGAGCGATTTGGGTTGTGAAGAAGATGATGATTTAGACATTTTTAAGAAGATGTTTAGTAAGAGTATCATACCAGGCTCTGGGTGCTTGTCTCAGACCATATAAGGCTTTGTTCAGTCTGTACACCCAATGTGGTTTTTCTTCATTGATGAATCCTGGTGGTTGATACACATAAACGACTTCTTCTAGTTCTCCATTCAGGAATGCACTTTTGACATCCATTTGATAGACTTTAAACTGATGATGAGCTGCAAAAGCTAAGAATATTCTGATAGCTTCAAGTCTAGCAACTGGTGCAAAAGTTTCATCAAAATCTATTCCCTCTTCTTGTGCATATCCTTTTGCAACAAGTCTTGCTTTGTTTCTGATGATATGACCATCTTCATCCATCTTGTTTCTGAAGACCCATCTTGTCCCAATTGGTTCCTTCTTCAGGTTACTGGGACAAGGAACGAGTTCCCATACATCGTTTCTTTTAAACTGGTTGAGCTCATCTTGCATGGCTTCAACCCAGCTTGGGTCTTGCATAGCCTCGTCAATCTTCTTGGGTTCAATTAGAGATAAGAAGCTGACGTTTAAGCATTGATCGCTTGTGGCTCTTCTGGTCTGAACCCCTCTACTGGACTCTCCAATAATTTGCTCGATTGGATGTGCTTTTGTCCATTTAGAGTATTGACCAGGATGAACAATGATATCAGTGCAAGAACTTCTCTGAGTAACTTCAGGAGGAGCTTCAGAAAATACATCTTCAGCTTCTTCTTCTTCCTGCAGATCATGACTTGCATCATGAAATTCTTCAGATTGAGGTTGCTCAGTGGAGCCTGATATCAGAGGAGAAGCAGCATGTACATCTGATCCAATAGTCAGTTCATGAGGTAGTTTGAAAAAAAAATATTTAACATTCCCCCTGAAGTGATGATCATGAATTAATAAGTGCCAAGATAGTATCACAAGGCGTTCGATAGCTAGGCGAGGCAAAAATTACATGGATCGCTCAGACTGGTGAACCAGATCAGTGTCACTGAGGCGTTCATAACAAGATTACCAGTCTAAGGATTTAACATACCCAACTCACTGACCAGATGTTTAAAAGTTTTGACATCTAAAGGTTTTGTAAAAACATCAGCGAGTTGCTTATCAGTGGGAATAAAGTGCAATTCAATATCTCCTTTCAGAATATGATCACGAATGAAATGATACCTGAGATCGATGTGCTTGGTTTTCGAGTGCATCACAGGATTGTGAGATATGGCAATGGCACTAGTGTTATCACAAAAGATTGGAGTCTTTGTGTAAGTAACACCATAATCAGTCAGCTGGTTTTTCATCCATAGAATCTGAGCACAACAACTTGCTGCAGAAATATACTCAGCTTCTGCAGTGGATAGTGATACTGCAGTCTGCTTCTTACTGGTCCAGCTTACTAATTTGCCACCAAGGAAATGACACCCACCTGTGGTACTTTTCCTGTCTATCTTACAACCTGCATGATCAGAATCTGAATAACCCATTAGATCTAGACTGGAGCCTTTGGGATACCAAAGACCCAATCTGGGGACACCCTTAAGGTATCTGAAGATCCTTTTAACAGCATTTGCATGTGCTTCTCTGGGATCAGACTGAAATCTAGCACAAAGGCATGTTGCAAACATTATGTCTGGTCTACTTGCAGTTAAATACATCAGTGAACCAACCATACCACGATATTTTGTATGGTCCACTGGTTTTCCATGTGGATCAGAATCACCAAAACTTATTGGACTTTCTGAGGGTGGTGCAGGGATGGAATTTTTAAAGATTGCAGAATTGGATTCATCAAAGGTAACATGAATTGACTCATCAACCTTTTCAAGTCTCTTGTTAAAGACTCTAAAGGCTTTGCGATTTGATGAATATCCTAGGAAGTACCCTTCATCAGCTTTTGCATCAAATTTTCCAAGCTGTCTTGAATCATTCAGAATGTATACTGGACACCCAAATACATGGAAGTATCCAATATTAGGCTTTCTATTTCTGAGTACTTCATAGGAGGTCTTCTTGTGTCTTTTGACATAAACAGATCTGTTCTGAGTGTAGCAGGCAGTTGCAACAGCTTCAGCCCAGAAATTCTTGGGAAGACCAGATTCATTCAACATACTTCTAGCAGCTTCACTTTTGGACCTGAGGAAAATCACCCAGCAGTATCTTGAATATTCATCAACGATAACAAGGGTGTACTTCTTTCCTGCTCTGGTCTGAACATTCACTGGTCCAAAAAGGTCCATGTGAAGCATGTGAAGAGGTTCAGTTATACTAAAGCTTTGTTTTGTCTTGAATCATTCAGAATGTATACTGGACACCCAAATACATGGAAGTATCCAATATTAGGCTTTCTATTTCTGAGTACTTCATAGGAGGTCTTCTTGTGTCTTTTGACATAAACAGATCTGTTCTGAGTGTAGCAGGCAGTTGCAACAGCTTCAGCCCAGAAATTCTTGGGAAGACCAGATTCATTCAACATACTTCTAGCAGCTTCAATCAGCGTACGATTCTTTCTTTCTACAACACCATTCTGCTCTGGTGTGTGAGCTGAGGAGAAGTTCTGAGATATGCCAGTTTCAGTGCAGAAGGACTCCAGAGTAGCATTTCTGAATTCAGTGCCATTGTCACTTCTGAGCTGACAAACTTTTCGCTTGTGCTTGAGCTCAATTTGTTTGATGAGAGCAATGATTTCAGCAGCAGCTTCACTTTTGGACCTGAGGAAAATCACCCAGCAGTATCTTGAATATTCATCAACGATAACAAGGGTGTACTTCTTTCCTGCTCTGGTCTGAACATTCACTGGTCCAAAAAGGTCCATGTGAAGCATGTGAAGAGGTTCAGTTATACTAAAGCTTTGTTTTGTCTTGAATGAAGCTCTTTTCTGCTTACCCATTTCACAACCTGGACATGGCTTGTCTTTGTTGAAAGACATAGAGGGTATCCCATCAACAAGTTGTTTTCTAGACAACTTATTAATATTTTTGAAGTTTAGATGGGATAATCTCTTGTGCCACAGCCAGTTTGTGTCTTCATCTGCCTTTGAGTAAAAACATTGTTCAGTGGTAGAAGGATTCATATCAATGACATAAATGTTTCCCTTCCTTGGTGCAATCAGTACCACCTTTCCATCTCTGTTGAATATGGTGCCTTGTGAAATATCAAATAAAACCTTGAAGCCATCATCACACAGTTGACTGACACTGATCAGGTTATATTTCAAACCGTTCACATATGCAACACGTGTGAATTTGACTTGACCATTATTCACCACACCATATCCCTCAGTTTTTCCATTACCATCATTTCCAAAAACTATTGAGGGCCCCTCTTGCACCCTATATTCCTCTAGCAGGGTCTGATAACCAGTCATGGTTCGGCCAGCAGCACTGTCCAGAAACCATATATTCTTCTTTCGGTCTCCCTGCACACAAACAAAGATTAGTTCTTTTTGGGAACCCATCTTTGGATGGGTTCACTAGACTCTCCCTTAGTAGTCTCAGATTTCTTTGGTTCATAAGGAACAGAAGGATCAAAGGGGATCTCAGTCATAATTTCAGATGACATAAAAGCAATTGGTTTGATGGGGTTTTCAACCTTTTTCTTTTCAGATTTCTGCTTGATTTGCTTAGAAAAAGGTTTTGTATTTTGTTTAGGTTGAAGAGAAGGAGTTTCAACATTTTTTAAACGTGCATTACAGCTCTGCACTTGTCTAGCCAATAGTTGAAATTGACTTTCTAACCTTAACAAAATTGATTCTTCATTAGACACCTGAGCCTTACCTGAATCTGAGGTAGATGGCTCAGTAGGGGAGAAATTTTTCTTCTTCTTTAGGTCTTTAGGAACCTTAGATGAAGTCTGAGAGGATGGCTTTTTGGATTTAGCCTTCCTTTCTGAAACAGTTGTCTGAGCTGTTTCAGATTTACCCTCAGATTGTTCCTGGGCTTTATTAGTTACAGTTTTCTGCTTGCCAACTTTAGGAAAAATGATTTCAGGTTTTATTTCCTTTGGAAGTGCATCTAAATCAGTGATTATGGATGCCAAATGAAGATCACCAGACTCATATGCTGCTCTTTGTGATGCAAAAGTATTTTTAATTGCAGCATCTGGCCTTGGTGCTTTCATCCAAGATTTAATAATTGCTTGTTCTTTTTCAAGGATGGATTTTAATTCTTCCTTTTCCAATTCTAAAGTTGCAACCATAGACTGATAACTTTTTAGAGCCAATTGAACATCTTTCAGTTCTTTCAGTCTGGTATGACTGGCGTTTAGTTCAGAAGCATTATTTTCAAACATTTTTAGGCTTTCTGAACGCACTGTCTCAACAAATGAGATGTCAGCCTCTAAAAGAACCAAAAGGTCCAGTTTGTGTTCCTCATTATTTTCAAAGCCAAAATTACTGACCTTTTTCATTACAATATCCACCCAGCGACCAGATTCCACATCGGATTTGACCAAATGACCTTGATCTTCTTGTGCCATGAAACACATGTCCCTAACTTCTTCTTCATCATCAGATGATTCATCAGAATCTTCCCATTTTTCAGTTTTGGCAATCATACAACTGTTGCTTGAGTTGTCTTGTGCCAGAAGAGCCATATGTGCCTTTAACTTCTTGTATTTGGCCTTATAGCTGTCGTCAGATTTCTGAAAAATAGAATGGTTAGGAGCAGATTGTGATGATGATGGTTGACTAGATCTGCATTCCTTCATGAAATGTCCTTTCTTGCCACATTTAAAGCATTCAAGATTAGACTTGTCAATAGAAGCGCTGGAAGCAAAAGGTTTGCCAGATCGATTTGATTTGGCCTTAAAACGATTGAACGTTTTAGCCAGCATGGCAACCAGATCATCATTGTCATCCTCATTACAATCATGAGTAACATTACTAGAGACACCAGTTTTTAACATTTCAGAAACCATCTTCTTCATCGAGTCAGAAATGTCACTCTCAGAAGATAGTAGAGCAGTACTATGTGGTTCAGAATACTGAACCATACCAGAACTGGTAGAAACATGATTCTTGGCATCCTGCTCAGCCAAAGCTCTCTCAGCTTTGTTCTCTTCAGTATATCTGAAGGCTCCATAAAGGGAAGCAAGAGTGTGACTGTGCAAAGTTTTGCCTTGTCTCAAGACCAAGATTAAATTTTCCCATTTAGAAGGTAAAATGTCACAAAATTTTTCCAACAGAATTTCTTTATCTTTGGCAACACCCAGGGCTTTCAGTTGATTTACCAGATTTGTAAATCTGATGTAAGTTTGAGTTAAAGTTTCCCCAGGGACAGCAAAGAAAGACTCACATCTTTTGTTTAAAGCAACTTTTCTTGTGACAATTGTCTCATTTGTGCCTTCAAACTGTGTCATTAGTTCCTCCCACATTAATTTGGAATTTTCAAGTAAAACAAGAGTGGGCATAAGGGTTTCAGGAACTGCATATAAAATCATATTTTGTAACTTAGTGTCAAGGTCTACAAGTCTATGATCTTCCTCAGACCAATGATCCTTCTCCTTAGGTGACTGCCTAGGAGTCCCATCGGTATTTCTGACAACAGTAGAAGCATTCATGGGGACAAAGGGTCCTTCTTTTAAGATATCGGGCAAATGTCTTTCAACACCAGCAATATACTTTAGCATGCATGCTTTCCATGTTTGAAAGTTTTCACTGTTCCCATCAAACTTGGGAACAGGATTATTTGGAAAGTGTAAGTGTACATTATGCGATGGTATATTGTTGGTGATGATAGGGGGTGGAGTAGTGTTATTAGGGTCAGGACGTTCTTGTTGAAAGTCAGCCATCTATGCAGATCAAAGGTTAAAGAATTGATATAATTCAACCTCTCTGCTCTGATACCAATTGTGAGTCCCAAATATAGATGATTAACTAAACCCGACTGGCAAGTACAACTAATCTTGAAGGACAAGTTAAGTTTACGATCCAGATATGGATAACAAGAAACAAATGACTTAAAGTAAATAACAAGAACTTAATGGCAGAAACTATATAAGATATATATAAGTATAATCAAGTATGTAGCATTGAGACACGTTGTTTTCTTTCTAATGTATTTGATTTATTGATATATAAACAAATACAAGGATTGTTGCGGAACAAAGATAAACACCAAAGTGTAAGTATCTAAACAATCCCGAAAAACAAGTGATCTAAATAACTTGGAAATACTCGTAAGTTTTACTTAGAGTATATCTCACAAGTTGCAATGCTAAAGTTTTTAAGCCCTTTGCAAGTTGTGAGAAGACTTCATATTTATAGACCAAGTTCATGATGACATGGAAAAGATCGTATAAAAGTGGTTGTGAGCATTTAAGGAATTAAACTTAATTCCTTACATGCTTGTACTGGAAAGAGTATATAAGTCAGTTGATGTGACTTATAGTACTACGTTCCAAACCTATACTTTTACCTTGTACCTTTTATTAATAGATAAATCTATTAACTGGGTAAAGGTATGTAAAGTAAAAAGTCTTCCTCGTAATCAGTGTAAAGTGTTGTAAATACTTTACACTGAGATGCTTCAGTCTTCGATCTGGTAGAATCACTCTTTGCTTGCTTCTGAGATGATTCTCTTCTTCATACTTCAGTCTTTGACTTCAGAATGAATGCTTCAGATTTATCTTGATCTGAACTGAAGTGAAGCTTCAGTGAAGTAATTCTGAGACGGCTCAGAATTCTGTACAAACGTTTTCACTGAACTTCAAGCTATTTCTGAACAAACTATACTTGGTCGATTTCCGACCTAACATAGGTTCGAGTACTTTCAAGAGCGATACGACGGTCGGGGAAAAAAAAGCTTCAAGGCTCTACAGAAATGCACATCGGCGATCAAACAATTGTCGACGGGTGAACTTCCAGATAACTTTGATGAGTATTTATGCATGGCAGAAAGAACATCACGCGAGAGCCTCGAGTATTTTTGTGATGCGGTCATTGCTTTATACCAAAAGGATTTCTTACGTAAGCCAACATCTCACGACATTGCTCTCATTACACAAACGCATGTAGAAAGACATCGCATTCCAGGAATGCTTGGTAGTCTTGATTGTACACACATCGAATGGGCTAAGTGATCATAAGGTGCCTACTATTATGATCTAATGTGTTGCTTCTCATGACTTGTAGATTTGGCATTCGTTTTTTGGTCCTGCTGGATCGAACAACGATGTCAACGTTTTGAATCAGTCGCCATTGTTTTATTCCGAGCGTAATGGATCCGCACCAGACAGTTCATTTAGCGTAAATGGACGACATTACAAGCGTGGATATTACCTTACTGATGGAATCTATCCTAGGTGGTCTAAATTTGTTAAGGCATATCCGCATCCAGTCAAAGAGGACGAAAAGAAGTTCAAAAGACTCCAAGAGACTCCAAAAGAAAAATAAAAAATTTTGGGAGGGTCGAAAAAGTTATAAATGTCAAAAAAATGTGTTGGGAGGGTTGGAGGGGTAAAATGAGTTGGAGAGATATGATTGGTGGGATTTGGGAAGGTTGAGTTTTTGAGCCACATGACTCCTCCTCCCCTTAACAAAGTGATAACTTGTTGCAGACAACCCAACCGTGGAGGCCTACATTATACAATGGATTGTCACATGCTCGGGATCCGAATGTCCCACCACTACTCTTGACTTTGGGAAGTTGCCAAAATGGTCTTAGAGCAAAATTAGAAAAGTCAACGATGCATGCCTTGTCTCATTATTGATGAGACAACTTAGAAGTTAGAACCCGACAGTTTCAATGGTCTATGATAAGATGCATGTTTTTTTTGGCGCGTGGTGACCCGACCAGTAACAGTAGATATCACATGTGGTACTTATAAGATTCGTCAAGCTAGCAAGATGCTAATCAACCAAAATTACAAAAGATGAAGTGGTATTAGGATACTAGTCCAAAATGCCCAAGAAGTGTTACACTTTAAATCCTCCTATCAAGTATTCAATGAAAAAAGAGTACAAGCTAGGAGTCGAGCACGAGCAGAGCTACATACTTCTCGTAGAGTGTAATCTAGTGTAATTTTATACAAATGACCCATATTAATTACGGAAGTTTCAACTTGCATTTTGATACTTGTTAAAAACTTAATTGCATATCTAAGACATACATGGTTATAATGCTAATTAACTGACCTAATCACCTAAATATATAGGTTCATACTTCGGTTGTCCAATGAATTACAGCATGCTTCAAATCAAATATTCAGTATTCATAATCTAGGGGTCATATATAGAATTTAGAGATAGTGCAAGGACATGTTAGCAAGTCAAGACACTTGCTGACGCCACGAATAAACCTAGCTAAAACGTCATGTTTAAAAGGGACATATTTGACGCGTCTTCCGGATCTAGCTAGCTATACTTATTTATTATTGCTTGTCGTTAAGTAGTTTTTATACGTCAGATAAACTATTCTCTTAGATAAAGATTTTTGAAGATTAATTATCCCCACGCGTACCCCGACCATGGAATAAAGGGTAACCGGACCAGAAACTTTCCGCGGCGATGTCGCCGCGGAAAGTCGGAAAAGACAAAAGTTTCCGCGGCGATATCGCCGCGGAAAGTGCGGGCCCCCATGTCATTAATGGCTAATCTGACAGAATTTTAGCGGGCCCCCCCTCATTAGCGGCGAGGTCGCCGGGGAAAGTCCGGTCCGGTTACCCTTTTTTAGGTCGGACTACATGGCGCCTAATTATATATGATATATATTATATTAATAAAATGATATATATGCCTAAATATAGGCCTAAAAACATGCCTAATACATTCGATAAATGACACATGAATATCAATCATTTTCTTTCTTAATCTACACCTTTAATCATGCCACATGTCAACCCTAGATTTTTAGGCACATCTTTAGGCCTATTATTTACGCATATCAATCATTTTCCTTAATTATATGTTAGAGCTTATCCAAAAGTTTTACAGAGTAATATATTAAGCATCTAAACCAAACACCTAATTAGGATATGATCTAGTTTGTCTTGCCCAGTGCTCTCACACATAAAAGGTCTTTTGAGGTAATCGGAGTGCAAGGAATAATTTGCCAATTTGGTATCTGATCAAAAGGAGACCACCCCCCTTAACAGGCTACTTGAGGAGGTCAAAAGTCAAAACACTTGGTTTTGTTTGGTTGTCAAGTCGTATGAAATTACCAGCAGTAATGTACGTGGGTCAATGAAGAAACTTCAGCTTAATATTGGGCTATTTATGTTTTATTGTTGTGTGTTTTGTTTGTTTACAAGATGCTTGCGAAATAATAAATTTTGATGTTGTACTCTGTTGATCTTTAGATAAGGATTTATGAAAGCTATTAACTTGGATGGGCTTTGACCTGGATGGTATATATGCTTTGCAAAGCCTTAAATTAACCTGCCTAGTACTATTCTATATACAAAAAAACAAAAATTTGGTAAAACGTTGAATAACTATATATACACACGTATTACTCGTATAACTTTTCAACTGACCCAAAAATACCGTTTGAGAACAAAGTTTGGAAGTCAACTTGCATGATTCCACGAATTTTTATTTTCTTTGGACCAGATTCCCATAAATTCACTCTCTAATTTAGTCCGTGTGAACTTGGTTTTAGTTTTCATACTACTATCTAATTCATCTAGAATATTTGGTATGACATGATATTGTTTTGTATATGTTTTTATAATATAATGCATGGTTCATGTTATAACTAAATATATATTCAGTGTAGTTAAGTTAATAACATAAATGAACACGACATCAAACCATTAATTATTTCATATGCTTCTAATAACGTACAAGGGTTTTACTAACAAAGACTTAGATGCAATTAAAACTAATAAGCAAAAACATTTTGATATCCTCTTGTCCGTCCATTTGAAGTTGTAAATATTATGTAACACTACTACAAAAAAAAGCATTCTGGAACGGTTAAAATGAAGATTTAGAACGTTTTTCAACCCGTTCCAATAAATGGTGTTCCAAATAATAAATTAGGTTCTGGTACGGTTTTAAAACCGTTCCTAATAAGTGTTATTTTGTCACGGTTTACCAACACACCGTTCCAAATGGCTCTATAATTCAGCATGTATATTTATGTTTTGGCACGGTCCTTATCACGTTTTATAACAAACCGTTCCTTTTTTTTTTTTAAGTATAGGTCATTGTATATATTCACCTTACTCCGCAATTACGGAGTAGTAACAATTACAATCGAATCAAATTACATTAAATCTATCCCAATCGTTCCAACTAAGAGATCCTTTTTTCATTCTACTCTTATACCATAAGAAACTAACCGACTTATTTTCAATGAAAATATCAGCAACACTGATCGTAGCTTGCTCGAAAGTCTTCTTGTTTCTCGCCTTCCAAAGACACCAACATGTGACAAAAACAATATTCTTGAAGACCTTTGCCAATTTCGTCCCCAAAGATGAACTCTCCGCAATCGTGATTAACTCCTTGACCGACGAAAAAAATAGAGGACCGACTTTACACCATCTACTAACAAGATTCCAAATCGATGAAGTAACTTGTCAGTAACATAAAATATGCTCAATTGTTTCATCCCAAGACTCGCATAGACCACAGAGAGTGGAACCAAACAAGCAGTTTCGACTTTGAAGAGCCATATACGTAGGTAGCCTATCAAGAGCCGCCCTCCACATAAAAATATTACATTTTTTTGGAATCCCTTTTGCCCATTTGAAAACAAAACGGCTACTGAAATCTCTGTTGCTCGAAATAAACTTCTTTGCGCTCTTTACTGAAAAGTTCCCACTGTTGTCGCCAAGCCAGTTCCACCTATCTTCACCATAGCCTAACCTGCATTGATCGATCATTTCACGGAAACGAAGCCATTCTTCAGTCTCTTCAGATGTAGACGGAACTGTGTACCACTCGTGACAGCCCACAAATCTTCTTGAGTCCAAACAGAACCTATCTTGAATAAAGCACTTCTTCTCCTTTTCTCGACTAAATAAGGCAGGAAACAAGTCTTTTAAACAAAACTCATTGAGCCAAGGGTCGAGCCAGAATCGGATTTGATTACCTTTACCACAAACTCCTTTAAATAAACAACTAATACTCTTATCAGCAACTTTGAAAGTGTCCACTGTTTTAACAATGGCTGACCACACCCCTGAGTACGATTTTGATTTAGGGACTGAACTCCATCCCCTCGATTTACCATGAAAAGCATCAACTACCCTCCTCCACAATGCACCTGGTTCTGACTTGTAGCGCCAAATCCACTTAGTTAAGAGAGCAATGTTAGCATCTTTAAGTCTACCAATGCCAAGACCCCCTTCTTTGATCGGTGATGCAACAAGATCCCAAGCTACCCAATTAATTTTTTTATTTTCCATCGACCCTCCCCATAAAAATTTCCTGATGATAGCTTCCAACCCAACGATAACCGCTTCCGGTACTTTGAAGAGTGAAAAGTAATAAGTGGGTAAGCTCTCTAACACCGATTTGATAAGAGTTACTCTACCGCCAATCGAAATACAGTTAGCCTTCCATCTAGCTAATCTAGATTCAAAAATGTCGAACACAAAATTCCAACTTGCTATCCTGTTCATGTTACCACCAATCCTAATTCCAAGGTGTGTGAATGACAAGACACCTTCCTTACACTTTATTAATGTAGCCATATTTTTAACGTCGACCTCCTTTACTCCAACCCCAAAAAGATTAGATTTGTTTAGGTTGATCTTCAACCCAGAGCACAGGAAAAAAATTCGAAGAATTCTGGCCACATTAGTAAGATTTTCTGGAAACCATTCACCAACCAGTGTGCAATCATCCGCGTAGAGCAAGTGACTAATAATAGGACCATTATTCGGTAGTTTCAAGCCGACAAAAGAATTGGACTCAGCTGCTTTGTTGACCAAACAAGAAAGCCCTTCCATAACTAAAAGAAAAAGGAAAGGGGAGATAGGATCACCTTGTCGCATACCCTTCTGACAATGGAACTCGAATGTGGGCGACCCATTCACCAAAACCGCCGACCTTGCTGACGACAGAATGCCATAAATCCATTTGCACCATCTACGTGGAAACCGTTCCTAACTATCTTTTATATTTATCTTTTAATAAATTCGATTTTGCTATATATGTGCTATATGTTGAAGGGTAATTATCTTCCTTGCCTTCTCAAATGAGTACAAGAGAATATAAATAATACAGGAAACTAATCATGCCCTACGGGCTTGGGCCTAAAGCCTAATACATAAAACACAGCATAACTAATACGCCCCCGCAGTTGGAGCGGGAGGAAGGCGAACGCTCAAACTGGACCGGAAATCTTCAAACAGAGCTGATGGAAGACCTTTGGTGAAGATATCTGCATACTGAAAACGGGATGGAACATGCAGAACTCAAATAGTACCCTACTTAACCATATCACGAACAAAGTGAATATCAATCTCTATATGCTTAGTTCGTTGATGTTGAACTGGGTTGGCAGACATGTAGATAGCACTAACATTATCACAATAAACCAAAGTAGCAGTAGTAAGAGGAGAGTGCAACTCACGAAGGAGATTGCGAACCCAAGCAGTCTCTGCAACAACGTTAGCAACACCCCTGTATTCCGCTTCAGCACTAGAGCGGGAAATGGTGTGCTGACGCTTGGCAGACCAAGATAAAAGGTTATCACCAAGAAAAACACAGTAGCCAGATGTAGACCTGCGAGTGGATGGACAACCAGCCCAATCTGCATCAGTGTAACCAACAAGCGAGGTAGTAGCGGAAGCATATAGGTGTAAACCAAGATCCAAGGTACCCTGAACATAGCGCAAAATGCGTTTGAGAGCCGCAAAGTGAGGCTCCCGCGGATCATGCATAAAGAGACAAACCTGCTAAACTGCATAAGAGAGATCAGGGCGTGTAAAGGTAAGATACTGTAGTCTACCTGCAAGACTGCGGTACAAAGTAGGATCCGGTACCGGAACACCGTCGGGACCCAGCTTAGTCTCAGTGTCAACTGGAGTCCTGGACGGGTTACAATTAACCATGTGAGCACGGGCAAGAAGTTCCTCAGCATACTTCTTCTGGGATAAAAATAAACCTGAAGAATGACGAACAGCAGAAATACCAAGAAAATAATTAAGCATCCCAAGGTCTGTCATGTCAAACTCCGCATGTAAAGAACCGATAATATGCTGAAGTAGAGTTGTAGATGAAGCTGTGAGAATGATATCATCCACATATATAAGCAAGTAAGCAACCTGAGAGCCCTGTGTGTAGATAAATAAAGAAGAGTCACAACGACTATGTGTAAAACCCGCCCGAGTGGCATAACCTGCAAACCGTTGAAACCAAGCACGGGGTGCCTGTTTCAAACCATACAAGGATCGCTGTAGAAGACACACGTGATTAGGATACCGAGAATCAATGAAACCTGGAGGCTGATGCATATAAACTGTCTCAGATAGATCACCGTTGAGGAAAGCATTCTTAACATACAGTTGGTGAATAGGCCACTGACGAGAAACAGCAAGGCTAAGAACCGTGCGAATGGTAGCAGGCTTAACCACTGGACTAAAAGTCTCGTCAAAATCAACACCGACCTGCTGAGTACTACCATTAGCCACTAAGCGAGCCTTATACCGACTCAATGAACCATCAGCATGAAACTTGTGTTTAAACAACCACATAGAGCGAACCAAGTTTACATTAGTCGGTCTGGGTACAAGAATCCAAGTGCCATTTTTAATTAACGCATTATACTCATCATACATAGCATGACACCAATTGGTGTCTCGGAGAGCCAAAAAGGGAGACTTAGGAAGAGGAGACACAGACGACGTGTGAAAAGAAAAACGTTCCAAAGGTTTTACAATACCCGATTGCGATCGAGTGACCATGGTATGAGTCCGAGTGGGTTCGGGATTAGGTGGTAAAGGTGGGTCGATGGGTGGGCTGTTTCAAGGAGTCGAGTGGGCTGCTGGAGGGTATTGGGCTGTGGTAGTTTGTTGAGGGACGTTTGGTGGTGGGCTGGTATTGGGAACATAGGGTGGGCTATTTTGAGGTGGGCCGGTATTGGTAACGTGGTGTGGAGTAACGAGAGGAAAAAGAACAGGAGGTAGGGCAGTAGGCTCATTTGGTTCAAGGAAGTGATATGAAGGGGGGTTGGTCGGGGTCATGGACTTATAAGGAAATTGGTTCTCGTCAAAAGTAACGTGACGAGAGAGGATAATTTTGTTGGTCTCAAGGTCAAGGCAACGGTAGCCACGGTGATAGGCGGGAAAACCCAAAAAGATGCAAGGTGTGGCCCGGGGTGCGAGTTTGTGGGGGGAGTGAAGATGAGGGTAGCAAAGGCACCCAAAGATGCGAAGGCGGGAATAGTTAGGTTCTTTGTTGAATAATTTGGTGAAAGGGATTTCATTGTTGATTTCTTTGGAGGGGAGAAGGTTAAGGAGGTAGGTGGCCATATGGAGGGCTTCAACCCAAAATGACGAGGGTAGGTGAGCTTGAAAAAGGAGCGTGCGAATGATATTATTAATGGAGCGTATCATTCGTTCGGCTTTGCCATTTTGTTGGGATGTTTTAGGGCAAGAGAAGCGAAGTTGGATGCCGTTTTTGGTAAATAAAGTGTGAAGTTGTTTGTTATCGAACTCACCACCATGATCACATTGAAAGCTTTTAATATCACATTGAAATTGATTTTTAACGTAATTACGAAAATGAACGAATTTATTGAACATATCATTTTTGTGCTTTAAGGGATAAATCCAAACATAATGAGAGAAATGATCAAGAAAAAGGACATAATATTTGAAACCACCAGAACTAACAATAGGAGAAGTCCACAAATCAGAATGAATAATATCAAAACAATGTTGAACAAGAGAAGGAGAACTATGAAAAGGAAGTTTCACATGTTTGCCAAGTTGACATGCATGACAAACATGTGTAGACTTCGTTTTATGACAAGAAATTAAATGACGTGAACTAAGAGAACGAAGCACTTCATCCCCGGGGTGCCCGAGGCGTTGGTGCCACGTGGTGGAACTAGTAGACACAAAAGCAGCTGGAGAAGATGATGGCTTGGTTACTGGATAGAGATCGCCCGAGCTGTCACATCGAATGAGGATATGGCGAGTCAAGAAATCCTTCACAGAAAAACCAAACGCGTCAAACTCAATAGTGCAATTATTATCTCTAGTGAATTGACGAACAGAAATGAGATTTTTAATTATGTTTGGAGTAACAAGAACATTATTTAGATGTAAAGGACGATAAGGTGAGTGAAGAATGCTATGGCCAGTGTTAGTGACGGGAATTGAATTACCGTCACCAACATGAACTGATGAGTGTAAGCGCGTATTAAAAATGGAACTTAGATTACGAGTACTAGAATTTAAATGAGAAGTGGCACCTGTATCCATGTTCCAAGTAGGGTCTTGAAGAGTCATGGTGCTGAAAGCGCTCGGGAGCGAGGTCGGCTGTGAAGACAACATAGCAGGAGCAGGACCTAGCAAACCTGGGCTGGCAACTTGGGGTATGGGCTGTCCAGGCTGAAGTAGATGTTGGGCCGTGTAGGCTTGGGCCTGGTGGGGTGCAGCAGGTTAATGGTGGGTTGGCATGGTGTGGGCTGGGCTTGGGGGGTAATAATAAGGTGTAACAAAGGCCACTGGTTGATTGGGCCTAGGGGTGTGCATGCGTTTGGCCTGGGAATACGGTGAGGTGCCAGGATGCATATTCCAGGGGTGAGAATTATTGGCAGGTTGTCTAGGATTATTATTCCTAGTGGTAGAACCGGCCTTGTTGCGATAGTCATGAACATAGCGACACCGGTCCCCAAACTTGCATGAACCTCTAGAAAAGTGATTGCACAACTGAAGGTTATTAACTGATTTAGAGGAGCTAGTTGCGTTACCTTTCGTGTTCGATGAAGATGCGGCCATGAGAATGGTTGGAGATGACGAGCTACTATCAAATGGCGTGGAGACGTCGTTGGACTCGGTGAAAGAGGACTCCTTGAGGAGAAGCATGTTGCGTGTGGTTTCAAAAGAAGGTAGGGGTTCGCGGTGGCGAATAATCTCCACGAGTGTAGCAAAGCGAGAATCCAGCCCATTAATCGTGTAAATAACCAGGTTCTTGTCGCTCACATCACCTCCAAGGTTTTTAAGCCTATCCGCCATAGACCTAATTTTCGTGCAATATTCGTTGACGGTCATTGAGCCGATTGTGAAGGAGCGAAGTTTGTTGTCAAGGTTTATGGCCCGGTTGTCCTTGTTGTCATGGAATAATTCTTTCAAATGATCCCACAAATTTTTGGCATTACCCGGAGTGGAGACAACTTGTTCTTGAAGGGAATCACATAGAGAACTAAGGATCCACATCTTAATGAGGTCATCAAGTTGTGCCCACTCTGGATTGGTACTAGATGAGTCTGATTCCACATGAGCCTTAAGCCCTAAACTACCAAGGTGAATGAGGGAGAAAGAGCTCCAAGCATTGTAGTTGTGTTTTTCAAGATCCAATTTAATGGGGACTTTGTTAGGGATGCTAAATGGTATAATCTTATCGGTGGAGGAGGGTGGGGTTGTGTTGCCGGTCATGGCAGTCGATGGAGTTGATGATTAGGGTTCACAGAAACGTGGGAGAGGGGAGGTGAGAAGACGTGGGAAGAGGAGATATTTTAGGAGGGTAGTTGTGGCTCTGATACCATGTTTAAGGGTAATTATCTTCCTTGCCTTCTCAAATGAGTACAAGAGAATATAAATAATACAGGAAACTAATCATGCCCTACGGGCTTGGGCCTAAAGCCTAATACATAAAACACAGCATAACTAATACTATATATATATCAAATTCATACTAGTACTACATTAAATGAAACTCAATCTACACATATTACTCCGTATAATTCTGGAAAAGAAACTTAAATAAGTACTGTATTTCATAATCTTTTACACATCAAGGTTTACATAAACACCTAATAAGATTACAATAAAGATCCATGCCTATTACACAATCGATCATTCAAACTAACAAGTCTTGAATAAGCCTTGAGATTTAAGTCGGTGGTGTACTTCATCATAGAGGCGATAGGCGCGGCTTCATTTTTGCTTTCAAATCTTTTTGCCTTGCTTCACGCTTTCTCATTTCTTCCATCGTACAAAACATCACTAAAACTACAAAACCAAAGTAGCAAACTTAAGGTTTTCAATTTGATTGCTGTGATCCATCAATATATCCTACTTAAAATAACTATAGATATATACACAAATGATATTTACAATGATACAATGAGATTCTATACCTTTAATTGACAATGATATATAGTCACAGTTAGCATTCCAGGATGCAGTGCCTTTACAAAGAGCAGACCTACCATAGTACCATGTAGTTCAGTCACATCTCTTTGCCCAAGATTTTGCTTGCACTTGTGTTCCCTTCATTTACCCTTATTTTGAATAGACAAGAATTGATTATACATTTAGTTAAAATCATGAAATCCCAATGAAATAAAAAAGAGATCAACAAAAGACTTACAAGCACGACTACTACTAGTGGATCAAGTGCCATTGGTCAAATAGATAGGCGGCAAATTGCTATAACCATCAACCATATGAAACAAAAACCACCTTAAATAAAATATACACACATACACAATTAAATTACAAATAATGATAATAATAAAAACAAAATAATAATACTTTATAAAAATAAAAATAAATAAATAATAATAACAACAATAGCAACATGAAAAGAACGAGTCCAATTGCCCAAATTGAATCATAGTGAAACAATTAAGAGCATCAACACTCACTCATCAATTCATGGTCGTCTTTTTGTGTTTTTATATGAGAAAGTTGATGAATTGATGATGATAAAGATTTTTCATGATGATGTTAATGATGATTAATTCGATGAGATATGGTTTAAGAATATTGAAGTTAGTGGACACAAATGAGGGTGATATTGGGGAAGGGGGGACTTATTTGGGGAAACAAGCGGGGAAAATGAAAAATCTAAATAAAAATAGCGGGGGTTTCAAATTAGGTGAAAAATCTAAATAAAAAGTGAAGGTGGTGTTGTTACACACCTAAGTTGGGTGAAATCTCTCTCACATGCTAATTTTTTAATCCATAAATATATAATGAATAAATAATGGGCCCCCATGTTTTTTATGGATTAAAAATTAAATATGAGAGGGATTTCACCCAACTTAGATGTCTAACAACATCACATTCACTTTCCCCTAAGTATATTAATATTATTACTATAAAATTCTAGGAATTCAAAACTTTTAGGTCCCTTTTATTTTTATTTGATAGACTTAAGTTATGTTTATCTTTTTAATTATTAAATGATTAAATTGATAAAATGACTAAATGCATAAATAATATATGTATGAATTAATTAAGTCAATACATTTGATTTTTTTTAATTAAGTAAAAAAAAACACTTTTTTAACTTAATGAATTAAGTATTTTTTTTATTAAGTATCAAGTTTTAAATAAACAAGGTCTTACTAACTAAAAACTTAATACATTATGTATTTTTTTACTTGATAAACAAATAATATAACCGTCAATTACTTATTTGCTACTTAATAACATAATGACATTATTTATGTATTCAGTTACTTAATATATTTGATACTTAATAGTTTAAAAAAGAAACAGACCCATCATGAAAAAACCGTTAAATTTTAGTTGTTTTATATAGAGTAAAACTTCTATAAATAATATTTTAATAAATTTATAATTAATAAATTTAATAATTTGACAAGTTGCAACACTAGTACAAACTTGAATCCGAATTAACAAAATAATTACTCATATATAATAAATAAATTATTGTATCTAGTTTCGTGTCAGATACACGGTTGTTTACATTATATTCATATGTAAATTGAAAGAACTTTACAAATTAAAATGTAAAAACACCCGAAAATCAAATCAGTAACTTCAAATTAAAAGAATTTAATTATAATTAAAGGAATAATACTAAAATTTTGAATAAAGTGTTTTACATGTTCGACTATTAATGTCATGTTAATACTTGATGATGCAACTATGTTTTTATAAAAGAAATGCTTAATAGCACGAGTTAAATAATTAAAAAATAATAATATAAATCTAGATTTTTATAAACCCGTAAAGAATATATATATATTATTATTTGTAGATATGTCTTATAATAAAAATAATATAAAATAAAATATTGATTAAATGTTGTAACGTTTAGGTATGTGTTGTTATTAGATAAACATTATGCATAAAGTAATATTTATTTTGACATTGAGTTAAAGTGTAAATTTGTGATAGAATCAAAAAAGTATAAAAATTTATACATATTAAATGTTGTAACTCTCTATTTTTTTTATATTTTGTTATTAGATAGACATTGCGCAATAAAGTATTAAATATTTTTATGTGTAAATTGGTGATGAAAAACAAAAAAATGTAAATTAATTTAAACATGTGCTAATTTAATTAATTTTAAAAAATTGGGAGTTGTGATTGGTTAATAGCTATTAGGTCAATTATCAATAATAATAGATTAAGATTAAGATAAGACTAAGATTAATTTTTTTGTATTATCCCTTATTGCTATCTATAATGATAAGATATTTATCTTTATCTTTATATATACTAAAAGACAACTGACCTGATAGTTTATTAACCAATCATAAGACTCGATTTCATCAAATTAAATTTTGCTTATGTCATAATTCATACTATCTCATTAATTTACACTTTTTGTTTTTTATCAATAATTTACACTTTTTTACCCTCACTAAATACTTAATTTATATTATATTATTTCATTGTAGCCATCAACTTGATAAAATTTTCATCATTTAACTAATTATAAAATTTTCAACGTATTATTGTAACTTTTTTTCATAAAATATTAAAACTATATGTTAACTTATATTATATAACTATTTATAAATATTTTAATACAGTTATTTATTCCTATCATATGTATATACGATATTAAAATTTAACGAGTAAATAAAACAATTAAAATCTTTTAATTCGATCATGAATATCAAATATTGTTTTTAATCAAAATATTTAGTTTTTAAATATTGAGCTTAAGAATTCAATTTTTTTTTATTAATATATTGCTTTGAATAAGAAATGAAGAGTATAATATTCATGTAAATTGTTATTAACTATTTTTATCAAAAGTTGGTTTGTAGTTACAACGTTCAGTTTTAAGTGATAGCAACAAATGTCAGATCATAAAACAAATATTATCTACAAAAATATATTACAAAAGATGAAATATAATATATGTGTTCAATGTTTTAAATTATATCTTAATTTTTTTATCTACATTTTTTTACATTTAAATCTATAAATTTAACAATTAATCTTATCTTAAAAATGTTATAAACAACATGTGTATTTGACACCGACATAAATCTAGTTAATAATCATTATAACTCACTAAAATAGTATTCACTAATTCTCTTTCTTAATCTTATCTCCTAATTTTTCCACATGTAATCATCTCATGGTTAGCAGGATATTTAGGCTATTTAGTTAGGAGAATTATTTCTCATCAAAATTTTGTTATAGTTCACAGCATACTGTTATTTATTATATATAAAAATATATTTATAAAAACATATTGTGATGTAGCATGCTTAAATAGTTTTTTTAAAAAATAAGCTCACAATTTATATAGTAAATCCGTATATATTAAGACTAGTTTAAGGATAAATAAATATTTAGTAGTAAAAAACGTATACTCAATTATCCGCATATATTTGTGAGTAGTTGTGGAAGATAAGAATGGGTTTGAGATAAATGTCATGTTGAATAATATATATACGAGTATGTACATTGTAGATGATAAAGCTCAACAACAACTTAATTAATAATGCATCACTTAAACACTAGAGCAGGAATTTTGGAACGGTTTAGCAGAAAGTGTACAAAAAGATAGGGAGTATATATTTGGAACGGTTTAAATAAAAACCGTTCCAAATAATATAATTTTGGAACGGTTTTTTAAAAACCGTTCCAAATACCATTATTTATGACATTGGAACGGTTTTTTAACAAACCGTTCCAAATAATATAATTTTGGAACGATTTTTTTAAAAACCGTTCCAAATAACATTATTTTCAACATTGGAACGGTTTTTTAACATAACCGTTCCAAATGGGCGTTTCAAAAAATCATTTTTGTAGTAGTGTAATCAATCGTTTTAAAGTAACAAACTCTTTGTTATGAAACAAATTATGGAAAAACGTTGTGTAATAAATGGTTAATGTTAAAACTAATAATATAAACTTAGGATAGGTTTTGTAAAGTATTACTAACTTCTGGGTTAAGGAATTGTGCAGGTTTTATATTATTGGAACTAGAGGGACTAAAGCTGGACAATGCATAAAGTGGAGGGATGGTCGGTGTAAGATTGAAGTCAAGGAGTATAAAAGGATGAAGATACCCAATTTAGGGTTTATATATTCATATAATCAGTTTTTATATATTCGTATCATTATTTGATCTCTAAACTTAGTTTGAGATATTCGTTGTAATATTGATTGATTCATCTTGATCAATCATTGATTTGATCGTCTTGATCATATTTCTTGTAATAATCGAACTCTATAAGTCGGGTTATACAGCCGACTGATTAATTACTTAATAATAATAAAGCAATCGTTAATAATAGTTGTTGTTTGGTTGATCTTCGAGTTCGTTCATGGTATCAGAGCCAGGTTACTCTGATTGGTGATATTTGATTTCTGTTCCTAGATTTTGGGCGTATTTCGATTTCGAAACCCAGATCTAAGAAACCCTAAATTTTTCTAGGGTTTTCCGATTTACGATCCGATTGATTCCGCTGCTTATCGTCTTCAGATCCACTTCTTCTTGACTAAGTGAATCAAGAAAGAAGTTAGGGTTTCTTCAAATTTTTCAGATCCTGATTATTCTTCTTGACTAAGTGAATCAAGAAGAAGATTAGGGTTCCTGTTTTTCAGCCGATAGCTCTGTTTGTTATCTTCTTCTCTTTGTCTTTATTTTTTGTGTGAATTATTTGCTAGTTGTTGTGTGTAAGGCTTACGCAATCAAGATAACTTGATGTATGTGGTCCTCTTCTTGGAAGAGGGAGCCTGTTAATTGTTTGATTATTACCTGTTGCTTATTTTTTTTTATATATTATCTGCTTGGTTAAGTGATTAATTTTTTGATAAATGGCTCCTGAACCTTCTTCTGGTCATGGTTCTAAACCTACTACTGTTAGTAATCTTGATTTTGGTGATCCTTTATATCTTCATCCTACTGATACTAGTGGTACTTCTATTCTTTCTTTCAAGTTAATTGGAACTGATAATTACAATGTTTGGTCCTGTGCTATGTTGCTTGCTTTAGAAACTAAGAATAAAGTAGGTTTTATAGATGGGTCTTGTGAAAAAGATGAAAATGATGAAGTTCTTGCTAAACAGTGGGATAGATGTAATTCTGTGGTTTTGTCTTGGATTTTAGGATCTATTAGTCAAGAATTATATATGGGTCAGATTTTTTCTAAAGTTGCTAGTGAAGTTTGGAAAGATTTAAAAGAAACTTATGATAAAGTTGATGGTTCTGTCACCTTTAATCTACATCATAAGATAAACACATTAAGTCAGAATGGTTCTTCTTTGTCTGAATACTATCATAAATTGAATACTTTCTGGAAACAGTTTGATGCTATGGTTAAACTTCCTGTTTGTACTTGTAAAGCTGCTAAAGAATTTAAAGCTCATCATGATTTAATTAGGTTAATGCAATTTCTTATGGGTCTAGATGAAGTTTATATGACTGTTAGAAGTACTATTCTTACAAAAGATCCTTTACCTAATGTGAAATCTGCTTATGCTCTGTTGTCTAGAGAAGAATCACATAGGAGTGCTAGTTCTGTGAATCATGTTAAGCCTGTTAATTCTGCTTTTGTGTCAAAGTTTAATGATTCTAAAAAGAAGTTTGTCAGGAATGAAAATTTGGTATGTGCTAATCCTGCTTGTGGTTTAAAAGGTCATACTATTGACAAATGTTACAAACTGATTGGAATCTGAAGTATAAAATATGATTAATGTTGTTGATGTTTCTGCTCTAAATCTTACTGTGAATCATCCAAATGGAACTTCTGCATTAATTACTAAGATTGGAGATCTGAAAGTTACTGAAAATATAACCTTGTTTGATGTTTCTGCTCTAAATCTTACTGTGAATCATCCAAATGGAACTTCTGCATTAATTACTAAGATTGGAGATCTGAAAGTTACTGAAAATATAACCTTGTTTGATGTTTCTGCTCTAAATCTTACTGTGAATCATCCAAATGGAACTTCTGCATTAATTACTAAGATTGGAGATCTGAAAGTTACTGAAAATATAACCTTGTTTGATGTTTCTGCTCTAAATCTTACTGTGAATCATCCAAATGGAACTTCTGCATTAATTACTAAGATTGGAGATCTGAAAGTTACTGAAAATATAACCTTGTTTGATGTTTCTGCTCTAAATCTTACTGTGAATCATCCAAATGGAACTTCTGCATTAATTACTAAGATTGGAGATCTGAAAGTTACTGAAAATATAACCTTGTTTGATGTTCTTGTTGTTCCAGAATATAATGTCAACTTGTTTTCTGTTCATAAGGCTAATAGAGATAGCAAGTTGTTTGTTGGTTTTACTGAGTATGCTTGTTATATTCAGGATTTGAGAACAATGAGAAGTTTGGGGACTGGTAGAGTTCATGGAGGATTATATTTGTTAAATACTGGTAAGATTTGTGTAAATAATATATGTTTAAATAATGTGACAAATTGTCATGTGTCTGCTGAAATGTGGCATTCTAGATTAGGGCATCCTTCATATAAAGTGTTAAATGTGCTAAAAGATAAACTTAAAATAGGATTATTTGATCAAAATGCACCTTGTGATACTTGTCATAAAGCTAAACAGACAAGGGAACCTTTCCCTTTAAGTGATCATAAAACTATAAGTGTTGGTGACTTAATTCATCTTGATGTGTGGGGACCTTATAGAAAGCCTAGTAAGGAAGGTTATAAATATTTTTTGACCATTGTTGATGATTTTTCCAGAGCTGTTTGGGTCTATATGTTAAAGTCTAAAACTGAAGTGTTTGAAAATGTGTCTAATTTTATAAAATTAATTAATACTCAGTTTGCAAAGGTTGTAAAAGTTATTAGATCTGATAATGGAACAGAATTTGTTAACTCAAAAATGGAAAATATGTGTAAAAGTTTTGGAATTCTGCATCAAACTTCTTGTGCTTATACTCCCCAACAAAATGGGATTGCTGAAAGGAAGCATAGACATTTGTTAAATGTGGCTAGGGCTCTTCTTTTCCAGGGAGGGGTTCCTTTATACATGTGGACTGAATGTGTTTATACTGCTGTTTATTTGATTAACAGAACACCATCTTCTGTGTTGAAAGGAAGAACTCCTTATGAGTTGGTCTTTGGTTTTGAACCTTCTTTGTTTCATCTAAGAAATTTTGGGTGTTTAGGCTATGCAACAATGTTGAATAATGATGATAAGTTTTCTAAAAGGGCTGAACAGTGTGTGTTACTTGGATATTCAAACTCAAAGAAGGGATATAAACTTTATAGTTTAGAGAACAAAACTATCTTATATGCTAGAGATGTAAAGTTTTATGAACATATTTTTCCTTTTAAGATGGGAACAAACAATTTTGCTAATGAAGAGATTAATAATTTTTTTGACAGGTTAGATGAGAGGGATGAATCCACTGGACCCTATGATGATAACTTGTTTAATAAAACTGAAAGAGATGGCAGAGCCACCATTGACATTGGTAGTACTTTTGAATCTGCCAATGACAGTGGAGGTACTGCAACTTTTGATGACAACATCAATGAGATGTTGCAAAGAGAGGGTGAAAATGTGAATTCTGAGGGAGTTCATTTGAATGATCATGAGATCATAAATGAAAATATTCCAGTGGAGACACCTAATCTTAGGAGGTCTAATAGAACTTCAAATGTTCCTAGAAATTTAAATGACTATGTTCTTGATGGTAAGGTTAAGTATGGTATAGATAGGGTTGTTAATTATTCAAATCTGAGTTCTGATGTTTATTGTTTTCTATCTAGTATAAATAAACATATTGAACCTAAAACTTATAATGAAGCTGCTAAAAATCCTAATTGGGTTGAAGCAATGAATCTTGAAATGGAGGCTTTGTATAGAAATGATACCTGGGTTCTTACTGATCTTCCTGATGGAAGGGAACCAATAGGGTGTAAATGGGTTTATAAAGTTAAATACAAATCTTCAGGTGAAATAGAGAGGTATAAAGCTAGATTGGTAGCAAAAGGATATAATCAAAAGGAAGGAATTGATTATGAAGAGACTTTCTCTCCTGTTGTCAAAATGGTAACTGTTAGATGTCTTATTAATGTGGCTGTTCAAAATGGTTGGTCTTTATTTCAGTTAGACATTAACAATGCCTTTTTATATGGTGATTTGTATGAAGAAGTTTATATGTCTTTACCTCCTGGCTATTTCTCTAAAGATGATAAAAGAGTTTGTAAATTAGTCAAGTCTCTTTATGGACTTAAACAAGCTCCTAGACAATGGAATCATAAGCTAACTACTGCTCTTTTAGAGTATGGGTTTGATCAAAGTAAGAGTGATTATTCACTCTTTACCAAGATTGGTTCAGGTTTGTTCATTGCTCTACTTGTATATGTTGATGATATTGTTATCACTGGGAATGATATTTCAGAAGTTGAAAAAATTAAAGAATTTTTGAAAACCAAGTTTTTAATTAAAGATTTGGGAAAATTAAAGTATTTTTTGGGTATTGAAGTTATTGATACTTCAAAAGGAGTTTGTTTAACTCAAAGGAAGTATTGTATGGATCTTTTGTTTGAGTATGGTATGTTAGGTTCTAAACCTATGAAAACTCCCATGGATATGAATCTTGTTATCAATGATAGAAATGATGATTCTGATCCATTTATTGATAACATAACTTTGTATCAAAAGATTATTGGGAAATTGATTTATCTAACAATTACCAGACCAGATATTAGTTATTCTGTGCAGTGTTTAAGTCAATATATGCATGCACCTAAAGTTTCACATTTAAAGCTTGCCTTCAGGATTTTAAGGTATTTGAAGAAAAATCCAGGTAAAGGTGTTCATATTGTGAAAGACCAGTCTTTTTCTTTATCTGCTTATGTAGATAGTGACTGGGGAAAATGTGTGACCTCAAGAAGGTCAGTTACTGGATTTTGTGTTTTCTTGGGTGAGTCTTTAATATCCTGGAAGAGTAAAAAGCAGAACACAGTGTCCAGGTCCTCCTCTGAAGCAGAGTATAGGGCCATGGCAACTGTAACTTGTGAGTTAGTATGGATTCTTAGTGTGTTAAGTGATTTACAAGTTAAAGATTTGTTACCTGTAACCTTGTTTTGTGACAATAAATCTGCTGTTTTGATTGCTAATAATCCAGTTCTACATGAAAGAACAAAGCATATTGAAATTGATATTCATATTGTTAGAGAAAAAGTTGCTTCAGGTTTACTTGATCTTGTTAAGATTGATACTAATGATCAAACTGCTGACATTTTTACCAAAAGTCTTGTTAAGATTGATACTAATGATCAAACTGCTGACATTTTTACCAAAAGTCTTTGTGTAAGACAACACGAGTTCTTACTAAGTAAAATGAATATGGTTGATTTGTTTTCAACCTAAGTTTATATTAAGGGAGGGTGTTAAAACTAATAATATAAACTTAGGATAGGTTTTGTAAAGTATTACTAACTTCTGGGTTAAGGAATTGTGCAGGTTTTATATTATTGGAACTAGAGGGACTAAAGCTGGACAATGCATAAAGTGGAGGGATGGTCGGTGTAAGATTGAAGTCAAGGAGTATAAAAGGATGAAGATACCCAATTTAGGGTTTATATATTCATATAATCAGTTTTTATATATTCGTATCATTATTTGATCTCTAAACTTAGTTTGAGATATTCGTTGTAATATTGATTGATTCATCTTGATCAATCATTGATTTGATCGTCTTGATCATATTTCTTGTAATAATCGAACTCTATAAGTCGGGTTATACAGCCGACTGATTAATTACTTAATAATAATAAAGCAATCGTTAATAATAGTTGTTGTTTGGTTGATCTTCGAGTTCGTTCAGTTAAACAAGATATATAGTACGTTGAACTTGAAGATGGGCTTTCTCGATCACTTCATTGTTGTAAAGCTTCTGTCACATACTCCAGTAGTTTTGTTAATATGTTCGCTTGGAATTGTTAGGTTTTTCGTAATTTCAACATATTCTTCTTTTTCGGCGCGTGGCTCATAATTACCATTTACCCCCTCAGCTTGTTTATGGGAATTTAATTTACTATGCGGATTTTTCAATAGTTGCTTTAAGTCCAAGTCAAATTGGTTTCGGGGGATTTGTAATCCAAGACTAGCTCGTTCCAACACGTACTTTGTAATTGTCCATTTGTCCTACTATTATTCTAGACGTACACGCACCTTCTAATTTTTATTTTTATTTGTTTAACTTAAAAGGCCCTTTTAACTAGCTACTTTTCAAAAAAAAAAGGCCCTTTTTATCTAACATACTGTAGATCAATATTCTCTACCTATCAAAACAAAGTTATAAAATATGCAACACTAACAATGGTAAGTATTTTCGAGTTACGAACGAAAAAAATTAGATGTAATTAGTGTATAGTTATTTGAAACGTACGTAACCTAACGTGTTTTAAAGTTTGTTGATTAATTATATTTTGTCATGTTGCCAAATCATAGCAATATAAGTCAACCCTTTGACTGTTTGACGAAGTTTTGAAATTTCACTATTTTAACTTGTATATTACTCTGTTGTTCATAATTTGGTTAATTTACTTATGGATCGAATTTGAGTGTGTTCTATTTTTATCATTACCAATCAACGAAAATTTGCTGGTAGTTTAGCAGCTGAATACAAAAACAATAGTTTAACCATCGTTCCTTTCGTAACGCCTGTTAACGTTAAAGTTAGCGAGCTGACGTTCGTAAACGTAGCATTCGTAGCTAGTAATTAATATATAGTCTGTTCGAAAGACTATTCAATTAAATTAATCTACTATAGAGGTTTTACCTACGGATAGATCAAAGATCAACTTAATGTTATTTTGTTAGCATATTAAACCAACTGTAGTATCTTAGTGAAGGATGGAATTTGATTCATGTAACTACTAAAAACTAGCTTTTGCTCAAACTTAAATATATCATGTGGTGCAGTAATTTTATTGGCATACTAAAACTGTTACTAAATCTTATTAGTCATACTTATAAGAAAATGAGTATCATATTGTCTCACATTCAACTTGGGTACGTACTAAATTACCCGAGTTGAGTCGAGTACTCCCCATTACTCGCTATAAGGTAGGGAGTTGAGTTGGTCCTAGTCGATCGATTACTTTGAGTATTTCCCGCCTTGGCCACTTTAACCCTCCGAGTACTTCTCGCATAGGCGTGAATACTCCCAACTTCCTAGTCAACTCGACCTAGGAGCGCCAAGCAACTAATTCTACAACCTTGCTCACATCTTAATATATTAATATTCTTTTCAATCTCACTTTGTTTTTACAAAATATATTAAAAAGACAAATTTGAGAGGTTTACACATCTAAAGAGAATACGGTTAAAAATATCTTTTTTCATCAAAAGCATTCAATTGTTGTTTTGGCAGCAACTACATAGTACTACCCCATGGGTTAAATTATCTATCTACCACATTATCCCTCTCTCCTATAATTCTTTCTTTTCAATTACTAACAATAAATTATAGATCTATTTTTATCTATAATTAAATGCATGAAAACAAAGCACAAATGTACGAAATTATTATAAGAATTAAAACTATGAAAATTTGTACCGATACTAACATTTTCGAAGCTTGTGGTGCGAATACGAATTTCGGTTGAGAAAATTGTAAAAGTACGAAAAACGGTGTTGAAAACACCGGTCTTGAACATGTCACATAAAGCCGGTGTCTTCAACACCGGTTTTAGCTCATGTGTCGGACCTAAGTCGGTGTTCGGAACAATGGTTTTACTTTTCATGACATAGCCGGCGACTAAGACACCGGTCTGAGTCCTTACATGACAAAGCCGGTGTCTTAGACACCGGTTTTCCAATACGTGTCAAGCCCATATTTTCATTTTGTCCTAAACGTATACTGTTAAGTGATTGAAAAGAAAGTATGTCTAATATTTTATTATGATCATGCATACAGGCACAAAATACAACCAATAAAAATGTACGCCTCCTAATTTAAATTAACGTGCTTCAGTGCTTCTGCCATGATAAAATCATAGTTTATTGGTGTTTCCCCGCATACGCAGTAAACCTTAAAAAGAGAAAAAAATAAATTCAACACCGGACACTTTGACACCGGCTTTCATAAAAAGTGTTGAGAACCGGTGTCTTAAACACCGGCTTTATGTGAGATGTGCAAGAGACACCGGTTTTCGTAGTTTTACAATTTTCTCAACCAAAGTTCGTATTTGCACCACAGGCTTCGAAAACATTAGCATCCGTACAAATTATTCGGCGAGTGAGGTATATCTTTAACCCTTCCTTTGCATTTTAGGAGTCATTATATATCTACGTACTTGTATCGATTTTACGTTGAAAAAATCCTACTAGATTAGAGAGCCTCTTAATCAAATTAATGTTTTTACATATGTTGCATTTATGCTAACGCGCGTCACATATATATAGTAGTTAAGGGATCCCATCTATAAATTTATTATACAAGCCAACATGTGAATCATATAGGATGGTCATGGTCCACAAAGAAGGTGGTCCAAATTGTTATCAATGACGACTACTTTAAGAGGTAATTTAGACGTACACCGGTACACGTACCCATAATATAGTGTACTGTAGGGGTACAACAGGTAACAGTTGCATTGAGAGCTGAAGACAACATTATCAACCATATAAAGTCATATGATACGATTACGCAATATGCTGATGTCATATTATTGACGTTTCATCATGTGTAAAAGAGACTGATAAAGGCATGTTATTGTTACGAGGAAATGAAGAGATGGATTATTTGAGACAAATATTATACGAGTATAACTCTTGAGTTCAAATTTGATCCATGCATGCCGGGTTTTATCTTTGTGGATTTTCGACCCGTGGCTTTATTGGACTTTGACAAGTTAGTTAATTCCATATTACTTTCTGGTGGACTTATATAATGAATAATGCGCTAACGGTGCGACTTATATAATGAATAATGCGCTAACGGTGCGACTTATATAATGAATAATGCGCTAACGGTGCGACTTATATAATGAATAATGCGCTAACGGTGCGACTTATATAATGAATAATGCGCTAACGGTGCGACTTATATAATGAATAATGCGCTAACGGTGCGACTTATATAATGAATAATGCGCTAACGGTGCGACTTATATAATGAATAATGCGCTAACGGTGCGACTTATATAATGAATAATGCGCTAACGGTGCGACTTATATAATGAATAATGCGCTAACGGTGCGACTTATATAATGAATAATGCGCTAACGGTGCGACTTATATAATGAATAATGCGCTAACGGTGCGACTTATATAATGAATAATGCGCTAACGGTGCGACTTATATAATGAATAATGCGCTAACGGTGCGACTTATATAATGAATAATGCGCTAACGGTGCGACTTATATAATGAATAATGCGCTAACGGTGCGACTTATATAATGAATAATGCGCTAACGGTGCGACTTATATAATGAATAATGCGCTAACGGTGCGACTTATATAATGAATAATGCGCTAACGGTGCGACTTATATAATGAATAATGCGCTAACGGTGCGACTTATATAATGAATAATGCGCTAACGGTGCGACTTATATAATGAATAATGCGCTAACGGTGCGACTTATATAATGAATAATGCGCTAACGGTGCGACTTATATAATGAATAATGCGCTAACGGTGCGACTTATATAATGAATAATGCGCTAACGGTGCGACTTATATAATGAATAATGCGCTAACGGTGCGACTTATATAATGAATAATGCGCTAACGGTGCGACTTATATAATGAATAATGCGCTAACGGTGCGACTTATATAATGAATAATGCGCTAACGGTGCGACTTATATAATGAATAATGCGCTAACGGTGCGACTTATATAATGAATAATGCGCTAACGGTGCGACTTATATAATGAATAATGCGCTAACGGTGCGACTTATATAATGAATAATGCGCTAACGGTGCGACTTATATAATGAATAATGCGCTAACGGTGCGACTTATATAATGAATAATGCGCTAACGGTGCGACTTATATAATGAATAATGCGCTAACGGTGCGACTTATATAATGAATAATGCGCTAACGGTGCGACTTATATAATGAATAATGCGCTAACGGTGCGACTTATATAATGAATAATGCGCTAACGGTGCGACTTATATAATGAATAATGCGCTAACGGTGCGACTTATATAATGAATAATGCGCTAACGGTGCGACTTATATAATGAATAATGCGCTAACGGTGCGACTTATATAATGAATAATGCGCTAACGGTGCGACTTATATAATGAATAATGCGCTAACGGTGCGACTTATATAATGAATAATGCGCTAACGGTGCGACTTATATAATGAATAATGCGCTAACGGTGCGACTTATATAATGAATAATGCGCTAACGGTGCGACTTATATAATGAATAATGCGCTAACGGTGCGACTTATATAATGAATAATGCGCTAACGGTGCGACTTATATAATGAATAATGCGCTAACGGTGCGACTTATATAATGAATAATGCGCTAACGGTGCGACTTATATAATGAATAATGCGCTAACGGTGCGACTTATATAATGAATAATGCGCTAACGGTGCGACTTATATAATGAATAATGCGCTAACGGTGCGACTTATATAATGAATAATGCGCTAACGGTGCGACTTATATAATGAATAATGCGCTAACGGTGCGACTTATATAATGAATAATGCGCTAACGGTGCGACTTATATAATGAATAATGCGCTAACGGTGCGACTTATATAATGAATAATGCGCTAACGGTGCGACTTATATAATGAATAATGCGCTAACGGTGCGACTTATATAATGAATAATGCGCTAACGGTGCGACTTATATAATGAATAATGCGCTAACGGTGCGACTTATATAATGAATAATGCGCTAACGGTGCGACTTATATAATGAATAATGCGCTAACGGTGCGACTTATATAATGAATAATGCGCTAACGGTGCGACTTATATAATGAATAATGCGCTAACGGTGCGACTTATATAATGAATAATGCGCTAACGGTGCGACTTATATAATGAATAATGCGCTAACGGTGCGACTTATATAATGAATAATGCGCTAACGGTGCGACTTATATAATGAATAATGCGCTAACGGTGCGACTTATATAATGAATAATGCGCTAACGGTGCGACTTATATAATGAATAATGCGCTAACGGTGCGACTTATATAATGAATAATGCGCTAACGGTTTGGACTTGAAACTGTCAGAAAATCTAACGGTTTAGGACTGAAACTGTCAGAAAATTAACGGTTCAGGACTGAACCTGTCAGAAAATCTAACGGTTTAGGACTGAAACTGTCAGAAAATCTAACGGTTTAGGACTGAAACTGTCAGAAAATCTAACGGTTTAGGACTGAAACTGTCAGAAAATCTAACGGTTTAGGACTGAAACTGTCAGAAAATCTAACGGTTTAGGACTGAAACTGTCAGAAAATCTAACGGTTTAGGACTGAAACTGTCAGAAAATCTAACGGTTTAGGACTGAAACTGTCAGAAAATCTAACGGTTTAGGACTGAAACTGTCAGAAAATCTAACGGTTTAGGACTGAAACTGTCAGAAAATCTAACGGTTTAGGACTGAAACTGTCAGAAAATCTAACGGTTTAGGACTGAAACTGTCAGAAAATCTAACGGTTTAGGACTGAAACTGTCAGAAAATCTAACGGTTTAGGACTGAAACTGTCAGAAAATCTAACGGTTTAGGACTGAAACTGTCAGAAAATCTAACGGTTTAGGACTGAAACTGTCAGAAAATCTAACGGTTTAGGACTGAAACTGTCAGAAAATCTAACGGTTTAGGACTGAAACTGTCAGAAAATCTAACGGTTTAGGACTGAAACTGTCAGAAAATCTAACGGTTTAGGACTGAAACTGTCAGAAAATCTAACGGTTTAGGACTGAAACTGTCAGAAAATCTAACGGTTTAGGACTGAAACTGTCAGAAAATCTAACGGTTTAGGACTGAAACTGTCAGAAAATCTAACGGTTTAGGACTGAAACTGTCAGAAAATCTAACGGTTTAGGACTGAAACTGTCAGAAAATCTAACGGTTTAGGACTGAAACTGTCAGAAAATCTAACGGTTTAGGACTGAAACTGTCAGAAAATCTAACGGTTTAGGACTGAAACTGTCAGAAAATCTAACGGTTTAGGACTGAAACTGTCAGAAACTTTAACGGTTTAGGACTGAAACTGTCAGAAAATCTAACGGTTTAGGACTGAAACTGTCAGAAAATCTAACGGTTTAGGACTGAAACTGTCAGAAAATCTAACGGTTTAGGACTGAAACTGTCAGAAAATCTAACGGTTTAGGACTGAAACTGTCAGAAAATCTAACGGTTTAGGACTGAAACTGTCAGAAAATCTAACGGTTTAGGACTGAAACTGTCAGAAAATCTAACGGTTTAGGACTGAAACTGTCAGAAAATCTAACGGTTTAGGACTGAAACTGTCAGAAAATCTAACGGTTTAGGACTGAAACTGTCAGAAAATCTAACGGTTTAGGACTGAAACTGTCAGAAAATCTAACGGTTTAGGACTGAAACTGTCAGAAAATCTAACGGTTTAGGACTGAAACTGTCAGAAAATCTAACGGTTTAGGACTGAAACTGTCAGAAAATCTAACGGTTTAGGACTGAAACTGTCAGAAAATCTAACGGTTTAGGACTGAAACTGTCAGAAAATCTAACGGTTTAGGACTGAAACTGTCAGAAAATCTAACGGTTTAGGACTGAAACTGTCAGAAAATCTAACGGTTTAGGACTGAAACTGTCAGAAAATCTAACGGTTTAGGACTGAAACTGTCAGAAAATCTAACGGTTTAGGACTGAAACTGTCAGAAAATCTAACGGTTTAGGACTGAAACTGTCAGAAAATCTAACGGTTTAGGACTGAAACTGTCAGAAAATCTAACGGTTTAGGACTGAAACTGTCAGAAAATCTAACGGTTTAGGACTGAAACTGTCAGAAAATCTAACGGTTTAGGACTGAAACTGTCAGAAAATCTAACGGTTTAGGACTGAAACTGTCAGAAAATCTAACGGTTTAGGACTGAAACTGTCAGAAAATCTAACGGTTTAGGACTGAAACTGTCAGAAAATCTAACGGTTTAGGACTGAAACTGTCAGAAAATCTAACGGTTTAGGACTGAAACTGTCAGAAAATCTAACGGTTTAGGACTGAAACTGTCAGAAAATCTAACGGTTTAGGACTGAAACTGTCAGAAAATCTAACGGTTTAGGACTGAAACTGTCAGAAAATCTAACGGTTTAGGACTGAAACTGTCAGAAAATCTAACGGTTTAGGACTGAAACTGTCAGAAAATCTAACGGTCTTAACGGTCAGATTACAACTTTGTATTTCTCGTTTCCAATTCATTATGGGCAGCTTATAAGTGATAAAATAACTTGTTTTCTAAGTGATTGATGATGGCAAAAAGTGGTGGCTCGTAGAGATTTCACGACTTTTTATATATATATAACGTTTTAAGATTTCGTTTATAAACAACCGAGCATGAGTGTACTTAGGAATCCTTACATGCACTCGAGTGACTTCCTTGATGTTATTAACGTCCAGTGGTGATGATGAATGGTGGTTCACGGCTTTCTTGGGTGTTTAGGAGGCAATGGTGATGACTAAAGAAATATGAACAGTAGCAGTCCATCAGAGAAGATGATGAATAGTAGCATTGCGGTAGTGGTGGTGAAAGGTTGCAGCGAACAACGCGTTTGATGGCAGTAGCAATGAGTAACAGCAGCAGCTCGTGGTTGTGGTGGTGCTAACTGCAAAACATAGCAGCAAGCAGTCGCCGTACAGTAGCAGGAGTGGTGATGATGACAAGCTTGTTCAAACAGTGGTACAACTCGAAGGTAGCAGCAGCTTTCGGTGGTGGAGAAGAAGGAGATAACCGTGGTAATGGTGGTGCTCGGTGATGAAACCGTAGCAGAAAAGCGGCATGGTGATGGGTGTTTAAATGGTAGCAGTCCGGTTGTGATGGTGTTGCAGGTGGTGTTTAAATGGTGATGTTTTCATCATCTATATCTATACTTATATATAGATATATCTATACTTATATATATAGATATATATATAATCGGTATGTATATATATATGTGTTTGTATGTGTGTGTGAGCTGAGAGATAGAAAGGAGAATGAGAGGTGTGTGTTCCAATATGTGAGTGCACATATGTGTGTGTGTCATGTGTTATACATATACTATATAATTAGATTAGATAGATTGATTGGTTTACTCTGTTTGTTCACGGAGGAAAAGAAACCACTAACAACAACATGTATATATATATATATATAATCGGTATGTATATATATATGTGTTTGTATGTGTGTGTGAGCTGAGAGATAGAAAGGAGAATGAGAGGTGTGTGTTCCAATATGTGAGTGCACATATGTGTGTGTGTCATGTGTTATACATATACTATATAATTAGATTAGATAGATTGATTGGTTTACTCTGTTTGTTCACGGAGGAAAAGAAACCACTAACAACAACATGTATATATATATGTGTTTGTATGTGTGTGTGAGCTGAGAGATAGAAAGGAGAATGAGAGGTGTGTGTTCCAATATGTGAGTGCACATATGTGTGTGTGTCATGTGTTATACATATACTATATAATTAGATTAGATAGATTGATTGGTTTACTCTGTTTGTTCACGGAGGAAAAGAAACCACTAACAACAACATGTATATATATATGTGTTTGTATGTGTGTGTGAGCTGAGAGATAGAAAGGAGAATGAGAGGTGTGTGTTCCAATATGTGAGTGCACATATGTGTGTGTGTCATGTGTTATACATATACTATATAATTAGATTAGATAGATTGATTGGTTTACTCTGTTTGTTCACGGAGGAAAAGAAACCACTAACAACAACATGTATATATATATGTGTTTGTATGTGTGTGTGAGCTGAGAGATAGAAAGGAGAATGAGAGGTGTGTGTTCCAATATGTGAGTGCACATATGTGTGTGTGTCATGTGTTATACATATACTATATAATTAGATTAGATAGATTGATTGGTTTACTCTGTTTGTTCACGGAGGAAAAGAAACCACTAACAACAACATGTATATATATATGTGTTTGTATGTGTGTGTGAGCTGAGAGATAGAAAGGAGAATGAGAGGTGTGTGTTCCAATATGTGAGTGCACATATGTGTGTGTGTCATGTGTTATACATATACTATATAATTAGATTAGATAGATTGATTGGTTTACTCTGTTTGTTCACGGAGGAAAAGAAACCACTAACAACAACATGTATATATATATGTGTTTGTATGTGTGTGTGAGCTGAGAGATAGAAAGGAGAATGAGAGGTGTGTGTTCCAATATGTGAGTGCACATATGTGTGTGTGTCATGTGTTATACATATACTATATAATTAGATTAGATAGATTGATTGGTTTACTCTGTTTGTTCACGGAGGAAAAGAAACCACTAACAACAACATGTATATATATATATATATATATAAGAAAGATATATAAATAACAAATAATTATAAATAATAAATAACAAATAACATGTAAATAATAAATAAATATATCTAACAACAACATGTATATATATATATAATAATAAGAAAGAAGTTAAAAGAAAGGAAACAACATGGGGGTCGGATTCAAAGGATAAAGCAGAAAGAAATTTGTCCAAGAATAAGAAAGAATCATTCTGAATGATTGCTTATTTATGTCGGTATAGAGAGTTAATAATCATTGTTCGCTAAATGTTTAACCCATGATTTAATCCAAATAGTTGACGTTATTTTGTTAAACTTTAAATATGATTCTATTAAAGCTTTAGACATAATACCTTATAATTTTTATATCCTTCATTAGTTATCTTTTATCAGATTTATAAAGTAAGATGTATTGTTGATTCATAGTCAAGTAAACAAACAAAAGGGATCACGGGTATTATTTCTTTACATAAAGTTATGTCGGGTGTCCACTAGTAGCATTATTCAGCTAATGAACCAAACATGGTCTGTGATAAATTCACGGGTATTCATACTTTTCATATAATTGTGTCGGCCTTTTTCTTATTAGTGTATATTACGTACTAGTATATATTACTTTATGTGAATTATTAGTGTATATTACGTACTAGTATATATTACTTTATGTGAATTATTAGTGTATATTACGTACTAGTATATATTATATAATAATCTATATTACATATCAGGTATACGCGCGTTATATGGGCCGACATACCTACGTAGACCGACTTGGACTGACCTTCAGCGCATATACGACGTGCATGAGCAGCTCCACGGTTTCCCGGGCATGATTGGTAGTATTGATTGCATGCATTGGCCGTGGGAGATGTGTCCTACCGCATGGCGCGGTACGCACACACGTGGGGATATTGGGAGGCCTAGTATGATACTTCAGGCCGTTGCCTCAGCTGACTTATGGATTTGGAACGCGTATTTTGGTACGCAAGGCTCCCACAACGACATCAACGTGTTTGAGTCGTCGCCCATTCTTGAAGAGATAATATCCGGATTGGCACCTACAGGTAAATTATTATTTTATAAATGTTATTATTATATATTATTACATATACTTACATATTATTTTGTTAAACACGTGTTATATTCATAATTTGTAGGTGCTTTTTACGCTCACGGTAACTTTTACAAATCCGGTTATTATTTAACCGATGGTATCTATCCAGATTATGCTACTTTTGTGAAGACTTTCACCGATCCGATTGACGAAAAGAGAAAGTACTTCAAGAAGAAACAGGAGTCGGCTCGCAAGGATATCGAGAGAGCTTTTGGGGTTTTGAAGAAAAGGTGGAAAGTTCTTAGTTTCCCTTCGCGATATTGGGACAAGGAGAGAATGCATGACGTGATATATACTTGTATTATTTTGCATAATATGATTTTGGAGGATGAAGATAAAGCCTACTGTCAAGACTTCAACGAGCACGACCCGACTATGGACCCGGATTACTGGAAGCAACAAACTCCAATGGATCAACGAATTATAAACTCAAACGCCGTCAGGAGCAGGGAAACACACAACATACTATTGGCGGATTTGGTTGATCATCTATGGGAGAACCGCCATGCACCTGTGGAAGAATACGTGCCGCCTGCTGTGGAAGATTATTTTAGCGATGACGACTAGTTTTTTATTTGTTTTTTTAATGTGTGTTTAATGTTTTTTATATTTTGTTATTTTAATGTTTTTTATTTTTTTTAATGTTTTTTTAGTAATTTTAATGTTTTTTTCGGAATTTTTATGTATTTTTAAGTTTTTAAATAAATAATAATGTTTTTTATCTAAAAACAAAGTCAAACATACAAAAAAATAAAATAATAAATCAATCATTACCCTACCCCACCTTTCAGGCAATACCACTCCCCCTCTTTTTCTCAGGCAACCCCCAGCAACCCAGGATGCCACATGACGCGCTGTGGTGAAAGTAGCCCAACCCCCAGCAATACCACTTCTTTTAGTCTAATGGAGCAAAGAAACACTTCCAATTAGTCAAATTTTCAACATCATGTACACATATTTCTTTTTCTTGTTTCTTAAATATACTTTTGATTTCAGACTTTATAGTTTGTAATTAATTTGTATATATATTTTTTCAATTAATATCAGAACATCTGGTAGGTTTATTCGATGTATAATTCACTTAAGTTAGAAATTCCCTTACACTGTTAGAAACTTAAGGTTTTACCTTTTGAGATTAATTAAATATTTATATAATTAATATCATATTTTAGGAAACAAATAGTATGATGAAGCAAAATGTGAGGATTAATTTAGAAATCGACACTACAATGTTGTTTATAAAGAGTTGAACAATTAACAATTCTGCTAGAATAATACGTACTACTTAAGGAATAGTTCATTGCAACTTTGCTACCGTTGGTTTAATTGATGCAAATGTTTTGATACTTTAAAATTTTCGTCTCGCATGATCTTTTTACATATGTATATGACCTATGGTGTTTAGGTATCGTACATGTCTTCAATATTCAACTCGATAGTCATAAAAAGGACATTTTTTGTTTGTCTTGTCCTGATTGTCTTGAGCTTTTTGATGCTCAGGACAAGCTCAGGACATGTCCGGGTTAATTAGTTACTGCCAATTTTTTTACTTTTATTTTTTTTAAAGTTAAGCATGTAAACGAGTATAGTCTAATTGAGAAAAGTTTGATGATCTATGTATGTGCATATACTTTAGAAACATAAGATATAGTAATCATTTATTATCACCATTGAATCAGATGTAATGGCTTGATCTAATTTCTTAGAACGACAAAGTTTACACTTAATCTATTATACACCAAATATCTAAATGCCAGAGTATTGAAATACACCTTGAGCAAATAACACGAGTAAGCGATAAACCCTTCTAATCTTAAACATAATCGATCGATGCTTCATCAATGATAATGTACTTCAATTCGTACATATTACTTATAACGGTATGGAGTAGTTTGTAAAATGCTTTTGCTTACAAAAATCAATGTAATACAACAGTAGTCTAAATTTCTATATTTAGACATATGAATCCATGGTTGAGGACCACGAAAGAACATCACCATCGGCCATGATGTTATCCTGGATAAAAACCTGCTGGGATATGAAATCGTTGGTCATGGAGCCTAAAGGTGAGAACATATTATAATCACTTGATGACACAATGCTCTCGCTATCTAGCAAAAATGGCTCAGTCCAAAAGGTTCCGGCTAGTGATCCGGGAAACTGATGTGGTGTAGCATGATCACTACTCGAAACAACAACGTAATCTGAAGCATTTGATAAACATAATGATGACGATTTACTTGTTAAAGAAGATGATGGTGATTCATGATGATCAGTAGATGATGATAATACTGCTAGTAATATTCCAACTTCGTCTACTTGGGTGATCTCTAAGTTCGATAATTTCAATACTGAACATCCTTCAGTAGTCTTATTAATGGCCTTACTACTATTTATAGGTTCAGGTTTTCCAACTTCTTCTTCAATTGGAAATGCAGTAGTACTAATTATTTCATCATTTCGGATTGGCTGATTTTTCAAATGCGTGTGCCAATGGTTTTTTATTTCGTTATCACTTCTTCCCGGTAACTTTGCAGCAATGGCTGACCATCTACAAAACATCACAGAAATTATAATTAAATATCATTTAGTTACCAATCAACACGAATTGTAGACATATATATATATATATATATATATATATAATATATATATATATATATATTATATATATATATAGCTCATGTTTAAATTAATATTGAATGAAAATGGCTATATCTAATTAAGGGCAATTTCTTTTTGTTTGAGCTTACTTGTTGCCAAACTTGTTATGTAAACCAATTATGACATCTTCTTCTTCTTTTGTAAAATTCCCATGTTTGATATTCGGGCGTAGATAATTCATCCATCGTAACCTACAACTCCTCCCGCACCTAGACAAACCTTAAGTATAAAAAGGAAAAACACATATTTAGAAAATAGCAAGTACATACTACTCCCTCCGTCCCACTAAAAGTGTCCAATTTTGAATTTTCAAAGTCTTTCTTTTGTAACTTTGACCAAAAATATTTTTGTTTGTATTGCATAATAATTGATGAAAGCTACATGAATTGATCGAGGTTTAGATGTGTTTTCATTAGGTATAACTTTCACCAAGTATTATATAATCCAACAAAAAATATTTAAGGTCAAACGTACCAAAGATAGACTTTGAAAATTCAAAATTGGACACTTTCAACGGGACGGGGAGTACTATATATGTGTAAAATATAAAGATATATTTAAGCGATCGAGTATATTGTATTTATACATTGAGCTAAACTTTTCAAGAGTTGGGAAGTAAATATATCATACATACCAGCAAGCTTGGGAAGCTCGCACCAGTTCTTGTGTCCGTATTTCGCAATAAAGCTTCTTAACTTGTTGTCTTCATCTTTACTCCATGCACCTTTTTTCATTCCGAATTGATCGATACGTGGTGCCCTCACCATCGTTCTTCTTCTTGTCTCTAGCTAGCTTGACCGCGGCCTCTCTTTTGTAATCTTTAATTTCTATGGCTGTGAAGACCAGTGTGTTTCTTGATCTACTTGAGACAGTGTATACATATAGATACCAAAACGTGTTTAGATCGAAAATATAAATTTAAAACGACCATAAGCTATATAATAATTCAAAGTATTTTATTGGTTTTGACATTATTGTTGACTCCATGTCGTGTATTTGTTATCAATTAAGTAGTCTTCACTGATTAGTGATTAATTAGTCTAGTCTTCTCTTCACACTCGCGTTGTCCCGCACTGTCAAAAGTCTAGTCTGACTGACACGTATGTGCCCAAATTAATTCAAAATATATATATGTCAACAATTACTATTTTGATGTTAAAAGTTTATATTTGTTTGATCGGTCTCTACATTAATCAACGTTATAGTATATACATTTGAGTTTTTTCCCTCTATGTACGTATAACTATATATGAAATAAATAAAATCTATCAGAAATCCAACCTCTTTTTTCTAGGATGTACATGTGAGTGTAACAGTCTTATCTTTAACCAAAATTTAAATAAAATAAAAATAAAAATAAAAACCTTGCTTTTAAAGTGTCATTTTGTAAGAAGTGAGGATCAAACTCTAGCTTAATTAACCTTTATTTCCCAAGATAAGGAGTTTTTCAACTAGTTAATCCTGTAAAAAGAATAAATAGTTTAATACTCATAATTAATCTAGAATAATTAATATATATATATACATTTACCGTGGCTCTTAGGAATAGTGAACCAAGCAGGCAAGCCGTTGCGCAGCAGCCTGCTTGCTTGGTTGCTTTTTTTTTTAAATTCGTTTTTTCAGTATCTTGATTAACAGGTTGCTGCGTATTTAGATCTAAGCATGCATACTTGATTTTTTGTTTCTTAGTCCTTTTTGTTACACTTTTACCTAACGTAAGTTTAATTTAGTACTATATTAAATTAAGTTAAGGTCGCACGTTTGCTATTCTTCCCTATGCTTAATGTAGTCGGGTGATACTCAGCAGACAAGTATATCTTCTTATGGTATTTTCGGTCGAGTTTACCTGGGCGTTAAACTCTTAGGAATAGTGAACCAAGCTGCGCAGCAGCTTGCCTGTTTACTTCTTTTTTTTAAATTCGTTTTTTCAGTATCTTGATTAACAGGTTGCTGCGTATTTAGATCTAAGCATGCATACTTGATTTTTTGTTTCTTAGTCCTTTTTGTTACACTTTTACCTAACGTAATTTTTCATTTCTTTTCTTTATTCATTTAGTAGTATATTAATTTAAGTTAGGTCGCATGTTTGTTACTCTTCTCTACGCTTAATGTAGTCGGGTGATACTCAGCAGATATATCTTCTTATGGTATTTTCGGTCGAGTTTCCCCGGGCAACGCCCGGGTTCCAAAAAAACTAGTTTTATGTCTATTGCTAATTATGTTCACTGATACAGTATTGTATAACTAATTAACATAATTTTTTATAAGAATAATGAACAAAGGAGGTAAAAATTTCACTTTCATAGATCTCATTGCAAGAGTATTTAACAAAATTTCTAGAAAAAGCAACTAAAATCAAACAGAAAGACGACAATTAAATCTTTGATTAAATTGTTACAAAGTTAGTAGTAATTAAAGAAAGAAAAACCAACCATTTGACAAATGATCGATCAAATTAATTTATCTAGATTCTGTCGACATTCGCAAGTATATCCCAAGTTTAGGATGACTTGTTCCATTACTAAAATATTGAAATACAAAATACTTCTTTTATATTTAAAAAGTCAATTAAGTTCATTGCAAAATTATTTTAAAAATGATGCACTATTTAATAGTATCAATTTAATTCCAAACAATATTTTCTATTTTAATACTAGTTATTTATCTTTCTTTTTTTGTATATTTCAAGAAAATAAGATTTAGCAAGCTCAAATTACATTAAAATACTTATAAGATATTTTTACTACTTATAGTAGCTTAAGCCAACTCAAAAAATTACTAAAACTATTGCCATTACTGCATTGCGTTGATATAATATTAGTATTTTCATACGTGTATTCAAATGTCAGCCATGCACAAAGAATTAATTAAAAAAACTTCGTAACTATAAATTACACACGATATTACGTTTTATTTGGTTATTTCATGTCAACATTCTAAAATATCATTAACACTTGTACAAATTCAATTACATACACTTTAACTTTGTTTTTTTTTTCCTTCCCGTTTTCATGTTGAGTTTTTCTATATTTTCGAATTCATATGTAAATAAACTTAGAATACAGGTTAAGTTCTGGATCTACTAAATACGGTCAGATACATGCATCTATAAATACCAAAAATGTTTGAAAATAAAATAAAATAAATATTATTTAAAGACCATAAGCGATAAGATAGGTACATCTTCGCTTTTTTAACATAATAAAAAGATTATTGAAGCAGTGAAAATTGTCTTAATTAGTTGATGCAATATCGTATGTGGATCCTAATTTCCAAATTGTATTCTGGTAAAACATTTTTCCTACAAATTTGAAAATTAATGTATTTTTTACATGTATTATATTTTTTTTTTCCAGATATGAGGTTTGAGTCGAGAGTAATTAATCAATTATAATGTTATGAGTTCGAGTCATAGTGTAAATAATTTAGCTAGTTGTGTGGTGCAACTCTTTCCCTTAATTGAAATTTAACAAATTTCCGAACATTTTCTTTTTATCTATTGGGAAAAAACATATTGAAACCTTGTTGGGTCATGTAAAAAAGATACATGGGCTCATTCAGTCGGTCAGTCCTGACTCCTGATAGCAAACTCCATTACTAAGTACAGATAATAAAAGTATTGTGCAAGGGTGGATCTGGACATACGCAAGATATTCTACGTTACAGGCCCATAATTATATGGGCCCAATAATAATTTTAATTTACATGTAAATATGTAATTCAATTTTGCATCTCACGAGATTAATCAAGTTTATATTTGACATACCAATATTACATGGCTCATGCAATAGTTTATCAAAACACACAAAAGATAAGATGTAACCAAAAACTTCTTAATAATCTTATTAAGTTATTTTGTATTTTATGTAGACTTTCAAAAGATATAAAAAGCCTACATATACTTTTTGCACATCAAGAACCTTTTAGCTATGTACGGGGCCCTAAAAAACCACGGGACACCTCTAGTATTGTTCAAATAATGTTCGAGATTAATTTTAATTTTGATGATACATTGCAATTTAATTTTTTGTAAAATTCTTTCATTAGTGCTATTGTGCGGATACACTTTTAGCTTATAAAAACGGGCGGCGTCAAATCTTTCTATGAATTATCCTTTTGCGTTCTTTCATCGAGAGTTTATGTTAAAATTACTTAGAGTAGATGTCGTGTAATTTATATAATCTTCAAAACTGTTTTCATTTTTTTCCCTTAACCACCCTAAAGTTGTTTACTTCTTTAAGAATACCAAAACTATTTCAGCGCTTCGCTTAACCGTATTAATATTTAGTTCCTTTCTTGCAAATTTCAATTTCATTAAATAATGGTAAAACATATATAATCTCATGCATATATTTTACAGAAATAAGATATGTGGAATGTAGTTGGTTATAATTTATAAAAAAAACCCTAAAATTACGGTCATTCTACTTTTTTTTAACTACAAATTCTATTCTAATCGATCATTTTTTTATTTTTTATTTTTTATTTTGAAAGGTGTGGATCATTTACTCGCAACAGGGGATATAGCTTACGTTGTCTTAATCGGGTCCGCGCTAGAGAGTCCCCTCAACCTTAATACCTTGTATGAGGAAAATACCAACAAGGAATTAGTCTAGTGGTAAGGCAAACATTTGATGACCTTAAGGTCTCAGGTTCGATCCCCGCTGGAAACAAAAAATAATTCCTTTAAGGTACCCGTTACCAATGAAGCCTAGACCCATATGTGAAGTTTAAATACGCGGGTTCGATCCTTCGGGGTGCTCAGATCATGTGGGGATTAGGATGGAGGTATTTTACCGGCATCATATGGCTCATACGGGGTGGGTCGATGGGTATCCAATTGTAGTACCGGGGCTAGGGTTCCCCCCATTACCCTTTTTGTATGAAGAAAATCCCCCAACTAAACTGAATAAAGGCACAACATTTAATTGGGATAAAATATTGCCCTCTCAAAAAGACTCAAAATATTTATGTGAGATACCTTATATCATTGAGTTAATTGATGGTTGGTTATTCTAGTCATTATATATGTCTGAATTTTCATTATCTTTTCGACACATATCTATCTTAATTTTATGAATATTTATTATTTATTGCTAACCGGCAAGAATCTTCGATTTCAGTGTAGTTGAAGGGCATAATGGTCAAAATTCTATATTAGAATTAGAATAGCAATACAATACAAAGTAATGAAAGACACGAGTGGACTGAGTTTCTAAAGTTTAAGAAGGTCTAGTCCAAAATATATTACTATTTCCCCACTTGTCTCTCAACTTCCTCTCTTTATTCGCCTACCACCGCAACCTTACAAATCTTCGCCAGCCGCCGCCACCTGCCGTCCCTCACCTCTCTTTCCTCCCAATTTTTTTAAAAACTTTGTTATCTCAAATATTTGTTGTCTAACAAATATATTTTCTTATATAAGCCTTGTCCAAAGCCAACTTTGTCACAAGTATTAAAAATAAACTCGATACTTCACTAGTAAACAAGTAGCAATCGCAGAGAAATTCCTATTATTCAGCCTCTCGATAGAAAGTCGAGTCTTTTGACTCTGATTTATGAGGCCTAATTGATGTTCTACGGTCGGTTTCTTGAAACCAGTGGACCTGTATTTTTTTTAACAGCACTGACATCCAATTGGATATACGAGACACAATGAAAACAAAGTTTTTCATGTGTATGAGACCAGCTGTTATGGAAACAGAAGATGGATCATCAGACTACATCAAACTTCCACGACCAACTACTGTCGGAACATCATCATCATCGTACACCCTCACTCGACGTACTAGAAATAATCTACATCGTAAAAAAAGAGTTGCCCCTGAAAAATACACCCGTCAACTTTCCATCAAGTCTAACGGTAATTACCGTTTTTCTGGTGACATAACTACTACTACTGAAGGTAATAATTCAGAACTCCCACTTGACAAAAACGCTCAAAAAGCCACCGCAAGTCCGGTTTCCGTAACAAGTATCTCAAGATGTTTTTCGTGTGAGAAAATTGGGTCAAATTTAGATAAAGTGAAGAGTGGTGGTCAAAGTCAACAGTCAAACTCTGGGATGTATTTGATGGCTAGTAGTTTATTTTTCACAATATTTTTAGGAAAGTTTTTTGGTATTTTGTGCACATTAATGTTGGTTTATTCTATAAATCCTCACCGGAAAAATGGTGTCAACGACTGTCGGAGATTAGGAAACATGGTGGTGGAGTCGCCGGAGAAAGAATCGCCAGCAGAGTATAATAAGAAAGTCATTATGGAAGGATTGTTGGAAAGGAAAAGCTATCATAAAGAAAATGTTATCAACTTTTAGTCTTTTACTAATGTGGAACGTGACACACTACTCTCTTGTTTGGTTGATTTTATTTTTTTGTTAAAGGTAATGTAAATTATCTCTGATTGGTTGTTACTAATTAATATGTTATTGACAATTGCAAGATGTATGATTAATTTGGGTATTTGAATTTAGACGTGTAGATGAAATACAAACATCGAAATCGAATGTGGTGTTTGTAGCTGATAAGACGAAATGCTTTCGTTTAGTTTTTGTCGTCTAAAATGTGAATTTTTTTTTCTTTCTAATTGTCAACAAAGTTTTAATTAACCTTGAGTTTTACTCTGTTCGTCTTACCTAAGTATTTATTTGCTTTAAGTTTTTAATCAATCACAGCACTTCTACAACACAACAAGGTGAGCATTTCCAATTTATGTAACTAAATGTTAAAATAGAAACATAGCATAACACTAAACGAATTTTTTGCATAGATGGACCAAAAGAGATTTCTTATTTCAACATTCATAATTTAAATAAGAAGGGATTTCCTCAAGTTACCCAGTCAAGTTGGGAAAATCTTGACATTTGATAAAAAAAATCAAAGGTTAAGATTATAAGATAATCTTATATTAATCTTAACCTTTGATTTTAAATCAAGGGTTAAGATTGCTCTAACTTGACCCTTCAAGTTATTTCCAACTTGAGGAGATTTTCACCCAATTTAAATTTAGATAGCTATATATAGCACCCACATGACATGGCCACATGCATGGATACGAAATTACAAACGATCTCTAGATCAGTGTTTGGTTTGGAAAATTTTGGATATGAAAGTTATAATCTATTATCCATGTTGTTTGATGTCAATGGCTTTTGCAAAATCCATAAAATGTGAGTTGTTAAATATCCCTACCTCCCAAGCGTGATTTTAATTAATAACCGTCTATTCGAAAGTTTTCACTTAAAGAAATCACATTAACGTTTTGTAATTGGGGTTCATATTAACTCATTTTCAATCAATCACAATACAACGTACCCGATTAACATTTAACATCACAAAATAAACAAAATCGAAATAAGGCAATATTGTATAGACTAAAGAGTTGGCCTAATTTGATTGTTCAACACATATATCAAAGAACGTGAGTTAATTCCAAATTAAATTAAATAGGTTCACTTATCCGACTATATTATAAACAACTAACTTTAATTGACCTTCAATTTAAATTAAATTAATACTATAAATTTCATATATTTAGTTCTATTAAACTGATGCATATTCAGGGGCAAAATAGTTTTTTCCCTAGTAAAGAATTGTAAAGTTTTAATGAATTATATGATCGATATGAAAACTGAAAAGGTTACCGTTTTCTTTTTTAAAAAATGATATGAAAAGGTACGTTTTTATGATTTTGACATTGGGAAAACGACAATGCCTTTTTAGCACTTTTAAATCTTAATTATAAAGTAGATATGCATAACCACTCTAGAGTTGATTAGTAGTTTAGTACAATATAGTTTGAAAGTTTCAAATAAATTTTTATTGTTATTGAATATATTGTCGGGATACGCGGCATACGCCTGTAATACATCTTAATAAACTATACGTACGTGACAATACATAACCTCATAAGTAAGTTTTTGGTACGACTTCAAACAAAATTTTTGGATATTCAACACAAGACCACGTGGTTGATCATGTGTGATTTAGTGTGAATGTTTTGAGCACGTGGTTCCATCGCTTTGGCTCAAACTGTTATTCTCTGTTTAATGATAAATTGATAAATGTAAATCATGGATGCAGTTAGTTACACCAACATTCTATATAGTTGGGCCGGGCCGGGTTGCCCGGGTTTTAACAAATGAAGAATAAAAAAAGCTTTTAAACCCGAATACTGAACCGAACCAGTCCAAACCCGACCCGACCCGTCCGAAGGGGTAACGGATAGAGTCACGGGTTTAATTTTGTTGTTTTGTCGGGCTGGGTTTTGACCCGTGCACATGCCTACCACCAAGTATATATCATGAAATGTTGTCCCCACTTTATCCGCACTTAGCTCGTCTCCAACATTTTTTCATGAGAAAGAGCTTTTCGGTGACATATTTGTGACAAAGTCTAGCCATTAGTGTCTTCCCGTGACATATCAGTGTCCGATGAAATGCCCGTCACATTCCCGTTAGGAGAGATCTTAGCAAATCCGTATACTATTTTCTCGAAATCATGACTTGACATTTGGGTTTTAAAAGAGAAACTTTTAATACTATATATTTAAAGGCTAAGTTAAAAATATATATTTCTATGTCCCATTAGAAGTGTCATGTTTTGAATTTTCAAAGTTTAATTTTTAATTTTGACTTTGAATAATTTTATTTGTGTTAGATAATATTTAATGAACATTACATGAATTGATTTTGTTTTACAAGTGTTTTCATTGGTAAATTTTCATCAAGTTTTATATAACAAAAAAATATATATTTAAGGTCAAAGTTTATAAATTAAGACTTTAAAAATTTAATATGAGATATTTATAATGAGACAGAAAAACTATTAAAAAAGATTGATACATGACAAAATCAATGTTAAGTTATGATTTATAGGTAGAACTCATTAATGCCAACATGGAACTCGTGAAATCAGCCGGGTCTACTCTATCCATCCTATTTAAGTATTTATCCTTATCCATCTTCATAACTCGTTTTTCCCGTGCATTTGAGTAGAATAATCATAATAGAAACAAATAATAAAACTCTAAAATAAACCTATTATTTAACGTTACCGTTAATTCAATTCATATATGTAGAGAAAAAAATGTTTTTGCGAAATATAATTTTCCTCAAGGATCTCGTGAAATTAGGTTTACCTCTCATTTCCTTTTCATGCATTTGTAATAATTTACTTCAAGTTCAGTTACGTTTCAAATTCATGCATTTCCTTTAAAATAAATATAATCACGTTTTTAAATACATACTATTAAGTATAAATCCATTTAAAAATAAGTTAACAATTAATTAAATGATTTTTCAGTCCCTTCGGGGACATCCGATAAATTTGGAACGATACAGAGAATATTAGCATGGACCCTGCGCAAGGATGACACGCACAAATCAAGAAATGGTCCCAAAAAAAAAAATTAAATGATTTTTCAGGAGCTTATGTATCATTTCCAATTTTGAATTCCTAGTAATTGAGAATAGCACAGTGTCAGGTCAGGGTGTCTGTACAATGCAACGTGAGTAATCTTAAAACGTCAAAGATTTAAATAAACATATAAAATATGTATAATGTACTACTAGATTAATGTCCACGCTATGCGTTAGCGGGTGGTGGGAGCAACGAGTAATGTTGATTATTTCTGTAAAATTAATTGATGTGAAGGCCGTAGTTCAATTATTTTAGGAGTTGGGGATATATAGATGATGTTCAATTATCTTAATTATTGTTAGATATGTTGTATGGTGAATGGCATTTTAGATACATCAGACATGTAATTTGAAAAGACGAGGAAGAGTTGTTTTTTTATATAAGAATATAGATAAATTTGTAGATATATCTATAATATATCAACTAAACTAATTAAGCTCCAAACTTTGCTTTTGAGAAATAATCTATGTGATATGTTATTTGGACAACATAACAAAACCAACATAACGTGTATTTGTTCGGCGATAACTCTTTAACTCCGACCCAGTAGTTAAAACAAAATAGGATTATGTTTTCGACATTCACGAGTGATTTAATTTACAATTAAATAAAAATAGTGAAATTAATAATAAACCCACTCTTAACTGTAAAGATTTGTTGTTCCGAAGTTAAGAAGTTCAAATAGCGATTGCGTTATAATCAAGTGACCGGCAAAATGTTATTGATCATGTTTAAAATTCAAACCGATACATTAAAACCAAATAATTGATATCACTTTTAATATGTTAAAGAAAAATGGTACACTCAACAAATTAAGAGTTTGTAAAATCTTTTTTACATAATGATGTGACATAAGAATTATTCGTATCATCTTTCTAAACTTTCTCACACAATTATTGAGTTTGATATGTTAGCACTTAGATTTAAATGATTAAGTTCCATTTATGTTCTTTAAAAAAAAGTTCTCTAAAGGGACGATTCCGTAAACCAAAAGAAAATATCACATGATCCTATGGTTAACCGATAAGTGTCAGACTTTCTCGTTGCTCTAACTAACTACATGACACATGGAAGAGAGAATTGATAATTATAACAACCTCCATATACTAGAAAAAGTGTTAAAAAGCCTTAAAGTAATAATCCTTAACTCATCTACCAATATAACACATACATGTAAACATATGCAGATAAATATAATACTGAAAAGGCATTGATCAATATGACAATGAAGACACTAGAAAAGCAATCCGAAGGTTGAGAATTGAAACTATAAAACAGGAATACATATGAGAATTGATAATAATATCATAAACAATAACAAATTATCGATCTTAACCATCATTGATAATGTGTACGGAATGGAAAGATATTATGGTCTATCTTGAGCCGGAGACGAAACTTAAATATATTTTTTAGGAGACAAAATCTTAAAAAGTATAATGTTCTTATGCCTATCGCCTAAAGACAAGGCCAATTTTGAGATTTTTGAAACTAAAGTCGAGACTTTTCAAAAATGTCCTTGTTGAAAACAACGTTTTTTATTTAGGGTTTTACTAGAACGTAATAAATCTTATTAAAACGTGCAAACGTATAACTTTATGAGTTGAAGTTAACTTCATAAATCTATGCATTTTCTCAAAGCAAAAATATCAATTATCTTGTTATATTTAATGTTTGGTCGAATATTCTAATACCAAATAAAATAATGGCCCGTTCATCCTCTTTTAAATGGTACTACACCAATGACGGTCAGCCCAACTAATGAGAGGTATTCCGGTTTTACCTAAGTTTTTGAGTTTGATCCTTGACGATGGTAAATCTTGGGGTTTTTTTGATGTCGTATCCCGACTGAATGTTTAGAAAAAAAAATGATACCACTTGCATAATTAAAAAAAAACCTTTGATAATTGAAACCATGGTATGTGTCTAAGTTCTGAAACCATGATAACATTAAGAGTTAATTGCAAGATTGATCCATGTGGTTTATACATTTTAGCAATGGAGGTCCCTTTTTGAGTATCGTTGTAATGGGGTCCCTATTTTGAGAACTTTTTGCAAGATTGGTCCCTTTTTAACGGAACCTTTAGCGGATGCCGTCAAGTCTTCGCGTGGCATCACGTGCAGGGGCAATATTGTCTTTTCATACAACACATCAGGGACCCCCTTTGCTAGTGAACTTGAAAAAGGGACCCCCATTGTTAAAATGGAAAAACCACAGGGACCAATCTTGCAATTAACACATTGAGAAACTTTTTTAAATAAATAAAAGATTACAATATAAAATTTTAATTTTTCTTTTGAAAACTAATTGATATATAAACTTTTATTATTATTTAAGGTTAAGAACTAAGATATTTTACGTTAAAGAATTAGATATTTATTAAAAAACAAACTTTTTGAATAATATAAATGTCATATATGGTATTTTAGTTCTCTACGTAACTATTAAACATTTATGAAGTTGGTTGATTTATAAATAAATATACGTGAAAGTTTATTTTAATATGTTTGGTATTTTAGTTCTCTATGCTAACAAAATTTGTAATATATTTTAGAAATATCGAGTAATATACTTTGTATTTTATAGTACGTGGAAATATATTTTTAGTAATTTAATTATTAATAATTATGAAAAGCAAAAAAGTGTTAATAACTAATTAAGTATTTAGTGAAATTTATTCTTTAATAAAAAACTAAAATATAATTTAGTGATGGATTACAAAAAAAACTAAATTAATAAGACTTTTTTACAATTATTATTAGTAATATTAATTTTTTTTGGTCCATGTTCTACAATTTTAACGATTAATTAAGTTTTTTAGTTGGTTAATAAATAGTTAAATCAGTAGTCTTTTAGTATGTATAAATAAAAAGCTAAATAAAAATGATGATATGTATGATAAAGAGCTAATTACAAGATTGGTCCCTGTGGTTTATACACTTTAGCAATGGGGGTCCTTTTTTGAGTTTATTAGCAATAAAGGTATCTTCTATGTTGTGTGAAAAGACGATATTGTCCCTACATGTTATTGCCACGTCTCTACTTAACGACACCCGCTAACAGTCCTGTTAAAAAAGGACCAGTCTTGCAAAAAAATTCTCAAAATAGGGACCCCCATTACAACGATACTTGAAAAGGAACCTCATTGCTAAAATGTATAAATCACAGAGATCAATCTTGCAATTAACTCTAACATTAACATTGCCAACACCAACCCCAGATAAATATGCCTTTAAAAGCTCTTCCCCTTTAACTTAACACAACGAAGGTGTTTTACTTCATCACTAAGTCATGTCACGATCCCAATTTTTTTTTCTTCTTTTTTTGCAAAGTATGTCACGATCCCAAATATTACTATTTTATTTCTATCTTTAAAAGATATAATATATGTATTTATAATTTATATGGAAGAAAGTTTTTTTAAGTGAAATTACTGATCTGATTTATGCGACCAAAAGTATCTCTGTGACTGTTTTCGAACTATTTTCCCGACCACACTCAAAATGTTTTTTTCACTTAATGATTGAAGCTCAACCTTTTTTATATACACACATGATATGCTTTACAAAGTACCAACTGATATCATATATGTAATTATAGAATTCAAAGAAAGGAAAGACCAATATTTGAGCAAGTAATCTATATTTGTCGAGATGACAGTGGAGGATGAAATAACTTAATCCAATTTAACATAAGTGGCCAAGTTCAAATATGGTAAGTAGAAAGAAAATGGACTTTTAGATATCTAAGAAGAAAATACCTTATAGACTTTTGGGCCTTATAATGGGCTTTTAAAACATTTCCGAATTCCGATCCACAGGGGACCTTTTGCAGTTTTGCTTCTAAATTACCACTATTACAGTATATAAATATATATCTCAGAGTCACACACAAGACACAACCTCACATTTATATCGTTCGTTCAGCATCATATTTAAACTCATAAATTGTTGGTTGTTGGATCTCCGGTGGTTCAAAAGTCCTTTGTTATAAATTCATTAAAAAACTCAAACCACACCAAACTAATTTAAAATTTGAAAATTAAAATAAAATAAAAATTGAAACCAAGCTCAACCCATTTGAAAGTTTCAATCTTCATAATGCACATAAACAATAAAGATTAAGATATAGGTATAGTGGTATAATTGAGTTGGTTAATTTTAAAACATTTTAGGTTAAGTAGATTTGAAAAATGTCATCAGTCATCATAGTCAAATAGTCAAGTGATATGGCATGTTGTCCTAGATTATCAAGGATTATCATCAGAAGTACACTAAAAGAATTTAATCACAAGCCAGCAACCATGATATATACTAGTATTAATTAAACATAGAAAGTCAATCTTACCTCTAATCTAGATGACACACTACAGATTTTAATTTTAATATAGTAAAGAAAATAAAGGTCAATGCTTTCAAGAATTGCACTCTTTAACTAGGAGTTACCATCCTGCGAGTTGCTGTGAACTTCTGATCTTCCGGTTGAGGAACACTCGATGAAGAAAAGAGTATGCTCTGACTTATCAGCAAAATATTGGACCAACTGTGGAAGTGGAGGCATGTTCACATCCGAATCACCCTCAAGAATCTGTACAACCTGACTCATCGAAGGCCTGTTGTCTTCAGCATCTTGGATACACCAATATGCAACTTTGCATATTTTTGTGACTTCTTTAACACTGGCCTCCCTGTTTAACCTGCTGTCAAGTAAGCTGAGAATATCACCTCCAGCCAGAACAACATCTGCTGCCAAACTAGGGAAATATGTATAGCACGAATCTGCAGATTCCTCTGTATTTCTCTTGCCACGTACTAATTCAAAAAGCATCATTCCGTAGCTAAAGACGTCTGCTTTGGTTGTGATAGCCACCCCTGACAACCATTCTGGTGCTAGATACCCTCTTGTCCCTCTCATAGTTGTCAAGACCCTACTAAAGTCTCGACCCACAAGCTTTGCCAAACCAAAGTCTGCAATCCTTGGGTGAAAATCGGTATCTAAAAGAATGTTTTCTGGTTTTATGTCGCAGTGAATTATGCAGTCTATGCACTTCTCGTGAAGATAAACCAACCCCTTTGCAATTCCAAGTGCAATACCGTACCTTGTTTTCCAGTTTAAAACCTGTTTTTCGTGGAAAAGATGGGAATGTAGAGAACCTTCCGACATGTAATCATACACCAATAACTTGTTGTCACCTTCTGCACAGAATCCACGAAGACGTACTAGATTAACATGTTGAACAGTCCCGATTGTACTGACTTCACTCCTGAATTGCTTCTCTCCTTGGTTGAAGCTTTCAAGTTTTTTTACTGCCACTATGGATGAATCTTGTAGTACCCCTTTGAAAACAGAACCAAAACCACCACCTCCTAATTTGTCTGATAAATTTTTTGTAGCTACTTGCAAATCTCTGTAGGAAAACACCACCAACGATCCCCCCATTGTTGTTTTTTTAACGAACATCCTCTTTTTTCTATAAATTATGAGCACAAATAAACCTAAGACAAAAACCACGACTGCGATGGACCCAATTACAGCAATCATGGTGACCTTGGTATTCTTTTTATGACTTGGAAGATCTTTTGAAGCAACCTTGACATAGATTGTTTTACCGTTAACATTATCTTCGGAGAGATTCAAGAGGTCTCCACCCCAAAGAGAACACTGGTTATCTACGACGGAGTAAGCATTACACGAGCACTCCTTCGCACAGCTAGCATGGCATTCTCCAGCACTCTTAACTGCAATAGACCTATTTGGAGGCAGCCTCGTGACTTTAACCATGAGAAAGTCGAGCTTTCTCTCATTTCTCCCACAATCCAAACTGGTTTTTCTCACACACCCACCAGAGAAATCCCTTTGATTCCAATCACTCTCTGACCTAGGCTGAAAACCAGTCAAACAACTGCATAATGACAATCCACTCTGCCTGCAAGTGCCAAAAGACCCACATAAAGCATAGACCTTACATTGTGCTTCAGGCTGAGCCCAGATGATATTCCATTGTTTCGTAGAATCCGACCATGTTTGTAGCTGTAGTTGACCAGCAACATCCAATATAAATCTAGCTACAGTGGAAGGATTATAGGGCGAATAGGTGAAGTAACTCTCATTCTCATCCGTATGATAGCTGTATTTATAAAATGGATTGACCATCAATGGATCCCAAGATCCAGTATCCCAATACTGTTGGGAACCATTCCATTTACTTACAACCATCGTTCGGGATGGATGAATCTCCAGAGAGTAGAGTCCTATAGCAGGATCATCTCTGCTTTTCCATGAAGTAAGAGGCCGGCTCTTGCTTGTTTTTTTGTTATAAGCAAGTTTTGCACCAGACATCCAAGTATGAGATGGGTGGTCAAAACTTTGCCAAACAGGTTCAACTGAATTTGACCCGTCTCTTAAAACTAAGTTACTATTATTAAGAATAACGGCTGTAGAGTTGAAATTGGCGGCCGTGGTGACATTTGTAGACCAAATTGGTAACTTGGACTCATTTAAGAGGACTAAGTTGCCACCAATAACTTTTAATTCAGATTTGAACCTATCTAAGACTGGTGTTTCTCTATTTGCTACCCAAACGATGGTAGGCGTATTGGAAGAATACTTCTTATACCAGATGCCTATATAATAGTTAAGAGAGTTACCTGCTTTGAAAAAGCCCAACTCAAAGTTTTCACCTTCGGATATGATTGTGTTGTCTCCAGAGATAGAATCATTTGAAGATATCGTGTCAGCTCCATATGAGATAGACACGATTAGAGACAAACACACAAAGAACATAAATGACATTATAAATTTGGACAAGGAGAAATCTGAAGAGTGAAATATAGTTATCAGATATACAGAATCATATGAATATCATTCAATTTTATAGAGAATCGAATTACTTCAATATTTCTTTAAAAATCATTAAATTAACAACAAAACAGGCAATGGTTACACACACATGGTGCTGTTGAAAGCGACTACGCATATCAAAAAATGCAAAACCACCACATAATTAGTGTTTATCCCTTAAAATGTCTACGGCATTGACCATATTTGATATCGACTACATGTCTACATACAGATTTATATACGTCTATGACATTGACGATATCGATATTGACATTTGATAGCATATTAATAAAAGTAAGTCTGGGATTGGGCCAACAGCAACCCAACAAATAGCTTGGACAATAAGTCAAAAACTGATGTTTTTTAACATATAAGATTGAAAACCAAAACAATTAGTCTTACTATTAGTCAAAAACTTGACAAGGATGATTGAAAACATAATAAAATTAAACTGTATCTAATTTTAATTTTCTTTTTCGCACATAATGCTTTACGCGTAGGAAGGGATTTAAGATTGCTGTGTGTCTTGACTCGTCCACCTGCAAAAGAAAAAAAAAAGAAAAAAAAGATAGAGATCTTCTAAAACTATTTTTCAACTTGATAGATCTAAGTAGTATAATTTACGAGTAGTAAAATAATTTTACTTGATATGTCACATCATCCGCAGTTTTCTTAATTATGTACATCTTATTAATAAACACACACTTATGAGCATGATTTATTAATTGACCAATTAAAATTAGGATTACAAAACAAACTAACACCAGTGCTCATGAATAAGCCGTTTTAGACAAATTAAGTTGTAAATGTAAATGCAACAAAAACATCAACCTTATAAACTTAATTATTTCTCCAGAACAGTTTACGACTTTAACATAAAAACTACTCTTAAAGTATGACTCTCATTAAAGGATGACTCATAGCAGAAAACTAGATGCGTGATCTGGGTTATCAACATACAACTTAACAGATTGAGGGATTGGGGGCATTTTCACATCTGAAACCCCTTCAAGAATTTGTTTCACCAGACTCATGGAAGGCCGATTATCTTCCTCATCTTGAATACACCAATATGCAACTTTGAGTATTTTTGCAACTTCTGCAACACTTGCTTCCCTGTTTAACCTACTATCTAGTAGGCTAAGGATATCACCTCCAGCCATAACAACATTGGCAGCCAAACTAGGAAAGAACGTGAAACTCGAATCTTGAGATTGCTATACATTTCTCTTACCTTGTACTAATTCAAAAAGCATCATTCCGCAGCTAAATACATCCGCTTTGGCTGTGACGGTTCCCCCCAATAACCATTCAGGTGCTAGATACCCTGGTGTCCCTCTCATTGTTGTCAAAACCCTGCTAAAATCTCGACCCATAAGCTTTCCCAGACCAAAATCTGCGATTTTTGGGTGGAATTCAGCGTCTAACAGAATGTTTTCTGGCTTTATGTCAAAGTGAATTATGCACTCTCTGCACTTCTCATGGAGATACACCAAGCCTCTTGCAATTCCATATGCGATCTGATACCGCATTTTCCAGCTTAAAACGTTTTCTTGTTTTTCTTGGAAAAGATGGGAATTCAGGGAGCCATTTGGCATGAAATCATACACCAACAGCTTCTTGTTACCTTCTGCACAGAACCCACGTAGGCGTACAAGATTAAGGTGTTGGATTGTCCCAATTGTGCTGACTTCACTCCTAAACTGTTTCTCTCCTTGGCTAATGCTTTCGAGCCTTTTCACTGCCACCATTGATGAATCACGTAGTACCCCCTTAAAAACCGAACCAAAACCACCACCTCCTAATTTGTTGGAGAAGTTTTTGGTGGCTACTTGTAAATCCCTATACGCAAAAGCCACCAACGATCCCTCCATGGTTGTTTTTTTAACCAGCATCCTCTTTTTTCTATAGACTATAAGCAAAACTAAAGCCATGACAGTAGCCACACCTGCAACGGGCCCAACAACAATACCCACAGGGACCCATTTATTTCTTGTATAGCTGGGAAGATCTTTAGAAGCAACTTTTAAGTAAATTACTTTTCCATCAGCGTCGTCTTCAACGAGGTTCAAGAGATCCCCGTCCCAACGCAAACATTGATTATCTATAAAAGAGTAAGCATTACAAGAGCAATTGTTTAAACAGATAGTACGACATTCTCCCAAGTCCCAACTTTCAGAAAGTTATTTGGAGGCAGTCTAGAGACTTTAATTTTTTAAAAACCTGGCCTTTCAGCACTTTTCCCGCACTGCAATGTCGTACTTCTGATACACCCACCAGAGAATTTACTTTGATCCCAATCTCTCTCTGATCTAGGAGTGAAGCCAGTTAAGCAACTACAGAACGGCGGTCCAGTCTGCCTGCAAGTACCAAAACTCCCGCAATAAGCATAGATCTCACACGATGTTTTGGGACGAGACCAAAACCAAATCCATTGTTTGTTAGATTCCATCCAGGTTTGTTGCTCAACCTGACCATAAACATCAATTATAGATCTGGATATGAGGGAAGGATTAGTAGACAAAGAATAAGTGAAGTAACTCTCGTTCTTGTTTGCAACAAAGCTGAAATTATAAATGAAACCATGTTTCATTTCAGGTATGTCTCTAAATGCTCTGCCATCCCAAGGCCCACTCGTCCAATATTGCTCAGAGCCGTTCCACTTACATACATACTCGTTCTGATATGGGTCAAACTCTAACGAATAAAGTCCTTGTAACATCCATGATTTTTACCCGTTGGACCGTGTATGTATTTTGACTAACTATTTTAATAAACGAAAACTTTGGACATAATTGTGTACATTTATCTGTAAATTGGGCCAACTATAAGGTCATATTTGGACTCCTAGAATTAAGTCCATGTTCCAAGACCATGATATTGGCCCATACGTGTTATGGAAATTAGATTATAACGATAATTGAGTAACTGTAGTAACGGAGAAAAACATATATACGAAACCTTAAGTATAATGTACGGTTTCAATAGTATCGGTGGCACAGTGTCGGTGGTTATCTAATAATTCCATTAATGGGACAAAGCCGACATACTTTATGAAAAGTAGGAATACTCGTGAAATTGTCACAAGCTATATTTGATTATTAGTTGAATAATGTTACTAGTAGACATCCGACAAAACTTTTATAAAAGGTTATAAACCCGTGATTTATTTTAGTTGTTTAGTAATCATGGACTCAGTCAAGTAGCGGATATATATATCCCTACTACCTCACTTATTGATATATATTCACGGATACCCTTTATTATTACACACTCTATTATTATTATTCCTATTTCTACTTCAGGAGAACCCAAACCCCCTCCCCTTTCATTTCTTCTTCCTCCTCTCTGATTTCTTCTAATTTCTGGATATAATCATCAAATTTGTAAGGAAGTTAACTAACTTATAACAATAATTATCATCAATCATCAAGAGAATTCAAGCTTTAATTGGTTCAAAGTGTTCATCCCGTTCTTCAAACCCAAAATTCGAATTTATGCATCAAAAGACTTTTGGTAAGTTAAACTCATCCCATAATCACCATTTTATGTTTGTTAACATGTTTCTAGTTGTAACCAAGTGTTTTCGGGTCACAAATCGAGCCAAAAGTCGAATTATGGTTTGTTTGGTTTTGGTTTGGGTTGAAATGATTTGGAAGTGATTTTGAAGTTATGGGTTGAAACCATGAAGTGGGTTGGGTTTGATTATGTGTATATATGTATATTTAGGTCCAAAAACGAGTTGGAAAGGTCCCTTGGTCGATTTCTAGAGTTAAAATTGGTTTAGGAGGGTTTTAGGGTCGTGTTTGGGCTTGGTTTCTTACTGGTCTGGGTAAAATCGCGCCGTGAGGTCCCTTAGTCGCGTCGTGAGGCTTCAGGTTTACAAGAATTTCGAATGCAGATCAAATATCGCGACGAGATGTCAAAATCTCGCGCCGCGAAGTCAATTTATCGCGCCGTGAAGTCAACTTCTCGCGCCGTGATAAACTGTAGAAAAGTCATTTTCAAACACTTATAACTTTTGATCCGTAAGTCCGTTTTTGACGATTCAAGCGTCCACGGAAGCGTAATTGAGTCTATTATCCAATGGTATATGCCACTGAGTCCAGAAAATAGTTATAACATTTCCAAAATTTTGATAAAGCAACAGTGGTCAAGTTTCGACTAGTCATTATGAAACAAAATGTAATGATTTCACTTCGGTTGGATCAAAGCCTTATAAAATGGACATAATAAAGCTTTTATAATAAGAATAGGGCAATATTCATAGGACCTTACCTCTTAATATGCTTTAGGATTAATGTGATACGTGTATGATAGGTTTCAGCTATCGTGGACATTGATTCTACTTTCTTTCGACTTGGGAATTTATTGCTCATTTCAGGTGAGTTTCGTAAACCCTCCCTACTCAATTGAGATTCGGGCTGAAAAGTGTACATGTTTGTTTAACTGTTGATTGTTGATTTGATTGATTGTATGATTGAATTGTTGATATGGACATGTTAGCGCATTATTTATTATATAAGTCGCACCGTTAGCGCATTGTTTACGATGTAAGTCGCACCGTTAGCGCATTATTTATTATATAAGTCGCACCGTTAGCGCATTGTTAATTATTAACTATGTAAGTCGCATCGTTGTTGATCGTTATTGATTGTTATGGAACGTTGTTGAACGTTATATGGAATCGTTGTTGATCGTTATTGATTGTTATGGAACGTTGTTGAACGTTATATGGAATCGTGGTTGTTGAACGTTGACTTGTATTGAATTGTGATAATGTGAAACCTTATAGGTTTTCCTTGGAAGTGATTAGTTCTCCTAATCCTCACTTATTGTTAACGGTTGTTATCCGACACGGTTATTCCTTGTTACTTGTCCCTACGAACTCACCAACTTTATGTTGACGCTCTTTAGTACACTTTTCAGGTAATCAAGTTAATCAGAGACAAAATTGATGATTGCATGCTTACTTGCTAGGATTGGACTAGCTTTGGACTTTCTGGATCCATGATCCTTACTTCCCTTTTATGGGTTACTTTTAGGATCAACTACTATCGATTGAATTGCCTTTTATTATTGATTGAACATGTATTTCGATGAATATTGATGATTGTATACGTTTGTACAAGTTTAAGGATTGTTTCAAATCCTATGTTTTCATATAGTTTGACTCTACATAATTTCCATGTCGTGCTGTGCTTTTCTAAGTGATATCCCATGATTCCGCCATGTTGGGGTGTTACAGTCCTACAGCAGGATTATCCTCACTTTTCCATGAAGTAAGACGCTGACTTTTTTTGGTTTGATGATTATAAGCAAGTTTAGCACCAGGCAACCAAGTATTAGTTGGGTGGTCAAAACTTTGCCAAATAGGTTCAACGCCATTTGAGGCGTCTCTCAAAACTAAGTTGCCGTTATCAAGAATAACAGCGAATGTAGAATTTAAAGTTTTGGTAAGTTTTGTGGACCAAACCTGGGACTTATACTCGTTTAAAAGCACCAAGTTACCGTCTATGATATTTAATACAGAATTGAATCTATCAGAGACAGGTGTTTCTCTATTTGCTACCCAAACTACGGTAGGAGGATTGGAAGCTATCTTGTTGTACCAAATGCCTATGTAATAGTTGGAAGAGTTACCTGCTTTGAAGAAACCTAGCACAAAGTTTTCACCTTTGGATATGATTGGTTGGTCTCCAGATAGAGAACGGTTTGCAGAGATCGTGTCATTTCCAGATGCAAGAGAAATGACGAAAGAGAAACACGAGAAGAGCAGAAACTTCATTAAACTGTTGCTTTTTGTGAACCACAATAATGTGCAAAATGAGATAGAGAAATAGTATCTGTCATCAGATGCAGAATCATCTTTCAGATATCAGGTTTTTATAGAACTTTCAATAGATACAGCAACTTGCTAAATGTCTTCATCAACGATTGGTCATCAGAATAATCTTTGAGCCCACATTAATTTATACCTTCTTAACAAACTGACCCTGCCTCAAATGAACTTTTAGATCATTTTTATCAGTCAGAGTAGGCTTACATCTCCCCTCCCGTAAATGTTGTGAAGAGAGTAACAAGGATCGATATAATACTTTGAATTTATATTAATTGTTGCTTAGTCTTGCAAACTTTTGTTCCAATGTATGTATGCAACGTACTTTGCCGTTTTGATCCAATGTATGAAATAAATGTACCCCAAACAAAATACCAATATATGCAACGTGCTTTCGAACTTTTTCCAAAAATCAAGTGGCTACGTGAACTAATCTTATCATGATACGTCCGCAAAGAAAAACTTTTACTTGAAAACAAGTATTGTGTGTTGTATACATTTTATTTTTTTTAATGTTCGTGTCACGGGACGGCTAGCCGTTATATCCAATTGGGCAGACAGTCACTAGCGACCGATCTACGAAGTCAGGGAACCACAGGGGAAGGAAAACCACACCAATTTAGCCGCTACAGAAGGCACGATGCTAAATTGGGGAAAAACCTTGATTGCTCGGATTCGAACCCTGAGTGGAAGTACTTTGAATGTTTGTAGTTAATTAACCCAAAACTTAACAAAATACTTCATGATGAGTATTTGGGAAGACAGGAGTGATGCTATTTATCAGTTTTATCTTAATATTTCTTTTTAAGAGAAAAATCTATAAAAAGGTAACTTTTTACACAAATTTACTATTAAAGGGAACCTATTTAGTTTTCGTCTATTTAAAGGATCTCATTTCTAAATTTTCGCAATAAAGGAAATGTCGTTAGTTTTTAACGTCAACCCTCCGTTAAGTGCCACATCACCACTGCCACGTCATCAAAATTGCTTATGTGGCCTTTGATTTTGACTGGAAATATATAGATATGTGATTTTGCGTATAAAAGGTAATTTTGAATGTGTTTTTGTGTATGAAAGGGGATTTTGACTAAAAGTTTCACAATTTGAATGTGTTTTTGTGTATAAAAACACATATATATGTATTTCAGTCAAATTCAAAGGTCACGTAAGCAATAGGTTCCCTTTAATAGGAAATTTGTGTAAATAAGTTACCTTTTTATGGAATTTTCCATTTTTCTAAAAGTGTCGCGAATGTCCGAAGGTCCAATATATGTTGTCTAAACCGAGTCACGCTACAGATCCCCTCAACGAACTCGAACAGGAAAACGATCCTGACAAGACTTCGAACTCAAAACCTTAGGTATCAGGTGAAACCCTCTTTCGCGCACCCTAAGGCACACCAGTGTTCAACGGTTAACATTATCTTTATCTTGTTATATCATACTCTGTATCTATCAATAAACTAAAACAGGATTGAGATGTTCTTGAAGCGACACGTGGCGTAATCCTTGATCGACGTGTGTCCTTTTTATTTATTTATTTTTATTAAATTATCTTTTTTAATTCTAACTCTTGGCTTATAAATACAAAACACATTATAACCTTATTTGGTTGATCGTTTTCTCATTAATAAAATTGTCTCTTTTTCTTTCTCAATTCTTCAACTCCTATTACTTATATTACTTATAATAATAAGTTATTAACATGAAGACTCCAAAAATTTGAGTTTACGATCCGAAATCACAAGGCTATTTGCCGTCATCCACTATGCTTATAAGTTCTGATTTTGATGTGATTGTAAAAATTTAAGGTAAATCCAAAACTTTAACTAAACATATATTATATTTATCATTACTCATTACCTTTTATTATAACTTTAGATTCGATCATCGGTTTACTTTAAACCACAATTTATTTCATACTCACGGACCATGTATAAGGCATATTTGAAATTATTTATGATACAATCTATATAGCTATCGTACATCGTACGGGTATTAGGACTAGTATATTATATAATAACACAATCATTGGAGTCTATCTACGTACATTAAGTAAAGAACAAATGGTCATTTATTGCTTCCAACTACCATAAGTCCCCATGGAAGAGCAACTGGCTGGAGCACACAGCTTTAATCCTTGTCGAGTTTCAACAGAAACATTGTAATGGCAAACAACTTGCACTCTTGAGTCTTGAGAGCATTATTAAAGTATATATAATTAGTTATAAAGCTAAAATGAAATACTCACATGTAGGCATGAGCTTTTGAACCGATAACCCGAAGCCCGACATAGGCCCGCCCGAACCCGGACCGACCCGACCCGACCGACCACCATACGGTCCGGTCTTCGGTTCACAAAAATGGTACATATCGGGTTTCGGTCCGGTTCGGGCCAAAACCCGAAAAATCTCGGTCCAACCCGAAAACCCGAAAATGGAAGGAGTTTTTGGTTTTAATATATATATATATATATATATATATATATTAATTGATTATATATATATATATATATATATATATATATGTGTGTGTGTGTGTGTGTGTGTGTGTGTGTGTGTATATGTCCATATATATGATAGAAGAATGTTTATATATATGAAATATGATAGAAGAAGAAGATTGTTTATTGGGTTTTTTATGGCTTACGGGTGTAATTTGTGTTCTTGATAATCACTTACACTTTCCATGGAGTTACCAAAAAAGGTAAGAAATATATCAATATATCATCACGATTCTTCTTTCATTCAAGAAACCAACAACAAAGACTTTTGGTTTTTCATCCTTTGCGAATGAATCTTCATCATAGTATTTTATATAATTTGTATATATACATATATATTACACATATATATATTTTTTATTTTGTATAAGTGAATGTGAGAAGATAAGTGTTAGGATGATTTTGTCAGAGAAACGTTATATACCCACTACTCACTTGTAGAAAGTATGTGAAAATTAATAGGATAAAGGTATAATAAGTGGTAGGCAGAGTATATACGTGGAACTTATCATGACCAACAAAAAATATATATATATTTTATTTATATTATAAGTGTGTTCATTCAAAACAAGATTCCATATCTTCTTGACTTTTTCTTTTTCCCCATATTTTCAGTTTTCTACTGAACCCTGAACGTAAAATTCCATTTCTTCTTCCCCATTTCTTTTACTTTCATACGATGATCTATTCCCTGCTATCAGGTTTGCACCCCCCATTTTTTCCACACAAAAGTACCAATGAAGACTCCAACAAAGAATGATGTGACCGCCCAGAAGCTTTTCGAGCAGGATTTGAAGCCCAGAAACTTTTCGGGCCAAGCCTTGAAACCCGAACCCGACCCGCTCTAACCCGGGACCGAACCGGACCGCCCGAGCATGTTTCGGGCCGGGCTTCGGTCTACGTTTTCTTGCCATGTCGGTCTTCGGGTCAAGCCGGTCCGGTTCGGTTCGGTCCGGTCTTAGGACCGTGCTCATGCCTACTGACATGAGTTTTCTTGGTGATGATGTAGATAAAGATAAATCATGTACAATGATATAATTTAAATTTCTTAAAAAAGTATATATAATCAATTATAAAGCTAAAATGTAATAACTGACAATAAACAAAGTGTATATCTGATTACTTATTTCAAATAGTAACAAAACGGAAGAGGAGAAAAACAACTAAACACGTCGAACTGTCGAAGTTACATTTTCATGTAACAGTCATATATATACTGTAATAAACTCATTATGGTGGTGCCTGGTGGGTGTCAAAATTCATTACTCATTAAACAATTTAGGTTTCTATGTGCTCTTGTTTGCTAGCTCTTTTTCATTTTCTTTTATTATTTTCTGTTGGTTTGTTAGTACGTGACAATTTTCCACCCTATTTTTTTAGCAACAATATTTTATTCATGCTATCTATCAGAAATGACTCAACAGATATTATTGAAACCATCAACTGATAGAAGTGAGTTTTTATTTTTTAAGCCACGGACAACTTAATTTATAGATCTCCAAGAGAGCTTTTTGCAAGGCTATATGAACACCATACACACCCACAAGAAGTTACTACGACAATGACAAAAGTCGAAAGATGCACCTTGAAGAAAGGGTTACAATACTAAATATAAAAACAACATAAAAGTAATTTTAGTACAACATTTTACAAATGCCAAAAATAAAATAAAAGGCATAGTGCAGTATATTTTTCTCAATAGCAAACAAAAGTTAAGTACGCTGATTTAAAACGTCAAGGAGCATTGTAAGACGTGATTATAACAAGATGCATGCTAGGAATTGCTTGCTGCCTGTGCATTCCCATTCGATGATGACTCGGTGTAGAAAACAACATGTCCAGCGTTATTCGTCGACTAATTGTGGAATTGGAGGCATGCTCACATCCAAAACCCCTTCAAGAATCTGTTCCACCGTACTCATGTTAGGCCTGCAGCTTTCCTCATCCTGGATACACCAACACGCAACTTTGCATATTTTTGTGACTTCCTCAACACTGGCTTCTCTGTTTAATCTACTGTCTAGTAGGCTAAGGATATCACCTCCCACCATAAGTATATTGGCAACAAAACTAGGGAAGAATGGATCATTGTCAAATTGTTCTGCATTTCTCTTACCGTGTACGAATTCAAAAAGCATCATTCCGTAGCTAAAGACATCTGCTTTGGCTGTGACAGCCACCCAGATACCCTCGGGTCCCTCTTATAGTTGTCAAGACCCTGCTGAAATCTCGTCCCACAAGCTTCGCCAGACCAAAATCTGCAATTTTGGGAATAAATTGAGCATCTAAAAGAATGTTTTCTGGCTTTATATCGCAGTGAATTATACAGTCTCTACACTTCTCATGCAGATACACCAACCCTCTTGCAATTCCAAGGGCAATCTGATACCTTGTTTTCCAACTTAAAACTACTTTCTCATGGAATAGATGAGAATCAAGAGAGCCATTTGGCATGTAATCATACACCAGTAGCTTAATGTTACCTTGTGCACAAAACCCACGAAGACGTACAAGATCAACGTGTTGGATGGTGCCAACTGTGCTGACTTCAGTCCTGAATTGCTTCTCTTCTTGGCAGATGCCTTCGAGCCTTTTCACTGCCACAATGGATGAATCACACAGTACCCCCTTGAAAACTGAACCAAAGCCACCTCCTCCCAGTTTATCAGAGAAATTTTTTGTAGCTACTTTCAAATCTCTGTATGCAAACGCCACCAACGATCCCTCCATTGTTGTTTTTTCAACCAGTATCCTCCTTTTTCTAATAATCATAAACGATATTAGAACCAAGACAAAAGCCACACCAGCAATGGACCCAGCAACAGCACCCACAGGCAACCTGCTATTCTTTTTAAGATGTAAGAGATCTTTAGAAGCAACTTTGATGTAGATTGTTTCCCTGTCATCGTCTTCCGAATGATCCATAAGTTCTCCATCCCATATTGAGCAATCATTATTAGCAATAAAGTAGCCATTACAGAAGCAACTGTTCAAACAGGCGGTACGGCATTCTCCAGCACTCCCAACTGCCACGGAACTATTTGAAGGGAGGCTGTTGACTTTAACCATGAGAAAATCGAATACTTCCTCGTTTCTCCAACACTGCAGATCTGTTTTTCTCACACACCCACCAGAAAAATCACCCTGATGCCAATCACTTTCTAATCTAGGCGTGAAGCCAGTCAAGCAATTACAGAATGGCATCGTGTTCTTATTGCAAACACCAAAATTACCACAAAAAGCAAAAACCTGACACTGGTTTCTAGGTTCATTCCAAAACAAATTCCACTGTTTAGTATCATCCAACCATACTAGCATCTGACCTTGACCAGAAACAGACATTACAAATCTGGATATGATGCTAGAATTATACATAGAATAAATAAAGTAAGTCTCGTTCTCATTCTCATGATAGCTGTAATTATAAAGGAAAATCGACCTCATTTCAGGTATTTGGCTAAATCTTTCTCCATTCCAAGCACCGCTTGTCCAATACTGTTGGGAGCCATTCCACTTGTTTATATACTCTTTACTAGATGGAACAACCTCCAAAGAGAAGAGCCCTGCAGCAGGATTTTCTTTGCTTTGCCACGAAGTAAGAATCTGGCTTTTTTTTGTTATTTTATTATAAGCAAGTTTATTACCAGGCAACCATGTATCAACTGGGTGGTCAAAACTTTGCCAAACGGGGTCCAAGGAACTTGACCCGTCTGTCAAAACTAAGTTACCGTCGTTACAAATAACAGCAGTTGCAGAATTCAAATTGATAGCGGTGGTGACATTGGTGGACCAAATTTGGATCTTGGACTCGTTTAAGAGCACTAAGTTACCATCTACAATTTTTAGCTCAGAATTATATCTATCAGAGATGGGTGTTTCTCTGTTTGCTACCCAAACTATAGTGCGGGGATTGATAGATACCTTTTTATACCAAATGCCTATGTAATAATTAGAAGAGTTACCTGGTTTGAAGAAACCCGTTCAAAGTTTTCACCATTGGATATTATTGTGTGGTCACCAGATAAAGACTGGTTTGCAGATATGGTATCCGTTCCAGATGAGAAAGAAATGATGAAACAGAAACACAAGAGGAGCAGAAACCCCATTAAACTGTTTTCTTTTTTTGTTGTTGTTGTTAAGCAGGTCACTGATACAAAATTTGGAAAAGGGGAGAAGAAGAAGAGATGGAAATATCATAACAGATACGTTAACACAATCGGGGTTTTATAGAAGTGACATTTTAGTACCATTGGTTGCCAGTCAAATCAAATATAGCAATCTAACGTGCTAAACCCACTTAAAAAATAAACGTAGAAGTCAAGTCAACTTAAAAAGACTCATTACAGACTCTTAAAACCTACAATGAACTTGAACCAAAAAGAAGGGAAACAGAAGCTGGCAGTGGAATGGTTCGACAATCACCAATTTCCACACGTTACACAAGTCGCATCCACTCCAATCACATTTATAATTTCAAAGTCAAAACTTCTACATAGTGGGACTGAACATCCTTATTTTTTCCATTAGGTCCAAACAAATCAGGGACCAGACACATCTATGGGTCCGTCTGTATACTTTATCATGTGGGTTTATCTTGTGAGCCACTAAAATTATTCTCTACCCTACCTCTAATTACTTCAGTCCCTGCTAGATTAAAGAGACAACTAACTTATTGGCACAAAGAGTTTAGTAAATGATTAACCATCGAATTTATATACATTAGTTAGCTTTTTGCCACATTCAGGCATTATAACACAAATGATACTTTTTTATCCTTCTTTTTCTTTCGTTTCTCCTCAGTAAATTTATCAGAATCAGAAGTAGACTTACATTTGCCTTCAACCCTTTCCCTTTCTTCCTCAATCAGATGTTTTTGATATAAACTCGACGTTCCATAAATGTTGCGAAGATGGTAACAAGGATCAATGTAAGACAACGATGAAGACACGATACCTCTAACGTTGTTTGGGCAAAGAAACTTAACAAACTCGACTATCTCTGGGAAGCAGGAGTGATCAGAATATGGAACTGTGTAGATGTACTGATGGTGTTTTTCGATATTGTTCGTATATCTATTTCGTATATTTCTATGAAAATCGATGTCCATCTCTGTCTCCATTAAAGAATGACCAGAATATTCATCCTTGCTTCCAACTTTCTTTAGTCCCCGTGTAAAACCAGATGGCATGATTCCAATAGTGGGGCGCATAGTATTCAATCCTTCTAAAGTTTCAACAGAAAAACTATAACGAGGAACAGCTCGCACTCTTGTCAAGGTGGTTTTTGTAGTAAAATTGTCATGTAGACCTAGGAGATGCATAGTCTGCAACCGCTCTGGCCATACCCATATCTACCATAAAATAATTATAAACAGAAATCTCATCAGCTCATACTTATTTGGCATGGATGAGTGACAAAAGTATACACAAGGGCCTTAAAATGGTCTTACATATGCATGGACAATAAAAAGTAGACCAACAAATATATATATATATACACACGCACATTATTGCATGAAGTTATAACACAATTAGTTAGTAATCAGTTACCTTTAGATTTAGCATTTTTGAGATGTAGAGCAATAAATCCTCTTTCCCCAATGTGTCTACACCAATGATGATGTCATGTTCAGGATAAGAGTTGATGATATTGACTACCTGGAGACAGTTCACAATAGAACAACATAAAAAAAATTCCTATGCTACTCTGTTACATAAGTAAAGTTTTGAACGAAAAATACAATACAAGGGTATCTTATGCAGCTTGGGTGAACTTATATGTCGCTAGGACACCAGAAAAGTAGAATCGGTATTTTAATAATTGTACGAGAACAGAACAGAACAGAACTTCACCTGCTGAGCTGCGACTTCCCTTGTAGGAAAAGAGTAGGACGGGTTGCAATACGTGTTGTCTATGTAAAGGGTATCAACTTTATCATTCTTGAGAGCAGTAAGTAGCATCTTCTTTCCCATCTGTGCAATCTTACATGTTAATTCCCATCGAAAATCCCCAGTGTAAAGCATAATCCCAAACTCACCACGGAATAAATACATAACTGCACCTGCCAACATAGCAAAGTAATGATGGAACAAAAAAACTAATAAACCTTACACTAGCTACAAAACCCGCGCCACACATACTGAAAAGAACAATGTAAAGAAGTGCGAATTTTGGACCAGAAGAAACCGTTTGCAGTAAACTAATTTTATGCAACAATGTGACTTTATATCTAAATGTTACATATATATATATATATCAACACAAGAAACTAAACAACCTGTGGGCATACGGACTTCAAACTCTAAAAGCATAAAATCGATAATGATCTTTTACAATTATTAAAGATTATTATTAATTATCTAGTCGTATATAAATAAATGAGGTATGGAAATAATTATAAACAAGTAAAGAGGGGAATTATTTATTACCGGGGCAGTGGTTGGCATCAATGGCCATAAATTGAGCACTAGTTTCCGATCCAGACGACACCGAAACGAGAGACAACGGGTACCATCGACCGACGTCGACAATGCGGAGCAACGAGAGGTCGAAACCCGGGAATTTAGGAGGGATGAGGCGGGCAGTAATGCGAGTACAATAGAGTGGGCCGTGGTTCCAAACGGGGGATAAACCGAGGGTGTGATCGGCGTGAAGATGTGATAAGAAATAAACTTGACTCCCTTCTTCCCATCGATCCACTGATATCATTCCCTTCTCCATTTTTTCTATTCTTCTTCTTCTGCCATTTTCATATTTAGGGTTTAAAATGATGATAGCCCAATTTTTATTTGGCGGGTTTCTTTTAGCTTCTAAATTTTTATTCAAAGTCTAATATACCAAAAATTAAACCAAAGCCAAATTTCGATTAAATTTTTATTTAACTTTTATATGTATTGTTTTATGGTCTATTTTTGAATTGTTGATTTTTAAAACAAACTACGAGTATATGAAAAATCAAAAGTAATTTGATATACATCAAAATATGTTATACCCATTAGTTAAAAATAACTTTAAATATTAAATAAAATTTATGATTTATTTACTTTTTCATTTGATAAGTTTTTAGTGGTAACATGATTTTCATGAGATTTTTATTTGCTAAATTTTTTTTCATGTTGCCCCTCTTCTCAAAGCCCCCAGTAATGTAAGGAATTTTGCAAATAATAAGGTCTACATATTTTGAAAATGGTTTGACTTGTTCATGATTAGCTGGGTTTTCTTGGATTTTAACTTTTCATAATCATCAAATCGAAGAAACTGAAAAAATTATAAACGGGATAACTTAACGCCCTAACTTTAAAGTGAAGTATATAAGCGATTTTTAAATTTTGTGCCTTAGTGACACACATAAGAATACAAAACTATCAATGTTATTGGTGGCTGATTGACAAAGTTATTGACCATGTGTAAATCCACCTAGTTTCGAGTTTCATTCTCCACATTCGTAGGGTGGATTTAGGAGGTTTTCGATTTAGAAGGTTTTCGAAAATCCTGGTAGACAATCGTGTAATCTAATAGTAGAAATAAAATAGTATGTCGTTTAAGAAAAAGTACACTTCAACAAAAATAAAAAAAATAAAAAATACAATTCAGCACCAATATTTTCCGCGAAAAGTGAAAAATGTAACTTTTTTAAAGAACATTTTTTTATTTTAAAAAAAAAATATATTTTCTAAATAAAATGTTGATTTGTTTTACATAGTTCAACTCAATTCGGTTCTTCTGTTAGCCCTTGTGATAGATTAATTGCATTCTTCCACAAATAAGAAATGTGTCATTAATTGCACCCTTAGAAGATATAATTGTCTACTCAATTTCAATAGGGATAATGTCATACGAATGTAACCACTTATGACAAAATGGTTATGTAATGTAGTGATCTACTCGGGTGGCTATGTAATGTATGCACCTATGTTTTTTTGGCTATACTATGTAAAATATGTACGGACCTTACATAGTATAGTAAAAAAAAATACATAGGTCCTTACATTGATTGACCCAAATAAAAAGGTCCTTACATAGTATAGCCAAAAAAACATAGGTGCATACATTATATAGCCACCTGAGTAGGTCACTACATTACATAACCATTTTGTCATAAGTGGTCAACAAGACCCGTGGAAATGGTGTGATCAACATATCAAGTACACTCAACTTCAAGTCTTCAACAGAACCTTTAGGCCCAAATAACGGCCCACACATGTTATTTCCAAGACTTCTTCAACATAATACCGCTAGCCCGCTAGGTAGACAAATTGGTCTTCATGAATCACAGGTAGGTATATTTTCATATAACAGTATTAACGCATCAACTTCCATGACAAAGAAGACAAAAAGGAAATCAAAATGAATGATTCAATGCTTGAGGTTCCATACATAACCAGACTTATAATCCAAACACCAATGAAATCATAATATGTCACAACAAACAACGCAAGTCCCAAATCCATTAAAGAAAACACACCCAAAATTCACAGTTTTCATTTTCTTCCCTCTCAAACAGCTTTCAGCAATCCTTCACTATGAGTTCTTCGCATCCCAAGATCCGGTCTGAAGCTCACAAGTTTGCTGCTTACATCGGGAAACTGATGCCTGTCACTCGTCACCTTAACCCCACTTGGAGGAAGCCTCACATGCCGTCCACGACCACTCACTGCTTGACTCTTCCGACCATGAGTCGACTTTTTTGATTCTGATCTGCGATCAATTTGATGTGCAGCAATACCGAGTCGAGCAGCTCTGTCGGCCGAGTCTTTAATGGCACCAGTTTTGAGCGATTGTCTGTTGTAGTAAGCAAGATGAGGGAGAAGACCAAGAAGGAATTTCTTGAGTTGCTCATCTCCTATGTTTTTCTGGGCAGGGTTGCCCTCCAGGCTTACGGCTTGTAAGGAATTGTAATTGGCCGCGAGCTGCCCTAAATTTTTAGTCGTAGACAGCTTGTTGAAACGCAGATCCAAGACATTCAGTTTCAAGAGGCGATGTAGACCCTCCACCTCGCTTATCTTGTTTCCCGCCAAATATAGTTCTTTCAAAGAAGAGCACGATGCAAGACCTATCAACCACAGAAACTTCTCCGTTTACTTCAAGAGAATAAATTGTAACTGGCAAACATAAATTGATCTAAAAAGCACATACCATGCCCGATTCTGATAATCCGGTTATAACTAAGATCAAGTACACGCAATCTGGTGAGTTCTCGGAGGCCTTCAATAGTGGAAATACTGTTCTTTGACAAATTTAGAATATGGAGTCCACGAGGAAGTGCACCAGCAGTAATCCTCACTAATTGAACAAATATAATATAATCACTAAACAAAACAGTTGAATGAATAAAAGATCAAACCACACAAGATAAGATTCACACCTATTGAATTTCCAGACAAATTAAGCGCCCTAAGGCTTGAGAAGGCACTCATAAATGGGATCACAACTAAACCATGATTTGCAAGCTGAGCTGTGGTAGCCGAGGCACTCAAAGAAGAAATGTATCTTTTAGCTGCATCCATACCCAAAACGGTCTTAGCATCGTTTTTTAGAGCTGACATTGGATCCAAGATAGTGCTTTTAACAGCATGTTCCCCAAGTTCATCATGGTCCTTAAGCATGTCGGTTTCTTCCAATGATGAAGAATGCTGAAGATCCATAACCCATTTCTCAATACGTTTAATCTTGAAATCCTCATTAGGCAATTCATCCCACTGACAATCCGAATAATCTTCTTGGATACCTTTACCCTTGCCCAGTTCATCGACAGCAGGGACAATCCAGTCTTTCGCCGAACCCTCATAGTCATATGCATCATCCCCATCACCATCGGCATCCTCACCATCAGTTTTGTCAGCGTGACCTGCACTATCATTTTCTATTTCCCGCCCTGGTGTAGTTTCACCGCCATCAGATTTATCATTATGCCTCATATCTAAAGCATTCAAGTCCTCAGAAGATCGAGATTGATGAACATGACCCAAATGCATATATGGCAAGGAGTTTGATTTCACAATGGTGTGCGGGGTGCATGGTGTACAGACACTAGAACCACCAGAGCACGCACCAGAAAACTGAGTCTCCGAGTTATCACCAAGTTCTTTCTCAGATTGTTGGAGTTGATCGGGGGATAATTCAGATGCAAGATTAACCATATTTGAACTAATCTGAGGAGAAACAGATGGCTGTACTTTCTGATACTCGTCTCCACTGCCATGAGAAGGAGATGACTGTCCACCTGATGTAATGTCCTGATAATGTGCTAGGCCACTTCCAAGAGAGATACTCTTCCTCATTTTTCTGATTTCATGGACACGTTCACTGTCAGTATCATTCATGCTTTTAAGTCCTTCAGATTTCCAATCTTGACCCATAGAAGATGGAGATGGATTAGCATCAATGCCTTCAGGTGCTTTAGAAAAGGGGGGATCTTTCTTAGGTTTAGTTCTGTCGTAATCTTCAAAAGTTTTTTGCATTGCTTCGGTAGACAAGTGAACAGTTTTCTGCACATATAAAAATGATATGGTCAATAGCAAAGGGGTGTACATAACTCATTTACTTAAATGGGTTCATCCGGGTTACATTTTATCTCAGATATACTCCAACATAAAATAAGAGAAATAGCCAAAAAAGGAACGGGGTGATAGTTGTCCAAAGTTCGTCTATTAAGCATACAAGTCCTAAATTGATTTATACAGAAAAAGAGACGATAAGTGATATATAATATAGCTATTTAGATATGCAACACACTAGTTATTTATACATCAAAATAAAATTATAACATTATAACATCAAGTATATAAGATAAACACAATCCACCTGTTTTGACCCGTTACCCAAACAGCCCATTTTCCCTCCTCTAGAGCATACAATAAAACAACAATGAAAACCATTGATTTCGTTTCGCAATAAAAAAATTTGAATGCTCACCTTTGGTTTCTGAGAATTGATAGGAGAATGGAAGCATGAGAATCTAAACATTTTGGTCAAACCAGCTGATTTGACTTGCGTATTACTGACTTTCAAAAGTATCTTGACAACGAACTCAATGATATACTACATCTAGAAGGTTGATAAAATATTGAAACAAAAGTATATAACTCGATATAAACTTGTCAGAAAATAGTGGTCTTAGCCGTAGTCAAGTGATAAGCCGACTGAAACACGGCGCAGTCTCCATATATGTGAGGATCTTGATCTTCTCAATACGCAAAGTAGAATTACTCCTTCATTATTATCGCCCACCACTTGTCTAGTGGTGCGTGCACAGTTTAGATTTGTTGTATCTGCCAGACTGAATTAACTCCTTCGGGTCCTATTGGATCCCACTTTTTGACATGCGTGAGAGACAAGTGCCTGATATTCAAATTAAAACATCAAAAAAAATACAGTTAACTAACAATGAACAATAAAGCCATTAGAGAGCACAGACAAACTCATTAACTACTTGCACAAAGATAGGAAAATAACAATTCTTCAATAAAGTTAGCAGACATGATATGAGAAACATGTGACCCAAATTCAATCCCAACGCCTTATTTTGCGATAATGACGGAAAACAAAAAAGATAACTTCTACATAAGAACTGTGCATATGGTATCTATAATTTCAACCCCCCCCCCCCCCCCCAACTCCGGGCCAATACATGTATGGACTCAAATAATATAATTAACATCATTTAAATCCTAAGAGTTACCAATTATTCAATTATTGAACCACAACATACGTGTTGCACTGATACGATGTGCTAACACAGGTGCATGATAGACATCAAGTTTCGCTGATTATAATCTTTTAAGATAGTGTACTTGTATCTGCACATCAATTTATATATGTCTATGTGTGTGTGTATACCTTACTTGCATAGCATGTTGATTATGTAAAGCCTGACAAAAGCTAACTTTATATTTAAAGATAAAAAAGACACCATTCCTATATAACCACAACCATCTAATCAATAAACTAAATACACAACACAAGCTTCGTACATCAAACGAACCCTCGTGAGTCAGCCACCTAGCCATCAATTTTTTTATGGATAATTATTTGAATACAGATTCATACATCAACACACGCAAACAATTGCCTTGTTTCTACTTTTACATACACTACCCCATATATAATACCAAACAATTACCAACAAAAAGAAATCATCAAATTGTCCTTTTTCTTCCAAAAGCTTACTTCATAACTTTTACCCTCAAAATTCCTAACTTCATACTCCATCCCTCACAAAATTATTGTCCGTATCAAGTAACCTATAATAATGACGTAAAGCCTGCCAAAAAGCAAATTTTCTATTCGAGATAAAAAAGACACCACAACCATAACCACAACCATCTAAATATCTAATGAATAAACTAAATACACAACACAAGCTTCGTACATCAAACGGCCCCTCATGAGTCAGGCACCAAGCCGTCACTCTTTTGGTGGATTATAACTCGACTAAAGATTCAAACATCAAAACAAGCAAACACTTATCTAGTTTCTACTTTTACATACACTTCCCCATACATATATATTAATAATATATATAATACCAAACAATTACCAACAAAAAGAAATCATCAAATTGTCCTTTTTCTTCCAAAAGCTTACTTCATAACTTTTACCCTCAAAATTCCTATTTTCATAATCCATCCCTCTCAAAACGATTGTTCGTATCAAGTAACCTATAAAAACTACAGTTTTCTTAAACTACTAAGCGTTTTAGTTATTTCGGACCGGAAAGAAGTGAATTTCTAGGTTTTCAGTCAATATTTCAATTTCAACGATATTCAATGGAACAGTAACATACCCTTATATAGTACGGAGTAATAAATTTGTTCCTACAATTCTTATAACTCTGATAACACAGGCAAAATATTTATACAAATTATATTAGCAGAATTCACAGACAATTTCAACAGCTATTACAGATAATGAGCTAATAAACATATATAAATTCTATATAAACTTAACTACTCGAAATCAATGTTAAAAAGCATGAACCCCAATATATAAGTAATATATATATATAATATATATATATATATATTATATATATATATATATTATATATATATTATATATATATATATATATTATATATATATATATAATATATAACACATAATACAATTAAAAAATAATGAATAAATAGAGATCAAACCTCTTTATAGCCAGATTTGATGTAAGAAAATTTATTTATTTCTCTTTTTTCGGTAAAATTGGAATAACAAGACTATGAAAGAAATTTGGAGATTATTGATTGAATTTTATAAAAAAAATTATATAAAGAAGATAAAAATAGAGCAGGCGAATATAAAGAGAAAATAGAATTTGATTTTGATTATGAGAAGAAAGAATGTATGAAAAAAATGGCTGGTTGAGATTCGTGGGATATATGAACGGCGTTGGTTGTTATTATGGAGATAGTACGCAATCTGTGAAAAAATATCTTCTTTCTAGGTTGGTAATAATAACAAGTTTTGTACGCCGCGCGTTGCTGCGGATATCTGTTTTCTTTTTTCAAAAAAATACTAAAACCAAGCCAATATAAATATGTTTGTTTATAAAGTTTATAAAAAATCACTATAAAAAAAGAGAAAAAAAAAAAAGTAAACCAAATCACAAAGGTTGAACTCGAACTGCTTAATCGAAAAACAACACCAAAATCACTCTAGCATATATATATTTGCTAGAAAATTTGTTATACAAAATTTATTTTTATATATATATATATATGGAAAGATAATTATAGTACAAGCATTAAAAAAAAGTACAAAAAGTACATGTGTAAGTTAACTTACTTCCTTCTTCTTCCTTCTTCCTTCCATCTCCGACCACCACCATGATCCTCCGGCGACGGCGACCATCTCCGGCGAGACTTACACATGTGTAAGTTAACTTACACATGTGTAAGTTAACTTACACATGTGTAAGTTAACTTACACATGTGTAAGTTAACTTACACATGTGTAAGTTAACTTACACATGTGTAAGTTAACTTACACATGTGTAAGTTAACTTACACATGTGTAAGTTAACTTACACATGTGTAAGTTAACTTACACATGTGTAAGTTAACTTACACATGTGTAAGTTAACTTACACATGTGTAAGTTAACTTACACATGTGTAAGTTAACTTACACATGTGTAAGTTAACTTACACATGTGTAAGTTAACTTACACATGTGTAAGTTAACTTACACATGGTAAGTTAACTTACACATGTGTAAGTTAACTTACACATGTGTAAGTTAACTTACACATGTGTAAGTTAACTTACACATGTGTAAGTTAACTTACACATGTGTAAGTTAACTTACACATGTGTAAGTTAACTTACACATGTGTAAGTTAACTTACACATGTGTAAGTCTCGCCGGAGGATCATGGTGGTGTCGGAGATGATCATGGTGGTGGTTGGCGGCGGCAGTCTCGCCGGAGAAGAAGGGAGAAGAAGGAAGTAAGTTAACTTACACATGTACTTTTTGTACTTTTTTTAATGCTTGTACTATAAATAACCCACCCCTATATATATATATATATATATATATAATATATATATATATATATTGTTTAAGAAACTTAAATTAGTTAGAAAAAAAATAAAAAATAAAAATCAAAGACATGTTTTAATCTATATCAATTTTATTTAATTTTTACTTTTCGATTATACGGTTTAAGAAAAACAAAATTGATCTGGTGGGAAATTAATTCTTACCTGGAGGTCCCACAAATCCCAGCCTTACTTGTCACGTGGCTTTACGTTATAGATTATTACCATTACCAACTTGTACATTATGCATATGAAATTGTAAATTAGAAAGTCTTTTTTAACCTGAATGATTGTATATTTGTATTCACATGGATAGCATTAATAACTTGTATTTTATGTATATAAACTTATACTAATAGCTACAGTAACTTTCTCTCACAATCTCAAGTTACTTTATAAATATATTTATAATGCCTGATTTTTCTGTAGATTTATCTACTATTAATTAATATTATTATATCATTAACTGTGTGTTAATGTGAAAAGGATAAATGCATAATTTGCTTTTATTTACTTAGTATAAAAAAAATAAATTAAATAACCTTTTTTATCTTTTGATAGAATAAGTTTACATGTAAAAAGAACGAGCATGGTACCCGCGCAATGCGGCGGGGACGGCGGTCTAATGGTGGTGGTGGCGGTGTCAAGTGGTGTAGGTTGATGTAAAGGTGATAGTGGAATATTTAAAAAGATAAGAGCTTAAAGTGTTAATTATTAAAATAAGGGTTTAGGGTGTAAATTAATTCATTAAGAGCAAATTTGGTAATTATAAAAACTCTTTCCATAGTGGGTGTTTATTAAGGGCAATTTAGTACTTTCGTATGTAACATTTGAGTAACACTTTCTATTTGTAAGGGGGTGAATAATTTTTATAAAGGAGTCTAGATATCGGAAAGCAATAAATAACGATATTATGGAGGCTTACCTTTTATGTATTTAAGGTAATTAAAGAGAGTTATCTTTATTAAAGTAAAGAGTTATGTACTTTTTTCGTTCCTGTGGTTTTTCGATTTTGCACATTTCATCCTCGCCGTTAACTTTTGGCCAAAATCATCCCTGTGGTTTGCATTTCGTCCTTGGATCCGTTAACCCCCTCATGTGCTTGCACGTGAGGGGCAATTATGTCTTTTCACCCATCTTCATGGTTTGTCCCTATGGTTAAGTGCAAAATTCGTCTCTATGGTTTGTCGTTTTTGCATTTTTCATCCTTGTCTTTAACAAACCTCCAAACAAGAATTTAATCAAAAAACCAAAACAAACTTAAATCAAAAATCTATATATACCTACATATGATAATCTAATTTAATACCGGCCGGTACGGCTAATTTTATTTAATTTAATTTTTTTATAAAAATGTTATAAAACATTACCTCGATTTATCATTGTATTTCTACTATACCAAGTACAATTCGATTGCTCTATAAAGCAAACTACCCCTCCACGTTTAAGTAATTAAGATTTTGAAATGACTATATTACCCTTCTTTTATTCACTTATTTAAACATCTTCACCTATTTACCTATAATACCCTTAATGAAATAAATTACAACAGATATCCCTAACCCTTAAAGAACCATATTAACCCATCTTACATCAATTAATTTACATTCACCACCACTCCACCACCACCGTGACCGCCGCACATCGCCGCCACCACTGCGGCTATCACAAACCTTCGTCGCTACCACCATCACCGCTGCATCGCGCGGGCATCCGTCTAGTTACCTTTTACCAACAATAGGTTTCTCTATATTTTCGATCAACCTTTTCGAAAGGATCATGATCATCTATTACATTATTATTATCTTTCACTTTTCTCAAATCTCATGTTCATTAATGGTATCAAATTAAATAGCTCATCATAAGCTGAATATGGTTTGTACTCACATTGGTGGTTTTTTTGGTTGAGCATTCAAAATAAAGATTTGTGACAAAGTATACCTTTAGAACCCATAATCCCAATATATATTTGATCATTGTATTTCTACTATACCAAGTACAATTCGATTCCAACTAGCTCTTAAGCTTATAAAGGGGGCATGTGCTTCTTTTTAAAAGCAACATTTACACATGAAAGTAAACGAATTGATACAGTCGAGCCCGATATAGCTATGGTAGTATGGTATATATCTAGACAACATGTCAACATGCATTTGAACATCGCTTTTTTTCATAAACTTTTGTGCAAGTCTATTCTTAACTACATCATCGTATATAGTTTTACACTTGTTGTGTGTTTGTTAGAGGAGACTAATTAAAAACTTAAGGATCTGAAAAATCAATCATAGTTAATTATTCGTTCATCAATCAATACAAATATAAATTACATGTGAACTCCACGTCCCAAAAACACGCCCTTTATGCTCCCTTTTAATGGTGAAATGCATCCTTCACACATTTCTTTAAAATGTACCAAACTTAACACTAGTATATGGTTTTAATTAGGTGGCAATGTGGCATGCAATGAACACCTCCGGATGTAACAGCCAGCTAGAAGGATATCCAATTTTGTTTTTGTGTTCCATTTTTGAATATAAATTCAAATCCATACACGTAAGTTGAAGTTGACTATCCAACAACCATCAAGTCAACAACGAGCCAGTTAATTGTAGTAGCTAGGAAGAGAACATGTTACACACTACTTATTATAAGATAGATAGACAACGATCTGAATTTTATTGATGGCTTATAATTATATTATAACATGACACAAGCTTAGAACTCTAGCTTAAAAAAGGTATTAGAATGGCATGTCACTAACAGAGTAACAGCTAAGAACCCGCGCGAAGGATATCCACCCAGGATTAAAAGAATGGGATATATGTGAATAGTTTTTATTTTGTCCTTCACATGCAATTCTTGATGGCGTCTGTTTTATTGTCTTTGTAGGTCAAATAAGTGGGCTTAGGGTGTTTGATCTTGTCATTAATTAGTTGGGCTCGTTATGTTTGTGTTAGTCCATAATTTATTTTGGGTCTGTCCAGTCTGTCTTTCCAGTTTTAAGTAGTTATGTTGTCCGAGTCTTTTGCCACTTTACCAGGTCATGGGCACATGTTCTAGTCAGTTATGATAATGGGTCTATCAGTTATGATAATGGGTCTATCATGATAATGGGTCTATCTGCTTGGTTGTAAGGCTATTTAAGGCCATTTTATGTCAGTAATCTACTATGAGTTTTATGAGTAAACATTGTGTGTTTTGATTTATTCACTATAAGTATCAGAGCACAATTGTGAGGCTAAGATAAGTGAAATCGGGTGTGAGTAATGGCAGAAGAGGCTGGAAAATTTCAACCTCCTAGCATACCCAAATTTAATGGGGGACTATGACCATTGGAGTATGGTCATGGAGAACCTATTCAGGTCCAAAGAGTACTGGATAGTGATTGAAGAAAGGTATGAGGAGATCAAAGAGGGACAACAAGTGACAGAAGCCGAAAGGAAAAAGAATGAAGAAAACAAGTTGAAAGATCTCAAGGCAAGAAATTACCTGTTCCAGTCGATTGACAAGACCATATTAAAAACCATCACCCAGAAAAGAAATGCAAAGCAAATCTGGGATGCCATGAAGATTAAGTGTCAAGGCAATGCACGGGTAAAGAGGGCACAGTTGCAGAGGCTTCGAAGGGAGTTTGAAATGTTAGAGATGAAGTCAGGAGAATCTGTTGCTAGTTACTTAGGAAGGGTCATGGTAACAGCCAATGATATGAGGACAAGTGGAGAAGACATGACAGATGTTAAAATCGTTGAGAAGGTGTTGAGAACATTGACCGGCAATTTCAATTATGTGGTGTGTTCAATTGAAGAGTCTAATGACATAGACAAGATGTCAGTTGATGAACTTGAAAGCTCATTGCTAGTACATGAGCAGAAAATGGTGAGAAAGAATTCAGAAGATCAAGTCTTAAAGGTTGAGCATGAAGGAAACTATGGCAGGGGTAGAGGCAGAGGCAGATTTGGTGGAGTGAGAGGAAGAGGAAGAGGTCGTGGACGTGGCAGAGGTCAGTTTGACAAGTCCATGGTGGAATGCTATAGGTGTCACAAGATGGGGCATTTCCAGTATGAATGCCAAAATGAAGAGAGGGCTGTAAACTATGCTGAATATGAAGACAATGAAGAATTAGCTCTAATGGTTGTGGTTGAAATGGAAGAAGATGATGAAACACCGGAGGTGGAAGAAGACGTTGTCATTGATGTAGAGAAGTATAAGAATGAAGAGCTGCTGTTAATGACCAAAACCGAAGGAAACAAGCAAGGAAAGGAACGTGTTTGGTTCCTTGATTCTGCCTGTTCCAACCATATGACAGGAAACATGACATGGTTTAGCAAGTTGAACACTAATTTTACACATGCTGTCAAGCTTGGCAATGATAAGAAGATGGAGATCAAAGGCATATGAGACATAAGAATGTCAGTTGCCAAAACTGTGCAGGTAATATCTAATGTTTATTATGCCCCTGAGCTTACATCAAACCTCATCAGTATAGGGCAACTTCAAGATAAAAATGTAGCTTTCAGCATTAAGAACAGGTTATGTAAAGCATACCACTCTGAAAGGGGCTTGATCTTTACATCCCAAATGACAAAGAATCGCATGTTTCCTATATATGCCACACCTGCTGAGCAGACTAATTGTATGCTCATTAGTGACAATAATGATTCTCAACTGTGGCATAAGAGACTGGCACACGTCAACTACAAGGCAATTAGGACAATGAAATACAGAGGAATGGTTGAGGGATTGCCCAAGATTGTTGAGAAGACTAAGGTGTGTGAAGTTTGTGAAATTGGGAAGCAACAGAGAGAAGCAATTCCAAAAGTCAGCCACTGGCAAGCTACTGAAAGGTTGCAGCTAGTCCACACTGACATATGTGGACCTATCAAGCCGGCATCAAAAGGAAATAAGAGGTATGTTTTGGTTTTCATAGACGATTACTCTAGAAAAACATGGGTATATTGTTTGGCTATGAAGTCAAAAGCATTTGAACACTTCAAAGTGTTTAAAGCTATGGTCGAGAATGAAACAGGAGTAAAAATAAAATGTTTAAGAAGTGACAGGGGAGGTGAGTTTACTTCACGTGATTTCAAGATGTATTGTGAAGAGCATGGCATCAAAAGGCAACTCACGACTGCATATACTCCCCAACAAAATGGGGTGGCAGAAAGGAGGAATAGGACACTCATGAATATGGTGAGATGTCTTCTTGTTGAAAAATCCATAACTAGGATTTTCTGGTCAGAAGCCATACAATGGTCCTGCCATGTGTTGAATAGGTGTGTTAGTAGAAGTCTGGATGACAAAGTTCCTGAAGAATATTGGTCAGGAAACAAACCCAGAGTTGACTACTTTAGGGTGTTTGGGTGCCTCTGCTATGCCCACATCCCAACTCAATTGAGAACCAAACTGGACGACAAAAGTCGTAAGTGTATATTTCTTGGAATTAGCACTGAATCCAAGGCATATAAACTTTATGACCTTGTAGCAAATGAGATAGTCATCAGCAGAGATGTCACTTTTGACGAAGAGGGGAAGTGGAATTGGCAAGAGAACGAGAGCCATAAGGAGAATCTAATTGTAGATGAAGAGGGTGTAAGTGATTGTGAAGAAAACTCTACAGGTGCTAATTTGGGAGATGGGAACTCGCCACTGACTCATGAAGAGGAATCACCAATGCAAGCCAGCCAAATAGTTGATTCAACAGGTCAGCAAACGATTAATAATGATGCTAACCCTAATGAACCAATAAGTGAAGTGCAGGGGCAAGCCGAGTCATCTGTAACACGTGCTAGGAAACCTCCGGGGTGGCTAGAAGATTACTACACAGGTTGGACTGAAGAAGAAGTGGGATATGTGATGTTTAGTTCGTTAGATGATCCCACAACTTATGAGGAGGCCAGCAGGGATGAGAAGTGGGTTAAAGCTATGGAAGTTGATATAGCTTCAATTGAACACAATGATACATGGGAGCTAATGGATGCTCATCCACAAGTTAAGCCCATCGGTGTTAAATGGCTCTATAAGACCAAACTCAATGAGAAAGGAAATGTAGAGAAATACAAAGCGAGATTGGTAGTGAAAGGATATGCTCAAAAGAAAAGGGTGGATTACAATGAAGTCTTTGCCCCTGTGGCTAGGTGGGATACCATTAGAGCATTCTTGGCAATAGCTACAAAACGAAAGTGGACAGTCTTTCAACTAGATGTAAAAAGTGCCTTTTTACATGGTGAGCTAAAGGAGACTGTCTATGTGGAACAACTTGTTGGTTTCATAAAATCAGGGGAGGAAGCAAAGGTTTACAAGTTGAAGAAGGCTTTGTATGGACTAAAACAGGCACCCCGGGCCTGGTTCAATAGAATCGAATCATATTTCAAAAGAGAATGATTCAAGAAGAGTGACTTTGACCATACCTTATTCATAAAAAAGGTATGGAATAAGACACTGATGGTGAGTTTGTATGTTGATGATCTAATATATGCAGGCAGTGATGTAATGATGTGTGAAGGCTTCAAAAATTCAATGAAGCGAGCATTTGACATGACAGATTTAGGCAAGATGAAGTTCTTCCTTGAAGTGGATATACAACATAATGAAAACTCTATCACAATGTGCCAAAGTCAGTATGCCAAGGAGATTTTAAAGAGGTTCAATATGTGGGAGTCAAATTCGGTTAAGGTGCCTATTGTACCAGGTACTATTCTAACCAAATCTCTCTGTTTATAAAAGTTTGGTTGGGAGTCTCATGTACTTGACTGTCACCAGACCAGATTTAATGTATGCGGTGAGCCTAATTTCTAGGTTTATGGCTTGTCCAAAGGAAGATCATTTGTTGGCAGCTAAACGAATCTTGAGGTACGTAAAAGGAACATACAACTATGGCTTATGTTACAGCAAACTCGTTGAGGGAAAGTTGGGGGTATATACTGATAGTGATCATGCGAGAGATATAGAAGATAGAAGGTGCACTTCAGGTTATGTGTGTCTTCTAAGTGGTGCAACAATTAGTTGGTGCTCAAGAAAACAGGACATTGTGACTCTATCTTCCACAGAAGCTGAGTATGTCGCTGCTGCTGTGTGTGCATGCCATTGTGTGTGGCTAAAGGGATTGTTGTGCGATATGGAAGAGAAAGTGAAGGAAGCAATTACTATCTTCTGTGATAACACATCTGCGATTGAGTTATCAAATAACCCAGTATTGCATCGTCGTACCAAACATATAGATGTTAGGTACCATTATCTTCGTGAGCTCGTGAATAAGGACACTATAAAGCTGGAGTATTGTGGTACAAAGGAGCAACTATCTGATGTTATGACAAAGCCGTTGAAGGAGGAGACATTTAGTCGCATTCGAGATGTTTTTGGAGTTGTAGAGATTGAGCAGGATGAAGAATGATCAGGAAAGTGATTGGTGTTAAACATAAAATACTGATTTTATGTTTAGGGGAGGATTTGATGGCGTCTGTTTTATTGTCTTTGTAGGTCAAATAAGTGGGTCAACTTAATGGGCTTAGGGTGTTTGATCTTATGTCATTAATTAGTTGGGCTCGTTATGTTTGTGTTAGTCCAGTATTTATTTTGGGTCTGTCCAGTCTGTCTTTCCAGTTTTAAGTAGTTATGTTTTTCGAGTCTTTTGCCACTTTACCAGGTCATGGGCACATGTTCTAGTCAGTTATGATAATGGGTCTATCAGTTATGATAATGGGTCTATCTGCTTGGTTGTAAGGCTATTTAAGGCCATTTTATGTCAGTAATCTACTATGAGTTTTATGAGTAAACATTGTGTGTTTTGATTTATTCACTATAAGTATCAGAGCACAATTGTGAGGCTAAGATAAGTGAAATCGGGTGTGAGTAATGGCAGAAGAGGCTGGAAAATTTCAACCTCCTAGCATACCCAAATTTAATGGGGGACTATGACCATTGGAGTATGGTCATGGAGAACCTATTCAGGTCCAAAGAGTACTGGATAGTGATTGAAGAAAGGTATGAGGAGATCAAAGAGGGACAACAAGTGACAGAAGCCGAAAGGAAAAAGAATGAAGAAAACAAGTTGAAAGATCTCAAGGCAAGAAATTACCTGTTCCAGTCGATTGACAAGACCATATTAAAAACCATCACCCAGAAAAGAAATGCAAAGCAAATCTGGGATGCCATGAAGATTAAGTGTCAAGGCAATGCACGGGTAAAGAGGGCACAGTTGCAGAGGCTTCGAAGGGAGTTTGAAATGTTAGAGATGAAGTCAGGAGAATCTGTTGCTAGTTACTTAGGAAGGGTCATGGTAACAGCCAATGATATGAGGACAAGTGGAGAAGACATGACAGATGTTAAAATCGTTGAGAAGGTGTTGAGAACATTGACCGGCAATTTCAATTATGTGGTGTGTTCAATTGAAGAGTCTAATGACATAGACAAGATGTCAGTTGATGAACTTGAAAGCTCATTGCTAGTACATGAGCAGAAAATGGTGAGAAAGAATTCAGAAGATCAAGTCTTAAAGGTTGAGCATGAAGGAAACTATGGCAGGGGTAGAGGCAGAGGCAGATTTGGTGGAGTGAGAGGAAGAGGAAGAGGTCGTGGACGTGGCAGAGGTCAGTTTGACAAGTCCATGGTGGAATGCTATAGGTGTCACAAGATGGGGCATTTCCAGTATGAATGCCAAAATGAAGAGAGGGCTGTAAACTATGCTGAATATGAAGACAATGAAGAATTAGCTCTAATGGTTGTGGTTGAAATGGAAGAAGATGATGAAACACCGGAGGTGGAAGAAGACGTTGTCATTGATGTAGAGAAGTATAAGAATGAAGAGCTGCTGTTAATGACCAAAACCGAAGGAAACAAGCAAGGAAAGGAACGTGTTTGGTTCCTTGATTCTGCCTGTTCCAACCATATGACAGGAAACATGACATGGTTTAGCAAGTTGAACACTAATTTTACACATGCTGTCAAGCTTGGCAATGATAAGAAGATGGAGATCAAAGGCATATGAGACATAAGAATGTCAGTTGCCAAAACTGTGCAGGTAATATCTAATGTTTATTATGCCCCTGAGCTTACATCAAACCTCATCAGTATAGGGCAACTTCAAGATAAAAATGTAGCTTTCAGCATTAAGAACAGGTTATGTAAAGCATACCACTCTGAAAGGGGCTTGATCTTTACATCCCAAATGACAAAGAATCGCATGTTTCCTATATATGCCACACCTGCTGAGCAGACTAATTGTATGCTCATTAGTGACAATAATGATTCTCAACTGTGGCATAAGAGACTGGCACACGTCAACTACAAGGCAATTAGGACAATGAAATACAGAGGAATGGTTGAGGGATTGCCCAAGATTGTTGAGAAGACTAAGGTGTGTGAAGTTTGTGAAATTGGGAAGCAACAGAGAAAAGCAATTCCAAAAGTCAGCCACTGGCAAGCTACTGAAAGGTTGCAGCTAGTCCACACTGACATATGTGGACCTATCAAGCCGGCATCAAAAGGAAATAAGAGGTATGTTTTGGTTTTCATAGACGATTACTCTAGAAAAACATGGGTATATTGTTTGGCTATGAAGTCAAAAGCATTTGAACACTTCAAAGTGTTTAAAGCTATGGTCGAGAATGAAACAGGAGTAAAAATAAAATGTTTAAGAAGTGACAGGGGAGGTGAGTTTACTTCACGTGATTTCAAGATGTATTGTGAAGAGCATGGCATCAAAAGGCAACTCACGACTGCATATACTCCCCAACAAAATGGGGTGGCAGAAAGGAGGAATAGGACACTCATGAATATGGTGAGATGTCTTCTTGTTGAAAAATCCATAACTAGGATTTTCTGGTCAGAAGCCATACAATGGTCCTGCCATGTGTTGAATAGGTGTGTTAGTAGAAGTCTGGATGACAAAGTTCCTGAAGAATATTGGTCAGGAAACAAACCCAGAGTTGACTACTTTAGGGTGTTTGGGTGCCTCTGCTATGCCCACATCCCAACTCAATTGAGAACCAAACTGGACGACAAAAGTCGTAAGTGTATATTTCTTGGAATTAGCACTGAATCCAAGGCATATAAACTTTATGACCTTGTAGCAAATGAGATAGTCATCAGCAGAGATGTCACTTTTGACGAAGAGGGGAAGTGGAATTGGCAAGAGAACGAGAGCCATAAGGAGAATCTAATTGTAGATGAAGAGGGTGTAAGTGATGGTGAAGAAAACTCTACAGGTGCTAATTTAGGTGATGGGAACTCGCCACTGACTCATGAAGAGGAATCACCAATGCAAGCCAGCCAAATAGTTGATTCAACAGGTCAGCAAACGATTAATAATGATGCTAACCCTAATGAACCAATAAGTGAAGTGCAGGGGCAAGCCGAGTCATCTGTAACACGTGCTAGGAAACCTCCGGGGTGGCTAGAAGATTACTACACAGGTTGGACTGAAGAAGAAGTGGGATATGTGATGTTTAGTTCGTTAGATGATCCCACAACTTATGAGGAGGCCAGCAGGGATGAGAAGTGGGTTAAAGCTATGGAAGTTGATATAGCTTCAATTGAACACAATGATACATGGGAGCTAATGGATGCTCATCCACAAGTTAAGCCCATCGGTGTTAAATGGCTCTATAAGACCAAACTCAATGAGAAAGGAAATGTAGAGAAATACAAAGCGAGATTGGTAGTGAAAGGATATGCTCAAAAGAAAAGGGTGGATTACAATGAAGTCTTTGCCCCTGTGGCTAGGTGGGATACCATTAGAGCATTCTTGGCAATAGTTGCAAAACGAAAGTGGACAGTCTTTCAACTAGATGTAAAAAGTGCCTTTTTACATGGTGAGCTAAAGGAGACTGTCTATGTGGAACAACCTTTTGGTTTCATAAAATCAGGGGAGGAAGCAAAGGTTTACAAGTTGAAGAAGGCTTTGTATGGACTAAAACAGGCACCCCGGGCCTGGTTCAATAGAATCGAATCATATTTCAAAAGAGAATGATTCAAGAAGAGTGACTTTGACCATACCTTATTCATAAAAAAGGTATGGAATAAGACACTGATGGTGAGTTTGTATGTTGATGATCTAATATATGCAGGCAGTGATGTAATGATGTGTGAAGGCTTCAAAAATTCAATGAAGCGAGCATTTGACATGACAGATTTAGGCAAGATGAAGTTCTTCCTTGAAGTGGATATACAACATAATGAAAACTCTATCACAATGTGCCAAAGTCAGTATGCCAAGGAGATTTTAAAGAGGTTCAATATGTGGGAGTCAAATTCGGTTAAGGTGCCTATTGTACCAGGTACTATTCTAACCAAATCTCTCTGTTTATAAAAGTTTGGTTGGGAGTCTCATGTACTTGACTGTCACCAGACCAGATTTAATGTATGCGGTGAGCCTAATTTCTAGGTTTATGGCTTGTCCAAAGGAAGATCATTTGTTGGCAGCTAAACGAATCTTGAGGTACGTAAAAGGAACATACAACTATGGCTTATGTTACAGCAAACTCGTTGAAGGAAAGTTGGGGGTATATACTGATAGTGATTATGCGAGAGATATTGAAGATAGAAGGTGCACTTCAGGTTATGTGTGTCTTCTAAGTGGTGCAACAATTAGTTGGTGCTCAAGAAAACAGGACATTGTGACTCTATCTTCCACAGAAGCTGAGTATGTCGCTGCTGCTGTGTGTGCATGCCATTGTGTGTGGCTAAAGGGATTGTTGTGCGATATGGAAGAGAAAGTGAAGGAAGCAATTACTATCTTCTGTGATAACACATCTGCGATTGAGTTATCAAATAACCCAGTATTGCATCGTCGTACCAAACATATAGATGTTAGGTACCATTATCTTCGTGAGCTCGTGAATAAGGACACTATAAAGCTGGAGTATTGTGGTACAAAGGAGCAACTATCTGATGTTATGACAAAGCCGTTGAAGGAGGAGACATTTAGTCGCATTCGAGATGTTTTTGGAGTTGTAGAGATTGAGCAGGATGAAGAATGATCAGGAAAGTGATTGGTGTTAAACATAAAATACTGATTTTATGTTTAGGGGAGGATTTGATGGCGTCTGTTTTATTGTCTTTGTAGGTCAAATAAGTGGGTCAACTTAATGGGCTTAGGGTGTTTGATCTTATGTCATTAATTAGTTGGGCTCGTTATGTTTGTGTTAGTCCAGTATTTATTTTGGGTCTGTCCAGTCTGTCTTTCCAGTTTTAAGTAGTTATGTTGTCCGAGTCTTTTGCCACTTTACCAGGTCATGGGCACATGTTCTAGTCAGTTATGATAATGGGTCTATCAGTTATGATAATGGGTCTATCTGCTTGGTTGTAAGGCTATTTAAGGCCATTTTATGTCAGTAATCTACTATGAGTTTTATGAGTAAACATTGTGTGTTTTGATTTATTCACTATAATTCTAACAAAAAATAAAATGAACTCCAAAAATTTACCAAAACTTGAATTGGACCACTAAGTTACATGTACGATGTATCATACAATCCTTCAAACACATTCCAAATCCTTATGGTTCAACTCATACAACCTAAATGAATCAATTCTTATGATTGTTCGTACGACACTCAACCGGTAGATTATTTTATAAGTATTCAACGAAAATAGTATGCCGGTGAGATGACGACAGGTTGGCTTCACTTCCTGCCGGCTAGCTTTGTGATTATCGGTGTTAGTGATGTTAAAAAAAACTATGCTATGAACTAATTTGTATTAGTTAGTTTCCACTTATTTGGTCAATATGTGATTACAATATTTTTTATTAATATAAGATTATTTCATTATTATTAGTTAGTATATATATGATGATAGATTGATACACAAAATAATTAATTAATTTATTGTATATTTGTATATATGGCTAGTCTTGAAGTTTTTTTCTCCGAATACTTGTAACGGCTCATGATCAACATCTCGTTGTCTAGGGTACGTGCAAGGCTTCACCATTAATGAAGGTTTCTGGACCCCGACTGAATGTTAAAATTTTTTTTTTAGTATATAGTTTAGCCCAATACAAAAAGCCCATTTTTGACAAGAAAGTCGCATTATTAGAAGCCCAGCCAACTAACTTAGTTCTTCCTTGTAATCCAACCCCTGATCTGATTGTGTTCTTTTTTGTGTCTGTGACTCTGTGTAGCGAAAAACAACATACAACTCGGGAAAAAGAAAAAAAACTATTTACTGACCGAGTAAAATGGCTGCTGCTGCTTCTTCTTCTTTGAAGTTGCTAAAAAGAATATCAATAAATTCCATCATACACAAATCACGTTTCTTATCATCATCTTCATCCTCAAATCCCACATTTCTTTTTCAATATTTTAATTACCCCCATTCCCCTCCTTCTTCTTCTAATTCCAAATTGTTTAATAATATTTATAATCAAAGCAGTCATATTTGTAGTCGTAGTAGAAATATATGTTCTAATTCAGAACTAGGACCTGCCCCCATTGATTACAGGTTCGTTTTTTCCCCTTATAATTTCATTTTTGTTTTAGGGTTTAGGGTTTATGTTTGGTTGTAAAGTTCTACAATTTGAAATTCTTAGTTTATTCTGCTCTGGAATATATATATATATATATCTAAGGTGTAGCGAACAAATTTGGTAGTCTAATGGAAATTCTTAGTTTACAACGCATTTTTGATCATGATAGTCAGTCAGTGTTGGTAAGCTGATTAGGATCTTCTAAAGATGGATTATATAAATACGTCGAACAGATATATAAATATATAATAGCTTCTAGAGCTATAACTTTTGAGCTATCAATTGTTTCTTTATGGGAAGAAATGAAATCGCTAATATTTAATGTGCATACAGTGCTTTGCTACAGGAGGAGGAATTTCATAAACTAGCCGATGCAACAATTCAAGATTTGTTAGAGAAGATAGAGGTAAATCGTCTTTATTTAAAGTTTTCAACTTTAGTTTACTTATTGATACCTTCAATTCATTGTTTTCTGATTCGGTAGGTAGGGATTCATAAGCTAGATGTGTTTAGTCTAAAGGCCTAGAGAAGCATTACTTGTGTCGCCGTATTGCAACACTCTTGTTCTGCTTCCTTGTATAGTAATAAAACCCAGCACTCCACTTTATCAGAAATGTCTTTGCTTGAAAGTTGGAGACAACTTGTTTGTCTGGTTTTTCAAGGCTGAACATCTATTATCCATGCTTGATGTTTTTCCTTATATATACTACAGGATTCACAAAGTTATAATCCTAGGAACAGTCAATCGTTTTTACATGTAGTTTTTTTTCCCTCCAAAGGTGAACATTATATATTAATCAACTAAAAATTTACAAATATACATCCCAGTCAATTGGACGAACCCAACTGCTGTATAGCTCCATACCTCAAAAATACTGTAACAAATTCAACAAACTAAGTACTTCTGCAAGAAATACATCTAACAAACAACTCACAGAAACATAACCATGATGCACTAGAATGGACCAAGAAGGCTCATCTTTCACGCACTCTCTATTCTAGTTCGCACATGCATCATAGTAGCACAATTCAATCAAAACCCAATCTGTGACCATAAGAAATTAGTCTCTGAAAATAGGTTGAATGTCCCATTTCCTATACTCTTGAATGACATTCATAGTCTTTTTAACCCTCAAGCTCAACATTTTCAGTTTGATAGTTTTCTTGATGCAATCAATAACAACCTTTTCACTTCTCTTTTCCCCACCAAAGCACCTTTTGTGTCGCTCCTGCCAAATATGATAAACGGAGGCTCCAAGGACAAGTTTTCCAACCACACTGGCCACAGCATTGTTTGTACACTTAGAAGCCATAATTGATACAATGTCTCTCCAATTCCCTGAAATTTCTTTGATAGAACACTTCTTTAACATTTCTTCCCAAACAACTTTAGAAAACTTGCATTGAAAGAAAAGATGGATATGTGAGTCCGGGCATTCATTGCAGAGAAAACATCTCATATTATCATCCCTATTCCACATCATTAGTCTATCTTGTGTCTGCAATCTCTCATGGACAGCAAGCCATAGGATGAACATATTACTGGGTATACCTTGGGAGCAGCAGACTAGCTTACTCCAATCCACTTCTGTTCCATTCTCCTTTAGATCCTCCCATACCCTGCTAACAGCAAAGTCCACATCTCTCCCATTGTTTTGTCTCCAGACTACTCTGTCCTTAATATCAAGATTGGTGGGAGTCGGGATATCATTAAGGAAAGGGTGTTGTCTCCTCCATTCATCAGGAAAAATCCATCTTCCATGCTCAATCATTCTATCAATAGTCATATTAGTTTCAAAACCTGCATCATGAATCCTTCTTCTACTATATAAATTGCATAGTGGTCCACTATCATTCCACCAGTCATACCAGACTGAAGTGGTCCTGCCATTTCCAATTATATGCCTAATATGACTTCTAAGAAACACTCCACATCCGAGTGTTTTCACTTTTCACGTTTCCTGCAACTATTTTGAGTGTGTGATCAACACCTCTTTACTCCAACACTAGTGTTTAAAATCCTACATTTCATACAATATCAATGTCATAAATCAGCATCCTATCCCATGTTATTTTCTTGCGCCTGCAGTTTAAAGTTCACAGCCAACCAATGAACAGAAACACCTCGGATTACATATCTGCATTTCTATTCAGAACTCCAGGCATCCGAATTTGCTAACTTAGTCATGTTTTTGAAGAACCTTCACTAGTTTCTGCACATAACTAACCTTTTCAATTTGGCCTTTGCTTCTTCTTGCAATGAGTATACTATGTTTTAATATTAAGTAACACAATTGTTAGTGCTTATAAATTTGTTGCATTATCTCCAGCCTGTTTTTATATCTTTATTTCTTATCACTGTTTAACAGGAATATGGTGATTCTGTGGATATTGATGGTTTTGACATAGACTATGGGGTTAGATTCAGTTTCCATGTAACTTTGTTATTTATTTTAGATTAAAGGTGTTGATTTCTTATGCTAACTTCACATTGGATTTCACAGAACCAAGTTTTAACCGTGAAGTTGGGAAATTTTGGAACTTATGTATTGAACAAACAAACACCCAACAGACAGATTTGGATGTCTTCACCTGTGAGGTACAAACGCTCTACAAAAACCTTCGTATGTTGGTTTGTCAGTTTATGATATATTTCTTGATATTCATGTGTGTTATTTATATAGTCTTAATGTGAACTTCGCATAGGCGTATAAGTGAGCTTTTTTGCCACTATATTACATGCTTTGACATCACAGTTTTATTTTGAATAGTTTGTTAATGATAATTTTATGAACATTTTCTAACTTGTAAGATTTACATAGATTTGGTGTTTATTGAATAATCATGCATCAGTCGAATTTAGAGCAGTAAACGTGTGGTTTGTTACATATATGTACCAATTGAAATGTCGGTCTGAATCGAGTGAATTTTAATTAGTTATTATTTTTTTTTAATATAGATTATATATATTACATGCAAGTAAGGTTGCATTAGAGGTTAAAGTATATTAAATTACCGATGTAAATATTAGGTCTGGTTGCCATGTGGTTTTCTTAGTAAATTATATAATCTGTCAGAGATGTAATGAGGTCTCATGATTGGTAAAGGCCTTACTCTGTTCCTCGTCTAAGGAATAGCGGCGTAGGCGCTTCTAATACTATTGGCTATAAAACTCTTGGGAAATTTGGTGTTTGTGCTGATGCATGGTCACATGGAGATATATTTTTAATATACAATGTGATTAAAGATTGAAATATTATATGATCTCCAACAGTCAACATTCTAGAAAAACTTTGTATTATAAAAATGTTAGAGAAGTTGACAATCAAATTAAGTTCATGAATTTAGTTGTAAGTCACCAAAGGGTTCTATTGTAGTTCTAAGGAATGGTTCATTCTAAACTACATAATGGCACTGCATGTGGTAACCGAAGTAGACAAGTAATGTGGTTGGTCGGTATGCTATAAGAAGTCTTTATCATGGATGTAAATGGATCCAGAATTCTTTATCGGATGAATATACAAGGTGCTCATATACAATGCTTATGCATGCATTAATTAAACATTTGAATGAGTATTCTGAATAATATTTCGAGAACTGTTTCAAAGACAGTAAGGGATACTTGATAAATGAACTAAAATAACCTAACATGTCTTTTATTTCCCAGGGGTTTTTCCATGCTCGTACTTTAAATTAGTATTTTTCATTAATATAAATTTACCGGTAACCCTCTTTACCAAAAAAATAAAGATACAGATTATTCATGAAATGCAAAAAGTGGTTATTCTTCCTACTGTTTGAAAGATGATGTCTGACTTTGCACACAGTCTGGGTAAAATGTGGAGTCGGTCTATGTGTCCAGTATTATTAGTTGCCTTTATTAGTTGAATTAGAAATATGGCCTCGATAAAGAATGTCACATAATTTACGCTTTCTTGTGGTTGTTTTTCTTTACTTACTTGGCATCAATCCTATTTGTAAATTCAAACATGTGTTACTGTGTTAGTAATATCCCATTCATGAGTGAGGGTGTTATTGTCTTTTAACACGACATTATTTCATTTGTTTTCATGCAGTGGTCCTTCAAGGTTTGACTGGGATCGAACTATTGAAGCTTGGATATACAGGCGAACAAAGTCTAAACTCTTGGAAACACTCGAAAACGAAATACAACAACTGTGTGGTGACCCAATAAAACTTTCTTAAACCGTCTACTGTCACAAAAACTCATGTTACTTGTTGTACTTAAAAGAGCACCTTATCCTAATTCTGGTGGCTGGATTTTGCAGTTTTTGGGTTTCTATTAACTCCAGGCAATAAAAGTTATATATCTTTTGTTTGTAATGCACGTAATAAGATTTTACCTGTAAAGCCGTATCGGGCAAACATACAGATATATATCGAAAATAAATAGTCGAAACCGAAAGCAAGTGGATAAATTAGAGGGGACATGAATTTGGTTTTGGTTTAACAAATGTCAAAATAGTTTTAGTTTGAGAATATACACAAAAAAGTATCAAGTACTCGTTACTTCTACTTTTTATTCGACATGTGAGTAGTTGGTTCAAAAATAGCTAGCCCTGGCAATCCATACCCAAATCTATTAAATTGGGTTTCATTGGGTAATTTATTTTGTTTATTGGGTATGATTGGGCCTTGGAAAAAGGATACATGCGGGTCTCAGTTTTAACTCTTAAAATTGTTAATATTGTTATGCGGGTCATAAAATAATGAGTGATCACTCATATTCCTGACTTCCGGTGAATGTTCCAATATGATATACACTGCCGTCGCCACAATGGATTATTGTTAGACCCATATTTAATGAATTCTTTATAATTCCCATGGAAAGGAACTTTAGATCAGATTCACTCAAAAATATATTATTATTATTATTATTATTATTATTATTATTATTATGTTTCACTGTGAAATACAGTTGTTGTCTATATATTACTTTTTCATGGAATTATTCTTTGTCCAGTTTCTTATAATTACATTAACACCAAATAATTTTGCCATGTAATTTTTACACATACATTATATATTTTTGTTAAACTTATCAATATATGTAACGTTTTCTACACATTTCTTTTTAACGGTAATGTTTTCACACATACATTATATTATTTTATGCAAAATTGTATAATATAACATAACATAATATAATATAACATATAATATTTATATGTATATATTAAGCAATTGTAACTTTCTAATAAACATGTTAAAATACCGTTCAAATTTTTTTTTTTTAAATGCGGGTTGACCCGCACCCACCCGTTTGACCCGCATTTCAAAAATGACCCGTTTGGACTCGCACCCGTTTTGACCCGTACCCGCTTTGACCCGTTACCCAAACCCGTCCGACCCGCCCATTTTGCCAGGTCTAAAAATAGCCAATACCTTCGTAGAAGGATTGGTCAGAGGCTTTTTATAAAAATAGTTTTTTCAGTGGGACAAAAGATGAAATCTCACTTGATACATAATCATGGTGAATTCTAGGGCTTATATTAACAACTAAAATAACATTTGTTGCTCAAAAGGTTGGTTCAAAAATGTTTTCAACAAAGAATAAATATAATAAGGATTTCGTTAGGAACAATACAAGGTTGTCAGAAATATTTAATTACATAATGGTTATCATCATCAGTAATCATCATCAGTAATTATATAAAGTTGTTATTATCAAATTTTATATAATAATATATTGTACTCGTAAATGCAAAAAAGGTTAGTTTGTTATAAACTTGTGATCACGGTGACTATCTGTCCTAAATGCATTAAATTGACGCTAAAGTGTAATTACTAACGAGGAGGAATGTTCATATGAGTACTAATATTAAGTTGAATTTTAAGGTATGAATTATGATTCTTTATATCATCTTAATCTAGTGGTTGAGAGTTTTAAATTAGAATTTTTCTTCCATCCATTATCTTATAGAGTATTAATCGTTATTCGTTAGACAAAACCAAATATATTGTTGTGACCCTCATGTTCCCTCGTTTATGAAAGTGGTCACTCGACCTAAAAAATGCAGAAAATTTTTTCGGCCATTTTTAAAGTACCTTTATATTTCACAAGCTATAATCAAATGTGATTAAAACTATATGTATGAAATTATAAAGTAAAATTATACGTGATTAAGAAATTTGAGTACTCATGTTTGCATTTTTCAACTATTTGCCTTACTTCATAGCACAATTCTAAATAGGGGTGTTTTTTTTTTTTGTTGTAAAGTTAGTTTCAATTCAGACATGTTGGAGGCAATTTTAACCAGCGATTTGCTAGACCTCCAACCCCCTCCTCATGGAAAATACCTTAAATAGGGGTGTCTTTTTAAACTTAAAAAATCTAAATACAAATCAATAATTTTTGTACAATTGTACATATCAATATATTCTCTTTTTTTTGTAAATGATGTTTTAGATTAATTTAATTGGATCGTCATGTTTTAGAAAAGAAAAAAATATATATATATGGATGAAATGGACATTTGTGGAGTAAGAAAGGAGGCAGGAGTTTTGTCCACGATACATTTGCTTTGAATAGAAGTCGTCATTGTCAATATAAAAAAAAGGGTCATAATCACACCTCGAATATCAACCATAAAATCTCTAATAAATCATTTGTTTGTTTTCAAGTTGTTGAGAGAATGTTGAGTTTATGGCCACACATACCCTCAAGGCCTCAACCACTCATCTCTCCATTTTATTTCTCAATCTTTCATTTTCTTGAGTAGTTGGTCTATGAATCTCACAATCTTGACCAGTTTTGTTAAAAAAGGATTTTGTTAGTTTTGTTAAAAGAATTTTGTTAAAATAACTCTAAAATACGCGTTAAAATTTTCTTATGAAACTATTATTTAAAAATAACTTTAGCAATCTTGTATAACAAGTTATTACGTCTTATCTATAGCTTTAAAGTTATGATTTATGAATAGCAAACTCTTTAATATTGTATTTTTTGGAAAAATGCTTTTTCGAACAGCAACTACTACGGTAGAAACGAGTGTCTTAATCGTACACGACTACTACAAAGTATCATTTCTAGGAAAAATTCCACAAGATGTGTCACTCCAAGGTGTCAAACTCACAACCTTATGGGTAAAACCTCATACTTCAACCAACTGAGCTGGTGCCATTAGTTGGATTTAAGGCTCGTGTTATACACATGTAAAAATTAATTTAATAATGTTAAAATATTTGTAGTGTTTTATGTATAATAATGTTATATTGTTAGATAAAAATTTTAGTTAAACACTTAGTAGTGTAGTTATATTTGTTCGTTCAAAATATTATATTTTGTACTTGATAAGAATGTAACTTTCAACTTATCGATACAGAATGAGTTATGAGGATACATGCACGAAGTACCACTTGAGCTGACGCCCAGTCGGTATTTATAGTTTCGTTTGTAACCATCATTCACGAAAAAGTTGACAACGCTACGTGCCTACTTCTATAGTTGTACGTACAATACAATGGATTATCCGATTATGGATATGATAAGAACACCACGTGTCAAGCAAAATTTGCGGTGAATTGAAGATTTGTAGAGGCAGTAGCCATGAATGATAATAAGTATCTTTGTTATCATCAATAACACAAGACTAAAAAGAAAATCAATAAATAGAGTGATTGTGTGATCGATATTGCAATATAACAGAATTTACAAAGGCATTCAGAAAGATAAATATAAAATGAAGAAAGTAAATATAGTGTTTTGTTATGTATGTAAATTGAATGACCCACATATTAATTTTTTAACAAATTTTACCAGATAAACATGTTATTTTGTTTTTGGTTTAGTAATTAAAATATTAACATGTGACTGGTTTTTCATCTAACTAACATGTCTAACAACGATAAATTTACTTTCACCATTTCATATTTTCTAGAAATACAAAAATTATTCAAACAGTTATCTATATTACATAATAAAAAAAATAGCCCCCCATGTTGAAAGTTACATGGAGAAATGTCTAAACTACGTACCCTCCACACAAAACTCTCTCATTTTCATTTGTAGCCATTCACAAACACGCAACTCCCTCTCAATATCTCTCTCTCTTTATTTCATTCGTACCATGTTAATGGTATCCGCTGCAACGCGCAGGTACCATGCTAGTATAATGTAATGTTTTTTCTGAACTTTAACTGCAAAAATTATACAAAGGATTGAAAAACTCATACGTACATCAAAAATATAAATTTAGGTGTAATTTTGTTGATTTCATTTTTTGTGTATATATACAGATAATATAAGTTTAATCTGGTAAAATAATCACAGTTTGTTTGATTTTGAAGGATGTTATGAATGTCTAGTTTACTATAATGCATAGAAAATAATATTAAATATTTTTATATTATGATTGTTACATAATTCTATTACTATGTGAAACTAAGGATGGTTTTGGCCTAGCTTATCAATTTGGTTTTTGTTTGTAAAACAAAAGCAACTTATCGCTTATGTAGTTATGTTACATGAGCTTATAGATTATTTTTGTGTGTTTAGATTGGCTGATATTGCTTATGGAGTTTTTGAAAGACATTCATTCACTATTGCAATAAAATAAAAAAAACTTCCTAAAGTTAGCTTCTCAAAAACAACTTATATAAGCTTAAAAATGTAAGCTATAAGACCATCCAAACACTTAAACGAGTTCATTTAAATCAAAATAAGCCATACAGGTTTAAAATATTAAAAAAGAAAGAAAAAAAAAAAAAACCTAAAATAAATACCCCTAAAACATGGTAAACAAAATATCTTAAATTGTTTTGAAACTCCAAGGATCAAACGATGGGCATCAGATATTTTAATTTAAATAACAAAAGCATCAACCAAACCAACATTCAATCATACACAAAATCCACTTTAAAAATTGTGTGTTGACAATTATAGTTAATCTCACCCACTACATTTCTGAGGTTACAAATCAAACATACCTTTTAAACTTTAGAGAACTGAAGTATTCTTCTAACAACATTTATCATAGCATAAGTATTGTTAATTTTACTATTTTAAAGTACACAACGTAAAAACGATGAAATCTATCATTCATTCAAAAATGATTCGTGTTATTCAAAACACGTGTCACATGCCGTTCAAGTATTTTACAATATTTACTAACAGATATATCATTGCTATCAAATTCAAATTCATAAATATATAATGATGTTTATGATAAAATTCCAAAAAGGGTTTAAACTGTTACAAAATTGTTATGTACGGAGTACTTATTTAAAGTATTTTTCTTGGATAATGTATCTTTTTTTTTGTATATAATTCATTTAGAGTTTCAGTTTGTTGTACAGTTAGGTTGAGAGGAGTGGTGATGGGGGAGGGTGAAGCAACTTACGTCATTTGGCATGTGGGGTATGAAGAGTTGCCCTTTGAAAAAGATGGAAATGGATGAATTTTGGAGAATGAGACGACTTGCACCATGTAGCACTTTCACAATGGTCCCCCTCCCAACATCCATTTTATTTTCCTGGAAACCGTGCAGAGTCTTGAACAAATGGGCAAACTTGTGGGTTCGCTGGAAACGCGGTTCACCCCTCGGGGGCGGTGTAGAGGGCGAACTAAGGTGAGGTGGCATGGGGTTCACCCCTTTTTTGCTTCCACTCCCTTCAGTCTTATAGTAATTGAATTGTATTAAAAATCATGTGAGTTTGTGAACAAATAGTGTATTTTATGATCTCATTGAACAAAATAGATACATGATTACACGATTTTATAAATAAAAAAAAGTATATAGACTTTTTGTAACATCCTATTATATAAAAAGGTAAAAAAATTTAACCTTTTTTGTAGTTTTGACATTAAAGTAATTTCGTAGTATTTTATTTTTAGTTTTGACTTAGATGAGTTGTAACCTTAGTGGATAGCGGGTATTTTACCCACAAAAAATTGATATAGGGAGTGGCAACTCAATAGAGTGCCACCATTTCCCCCTTGTGTGATTCACCCTTCCACTAGTGTCTTTAACTTAACTTTTCTTCTTCTAGTTTCTTCTAAGTCCTTTGGTAAATAAATTTCTTGTTTCAATCTACATCAAAATCTCCCATATAATAAATAATTACATTACCAATTAAAGTTAGCAAACTACTTTGGAAGATTTGTATGTGAGAGTGTGTGTCGAATTGAGCAAGAGAAGAGGAAGAAAAGATTGAGATTCTAACCTAGCTTTAGTTAATTTCTTCAATTGAGGTAAATGTTAACCTAAATTTTGTTGTCTTTAAAATTAGGGTTCTTTCTATTATGTAATTTGGGGGTTGACTTAGATTGATTTTAGAAGTGGAATTCTTGCTAGCTAATCTTATGGTAAACCTTATTATTGTGTTTGACTTATGTTTTATATTGTTAATGAATTGGTGAAATTGTTATAACCACTATAATGGTATGAATTGGTTTGTGAAAATGATGAGATGATGTGATTGAAATTGACAAGGATGAAAATGTGTTTGAAGCCAAACATAATAATGGTTTGTGGTATTTGGATTGGGCTAGTAACTTGATAGACATTGATAGTTGGTCTTATGAATTAGGGATGTGCAAATGGCCCGACCCGCGACCCGTAAGTGCATGAAAATCGGAACCGTGACCCGGCCCGTGATGGTTCGGGTCGGGTTCAGACGGATCGCGGGCGGGTTACGGGTTTCCTTCATCTTTTTTCGGTTTTTGGCTTGACCCGGCCCGACCCGCGCAACCCGTGACCCGAAAATGCAACAAAAGCGTGACCCGTGACCCGGCCCGTTAGCCCTTCGGGCGGGGCGGGCCGGTTCCGGGTCGGGTCACGGGTTTCGGTCCAAATGCTCATCCCTATTATGAATCATGAATTGATGCTTGATAGGTGATTCATAGGAAAGCTTATTGATAGGAGACACCTTGTTTTGTGAATTTACAAAAATTTGGCCAAGGTGAGTACTATATGTATTTGTTGTGAGCCGCAGAGTCTTGGACTCTTTTGCTCGTTGTTAATGACATGGTGAGCCGCGGAGTCTTGGACTCTTTTGCTCGATGTGTGGGCAATAAGTCATGGATGACGATTCATCGGCTTATTGTCATATAAGGATCCTAATATGTGGTTTGTTATTTATATGTCATGATATTGTGTTGTTAAATGCATATAGTGCTCGTTAAGCGAAAGTTTACCGTTTTAGTGTTTAACCTTTTTTATAGGAAGTTCCGGGAGCGGGAACAAGTGATAATAGTGCTAGAGATTGAAGTTGAAGTGCTTGTTTTGGAGGTATTGCCCATTTCACGTGAAAGGGCCTTTTGTAGTTACTTAGATGAATCCCGCGTCAAATTTATGGCTCTTTGTACATTAGTCGTATTGTGTTACTGTCAACATGTATATTTTCTGCAAACCGTTGGGTTGGTCAAGTGGTCATTTTGAAATGTTGATGTTAAAGGTGACTATGAGTTTTTGGCAAAATGGGTAAGTGACCCGTTCCATTGTATATTGTTAATTTAAATCGAATGGTGTCTTTGGGGCATTTAGTTATGTTTTCCTATCATGTTTGAATCAGTAAATTGCATTGAAAAGATTGGAAATTAGATGAAAAGTTGAAAAACGTCAAAAGGGTCTCGTTTTGGTGAAACTGAAGAGCGCGGAAGCTGAGTATCCGAGCGTGGACGATGTCAGTCCAACTGCGGAAGATGCAATCAGCATCTTCCGCCCTCCACTAACTTTTTCGCTAATTTTTTCCCAAGTCTTCATTTGACCTATTCGAGTCCCGAAACTTGTTTACTAGTCTAATTACATCATTTCAAGAACATTCCAAGTGTCATTTATTGATTTGGAACATTATGATTTTTCGTGAAAAATGGTCGTATTTTTTCTTGGTTTGGGTCGTTTCACTTTTCTAACTTTAACACTTCCTAGACTACGTAATTACACAAAATATTTTTGTCATAAACAAAAATAAATGCATCACATGGGTGTACTATGCAACCATATGATACATACATTTTTGGGTATGACGAAAACTTTTATGGAGACAATATAAATTCGGGTAAATTACACTTTTTGTCCTTGAACTTGGCAGCTTTTGCACTTTTCATCCCTAACCTTTATTTATTACAATTTTAACCTTAAACTTGTCAAATTTTTGCAATCAACGTCCAAGTGGGAAACGGTGTGAGATTCTTGCCGTTAGCCATGACACGCGCGACTCACGTGAGGGCAAAAAAGACATTTGGCCCCTCCACGTCCACTGGTATATATATTCCCCTTTTTCCTTTATTTTCACTCCCATTTTCGTTTAAACAACAAAACACACACACACAAATGTAACACCCTTCGTCTAAAAATACGGGTTTCCAAAAATTTTCGCCTAACGGCGTTAAAATAGAGCGGAAGAAACTTTAAAAGTCCAAACCAATTAAAATCTGTTTGGTTTCCTTATTCATTGGTGTTACTTATTCGTACCATCAAAACAAGTCTAAATAGAAACCCGTCGGCTGCCCAACACAAAACAACCGACTACATAACATGCAAACTTCATAAAAGACAAACATAAACAAATGTCTATAAAAGTTCAGCATCTATGGGTAGCTAAGGTCAACAACAAGCTATCTACCCATTCCTCGCTCTTCTTCATCAACTACCTCAGCTACGCTAAACCTGAGGGAGCAACACATTTCAAAAGACAAGTGTTAGCTAACGAATTAGCTAAGTAAGATAACACTTAATTTATAAAACATTTGTCCATTTCAAACATTATGGATTTATATACTTCATTAAGGCACAACACACATCAAACATACCACGTCATCAACATAACATATTAGGATGAACCACCCTAAATGTGCCTATCCTGCTTTACTTCATTACACACATATAACCACATAACTGCTTTCTACATTTAACTGCTTTTCTACGTTTTAACTACTTTACTACATTTTAACTGCGTCAATGTGTAACATAAGTTACACCCGACTAGATGACAACCATTCAGTTGAACATCAAACGTCGTTAAGGAATGGCAAGCCAATCCCGGAGTAATCCGTATGTACAAGACAAATGAGGGCGGGTCAGACCCCTCGTATTACTCAACTGCATCTCAATGACCATGTTGCTAGGAGCCACCCAAGCAACCTACGTCAACGCACTTAGCCGGGCTAGGGCAAGTACGGGTTAAGCTTAACACTTTCCTGCATCAAATTTTTAACGAGCTCGAACCAGCATCTCATTTAGTTTAGGTGACTGCATTACCTAAATATTTACTACGTTTACTGCTTTTACGTTTTGGGCCCTTAAACGTGCACGTGTCATGGCAACTTAACAAGTCTAGTGAACTAGATGAGCAAGCCATACAATCATGCACAAAACAACACATGCTACATATACTACATCTCAATGCATCACAAGATACTACATATCACTTCATAACATAACGCTACATTATACTTCATATCATAACATACACTACATTATACTACATATCAAAACATTCACTACATTATACTTTATTTGGGACTGCATTTCAGGTCTCAATGGTCAACTACATAACCCATATCACCTCCCGTGTAACCCCGAATACCCACAAACAATTCAAGATATAAGTTGGGAAGTTATTATTTGAAACCATCTTTTCGTTGAACCCTCAGCGTGTCAAAGTAGTGTATCTTACCTCGTGACGATCAATAAGAAACGTTAATGTATCTTGTTTGTGATCCCGACTACCTATCTTGAGTTCATAGTCATTAAACCTGTATAAACCCAACCTAATAAGGTTATAAGACCATACATTAACTTAGGTACACTTATAGGACCCTTAAACGCTTGTTTCGGACCTCAAACGGGCTCATAGACCCTTCATGCGGCGCATGCTTTGAATATGCGTCGCATATTTGCTTTAAAAATCACCCAGAAACTTCCCAGGCCCTGATATGCGCCGCACATAGGTTTTATGCGCCGCATATGGAGTGCTGGTCTAAAGACTGACTCGCGCCCTTCACTTTCAGGCGACTTTTCGACCTCAATACGACCAAATGAGTCAAAACTTAGTTCTTATGCAATGTATGGAATTCAAAGACCTTTCCATAATTATAAAGTTTGACTCTTGAAGTTCTCTAATGAATTAGTTATGGCGTCTGTAAAACAGACCTACAGAATTCGTCTTAAATCCGACCAATTCTAAAAATGGACATTTTTCACCCATATCTGGGCAAAATCAAAAGAAACATTGTTCATACCGAATCAAGAGGACACATAGACCTTTTCAAAAATATAAGATTCATCTCATAACTCTTTTAATTGAAAGAGATATGATTTTTGCAATATTACTAAATTTTCAGATCTAGTAAACCCTTAGTTTTGCAAACAATTTTCGACCATCAGATGACCATAGCAACCATCACGACCTATAAACCTCATATGCACCCAAAATATGACTCATATGATGATTTCACATGATCACTTGTTCCAGGAACAAGAGGATACAATTACAATACATTAAATTACCCGAAAACCTCAATAATCGACAATGGAACATAATCAAATCAATCTCAACCCTAGAGACCAGAAGCAAGATCCATATGATCGACTCTTATGATCACAAATCAAAGGTAAATCATCTATATTACCTGTAGATGAAAGCAAGGATGAGAGATCTTGATCAAACTTCACTTGAATCACACGTTTTGATGGATTTTCGCTTAGGAAATTAATGGGGATCAAGGGGGTGGCTAGGTGTTAGTGCATTTCCGGGTGACAACATCAGTATAGAAGTTTATCTTGAGTCATTTGTATATGTAATTATTAAACGATACGTTTTTGTATGTAATAAGGTCAAACATGACTAAGTCAACCGGAGAGTTGACCAAGTCTAACTAGACCGGTCTAGGTCTAGGTTGGTCTAGGTAGACCTAGGGTGGTCTAGCTAGACCTTGGCCGAATTCTTGTTTAGTATAAATAGGAGATAAAACCTTATGTTTAAGGAATCTCTCTAGCTTTTTGTTTTCGTTTTCTCTAGTTGGGAGAGCTCGTGTCTTACTTGTAATCGTTATTATTGAAGTAATACAAGGCTCCGATTATCCCATTCATATATTGTTCATCATATATTGTTCTTTGTACTTGTGTTCGGTTTACCGAATATTGTTGATTGCTAGTGTTCGAGACTTTCCGCACTCAAACTCTAGTTATCTAATCTCGTAGATCCGGTGGCTAAGGGACTTTCACTAGGGCTTTGAGGAATGATAATATTATCAGCAAATAACAACTAATGATCATCCTTAGGACCTTAAACCCGTTTTTGACTTTCACACTATGTCAAAATTGGTCCCTAAGCTTCGTAAAGTCGTATTATTAGCCCAAAACACCTATTGGGACTATATACAACTCATTATACACTTTTAACACCTCAAAAAGCATATAACTACATCTTTAACACATTACTACATTAATCAATAATACATTCAAGTCTCACACACATAACACATTATCCACATATAAGCATTAAATTTACCATAAACTTAACGAACACGTTATGTTGACTTAACGACTCTAGTCAACCGTTAATTAAAAAGATTGGGATGTTACAATTACCTCCCCCTTAAAAGGATTCCGTCCCCGGAATCTCATCGGAATTGAACAACTCTGGATACTTCTCTTTCATCACGGACTCAGTTTCTCACGTTAGGCTTTCACCGTGATTATGTTTCCACTTGTTCAACACTAAATCAATCATTTTCCTGCGTAGGTTCTTTTGCTTTCTTCCAAGTATTGCTATCGGGTCCTCAATCATTCTTTTACTTGGATCGATACTCACATCTTCTTCCATGTCTTATATCTTTAATTAATTTACATATTAAGCACTAGCTTTACAACAAGCACGATTTCCCACGTCTTACGCACTAGCATTACATCTAGCACGATTTCCCACATCTTACGCACTAGCATTACATCTAGCACGATTTCCCACGTCTTACGCACTAGCATTACATCTAGCACGATTTCCCACGTCTTACGCACTAGCATTACATCTAGCACGATTTCCCACGTCTTACGCACTAGCATTACATCTAGCACGATTTCCCACGTCTTACGCACTAGCATTACATCTAGCACGATTTCCCACATTTCACATATTACTTTAACATTAGGTACATTCATTACCTAATTAATCTCACATCTACTTTAACGTTTAATCCCACTAACGTGCACAACTCATAGTAATTCATACGTGTATCTAGTAAACTAGACATACCATACTTAAGTGCCACATATAAGTCATCACATAACAACATTAAGCCATAACATCGACATTATCAACAACACATATGTTACACATATCATTCCACCGTCATTATAAGAATCATACTTCATATGCACATATATACTTCTACTTTAAACATCATCATATCAACATAAGTCATTTCGACATACATATATTCCCATAATACATTCAGCGAAGACTATTCATTTGGCGGTTAAGCCTTCCAAACACGTATCCTTACTAACTTGCTATCACAACTCACATATTTCATTTGAACAAAGGGTCGACTCGTCATACTTTCGATGCATAACATATCCCTCCATAGAGGCTTATGGTTAGACCATATTACCCACTTTGCTCATAATAAGCTTCCTTTGTTCACCACAAAACCTTTAGACAATTTTGAGCTAATCAAAACACTTCTTTAACAATTCCAACTTTATGAACTATTGTCTTTATGATCTTTGGCTCTGCACTTTCCCCTTCAATAACTTGTCGTATCATGAAATGACATCCGACACCTATGGCATAATCATTGTTGCCTATGAACACAACAATAAATCTCGAGGCACCATCACACCATCATATGGTTTTACCAAGTTTTTAACTCTTTCATTCTCTTTCCCATCAATCTAAGAGTGATAGGCATCACTTGAGTTCACCATTTTCCTCATACTTTGTCAAACATCTTTAAAAAATTTCATATAATGGCCGTCTCGATTCAAAACATTCAACCATTTACTTTCACACTTTAAGAGCACTTCTTGATCATACATCTTTTCTTTCATGTCCAAGGAAACGGTGCAATAGTTCACCATGAAATAAGCATTTTTGGACAACTTGCCTACTAATTGCTCATGTCATATCACTGCCTTTAACTTCCCACGCAACTTTGTCTCTTATTCTAAGGTGACGTGACCACTCACTTCCGTCAGAGGGCCATTAAACTCTTTGTATTGCTACCAAACTTTCGGTGTCTAGTCTTGGCTTTTAACCCAATCACACGTCAACATATAAAACTTACTACACCTCGTATCATAATAGGTCGTATCACACTTCAGGCGGCATCCAAATGAGCATGTCACCACGGTTCATAAACTTCCTCAAGTACAACTTTTGGTCATTTTGTTCTCGGATACCAAAATCTTACTTTTAGACTTATAGTTCCACGCTGGTTATTTATGAATTTTCATAATTCACTCACATAATACCAACATCTTCGTCTCTAGAAACATCACCTTTGACTGGCTCATTGTAGACAAGTGCTTACCATAACCTTATAGTCATGGAATTAAACATTAAATGGAACCATGTTCTTTGACTGGCTCATTGTAGAAACATCACCTTCGTCTCTAGAGTCTGGTTGGTGCGTGGTTAGACCACTGCGGCGCAGTGAGCTTGGCAATGGCTCACTGCGGCGCAGTGGATAGTTGCTGGGAAACGTATGCGCGTCAATTTTCAAACGTCAATAACTTTTGATCCGTAAGTCCAAATAAGTCATATGACCTATCGTTGGAATCGTGAGAGAGTCTACTTTCTCATGGTGAAGTCCTTTTGATCTGAATCCTTTTCAATTTCTAAAAATGTCGGGTCAAAGTGTTATAGTTCATGCGCGGGAGAGTCATTAAGGCGTTATGGGACTTTGGCGCGACTCAAACTTACTTAACCAAATTGTGTAGGGTTATAGAGTTGATTTTGATGACACCATGATATATATTGATAGGTTGTGGGATCGTGGCGGTCGTTGGACATTTATAGCTCGATATTAACTTGTCGTTTTGCTTGGAAATCAAGGTGAGTTCCGTAGTTCCCTACTCGCTTGAGATTCGGGCTGAAAAGTGTAAAATTATGTGATTACTTGTTATTTGTGTTTGTAAATGATTGTTGGTGTTGTTTGATTTTACTCACGTACAAAACGTCAGGTTGGTGACATTGGATGAATGATGGATAGTTTTGCTTTAGTGTTTGATGGGTTTGTATGAGATGGTGATATTGTTAAATAAATTAGGATAGTAGTGTATACATAGAGGTCGGTTTTACTTTCATTGGGTTTTAGATGTGGTGGGAAGGCTGCGGACGACCCTATACATAAGCATCTAGAACCTGATGAAAGTAAAACCCTCCGAAGTGGATGTACGCATTGTTAGAGGAATTGATGGATGTTGAGAATGTGTTGGATATTCATATACGCTTTGTTATACTTGACTTGTGTGGTGCACACTCAAACATATTTTTATTGTTGCATTGGTGACGTTATTGATACGCATTTGATATACATTATGGTATTACATACGTATGATACATGATCTGACGTTAATAATTCGCGTACTCATTTGTTATACGCGGTTGCTTTACACCTTGTGATCTTGTAGTGAATTGATACTGTGATTAGTAATGTTGTGCATACATGGAAGACGATGATACCTTTAATGAGTTGTAGATGTGGTGGGAAGGCTGCGGGTGACCCTATATATAAGCATCTATGATTCCTTAAAAGTAAAGTCGTATGAAATGTATGTGCAATGTAGTTATGATTGATTTTAGTAAAGGATTGCGATATATATATTATTATTATTATTATTATTATTATTATTACTATTTAGGATGGACGTGCATACATGGAAGTCGGTTATGCCTTCAAAGAGTTCTAGATGTGGTGGGAAGGCTGCGGGTGACCCTATATATAAGCATCTAGAACTTGATGAAAGTAGAATCCTCCTAAGTGTATGTGCGCGTAGTTTATTTTGAGTTAATTATCGATGGTTGACGATTGTTGAATTGTGGTTGGTGTTTGTACGCGGTTCACACGCACGCGGTTCACACGCACGCGGTTCACACGCAAGCATGGCCTATTTATATACGCGGTTCACACGCATGCGGTTCACACGCAAGCATGCCTATTTATATACGCGGTTCACACGCACGGCGGTTCACACGCAAGCATGGCCTATTTATATACGCGGTTCACACGCATGTATATTCTGTTTAAGCGGTCTACACGCAGGCACACCCTATTTGGTGCATTTGTGGCATGGTTGATACGAATTTGATATACATTATGATATGCATTATGACTGTTTATGCATTTAGCACTTGTATTGATATCTACACCATTTGTGCACATTTATTTCACGCTTACTTGTTTGTGTAACTTTGATTGTGGACGATATTGTGTTACTTAGAGGCTCACTGTAAGTCATGTTTCACCTCTACTTGTATATTGTGATTTCTGACAATGGTTCTTTATGGACCATTACTACGAACTCACCAACCTTGTGTTGACTATGCTTAGTACACTTTTCAGGTAATCAGGTTAATCCAGGGCGTGGAGTTTGATTGTTAGCTTGCTGTTGAACCCGGACTTGGACTTATATGGATCAAGGATCCATTTGCCTTCTTTTGCATTGTACTTAGAACCGTTAGCCATCTTTTGATGTTCTGTCGTAATCTTTGATGATGACTTGCTCTTTATGTATTTTGATTCTTGTTTAACTTACTGTATGGATTCACTGAATCCTCTATTTGCATTTAGTTCATGTTCTACATTAATTCCACCTTGTGCTATATGATTTCCGTGATATTCTGAGCCTTGGCTTGGGGTGTTACAGAATGGTGGCCCATGCGTGGTCGTAGAGAATTAGGCGGTTTGACCTAGACTACGGCTTAAGTTAAAACTCTTCATATAGCATGCATGGTTAGGAAATTTGTGTGCAACATGAATTATGTGAACCTTAAAAAGTGTATATTGTGAGTTCGTAGTTAAGACCACTTATGTGATGGATTGAATTCAACGTGATGAATGTGGAATGGGTACAATGTGGTTAATGTGTGCATTGATTGAAATTAATTGCCATTGATATGGATTGTTGTTACTGATTGATGTTTGTTGGATGCGTTAGAGCAAAATGAAGTTATGGTATTAACTTGGTATAATATTGTGGCAACCCTAAAAGAACCCGATCAACTCTTTTATGGTCGCCCAACATTATAACAAGTTAATGACATCATGGATTGCGCACGTGTGGCTTAAAGTATAATAAGGAACCGATATGCTTAATGGAAGTTGATTGGGTGGAGGGTTAGCCGTTGGTACACCCTGTATACATACCTGGTCAATAACTAGAGAGCATATCGAATTCGGATTATACTTTGAATCATTCGTGTTAATAGCTTGGCTTAGTGTATAATAGGGAACCGATATGCTTAATGGGAGTTGATTGGGTGGAGGGTTAGCCGTTGGTACACCCTGTATACATACCTGGTCAATAACTAGAGAGCATATCGAATTCAGATTATACTTAACCCATTGGTGTTAATTGTTTGATTTTATGATGTATTGAGCATGATTACTTGAGTTAATAATGAACGATTGTAATGAAATTGACATGATAATATGCTGAGTAACAATCTCATAGAATTCTAGCACTCTTGCCTTAGCTTAATGATATGAAATGAGTATGTGGTATCGGTATGAGAGCATTGATTACTTGTGTGACTAACATGCGAGCATTTGAGACTAACTCTCGGGTCAACGTGTCACTTGCTATATAGAAATGGTGAGACCAAGGAGAGCCGGAACGAACTATAGGGCTGAACCGGAAGAACCTCAACCGGAAGCTCAACCGGAGGTACAAGGAGTTAGAGGTAGAGGCCGTGGTAGAGGTCGTGGTAGAGGTCAAGGAAGGGGTCGTGGTGAAATTCCTGAACCAAACATGGCTGAGGTGATCGCTCAAACGATCGCCAATCTCATGCCAACCATTATTGCTCAAGTCACGGCAAGTCTTGGGCAGAACAATGTGGCTCAAAACAATGAAGCTCCAGAAAATGTGAATAATGAAAATGCTCAACCTCAGGACGCAGAAAACGAAGAAGAGGAACCAGTGAGAGTTGATAACCGTATACCCCTGTATAATCAACATGGAGGATACCGACAGGGGTGTATATTTAAAGACTTCAAAAGCTGTGGGGCGCCAGAGTTTAATGGAAGAGGCGGTCCCACAGAGTGTATAAGGTGGTTTGAGGAGATCGAGGCAGTGATTGAAAGAAGTCATTGCACATATGACGACCGGATTTCTTATGCATCAGGCATGTTTAAAAATGACGCCTTGAGTTGGTGGAACCAAGAGATAACTTTGGGGCGGACTTATAACTTGGAATGGATCGATTTCAAGAACAAAGTGAAGGCAAAGTTTTGTCACTACCGAAATGATTGTCCGCAATGGATTGGACAACAAGTTGAAGTGGCGGTCCATCCGAATCAACTCCAAATTACCGGGCCGAACCAAAACCGTGGCCAACAAGGCCATCAAGTTCATCCTCGTGGCCGAGCTTTTGCGGGAAATGGCAATGGAGGCCAAAATGATCCAAACGTTGGTTAAGGTACCTTTCTCTTCACAGTTATGATGTTATGGCATTACTCGATGTCAAAACCGACTATGACCTCATTTATCCTAACGTTACTCCTTTGAATTACGCTCGTTCGTGTGTTTTGGAACTATATGTTTAAGATTTCGGGTGTTTAACGACTCACTAACCAAATTTGGTCAAATACCCCGTGTGTACATCTTGACTCTGGAAGACGACAAACTCTTCACGTACGTTGTGCTCTATGATATTAAGGTTCTTGACGGTTAAGTGAGTACAATTTGAATACCAACGGTTAATACGGTTCTTAGTTGTGTAGTAGGGTTACCAATGTAAAAATATTTAACGGTAGAGTTTCTAGGGTTTCATGCAAATTGTCAAACTCAAGCGTCCTTAGAGCTACCGTCCTAAGAATCTGAAAACTAACGTCATCTCTGATAATCTTGAGTCTCCCGAGGTTTCTCCGGGTGACTTATCGGGCTTGTCCCATCTCGATAATTTAAATTTCGTATATGCTTAACTTCCTAACATCGCACGCGTGGTCAAAACCCTTATAGACTTCTGAGATGCGAATAAGCGTGTAGTGAAAGTCGGGAGAGAGATTTGAAGGAAAACAAATTGTGATGAACTTCATTATGAAGTCGCCAAAGACAAGAAATGGGTTGATGTGTGGTGGAGATCGCTAGAGTTGAGGCCTAAGTACCCACATTTGTTTAACAATTGGTGATTCGTTGAATTTCGGGACGAAATTATTTTGACGGGGGAATAATGTAACATCCGCGAATTTTGACTCGTTGACTTTACGTGTAATATGACTAACAATATAGGTTAATGAAGTATTCGGGTCGTTTTGGGTGATTAAATGACAATGTGGAAGCTATTTGGGTCGTTTCGTGAATTAAATGGCAATGTACCGTATTCGGGTCAATAATGTGTTTTGATCGGTGTTTAAACGCCTAACGATTGTAACTTGGCTTGAGAAGAGAAACGGGTCGGCCCGTGGGTAGTCCACGACCCACCAGCCACCCAAAACCCAACCCTCTCCTTATCTCTTCTTTCCCCCTTTCATTTCTTATCTTTCTTTCTTTCTCATTTCTCTCAAGTAAAAAGGGGCAAGACCATTTCATTATCCTTCTATCTATCATCTACTTAGTGTTTAGAAAGGATATAACATTAGAATCATCTTCATCTATACCTCATTATCGTCATATCGAAGAATCAAAGGTTGGAGTTCAAGCATTTTTACCCATTTTACCCATTTTACCCATTTTGACCTAATTTCGGATTTGAGCTCAAGAAGGAGTTTTGGTGAGTCTAATTCATCCCATTTACTCCTACTTATGTTTGTTTATGCATTTCTAGTCATCTTGAACATTTACAAGTCCTAAATCGGTCTAAAACTAATTTTGGGTCAAATTAGGGTTTATTTAGGGTTTGAAGGATTTGGGTGTGATTTTGATGTTTTGGTCGAAATTGTGGATTGGGTTATGTGTATTTATGTTTATTGATACTTAGTTATGGCTCACTGCGGCGCAGTGGCATGGGCTAGCCCACTGCGGCGCAGTGGCTATGGGCGTGGTTAGCCCACTGCGGCGCAGTGAGCTTGGCAATGGCTCACTGCGGCGCAGTGAGCTTGGCATGGGCTAGCCCACTTCGGCGCAGTGGCTAGAGTCTGGTTGGTGCGTGGTTAGCCCACTGCGGCGCAGTGAGCTTGGCAATGGCTCACTGCGGCGCAGTGGATAGTTGCATGGTCACTGCGGCGCAGTGGCATGGGCTAGCCCACTGCGGCGCAGTGGCATGGGCTAGCCCACTGCGGCGCAGTGGCTTGGCATGGCTCACTGCGGCGCGTGGCTTGGCAATGGCTCACTGCGGCGCAGTGAGCTTGGCATTTTTAGGCTCACTGCGGCGCAGTGAGCTTGGCAATGGCTCACTGCGGCGCAGTGGCTAGAGTCTGGTTGGTGCGTGGTTAGCCCACTGCGGCGCAGTGGCATGGGCTAGCCCACTGTGGCGCAGTGGCTAGAGTCTGGTTGGTGCGTGGTTAGCCCACTGCGGCGCAGTGAGCTTGGCAATGGCTCACTGCGGCGCAGTGGCATGGGCTAGCCCACTGCGGCGCAGTGGCATGGGCTAGCCCACTGCGGCGCAGTGGCTTGGCAATGGCTCACTGCGGCGCAGTGAGCTTGGCAATGGCTCACTGCGGCGCAGTGAGCTTGGCAATGGCTACTGCGGCGCAGTGGCTGGGCCACTGCGGCGCAGTGGCATGGGCTAGCCCACTTCGGCGCAGTGGCTAGAGTCTGGTTGGTGCGTGGTTAGCCCACTGCGGCGCAGTGAGCTTGGCAATGGCTCACTGCGGCGCAGTGGATAGTTGCTGGCTCACTGCGGCGCAGTGAGCTTGGCAATGGCTCACTGCGGCGCAGTGGCTATGGCTAGCCCACTGCGGCGCAGTGAGCTTGGCAATAGCTAGCCCACTTCGGCGCAGTGGCTAGAGTCTGGTTGGTGCGTGGTTAGCCCACTGCGGCGCAGTGAGCTTGGCAATGGCTCACTGCGGCGCAGTGGATAGGCTACACTGCGGCGCAGTGAGCTTGGCAATGGCCACTGCGGCGCAGTGGCTAGTCTGGTTGGTGCGTTTAGCCCACTGCGGCGCAGTGGCTAGAGTCTGGTTGGTGCATGGCTAGCCCACTGCGGCGCAGTGGCTAGAGTCTGGTTGGTGCGTGGTTAGCCCACTGCGGCGCAGTGAGCTTGGCAATGGCTCACTGCGGCGCAGTGGCATGGGCTAGCCCACTTTGGCGCAGTGGCTAGAGTCTGGTTGGTGCGTGGTTAGCCCACTGCGGCGCAGTGAGCTTGGCAATGGCTCACTGCGGCGCAGTGGATGGGCCACTGCGGCGCAGTGGCATGGGCTAGCCCACTGCGGCGCAGTGGCTAGAGTCTGGTTGGTGCGTGGTTAGCCCACTGCGGCGCAGTGAGCTTGGCAATGGCTCACTGCGGCGCAGTGGATAGTTGCTGGTGCGTGGTTAGCCCACTGCGGCGCAGTGGCTAGAGTCTGGTTGGTGCGTGGTTAGCCCACTGCGGCGCAGTGGCAGCTGGTGGGCTGGTAGCCCACTGCGGCGCAGTGGCTAGTCTGGTTGGTGCGTGGTAGCCCACTGCGGCGCAGTGGCTAGAGTCTGGTTGGTGCGTGGTTAGCCCACTGCGGCGCAGTGGCTAGAGTCTGGTTGGTGCGTGGTTAGCCCACTGCGGCGCAGTGGCTAGAGTCTGGTTGGTGCGTGGTTAGCCCACTGCGGCGCAGTGGCTAGCTGGTGGGCTGGTAGCCCACTGCGGCGCAGTGGCTAGTCTGGTTGGTGCTGGTAGCCCACTGCGGCGCAGTGGCTAGAGTCTGGTTGGTGCGTGGTTAGCCCACTGCGGCGCAGTGGCTAGAGTCTGGTTGGTGCGTGGTTAGCCCACTGCGGCGCAGTGGCTAGGTCTGGTTGGTGCGTGGTAGCCCACTGCGGCGCAGTGGCTAGCTGGTGGTGCTGGTAGCCCACTGCGGCGCAGTGGCTAGTCTGGTTGGTGCGTGGTAGCCCACTGCGGCGCAGTGGCTAGAGTCTGGTTGGTGCGTGGTTAGCCCACTGCGGCGCAGTGGCTAGAGTCTGGTTGGTGCGTGGTTAGCCCACTGCGGCGCAGTGGCTAGAGTCTGGTTGGTGCGTGGTTAGCCCACTGCGGCGCAGTGGCTAGAGTCTGGTTGGTGCGTGGTTAGCCCACTGCGGCGCAGTGGCTAGGGTCTGTTGGTGCGTGGTTAGCCCACTGCGGCGCAGTGGATAGTTGCTGGGAAACGTATGCGCGTCAATTTTCAAACGTCAATAACTTTTGATCCGTAAGTCCAAATAAGTCATATGACCTATCGTTGGAATCGTGAGAGAGTCTACTTTCTCATGGTGAAGTCCTTTTGATCTGAATCCTTTTCAATTTCTAAAAATTTCGGGTCAAAGTGTTATAGTTCATGCGCGGGAGAGTCATTAAGGCGTTGTGGGACTTTGGCGCGACTCAAACTTACTTAACCAACTTGTGTAGGGTTATAGAGTTGATTTTGATGACACCATGATATATATTGATAGGTTGTGGGATCGTGGCGGTCGTTGGACATTTATAGCTCGATATTAACTTGTCGTTTTGCTTGGAAATCAAGGTGAGTTCCGTAGTTCCCTACTCGCTTGAGATTCGGGCTGAAAAGTGTAAAATTATGTGATTACTTGTTATTTGTGTTTGTAAATGATTGTTGGTGTTGTTTGATTTTACTCACGTACAAAACGTCAGGTTGGTGACATTGGATGAATGATGGATAGTTTTGCTTTAGTGTTTGATGGGTTTGTATGAGATGGTGATATTGTTAAATAAATTAGGATAGTAGTGTATACATAGAGGTCGGTTTTACTTTCATTGAGTTTTAGATGTGGTGGGAAGGCTGCGGGTGACCCTATATATAAGCATCTATGATTCCTTAAAAGTAAAGTCGTATGAAATGTATGTGCAATGTAGTTATGATTGATTTTAGTAAAGGATTGCGATATATATATTATTATTATTATTATTATTATTACTATTTAGGATGGACGTGCATACATGGAAGACGATGATACCTTTAATGAGTTGTAGATGTGGTGGGAAGGCTGCGGGTGACCCTATATATAAGCATCTAGAACCTGATGAAAGTAAAACCCTCCGAAGTGGATGTACGCATTGTTAGAGGAATTGATGGATGTTGAGAATGTGTTGGTTATTCATATACGCTTTGTTATACTTGACTTGTGTGGTGCACACTCAAACATATTTTTATTGTTGCATTGGTGACGTTATTGATACGCATTTGATATACATTATGGTATTACATACGTATGATACATGATCTGACGTTAATAATTCGCGTACTCATTTGTTATACGCGGTTGCTTTACACCTTGTGATCTTGTAGTGAATTGATACTGTGATTAGTAATGTTGTGCATACATGGAAGACGATATGCCTTCAAAGAGTTCTAGATGTGGTGGGAAGGCTGCGGATGACCCTATACATAAGCATCTAGAACCTGATGAAAGTAAAACCCTCCGAAGTGGATGTACGCATTGTTAGAGGAATTGATGGATGTTGAGAATGTGTTGGTTATTCATATACGCTTTGTTATACTTGACTTGTGTGGTGCACACTCAAACATATTTTTATTGTTGCATTGGTGACGTTATTGATACGCATTTGATATACATTATGATATGCATTATGACTGTTTATGCATTTAGCACTTGTATTGATATCTACACCATTTGTGCACATTTATTTCACGCTTACTTGTTTGTGTAACTTTGATTGTGGACGATATTGTGTTACTTAGAGGCTCACTGTAAGTCATGTTTCACCTCTACTTGTATATTGTGATTTCTGACAATGGTTCTTTATGGACCATTACTACGAACTCACCAACCTTGTGTTGACTATGCTTAGTACACTTTTCAGGTAATCAGGTTAATCCAGGGCGTGGAGTTTGATTGTTAGCTTGCTGTTGAACCCGGACTTGGACTTATATGGATCAAGGATCCATTTGCCTTCTTTTGCATTGTACTTAGAACCGTTAGCCATCTTTTGATGTTCTGTCGTAATCTTTGATGATGACTTGCTCTTTATGTATTTTGATTCTTGTTTAACTTACTGTGTGGATTCACTGAATCCTCTATTTGCATTTAGTTCATGTTCTACATTAATTCCACCTTGTGCTATATGATTTCCGTGATATTCTGAGCCTTGGCTTGGGGTGTTACATGCAGGTACTTCAAGAAACTCAATAGGGTCATAATGAGCGTATAATTAACCTAAGCAGGACTTTCATCATCAACTTCATCATATGATAGTACAAATCGTAAATCTATCTTATAGAAAGAAATATATCCCACAATCGAAAACATTAACTTCTTCCTATAAGTGAGAACAAAACGAATGGTGTCTTTGAATAAAAGTAGCACTCGTCACACATCAATAGAAGGTTCGACCTCACGATCGCAACGAAACCGAGAACATTAATAGAACATCTCAAAACTACGGGTGGCCTCGACTTTAGAAGTATAATCTTTGCCTTACATAAGTAGATCACATAGGCGAGAAACATGATCAATTCGGAACTGAATGCTCTTGAAAACCTCTACTTCTTGTGATTTAAGTATCCACGGTTAACTCCGTCATCTAACCTCTTAACTTTTCATAAGGGAAAACTCTTTATCTTGAGAAGCAGTCATACATAAGATTTTGTACAAATATAAGATATCAACATCACCTTTACATTCATGCAATATAAGGAAGAATCTCCCCCGTAGATACTCGTCCCAATTGTCATATATCGTCACATAGCGAAATCAAAACTAAACGAGTCGTAAATCCAAAACGGACCAAAATATGCGCCGCATGGATGGCGCATGCGCCGCATATTCCATATTTCGGCACAGAAAACATCAAACTTTTGAGCACACAAAATATGTGCCGCATATCATCTATGATCAGGATAGATAACTTCAACCGAAACCTACACGTTTTCCTTACGCCCAAACACAACTTTAACACTTCACAGATCGAATGCAGCTTCACATCATAACATGATGTTCATAGAATGGAAGAGCTTCATGGTTAAAGGGTTCAATCATCCATAGCGTTATCTTCTTTACTTGCTTCAGCTTCATCCTTCTTTAACCCATAGATACATGTCTGCTCTTCACGTGGTTGAATATAATACCTTTCGGTAATTCCATCATTCCCATCTTCACTTCATTCGGATCAACACAGACACAGTCTCACAAACACACACATGTTGTGATACATTTACAATTACGTTCGCGACCGGAATTGTAACTGTATCCTTCCATACGTGTACCCGGTAACCCTTATGTGCATCACCTATGTCACACCCCATACTAATGCGGAAGGGTACGAGGTGCAACATTCATGAAATCACAACACAAGGCATAATGAACGACTATAAAGGAGTCGTTTTGAAAACATTTCATTTAACATAAGTTCATTGTCTTGAAACATTGGAAATACATTATGGAAAAACATTACAATAATTTAAAGAGTATTTTTAGAAATTCTAAATCCTCGATAGGTGGTGCTATCATTGGTTTCGACAACAATGATAACTTGAACAAAAGTAAAGTCTTTTCCATGATAAAAACGAAACATCAACTCCAAGTGGCGGAAAAGCCTTATGTGAATCCTACCGTGCATCTTACGGACCTGAGATACATGCTAAAATGAGTCAACAATAATGTTGGTGAATTCATAGGGGTAAATAAGTAATTTGCATGAAACCACAAGATTCAAGTGTGACCATTGCTAACCCGCAATGTCGTGTAGTCATTGTTCAAAAACAATGCTATGAAAAATATAATGTATATATTGTACTAAGCTCATGAATTGAAACTCGACGGTAATAAGTAACATTGTGCCTCAGCAAGTATTTGATCCATAATACTTGGGAATCCAAATATGCATGCATTCGTTCGACCATCACTGGTCGAGTTGGTGCGACCAACCCGAATGGGGGTGTCAACCCAAATAGTACTATTCATCATATCTCGTTTAAATCCATAACTAACAATTCATGATGGGAGGACTTTAAGAGGGATCAATGCAACTTAGACAATCATCATATACATAGTTTTGGTACTTGTGTTCCACATGTAAAACATAGAGCATGCATCTCACCCAAAATAGTAAGAGAGTGTGGGCTATGAACTCACCTTAGATTCAAAGTAGCAACAATTAGCAAATAGAGGGTCTTCTTGAATGTGTCAACCTATAGAAATAAAATATAACTTGTCTTAACAATCTATGCTATTATGTTCCTAGTGAATTTTCCTTATCCTTCCAAATAATATTGTTATAATACATTTTCTTAAAAATGTTTTTCCTTATGTGATAATCGTTAGGGTTGTCCACGTGCTAGATGGAGTTAGTCTTTCATGGGTGTATATATATTAATATGATATAATAGTAATAATAATAATAGCGATATTACGACTATTCTCCCACACAACCCATACACGTGAAATGGCAAAGAAGTATGGTTGCGTGTTGAAATATATCATAACATGGCATTCGCGACCATTCTCCCTCACAACCCATACGAGTGCACCGGTTTCCATAATAGGAGTTGGGCAATTGTCAATTAAGTATGGTTGTGAGTTGGAATAACCACGAATTAAAAGTATAAAAATATAAATATGTCGCCGCACAACTTTGCACCAACATTCTAAATAGAAGATGGGCATGGTGGGTCTATATATAAATATAATATAATCATATAGGTCATGTTTGCACCCGAAGCGTGCTAAGTCACCGCACACTTTGCACCGATGTCCTAAATAGGAGGTGGGCATGGTGGGTCAAGTTATATTAATAGATATATATATATATATATATATACGTATATAATATATATATATATATATATATATATATATACATATTATATATAATATATATATATATATATATATATATATATATAGTTATTTAGTGGACATTTAACTAGCACGTTTTCCCAACTTTACCAACATAGATTATCATACTAATGATTATACTTAAAGCATGCTTTTATATTTCCAATAGAAGTTAATCATTATGCATGTTGGGATTTATGTCATAAAGGTATTACTTGGAAGAGGGAACATTCACCTAGGAAATATACATTTATTAAATACACGTAATCATTACTAACCAAAATTAATTAACTTAATTAAACTAATTTGTTAGTAAGTCTGTTGGTTTCCCCATAAAATAATTATATTTTCAAGATGTAAAGGTGCATGTCGGCTGGAATGTATTGCAAATCTTATTCAAAAGTTGCATTTTGGTTTCGGTTTCGGTTCACCACCCGGCCGAAGTCCATGGCCATAAGAAAATGGTTTGTTTTAGTTTTGGGGTAGCCTAAAAGTCGACAATTCAGCCATCAAAATAGGGGCAGAACATGTAAGTGCACGTTCTGGTGCACAATTTGTGTCCGATGCATCTCAATTAAAGGGCTGTTACTTTACAGAGATTATCCTGATAACTGGACAAACTCGTGTGAACAGTACCACGAGTTTGGACAAACTCGTGTGAACAGTACCACGAGTTTGGACAAACTCGTGTGAACAGTAACACGATTTGACTAAACACGTGTTACTGTAGCACGTGTTTGGAAGCCCACGAGTTTGAAGCCCAGCCCATTTGTAGCCTATATATATTGTTCTTAGGTTTCGGTTTTAGGTGGATGATTTTAGTTGCAACAGATTTCATTCACTAGGTTCTCGAGGTAGAGATCTATACCTCGAGATGCCGCCCATATTATTCGATTATCAAGAGTCGTCTCGTTGATTGTAATCCGTAATCATCGTAGATGTATTGTAAACGGATTTATTCATTGTAATCATTCGACTAATGATAAAGGAATCAGATTTATATCTCCTGTTCTATATTGATTTCGTGTTCATATATATGTGTTTTCATTCAATTACCTCAATAACGATTATGTTTGGATTCCGCACTTACATAGTCGTAGGAATCGCGAATCGATCGGTCCAAAGGAACTTACAAGTGGTATCAGAGCAATAGATTTTTCAATCTGAAGGTTCGAGATCGCTTTGTTTGGCTTAATTTTGCCAAAAATCGTGCAAGATTTTAATCGGAAAACACGTGTTTGTCTCTGTAACACGTGTTTGCTTTTTAACACGCGTTTGTATTTTAAACTCGTGTTAGCCTTATCTTAACACGTGTTTGCTCTTTAACACGTGTTTGTCTTTTAAACTGGTGTTAGCCCGTCCTTAACACGTGTTTGCTTTTCAACACGTGTTTGTCTTTTAAGCTCGTGCTCGTTCTTAAACACGTGTTTATCTTAAACACGTGTACCTGTTCACTCTCTGTTCTAATCACGTGTTTATCTCAAACACGTGGTACTGTTCATTCTTTTAATTTCTTCTTTTGTCGTATTTCGATGATGTCTGGAATACCTACAGTTTCATCAAAAGAGGCCCAATACATAAATGCTTTAATTCTTCACGATCATGAAAGTCGGTCGTACCAATTCACCCCCAAAATTGATTAGACTTGAAAATTTCTGGAGTTGGAAAAAACGTTTTGAATCCTATATTCGCCTTACTGATTTCAATCAATGGGTGATGATTACTGAAGGATATGAGTGGCCAACTCATGAAGATGCTCTTGGAAATGAGGTCAAATACAAGATTGGGGATATGTCTGAAGTACTGAAGAAAGAATATGCCATTGAAGGGAAGGCCTTGTCAAACTTAGAAATGTGCTTACCTCGGGATGCAATTCATCTTCTCGGAGAACATAAGACCTCTAAAGGTTTGTGGGATGCTTTAAACGCATACTGTGAAGGTGATGAGTTGATGAAAAAGGGAAGAATTAAGCTGCTGAACAGACAATATGAAGTCTTTAATGGGTTGAAATCTGAAAGTTTAGATGATTTAATAACTCGTTTTAATCATCTTATTACTGAACTGGGATATTTTGGTGTTACATTTACACAAAATAAACTAGTAGATAAATTTTTGGATTCTCCGTGCCGAACAAATGGAATGACTTTGTGCATAGTCTTCAAGAAGAGAAAGATTATGAATCTTACACCTTGGCAGAGATTGTTTCAAAAGTAAAGAACAGGGAAATGAAGCGTAAAGCAAAGATGAGCTTTCGGTTTTTCAACAAAATCCGAGTCTATATCATGCTAACACTGATAATCTATTGTCTTCATCGTCCTCTACTTCTGGAAGTGGAACTACTGCTCTTTTATCCACTGAAACCATTCATCCTGTTATGGATTCTGATGGAATTGCAGGTTACATGGTTTATGACAATTCGTCTTCAACTAAGAATAGCAGTGGATCAAGAAACAGTGGAAGTACAACTGTTCGTTCGATGCCAATGAGTATGCAATCTGCTGAAGGACGTATGCAAGTATTTGCTGCTATGTGTTCTGCTCATGAGGCATTTATCAATGGAAAAATTTCAGATCCAAGTTTGATTGATAAAGATTATGAACAAGTTGATCCTGATGATTTAGAGGAAATGGACTTGAAGTGGCAAATGGCTATGCTCACTATAAAAGCTCGTCGTTTTATGCAACGAACTGGAAGAAATCTTGCATCTGATAAGAATAGAGGATTTGACAAGTCAAAGGTTAAGTGTTATAATTGTGACGGTTTTGGTCATTTTGCTAAGGAATGTCAAAGACCAAAGCGTTTTGATAATTCTACAGCTAATCGTCAGAATTACAATCAGGGAGGTGTCCAAGCTGGAAATCAAATTAAATCAGCCAAAGCTACAGAGCATGATGGAATGATCATTCAGGAACTTCCTACAGAAAATCAAGTTCAAAATCCTGAAAATGCCATGGTGGCAAGACAGAAGATGGTACTTATCTTTGGACAAAGGAAAATGAACCTGAAAATGCTTTGCTAGCTGAGATTTATGATGAAGTAGCTAATGTAATTGATGACGGAAGTGCTGCATTTGATTATGCTCTCTACACAAGTGAAGAGGCTGCTGCTACTGATGCTGCATTACAGGTTTCTGATGATGAAAAGAATGCAGATGAAGCAGTGAAGTTTAAAAAGGCTGATAAGCAGATAGACGAATCTTCTGATAAGACAAGCAGCCAGAGTGATAATCAATCGATAAGCTCAAGTGCAAAATTGGACAAGGCTATTTCTACAGAAGCTGATGATTTTGATATTCCTGAAGGTATGACAATATCAGACTTTGTTGCATATATGGCTGACTGCGATGATCGAGAGAAACAGGTAACTTTTTCTTATTTGACTGTTCGTCGTATTTGCATGTTTGTTAAAGATTTGATGCAACAACATAGTATTGTCTCATCCAAGACCTTAGAGTTAACCACTAGTTATGAAACTATCAGCAAGGAACGTAGTTCATTTTTCTCTAAGAATAGTGCTTTACTTGATCAAGAACGTCAATTTAAGAGTAGGGTTAAGTCACTTGAAAATGATAATGCTGCCTTAAAAGACAAACTGAAAGAATCAATTTTTAGAGAAAATCTTGCAAATGAAAAGATAGTTTTTCTTTCTAGTGAAATTGGTAAGAAAGAAAAGGATTTGGCTGATGCTAAGGTTACCATTACTAAGCATGAGACTACTTTAGCTAAATGGAGAGGAAGTGATCTAGTAGCTTCTTTAGGTAAACCTAGACATCCTAAGGATAAAACAGGACTAGGAGCTGATTACTCTGATGTAAGACCTCCTTTTAACAACAACTTAGACCCTGTTTATCCTGATTTGGCTGAGTCTGACTCTGCTAAGCCTGTGCTTACTGACTATCCTAAGTCATCCGCCTCCACTGAACCTAACCACTCCAAATTCATTCCTAGACAACTGAGGACCAAAAACCATGATATACCAAAGCTAAGTCAGAAGTTTGTCAAGAAAGGAATTCAGACTAGTTCAACAGAGATTAAGTATGTTACTGAACCTGAACCTAGTGTGACCAAATCATTCTCAACTTCTGAGACTAAGGCTCCTACTGTGGAAGAGATAGCAACTCAGGAGATTAAGAATATCTTGAATTCTCCTCCATCTAAACCATTAGCTCAACAATCTTCTAGCAAGTCAGCACAACGATCTTGTTTTGCTTGTTTTGAAAAGGGACATGTGTATAGTTGTTGTCCCAACCGAGTTAGGAAGTCCTCTAGACAGTCAGTTTCTCCTGTTAAGTCAAATCAAAATAGAGGATTATCTTCTAATTCCCATGTTTCTTTTGAGCGAGGGAATGGTAAACAACAGAATGTGTCAAGTAGTTCTCATGGGATGGGTAATCAAGCTTTTGGTAAATATGTTCCACCTGTGGCTAAAAGAAATGATTCACCAAGATATATTTCTCCTAGAAATAGATCTGGTCAGTCATCACAAAATGCAAATTCAGGGCATCATCGACAGAACTACAATGACCGTAACACATCTCGTGTTCCACAAGTGAATAGACCATTTTCCCTTAATAGGTCTCAATCAAGGGTTGAGAATATACCTCTACAGCATGCTCAGCAATCATCCAAGGCACCTATTGGGGGCAATGGATATTGGACTGAAATGCTAGTTAAGGACGAGAATGGTAAACCCAAGTCTATAAAGGCTTGGGTTGTCCTTGATAACTGATCCATTTTTGTTTCATGTGCAGGGGCTACCACCAATCCCTATTAGTATTTGGTATCTTGATAGCGGTTGCTCCAGGCACATGACAGGAGACAGAAGACTTCTGTCTGAGTTTGTAAATATTAAAGGATCACATGTAAATTTTGCTGATTCCAAGGGCGGACAAATCACTGGACAAGGAGATGTCGTCGATGGAAAACTTACTTTAAAGAATGTCAATTACGTGGAAGAACTTACTCATAATCTGATGAGTGTATCATAAATTTGTGACCGAGGAAATTCAGTTTTCTTCAACGACAAAGCTGCATTCGTCTTGAAACCGGGTTTTGTTATTCCAGATGATTGGATATTGTTGACTGCTCCTCGTAAAAGAGACATTTATGGTTTAATGTTGGGAACCAAGAATGTACAGAAGGAAGTATGTTTGTTGTCTAAGGCAAGCGAAAGTGATTCTCTCTTATGGCATAGAAGAATGGGACATCTGCATTTCCGGAAGATGAATTACATTGTGAAGAATGATTTGGTTCAAGGTGTTCCTAAAAAGAAGTTTGAATTGGAAGATAGATGTGTTCCATGCTTGAAAGGCAAACAACAGAAAAAGCCTTACAAGCCCAAGACACAAAATTCAATTGCCGCTCCTTTTGAGTTACTGCATATGGATCTCTTTGGTCCAGTAAATGTTAGGAGTAGAGGGGGAATGTACTACTGCTTGGTTGTCACTGATGATTATTCAAGGTTTTCTTGGGTTTTCTTCTTAGCTACCAAAGATGAGACTACGGAGATTCTAATTAACTTTTTCACTGAAGCTGAGAATCTCTACAACACGAAGATCAAACGAATCAGGAGTGACAATGGCACGGAGTTTAAAAATTCGGTGATGGATGTTTTCTGCTTGTCTAAAGGAATTCAACATCAATTTAGTGCTCCGTATGAACCTCAGCAAAATGGAGTTGCTGAGAGAAAGAATAGGACCTTGATCGAGACTGCCAGAACTATGCTTGCTGATTCAGGGCTACCAACTATGTTTTGGGCAGAAGCTGTGAACACAGCTTGTCATGTGTTAAATCGGGTGCTTACTGTTAAAAGGTTTAATAAGACTTGTTATGAACTTCTAAACAAACGAAAACCTGATTTGTCTGGATTGGAACCGTTTGGTGTTCCTTGTACTTTTCTGAAAACTTCTCCTCAACCAAAGTTTAATTCTAAAGTGGAAGAAGGTTTCTTTCTAGGATATAAACCGGGAACTCCCATTCGTCGGGTTTTCAATTCGCAGACAGGTAGAGTCGATCTTGGTACTAATGTCGTGATTGTAAGTTATAAACCGGCTACTCATGCTGGTTCTGAGTCAAGTTTTGCTTATGATAGTGTGTTTACTTCACTTAAGGGTCCAATTTCTTTTCCTGGTACTCCTATTGATGAAAATGTTGATATTATTAGAGATCACTTGAATTATGATTCTGAGGTCACTCCTATTGCACCTATTACTGCTGATGTTCCACCACCCAGAGTTGTTCCTACAACTGAGGTTGGTCAATCCAGGGGTTCAAGTGATCCAACTAATATTCCACTACCAGATGATGACCCGCTTGACTCATCTTCTTCTTCTTCTTCTTCTGAACCTGATGGAGAGTCTCCCACCCAAATTGTTCCGAATATGGGTGATGATTTTCCATGTCACAAAACTCCTCAACATAGAGCAACTAAAGATCATCCAGTTGAAAATATTCTTGGTGAAGCCTCAGCATCTGTCCGAACTAGAAATCAGTTAAATAAGGAGATGACTAGCTTATTTTGTGAAGTGAAGGATACAGGTTTAATTACTGAATGTTTATACTCATGTTTTATTTCACAAGAAGAACCCAAGAATGTTAAGATAGCACTTCAAGATCCTTTTTGGGTTGTGGCTATGCAAGAAGAATTGGCCCAATTTGAAAAACTTGGAGTATGGGAATTAGTTGATGTGCCTAGAGGTATCGAACCAATTGGAACTCGTTGGGTTTTTAAATGCAAACGAGATGACAAAGGGATTGTTACAAGAAATAAAGCACGTCTAGTTGTTCAGGGTTTTGCACAGCGAGAAGGTTATGACTACAATGAAACTTTTGCACCAGTTGCTCGGATTGAAGCTATAAGGCTATTCTTAGCTTATGCTAGTTTCAAAGGAATAAGGTGTATCAGTTGGATGTGAAGAGTGCCTTCTTATATGGAGAAGTTAAGGAAGAAGTGTATGTTCGTCAACCACCGGGTTTGAAGATCCAAATTATCCAAGAAGGGCATATCGACTGGATAAGGCTCTTTATGGATTACATCAAGCTCCAAGAGTGTGGTATGAGAAGTTGTCAACACATCTGTTGACAAATGGATTTACAAGAGGATCGATAGACAGCACATTGTTTATCAAATGGCAGAAGCAAGATTATATACTTGTGCAAGTTTATGTAGATGATATCATTTTTGGTTCATCTGACATTAAGATGTGCAAGGATTTTGAAATGAGTATGAAGAAGGAATTTGAAATGAGTGCTATGGGAGAATTAAAATTTTTCCTTGGACTGCAAGTTGATCAACGAAAGGATGGTTTCTTCATTCATCAGACGAAGTATGTGAATGACATCTTGGAAAGGTTTCAAATGTTAGAATCCAAGACTTATGGTACTCCTATTCAGTTGAATCATGGTCTAGGAGTTTCTAATTCTAATGATACACTTGTGGATGCTACTCATTATCGGGCAATCATCGGCTCATTGATGTACTTAACTGCTTCGCGTCCAGATATCATGTTTGCTGTTTGTCTGTGTGCTAGATTTCAAGCAAATCCGAAAGAGTCACATTTAACGGCTGCAAAACGGATCCTCAGATATTTAAAGGGAACTCAAGGACTTGGTCTATGGTATCCGTTGGGAGGAACGTTTGAGTTTGTTGCTTACACTGATTCGGATTATGGAGGTTGTAACAATGATAGGAAGTCTACAACTGGCGGATGTCAATTCTTAGGAGGGAGACTTGTATCGTGGCAATGTAAGAAGCAGACATCGGTTGCTCAGTCTACTTGTGAGGCAGAGTACATGGCTGCTGGAAGCTGCTGTTCCCAGGTATTATGGATTCAGCAACAACTTCGAGACTACGGTATGGATTTTCTTGATACTCCTATTAAGATTGATAATAAGTCAGCTATAGACATAACTAATAACCCTGTCTTGCATAAAGTCACCAAGCATATTGACATTAGACATCATTTTCTGCGTGACTGTGCTCAAAAGAAGTTAATTCATTTGGAAAAAGTTATAACTGATGATAATCTAGCTGATCTGTATACTAAAGCATTTGATAAAACTCGCTTTGAAAAGCTGATTCTTCTCAATGGTATGAAGAATGCTGATTCTTATTAGCCCTCTCAAAGAACTATTTTTCTTGTATATTTTATTTTATTTGTGTCTAGTCTAAGTCTGTAAATAGCTAGAGTCATGAAAATACAAAAAGAATGTCTATTTTAAGTTTGTATATAATTAATGTCATAAAAAAAAAAAAAAAAAAAAAAAAAAAAATAATTTTTGTCCATGGTCTTAAAATGGCATGATTCATGGAGATTTGAAGTTTGGTAGCGTTCGAAAAATTTTCGGTCCGTTTTTGTGCGATTTCGGCACGTTTTGGATGAAAATTTTCGGCAATTATCAAATTTTTCCCACGGCCTTAGAAATAAAAATTTACGTGAATACCAATGTTTCACGTAAATGTGTTTTTTCCTCGGAAATTTGGAGGGAAAACGAATATACCCTGTTTGGCGAAGAGCTGCTGCTGTAATGAGCTCTAGGCCATTTTGAAGAACCTCTATGAATAGGAGATCCTGTAACCTAAGCTTATACTACCTTTCCAAGTTTTGCAGAGAAAAGGGGGGGAGATACTTTTATCAACCAGATTTCTGAGCTGAACTGGTAATTGGTATATCACAGAAGGGCTAGATTTCAGAATTTTACAGAGAAAAGGGGGAGATAAAAAATTTCAGATTTCTGAGTAAAATTCTGTGCTACTTGAGAGACAAACCAAGATCTGTGTTTAGATGATGGTGTGCTTAATGTGAAATATGCTCAAGTATCAAATAGATGGCAGTTGTGGAAACTTTGTCGAAATATTAGAGCAACGAAGTTGGTCATCTGTTGTTAAGTAATTGAAGATTGAACCTATTTATATTCCAAGAATAGAGATGATTATCAGGCGATCATTTATTGTGATTGCGAGATTAAAGATCTTTATATTTGGTGGTGTATACAACTGAAGGGGAGATCTGATAGGAAAGACTTCGGGTGGTTGGTGGAATTGTGAAGGTACAAGACAAAGTCAGATGCTGCTAGTTGAGACAGGATTTTTGGTACTGCAGTTTGTGATTCAAGCTACAGAGTTTCTTATTTTTGTGAGAGCTGATTGATTTGATGCTGATTGTTGGAAATTCAACTTCTCTATTATATGCCGGTTAAGCAAGTCGAGGAATGTCTCGAGCAAAGTTCCAAGCAGGAAGAAGATTGCATATGTTTAATTCGGAGATGGCTACTGTTGAGGGGGAGAACTACAATGAGATGTGTTAGGTTAGTTGGTTGTCACAGAGATACAGAGATTTTGGAGTTTGAAGATCAGAATGTTGTGTCAGAAGATCGAGTCTCAACAAAAGAAGATCCGGTATCATTAGTTAAGGGGGAGTTTGCTTTTGCAGGTTTTCGATTGCTAATGATTATCGGTGAATGAATTGAGTGCATCGGTCAAGGGGGAGACTGTAAGTGCACGTTCTGGTGCACAATTTGTGTCCGATGCATCTCAATTAAAGGGCTGTTACTTTACAGAGATTATCCTGATAACTGGACAAACTCGTGTGAACAGTACCACGAGTTTGGACAAACTCGTGTGAACAGTACCACGAGTTTGGACAAACTCGTGTGAACAGTAACACGAGTTTGACTAAACACGTGTTATTGTAGCACGCGTTTGGAAGCCCACGAGTTTGAAGCCCAGCCCATTTGTAGCCTATATATATTGTTCTTAGGTTTCGGTTTTAGGTATGATTTTAGTTGCAACAGATTTCATTCCCTAGGTTCTCGAGGTAGAGATCTATACCTCGAGATGCCGCCCATATTATTCGATTATCAAGAGTCGTCTCGTTGATTGTAATCCGTAATCATCGTAGATGTATTGTAAACGGATTTATTCATTGTAATCATTCGACTAATGATAAAGGAATCAGATTTATATCTCCTGTTCTATATTGATTTCGTGTTCATATATATGTGTTTTCATTCAATTACCTCAATAACGATTATGTTTGGATTCCGCACTTACATAGTCGTAGGAATCGCGAATCGATCGGTCAGAACAGTGGTGTTTCCTGGTGGTGATGTAAGGTGGGTAAAGGTGGCGGTTCATGGCGGTTTTCGAACCGAAACATAAGAAAGCACCAAAACTTAGCATGGCCGAAACCTAACATCACAAAAGACTTAGGGACTAGTAAACAACCTGTTGAAAGGTTAACTGATCTTAATATGGTGGCTGTTGGTGGCTGTTCGCGGTGGTTAGTGGCTGCGAAAAAGAAAGACAAATAAGCAAAATGTTTTTGAGTTTTGTGACACATTAACTAAGCATGGAGGGATCTGTAGCGACCTGTTATGATGTCTGGATGCTTCTCCTTCCTTCTGGACGTCTCGGGGTGGTGGTGGTGCGGTGGTGCTCGGCTGCGACGGGAAAGAAAAGAGAAAAAGAAAGCAAGGTATTAGGGTTTTTAGAGAGAAAGATCAAATGGGTTTGCTTGGAAGTTTGTTACCTACGTTTCTCTACCTTTCTGGACGTTACTGGAGCTGAATGGTGGTGGCTGGAAGTCGAGAAACAGCGGCGGCGGCGGCTGGACGGCGGGCAGCAGCAGCAGCGGTGGTCTCGCGGTGGTGATGGAGTGTTTGGTGTTTTAGGGTTGAAGAAAAGCTACTAGGGTTGATGGGGGTGGCTGCCGGGTTTGTTTTCCGGCGAGAGGGAGGCGGCAGGCGGCGGTTGAGGGTGGCTGGAGTGGTGGCCGGCGGTTGGGGTGAAAGAGGGAGGGAGAAGATGAATAGTCTCTTGGCTTTTGGTTGCTTTTGTTTGTTTGTGAAAGAGAATTCACGTGTGCTTTGTCTGTCTATGTACTCCTATATATATTTAGTATATATGTATATGGTCACGTGGGTGTGTCTTGTGGTGTGTATGAGGCGTGCAACAGCAAGCAAAAAAAAGAAGGCAGGGGATTATACTAAGGTCTTATAGGCTAGTATGATGGGCTACTGGGCTTGGGTCATGGGCTGGGCTATATCCGAAAATTACATGGGCTAGGGGGTATGGGCTTATTCTTGGTTTAGCAATTACATTAGCCTACTAATGATACTAGTTAGTTGGTCCAAGAGTTTTTATAAATATTTTATGTATTATTTTGTAACAATTTTTAGTTAGGAAACTAAAAATAATATGTCCTGTTTTTATAATTCATGTTTTTATAAATTGTGTCAATTATTATTATTGCATAAGAGCGTTCTTTAATTATTTAGTAACTATATAACGACATATATTTCATATGGCACTTTTACTAACGACAGAGATCTTAACTAGATACATATTGTCACATGAAAAATCATATATCACAAAAATGCATATTATGGAGGTCCTCCTTGACCGGTTCATCAACCCGATGAATGTGTGTCGGCATCGTTATTTTATAACGACGTTTGATCATGGTTGACACATAAGGATTTAAATATCACGTATTTAAATTTAACTTTCTATAAATAGCATATGAATAGTAAACTTTCTAAGTTTAGCTAACCTCAAATTTGGCGGTTGTCACAACCTACTTATCACCCTTCAAATATCCAGCATTAACTCTACTTGTCAAGTTCAACTCCATGTCCTTTGAACTAGTAGACTCAACAACATTGTCTACCAATCACTTCACTCTTCACCTACCTTTAAACTTCATTTAACTTCATGTACTTCATAATCATCATACACATTTAACCGGCTATAACTTTTCACCGATCTTCACACATTTCCACACACTTGAGGCATAAACGTCATTAAAGTTTGCTACACGGTGTTTACTCTCGACACATAAGGATTCAATACATAGAAACCTCTCCAACTTCGTTACTTTCTGCACCGATCAACACAAGCATGGCCATACAAACACGCTCGCGTCGTGATACGCTTGCAATTATGTTCCGGACCATAATTGTAATTGTATCCTTTCACACGCATGTTCGTTACCACGTTTGTATATTGCCCCTTTTTCCCATCAATTCCAATTCACATGATTTTCAGCACACATACAACATCTCATATCCTTTTCGGTCCTTGTCACTAACCCCATGTCTAGACAACATTGATGGAACACCATCTCACCTAATCCTCCAAACTTTGTCCATCTCAACAACTTCTCACATAATATAAAGCACAGGTTTATCAAATTCAGTTAGAGGAATAGAAGATCACCTCGAGGACCGTCTATCGTAGCAATAGGATAACTTAGCGACGGGAAAAATGAGAAATAAAAGAATAAAGGCTAAAAACATATTAACATATCAATAAACAATCATCATATAGCCTTAATCCTACACTCTCACTCATTCCAAACCCGTCCTAAGGCATTTCATCTCAAAGCTAAGCATACCTACTTAAGCCTAACTTGTCGTCTATCAGTTTAAGTCCAATTCCTATGGCACACTTATAGTCATTGGTTCACTTAAACCATTTCTCAGATACCAACTTGTAACACCCTTCGTTTAAAAATACGGGTTTCAAAAAATTTTCGCCTAACGGCGTTAAAATAGAGCGGAAGAAACTTTAAAAGTCCAAACCAATTAAAACCTGTTTGGTTTCCTTATTCATTGGTGTTACTTATTCGTACCATCAAAACAAGTCTAAATAGAAACCCGTCGGCTGCCCAACACAAAACAACCGACTACATAACATGCAAACTTCATAAAAGACAAACATAAACAAATGTCTATAAAAGTTCAGCATCTATGGGTAGCTAAGGTCAACAGCAAGCTATCTACCCATTCCTCGCTCTTCTTCATCAACTACCTCAGCTACGCTAAACCTGAGGGAGCAACACATTTCAAAAGACAAGTGTTAGCTAACGAATTAGCTAAGTAAGATAACACTTAAGTTATAAAACATTTATCCATTTCAAACATTATGGATTTATATACTTCATTAAGGCACAACACACATCAAACATACCACGTCATCAACATAACATATTAGGATGAACCACCCTAAATGTGTCTATCCTGTTTTACTTCATTACACACATATAACCACATAACTGCTTTCTACATTTAACTGCTTTTTTTCTACGTTTTAACTACTTTACTACATTTTAACTGCGTCAATGTGTAACATAAGTTACACCCGACTAGATGACAACCATTCAGTTGAACATCAAACGTCGTTAAGGAATGGCAAGCCAATCCCGGAGTAATCCGTATGTACAAGACAAATGAGGGCAGGTCAGACCCCTCGTATTACTCAACTGCATCTCAATGACCATGTTGTTAGGAGCCACCCAAGCAACCTACGTCAACACACTTAGCCGGTCTAGGGCAAGTACGGGTTAAGCTTAACACTTTCCTGCATCAAATTTTTAACGAGCTCGAACCTGCATCTCATTTAGTTTAGGTGATTGCATTACCTAAACATTTACTACGTTTACTGCTTTTACGTTTTGGGCCCTTAAACGTGCACGTGTCATGGCAACTTAACAAGTCTAGTGAACTAGATGAGCAAGCCATACAATCATGCACAAAACAACACATGCTACATATACTACATCTCAATGCATCACAATATACTACATATCACTTCATAACATAACGCTACATTATACTTCATATCATAACATACACTACATTATACTACATATCATAAACATTCACTACATTATACTACATATCATAATATTCACTACATTATACTTCATCTCAATGCATCACAATATACTACATATCACTTCATAACATAACGCTACATTATACTTCATATCATAACATACACTACATTATACTACATATCATAAAATTCACTACATTATACTTCATATCATAACATACACTACATTATACTACATATCAAAACATTCACTACATTATACTTTATTTGGGACTGCATTTCAGGTCTCAATGGTCAACTACATAACCCATATCACCTCCCGTGTAACCCCGAATACCCACAAACAATTCAAGATATAAGTTGGGAAGTTATTATTTGAAACCATCTTTTCGTTGAACCCTCAGCGTGTCAAAGTAGTGTATCTTACCTCGTGACGATCAATAAGCAACGTTAATGTATCTTGTTTGTGATCCCGACTACCTATCTTGAGTTCATAGATTAAACCTGTATAAACCCAACCTAATAAGGTTATAAGACCATACATTAACTTAGGTACACTTATAGGACCCTTAAACGTTTGTTTCGGACCTCAAACGGGCTCACAGACCCTTTATGCGGCGCATGCTTTGAATATACGTCGCATATTTGCTTCAAAAATCACCCAGAAACCTCCCAGGCCCCGATATGCGCCGCACATAGGTTTTATGCGCCGCATATGGAGTGCTGGTCTAAAGACTGACTCGCGCCCTTCACTTTCAGGCGACTGTCAAAACTTAGTTCTTATGCAATGTAGGGAATTCAAAGACCTTTCCATAAATATAAAGTTTGACTCTTGAAGTTCTCTAATGAGTTAGTTATGGCGTCTGTAAAACAGACCTACAGAATTCGTCTTAAATCCGACCACTTCTGGAAATGGACATTGTTCACCCATATCTGGGAAAAATCAAAAGAAACATTGTTCATACCGAATCAAGAGGACACATAGCCCTTTTCAAAAATATAAGATTCATCTCATAACTCTTTTAATTGAAAGAGATATGATTTTTGCAATATTACTAAATTTTCAGATCTAGTAAACCCTTAGTTTTGCAAACAATTTTCGACCATCAGATGACCATAGCAACCATCACGACCTATAAACCTCATATGCACCCAAAATATGACTCATATGATGATTTCACATGATCACGTGTTCCAGGAACAAGAGGATACAATTACAATACATTAAATTACCCGAAAACCTCAATAATCGACAATGAAACATAATCAAATCAATCTCAACCCTAGAGACCAGAAGCAAGATCCATATGATCGACTCTTATGATCAAAAATCAAAGGGAAATCATCTATATTACCTGTAGATGAAAGCAAGGATGAGAGATCTTGATCAAACTTCACTTGAATCACACGTTTTGATGGATTTTCGCTTAGGAAATTAATGGGGATCAAGGGGGTGGCTAGGGCTTTGAGGAATGATAATATTATCAGAAAATAACAACTAATGATCATCCTTAGGACATTAAACCCGTTTTTGACTTTCACACTATGTCAAAATTGGTCCCTAAGCTTCGTAAAGTCGTATTATTAGCCCAAAACACCTATTGGGACTATATACAACTCATTATACACTTTTAACACCTCAAAAAGCATATAACTACATCTTTAACACATTACTACATTAATCAATAAGACATTCAAGTCTCACACACATAACATATTATCCACATATAAGCATTAAATCTACCATAAACTTAACGAACACGTTATGTTGACTTAACGACTCTAGTCAACCGTTAATTAAAAAGATTGGGATGTTACAACAAAACCCTAAAAACGATCTGGGTAAAAACCCCCAAAAATTAGGTCAAACCCCATAGCTGGTCGAACGAAAATCAAGTTTCCATGGCTATTCGTTGCTTTTGCGGTCTAATAGCAACTGTTCGTTGTTTGTGGACTGAGAGGAACCCTGGAAGAAGGTTCTTTTGTTGTGCTTAAGTAAGTAATCTACCCCTAGCTGTAAATAATTTTGTTGGTTATTTATTTACTTGAAAAAAGTTATAAACTTTGTTGATGTATAATGTAAAATGATTTATTTGAAAAAAGTTATAAACTTTGTTTGTGTATAATGTATAATGATTTTCCAGACCCCTAGCTGTGGGTTATTTGCATGGATTGACCCACCGATGTGCCAGCGAGCTGTTGATATCATACCCGGATTGCTCAAGGCAAGGAACAAAATGGAAGCAACAATAAAGAAGAAGGAAAATGAAAACCGATGCTTGAAGAGGTCTTTATTCCTCAGTTGGTGTATTTCTGGATTGGTTATTGGTTATCTTTTGAAGAAATGTGAAATATGACTACTAAAAGTCATTCTTTTGGGCTGTTGTGGTAAGAACAATTGTAGTTTATGTAATATGTATCTAATGGGGAATGTAGATTATGTGTTGTAAGAACAATGTCTTTTGTAAAGTCTTTTGTAATATTTTTTGATCAATTTGAATGGAAATGGAAGTAGGAAGTGGCTTTTGGTAATATGGAATGTTTTGGCATAATTTTGTTTGGAAATGGCAGAGGTAATGCAATGCAAATACAAATGGGTAATTGTGTTTTGGTAAATTGGAATTGTGTTTTGGAAATGGCAGAGGTAATGCAATGCAAATGGGTTGACTAAAAATAGTCAAACAATAGCAAAATGCAAATTTGGTCATCAAAATGCAAATTATAATGAAAACCAGCTTTCTTATGGGTGAGAATATCAAAATCTTCTCCACGTATGTGTAAATCGGGTCATCAAAATGCAAATTTGGTCATCAAAATGCAAATTTGGTCATCAAAATGCAAATTTGGTCATCAAAATGCAAATTTGGTCATCAAAATGCAAATTTGGTCATCAAAATGCAAATTTGGTCATCAAAATGCAAATTTGGTCATCAAAATGCAAATTTGGTCATCAAAATGCAAATTTGGTCATCAAAATGCAAATTTGGTCATCAAAATGCAAATTTGGTCATCAAAATGCAAATTTGGTCATCAAAATGCAAATTTGGTCATCAAAATGCAAATTTGGTCATCAAAATGCAAATTTGGTCATCAAAATGCAAATTTGGTCATCAAAATGCAAATTTGGTCATCAAAATGCAAATTTGGTCATCAAAATGCAAATTTGGTCATCAAAATGCAAATTTGGTCATCAAAATGCAAATTTGGTCATCAAAATGCAAATTTGGTCATCAAAATGCAAATTTGGTCATCAAAATGCAAATTTGGTCATCAAAATGCAAATTTGGTCATCAAAATGCAAATTTGGTCATCAAAATGCAAATTTGGTCATCAAAATGCAAATTTGGTCATCAAAATGCAAATTTGGTCATCAAAATGCAAATTTGGTCATCAAAATGCAAATTTGGTCATCAAAATGCAAATTTGGTCATCAAAATGCAAATTTGGTCATCAAAATGCAAATTTGGTCATCAAAATGCAAATTTGGTCATCAAAATGCAAATTTGGTCATCAAAATGCAAATTTGGTCATCAAAATGCAAATTTGGTCATCAAAATGCAAATTTGGTCATCAAAATGCAAATTTGGTCATCAAAATGCAAATTTGGTCATCAAAATGCAAATTTGGTCATCAAAATGCAAATTTGGTCATCAAAATGCAAATTTGGTCATCAAAATGCAAATTTGGTCATCAAAATGCAAATTTGGTCATCAAAATGCAAATTTGGTCATCAAAATGCAAATTTGGTCATCAAAATGCAAATTTGGTCATCAAAATGCAAATTTGGTCATCAAAATGCAAATTTGGTCATCAAAATGCAAATTTGGTCATCAAAATGCAAATTTGGTCATCAAAATGCAAATTTGGTCATCAAAATGCAAATTTGGTCATCAAAATGCAAATTTGGTCATCAAAATGCAAATTTGGTCATCAAAATGCAAATTTGGTCATCAAAATGCAAATTTGGTCATCAAAATGCAAATTTGGTCATCAAAATGCAAATTTGGTCATCAAAATGCAAATTTGGTCATCAAAATGCAAATTTGGTCATCAAAATGCAAATTTGGTCATCAAAATGCAAATTTGGTCATCAAAATGCAAATTTGGTCATCAAAATGCAAATTTGGTCATCAAAATGCAAATTTGGTCATCAAAATGCAAATTTGGTCATCAAAATGCAAATTTGGTCATCAAAATGCAAATTTGGTCATCAAAATGCAAATTTGGTCATCAAAATGCAAATTTGGTCATCAAAATGCAAATTTGGTCATCAAAATGCAAATTTGGTCATCAAAATGCAAATTTGGTCATCAAAATGCAAATTTGGTCATCAAAATGCAAATTTGGTCATCAAAATGCAAATTTGGTCATCAAAATGCAAATTTGGTCATCAAAATGCAAATTTGGTCATCAAAATACAAATGGGTAATTGTGTTTTGGTAAATTGGAATTGTGTTTTGGAAATGGCAGAGGTAATGCAATGCAAATGGGTTGACTAAAAATAGTCAAACAACAAAATAAAATATGATTTAAAAATAATTAATTATAATGAAAACCAGCTTTGACATTAACAAAAACCCTAATTTAATTTAATTAATTCATTACATACCCTTATGGTAACTTTTTGCTTCAGTACATTCCTCTGCTCCTAACGGACGTTAGTGTGGCTTTGTCAAGGCCCTCATGTGCACTGCACATGAGGGTATGTTTGTCCTTTTACATATAAAACACCTATCTTTCTTCTTCCTTCTTTTCCCGGCCACCACAAACACTAAGATCCGACAACTTGTTTTCTTGCCAGATCTAAAACCTACAACATCACCATGAACTAACACAAAAACCAACCACCCCCACTTGAAAAAAAAAATCCCATAAAAAACAAATATAAAACCTATCTCTAAAAACCCACCCATAATTTTCAATCCTCATTTCAATAATTTATACAATAACCAACAGATGCAAAAACTTTCAAAATGGCATGACCCATTTACATCGATTCAATTTATGAATTGTACATATATATATATATCCAATAATAATTAAATATAAAAATATGAGTAATAGAAAATAAAAAAAAAATTATTATTGGGCTCCTGGGTTTGCTGCTCAGTTGGAAACGAAGCTCGATCAAAAAGAAACCAAGTTTACTCAATTATTATTGTGTGCTCCTTAATGTATCGAAATCAGAAGGAAAGATTAGAAGATCTACAAGGGTGGTGTTCGGCGGTTATTACTTCCGGTTCTTGGTGGTGGCGGTGGCGGTGGGAGAATCTTGGTTGCAACCACCTCATTCTTATTAGAAATCCCCATCGATCTGACTGCTTTCAATGGTAATCACACCACCACTGCCATCTTCTTTTTGGCATAATAAATCGGGGGCAGCAACAGGGTGATCGAAAAAGCAGGCGTCGGGGAGTGGTGGCCGGAAAAGGTAGTTAGGGCAACCCTGGTCATTAACTCAGTTGTAAAAGAAACCGGCGCGGTGGTCGGTTTGGTCGGAAAAAGGGGACCACGGTGAGTTTTTTGGCAGGGATAACACGATGTGCACATATATAGATGTAGAGATACACATTTATATGGATGGCTTTTATCATCAATTTCGATCTGCATTTCCTTTATAATACACATATATAGATATGATGTAGAGATATAGATATAGATATAGATACATATGTATAGATGGATGGATGGATCGGTGTTGTATACTTGTATGATTAAATCTAGATATGAGAGAGGAGTAGATTGATGTTGTATGTTTTATTGGTTTTGATTTTAAAATGAGAGAAGTAGCAGATTGATGATGATGGTGGTTATAATTAAGATTTAGATCTTGAAAAGTTAAAAGAGGTTGTGTATTTGTGTTTGATGGGAAAAGGACTAAAATACCCTCATGTGGTATGCACATGAGGGTGTTAACATAGTGTAATAAACGTCCGTTAGGAGCAGGGGTATGTACTGAAGCAAAAAGTCACCATAAGGGTATGTAATGATACGGAAAAACGAAAGGGGTGAAACTTGAAAAACTGGCAAACCACAGGGGTATGTAATGAAATTAACTTTAATTTAATTAAAAAAATTGAAAAGTTACAGATTGGGATCATACCATAAAGTTTCTTATGGGTGAGAATATCAAAATCTTCTCCACGTATGTGTAAATCGGGTTCTTCATCATTCTTGGCCATAATCTGACAAACTTTCTTAAGCTTGTGTTTATGTATGTGTGTGTGTGAATTTTGGGTGAAAATATTAGGGATTGTAAATGAAAATCCCGATGGAAATAGCTTCTTATGTAAAATGAAAGAGGCGAGAGGGGCCAAATGTCTTTTTTGCCCTCACGTGAGTCGCGCGTGTCATGGCTAACGGCAAGAATCTCACACCGTTTCCCACTTGGACGTTGATTGCAAAAATTTGACAAGTTAAGGTTAAAATTGTAATAAATAAAGGTTAGGGACGAAAAGTGCAAAAGCTGTCAACTTCAGGGACGAAAAGTGTAATTTACCCTATAAATTCAGAATGAAACCAACCAATTCAAAACCATTATTCATTACCAACCAAGAAGTAGTCGATACATAGATATTTTCAAATTTTTGGTTACGTGCGGTTTTGAACCATAGAAAAGAATGGAGTAAAGTAAAACTGTAAAAGGTAACGGAAGAAGTATTGTGTCCATTAAACCATGATGGGGTCCGGGCTGCTTATGGGTTTGTGTCAGACGGTTTTAATTGTAGACATTGCATGCTGTGGGTGTGAGCGTAGGGCTAACACAAGTGACACGCAAACCTTTTCCCATGGCTCACATCACACCACTCAATACACATATTCTCTATTTATCGAACGAGGAGTGTAACCCCACCAGGCAAAAAAGTGTAATCCCACCAGAGAGATTATTAGCGGCGACGTCGCCGCTAATACTCTCTCTGGTGCAGTATTAGCGGCGACGTCGCCGCTAATACTGCGGGCCCCCTGTCTGTAATGGTAAATCTGGCAGAGAAATTAGCGGGCCCCCTGTCAGTGTCAGAGTATTAACGACGACGTCGCCGCTAATGCCCTGGTCGGGTTGACTTTTGCCTGGTGGTGTTACCCTGTGCCTTATTGAATCATACTAAACCATGGTTGTTAGACAAGCTTTTATTATTTTATTTTATGTTATTAGTAAGTATTACACAAAGTTGAAAAAGATAATATAAATTTAGGATTATTTTCCATAATTATATTATTAAATAATTATTTTCTACAATTATAAAATGTAGAAATTACTTTCTATAATTAATAACCATATTTAATTTTATTAAATTAAAATTATGTATAAAAGTTAAAAAAAGTATATGATATCATCATTTTGATCTAATGGTTATAATTTTTACATTTTAAAATTAATGTTTCTCTTTTATATATATTATTATCACAGATGTTAATTCATTTTTTAGAATATTTTTTTTGGCTTGTTAACACAATACATGATTACTGCTATCCTTTGTATTTCAAGTTAAATTCATCTAAAATTAACTTCAAGGTAAAGATTAAAATAGTTTAACATTTCATGTGCATTTTTTCTAAAACAGTAGTCAATTTTCGGCAAAACTTTAACACTTCTGAAATTTTAAAGAATCAATCAAAGATATTATATTATTTGATCAAACACGTCAAGATGTAGATACATGAGGACGGAGGAAAAGAATTTCTGTAAAAAGTGTCTGGAAGTCGAATGATTCAACATAGGATAAACAAACATCATTAACAAAATTCCCATTAGAAAAATAAATACTCATAATCAAGAAATTTGTTTAATCAATCAACAAACTTCGTACAGATGTCATCCCGACTTCTATTATTTGTTGTTCTTCTATAAACCATCTTCAGGCACTCTAATGACAAATATTTTTTATTATTCACAAAAAACCTCAAGTCCAAACCTTACCGTAACAAATAACTCGGAGAAGGAAGGAATATGATTGAAACCAACCATGAGTAAACATAACCCAGGTAGGCAATTACATGATTTACATCTGTGATCCGTGTCCAAGCAAACCGAATAAGAAAATTCTATTTCATACATTTGTTTGTTTTCTATAAAAGTTATCGATTACCTTCAAAGAAAATATTTATGAAATTGACTAATGTCGTTAAAATATCATCTACCAAATTGATCAGATATATACAATAACCAAGATTTGAAATTTTCATCACATATAAATGCGTACAATATATAAATGCGTACAATATGACAGTTCGTATAAAATTATTTGTTATTTAAGCCTTGAGAAATGAATGTTTAGTTGAAGTAAAACTAGGATAGATCAAACATGTCAAGACGGAGGAGACTAGACGCAACAAACACGGAGGTTAAATAAATTTCAAAACAGTCAAACTCTTGTGTCAAATGAATTAAACGTGCAACACAAATCAAACGTCATTTAACAACTTCCAACTTTTCTATAACAACAATAAACATGAAAGATACAACTGATAAACCAAATCACTACCAACAATAAACCAAATTAAAACCATGGTTATGTGACTTATGTCCATCCATCCATTCAATCTAATCCATACTAATACTACTACTAAATTACTAATACTAATTTTCCGGTATAGTTAGCCAATAACAAACATCGATCAAAGTTAATTAATTAATTAATTCAAACACAAAAGATTGATTTGCTTTCCACCTACAACGATAACCACCACTAATACGACTACTAATCTGCATTCAAGTCCAAACCAACGGTTGTTATTCCTTTACACATACCAACTTCACCATCCTCGTCTTTGCCGGATTTATCGCTCCGGTGATCTTTCTTCCTTCCCAGCTTCTCCCCCATCTCTTCAGAACTCGTCGGCAAAAACTGATATAACATCGCTTTCTTTCGATTTTCATTCAAGTATTTCCTCCCCGAACATATGCCATCCTATATATAAAGCAAATGCACAAATCAAAAAAAAGTTATACTACTTCACAAACAAAAATAATAAGAATTTTGCCAACAATGATTCCTAGTTTACACGCAAACAAAATATAAACTATTATTTTATATAATAATAATAATAATAATAATCCTCTTCTAAAAATAATTATTAAAAGTTTAAGGTACTTTCATGTTTATTAACCATATATCCTGAATCTGAAAGGTTGTTTATGGTTTGAAAACTCCTTATAACAATAATGATTAAGTTATGCATAATCTTTCATACCATGTTTAATATCACATATTCAGATATATACTACATGGTTATCATCATTTGTTTCTATAATCTCTGAACACAGGTCTACTAATTAATTATATATAACATGTTAAACCAAATTTTATATTTAAGTGCATAATAATAATAATAATACCTGGGAAGAAGAAATATCAACCACATTGACTGATCGTTTCCGTTTAACGGAAACGAGACAATTATTGGTATCACTAGCACACAAATCTTCGTCACCACACCCGCCGTCGCTAGAACTACTACTGCTACTAGCGACGGGAGGTGGCGGAGTTGAACACAACATCAACAAAGGAACCACCTGATTTTCTCCCTCCTCATTTATCGGTTGTTCTTGTAATAGTCCATCATCATCCTCTTCTTCTTCTTCATCGTCGTCGTCATGATCAACAACACAATTATCACAAACAGAAACAGCCGATGGTCCCAGTTTTTGGCCACAAGCTGTCCATGGAGTAAGCGACTGGCAGACACGGCAAAGCAAAGCACGCGAATGTCGGGCGACAAGGAAGTTGGCTGAATGGACTTTACTGTCGCAGGTCCAACATAAGCTCGCTTGGTCTGATTCACAGTAGATCCTGGCTGCTGATTTGCAAAGCTCGCACGATAGTTTCATTTTATTATTGTTTTTGGGTTAATTCTAGTATTTTTTATTTTTTTTTTACAAAACAGATTTGTAGATAAATAGATCTTTCAGAGTTGTTGTTTTTCTCTCTCTAGAAATTGAATTTTGTGTTTTTCTCTCTCTAAAACGAAGCACCCCAGTCGATGGATGGTTCTGTAAAATGAAATAATGAGAAAATAAAAGCAAGATGATCGGATGTTAAACCAGCCGCAAAAAAGAGCAAGTTGCTTTCACCTTTTGAAACCGCCCTTGCTTTTGTGTTTTTCTCTCTCTAAAACGAAGCACCCCAGTCGATGGATGGTTCTGTAAAATGAAATAATGAGAAAATAAAAGCAAGATGATCGGATGTTAAACCAGCCGCAAAAAGAGCAAGTTGCTTTCACCTTTTGAAACCGCCCTTGCTTTTGTGTTTCAATTACAAAAATGCCATTACCTTTTTTTATTGAGTTAATGACATAAATCATCCCTCTGGTTTACCCAAATAGTCATGTTTCATCCTTTATAATCAAAAACCTCAAGGACAGTCCTTTATAGGAAGATAAGGATCACGTTTGGTCCTTTGACCAGTTGACCGTGTTCTCTCCTCCGTTAACACCCTCACGTGTCTCCCACGTGAGGGGTATTCTAGTCTTTTCAATCACTAAAGGACCAACTATGATTTTTTTTTCTTTTTCCAAATATCTGGGTATTTTTTCTTGTTCTTCCTCATTACCAAGAAACACTTTTGATTACAAACTTCATTAGAGACATATTAACCAGATAAAATGGCCTACACGATTTTGTTAGTCACAATAGTCAAAAATACAAAACATTATAAAATTGTTGTCGATAGGAATATATATATCCCTCAAATGAGAATGAACATCTGACCACATCAAAACCGAATCTTAGACCACACAGGCACACACACAAATGGGTTATTTTTCCAAGTAATCTTTTTGTATCCTACTCACCCACTTGCTTCAATATCTAAGAATATCCCCCAATATCTTTCATTATTGAATTTTTTGTTCCTTCACACAGACCAAACACACACTTCATTTGATTTTACTAAAAAACAAATTTATAAGATGAAGATGAAGCAATAGTCGTGAAATCTATACTCATGGTTTACCTACACCACCAAGATCCGACAATGACGGTGATGAGAAAGATGAAGCAAGACGGCGGCGCAAATCTGGCCACCACCTACACTACCAAGATCCGACTACCTATCATGTGCTATGCCAACCACCACCATCTGTCACTAGTTCTCCAGCCATCGAGCCGCCACTAAACATTACCTATATGTGATTTGTCATAGCAAACTTAAAGCACAAGATGCCACCATTAAATTCATTGGATCTCCGGCACCGTTTTTCACTTCCTCATCTCCTTTCCGCGGGAGTGGTGCCGGTGATGTGGTGGTCCAGAGGCGGCGATGTGGTGGTCCAGAGGCGGTGATGTGAGGAATGGTGGTGCCGGCTTTCACACACATAGATCTATACACACATATAGATCTACATTGAATATTTATATATATGTTGTGTGTGTGTGTGTGTGTTTTAGTTTTAATTAGGGTTTGTTAGTGGTGAATTTTGGGAATGCTTGAAATATCTATATGTGTGTATAGAGGTGGTAAATAGGAGTTCTAAGAAAAAAGAAGCAGCACGTCATGGGTAGTTGGGTACTAAAAAAGCAATTGTAAATTGTATAGTTAGATTGATTTAAAAAATGTTATATGGTGTTTCTAAATGAACATGGGTTTTGATTGTTATTGTTGAGAATTATAGGTTGTTGTTTTTTCCTTCACGAGTTGTTTTTCATTTTGATTATAGATTCTTACAGTTTTGTTGATGGTGAATCAGTGATAATGATGATTTTTGTGTGGTTGAAAAAATTTTATTTTATTTTTTTATAGAATTATAGAGATCTAGGATATAATTTTATAATATCATGTTTGGTCCTTTAGTGATTGAAAAGACTAGAATACCCCTCACGTGGGAGACACGTGAGGGTGTTAACGGAGGAGAGAACACGGTCAACAAGTCAAAGGACCAAACGTGATCCTTATCCTCCTATAAAGGACTGTCCTTGAGGTTTTTGATTATAAAGGATGAAACATGACTATTTGGGTAAACCACAGGGACGATTTATGTCATTAACTCTTTTTTATTTAACTAAAATTACCAATATCCTCTAAATCAGAGGACAATATTATGAAAGAAAATTAGTGGATATCACATGTCACTTTCTTATAGTTTTATGAGGATATTTAGGCTAATTTTTAGAATGATTTATCATTTTCCTATTTATAATTATCGAGAATTATGTTTTTCCCTTTCTAAGACCTTGTTTACTTTTTACTTAATAGACTTAATAGTTAAGAATTTGATAATTAAGTCAAATTTCATGTTTATTTTTTGACTTAATAAACAAAAATAACCGTTAATTACATATCTTTTACTTAATACATACAGATATTACTTATACATTCAGCCACTTAATACACTCAGCACTTAATGACTAAAAAAAAAACAGACCCTAAGTTAAAATTTTCAGTTAATTAAAAAAATCAAATCAATCAAAATAATAGAAATGAATTCTTTTACAGAAATTGGATAATATTTTTTCCTTATCCTAAATATGGATTAGGCAGATAGAGTTTTATCAATAAAGGGATTACGGAATGTTTCTTTTGTCTTAAAGATTTGTTTTATTACTATTTTTATGATACTTACTCGTTTACATATTATTTTCCTCAATTGGTATTGATGAAATGAATACTCTAGCATCTTGAAGCCGAAAACAGTTATATTTACATTTTTACTAACTTTAGTTTAGATTATGTTATGTTTTATGATCATGGTAATCTATGTGTTTATTTTATGATACAAATCTTTGAGTAAAACACCGTATTTTCTTGTATGAAAAACATATTAATTAATTATTAATAAAATAAATCATTGATAAGCATTTAAATAAATTTCATTTTGAAGAAATAAAATAAAATACTAATTAAAATAACATTTTATGAAATGAAAAGATGTAGTAATGAAATATTCAAGACAGACGTATGAAATCTTTAAATAATTAAAGTCATTGGCTTGTGACTAATCATAGTTAGAGCCATGATTATGTTTAATTTATTTTAACAAACCATGTTTTAATATTAAAAGTGAAAATATAACATACTAGATAAAATTGTGTGTGACTAATGGGGTCTTGGTTTAGTGGTAAGGATGTTTTATGCTAAAGGGTTTCATCCCGTGGGGATCATGGTTTCAAATTTTGTCAAAGACATTTAAAAAAAGGGCCTTTATAATGTTAGATTCATCCAAGTCATAAGAGAACAAACCCTTTAAAACATTAATAAAATTATAACTCGAGGTGGACACATCAATTTCATACGCTGTTATTAGTTATTTTGTCTTTCAAAAAACTATTTTCAAATACCTTTTTAAACACAATGATCGTTAAGTCAATATAATCCTCCTAATAAATATATTGAAGGCGATCACGAAATGAGTTTAATGGTAACATATATCTTAGTTAGCCTAGATATAACTAAGTCAAAAATGTTCTTCTTTTAAACAAAAAAAGTGCTTTACATTCACTTATTTATGTTTTAATACGCTTTTTCAATATACATATCATTTAAACATTTTCCAGTTTATATTTAAGAAATCATTACGTTTATTATCTATTATTGTATATTAATCATGCATACATTTTTGTTGTTGTTTTTGTTTCAAAGAGAAATGCATCACAAAAAGTTAAACCATTTGATTAAACATATTTGAACCAACATACATAGAACATAAAATGAAAAGAAACTATTGTTTAAACTATCCCAATAAGTGAACATTATGCTATTGTATAGGTGATTTATCCGTTATTTTCATAGATGTTTGTTGAAAAGATTATCAAATCTCGTTTGTATAGAATACATTACAATAAAATAAATCATTTCCACCCAAAATAAACGTTTTTAGAGTCAAAATAAAAAATAAAAATGGGGATGCTTTAAAATGGACAGAATCGTCTTTTGAGAAAAAGAAGAAGAATAAACATAAGAAATTTTCCACCGCTGGAACTTGTGGTCAAGAATGGGAGAGAGTAGCGCCACATGTCATACGATGTGGGAAACAAGAAAGGGGTTTAAAAAAATATAAATTTTTGTGTGTGGTCTAAGGTTAGGTGTGTGGGACCCGAATGAAGATATTTAGAGTAAGAGGTCGGGAACAGGGACTGTTTTGACGTGTCATTTGACATGGAGATGGAATGGGTCTTGTAAGGGTACCTCCAATGGAGGTTGAGGAATAGGTTTTTTTAAAACAAAAAAGTCTTTTAAGAGGTTATTACCATTGGGTACAATAGGTTTTTTGAGTAAAAGGTCGATACTGCTCAAGTCATTGTGTAAAGCTTTTTTAATGAAAAGTTTCATATTACTCCCTTATAAGTTTCATTTATAACCTTGTCTTTTTATATTTTCATTTTCTACCTTAACTAAAATGTCTTACTTTATCTATTTTGTTAACTAATTATACTTAATATATATATTTTTGAGAAATAAATTTACAATTAAAAAGCTTATGTCAACACGAATCTAACGAACCTAAAATCGTATTTTTATGATCACTTTTTATTTTTCCTAAAAAGTACATCTTAGAATCTTTTTTTATATGATAAAGAAAAAGGAAAAGAAAAATGTGAGGTGGAAATTAAAAAAAGTTATTGATAGGTTAGAGTCATTGTGGATGCTCTAAGGACGATGACAATGGGGCTAGGCATGGCCATGCTTAGCGGCCTAGGCTAGACATGAGTGATTTCAGCATACATTGCCATAGGTTAGGCATGAGTTAGGCATGAAATGATGTGACAGTATATTATTGGTAGATGACTAGGCATGGTTAGGCATGAGAGTGACCATTGCCATCATCCTAAGAGATTCTAACTCCTTCAAGTTGGATTAAAAGATTTTCTAATATGATAAAAATTTTAAAAATATTTCTTTGATATATATATTGAGTGTCTACGAAAGCTTACAACACTTAGGACTTTCCCCGATAATTCATCTCATGAATGTCGAAAAAAAGACTCAAATCTGAATAAAATTTTCTAAAGTGAAAGACCTTACTAATGACTAATGATTCATTGGCTCATCTTCTTCTTTGGTTTTTTCCAAAAGAGCAAATACAAGGCTACAAGCACATAGTATAGTATGATAGTCGTATAGAAATATGGAAAAGGTGGGGGAAAGGAATAATATGGCGTGGGTGGGCAGCAACCATGAATTTGGGAAAATTTGTAAATCTGATTCCGTAACTCGCGTGGCTACATAGCATAGTCAACGTGGCAAGCCCTTGTGGTAGAAATAAGTACGCTTGCCCCTATTAATTATCATTTGTTTTCTACATTTTTATTGGGTTTGCTTTTATAGTTTTATTTCAGATAACCACATATACGTGGTGGTCCGGAGGAATATTATTTTTATCCATATGATTACTACAAATTGCTATCTTTGGATTGAAACAAATAAAAGTAATAATATGAGAATCAGTATCTTATCATATGATTACTTGAGTTGATATACAATAACTTTACAAAACGAAAGAACTAATGAACCTTGTTACGAGACAAAAGGTGAAAATTAGTATGTAATTATTAATTTACTACTAAACGATAATTACATGGTACAACTTGTAATTGTATTTGTGGCTAAAACTTCTATGTAACAAGCAGTAGAAAATGTCACCAAATTGGGCCAAAGATATGGGCTTTGTCATGTAATTGCGATTTATTAATCATTGGCACTTGCTAGCTTTCATGGCAAATTAGCAACTAAAGATTAATTTGTGGGCTATGAAGTTGATTTTTTAGCTACCAATTTAGAGTTTTAGACTGATGCTGACTTATACCACAAGAACCAACCAACCAACCAACCAACATACATCATGATAACTTACAAGTTCTACACTTACTCTTAAAAAGAGATATAAATATACAATAATAATATTTAGTCATTCATAACAAAACTTGCATTATACTGTACTGTACAGTAAAATGTGTATTTGCTGGGTATGGATAAAAATGTAGATTTATCACCACCTTTCTAAAATTTAAATTATAAAACGTTTAGTTAAGTCCTCTAAAGGCCCAAATTTAATTCCTTTTTAAAGGAAAAGAAGATTATTTATTTTATTATTTTAGAATGGCAAATGATAGATGTTAATAATTCGAATCTCAACAACAATATCTAAGGTAGACAATATGCTGAAAGTTGGAACCCGCGTTTGTCTATCCAATTGTATTTCGTTATTCTCTTAAATGTCAATATCTACGGATGACGAACATGTTTATTTGATACTTTAAAAGTATTTATAATCTCTAATCTAAATCATATATAAATATGTTTTGAATCACATACGATTAAGATATATAAAAATCCATTAACATGCGATCTTTCAATTAGTATCATCTATTTATTATTGTTGTTGGAGTACAACTGCAGACTTTCTTTACGTGTTTGGCTATTCGATCGTATTCACGGTGCATTTCTAACCACGGTTTTAAAGCACGTTGTGGACTTAATTCGCTGGTGACGTAACACGTCTTCTATTCTAGCTAGCTTTTTGTGGCGTAGAAATGATGACACTGACTAACTATATGTTTTTGGCTACACATAAACGTACCAATATACAACTGTTTGACGGTTACTTTACATATAACAAGAGCACCCACCTTCATTCAAAAAGTGGTTCTTCACTATAGTCGTCTATCGTAAGTAGAGTAACTTGAGGGAATCCCTTCCCGCCAATTATCATGATTTAAAATGATCGAGGTGAGGTATCCAATGACTTAAATATTGAGAAAGTCATAAATTTTTCATCTTTCACTTATGATTGGTTTTCTCTATAGTATGGAAATGATTGGGTAGACCAATGACCCTGTGTATAATCCAAATTTGTCGTTGGAAAAACAAAAACAAACTAAGTGGGGTTTTTTTTTTTTTTTTAAAGAACATTCACCTTTATTAACCATGGGGAAAGAAAGCAACTAGCAAGATGCTAGCAATACAAGGGAGTTTGAAGGAAGTACAATACAAAGAAAGATGAAATATTTGAATTTAATATCATCATGTTGTAGTTAGTAAATTAAATTGTCTCAGGCTTAACACATAGAGAAAGACTTTAATTCAAAAGTTACACATATATATAGTAATTTACTAGTACTAATACCCGTACGATGTACGGCTTGTTTATATACATATCGTAAGATTGGTTTTACATAAAGAAAAATAATATTTAATCATGATACATCACATACATTTAGTTTTTCTAAGAGGGATGAAAATAGACAATTATGGTAACAAACTAACAATAGGAAATTATGGTATAAATTATAATTTTTTATAATAATCCTACTTTATTTTATATTTTATAATAAATTATAAATTTTTAGTATAAATAAAATAGGTGATAGAAATAGCAATTATGGTAACAATAGATTTAATATTATTTTAATATAAGAGTTTTAATTGTATTAAAATTCTAAAACAATATATTAAGAAATAATATAAGAGTTTTAATTATATTAAAAATCTAAATCTATATAATTAATTATAATAAGATTTATTTATGGTATCTAAAAAGTAAGATTATTTTAGAAGGACACATGTCGCTTTAATAAAGCGACACATGTCGATCAAAAGATGTCACAATCCAGTTTTAGTTTATTGTTGGATTGAATAATAGAACCAATATATCTTTCCAGTTTCCAATATATCAAGTCGGGGAAATAAGAATACGGTTACCTAGAGATCGATCATTTGCCAAATTAAAGCAGAATTCAAAATGTCATATTTTATATTTTATTTTATGCCTCCCAAAAACAACTTGAGACGGCCCTAATCTTCAGTAAGTATTTCTTTTGGTGCGTGTAAAACAATCATCAATGTGGCCACCTACTACACCCCAACAGTGACAAATTTATGATAATATTTGTGAACATTTGCTTTTAGAAAGATAGATTAATTCAATACTCTATTTTCTCGCTTTTGGAAAGACGTTTGGTGTGGTAATGAGCCCCTTGCTGTTCGGTTTAAGCGGTTATTCGCGCTCGAGGTTAACAAGGATTGTGTGGTGCATGATAGGCGGATGGACTCTTCTTGGTTTTGGCAGTGGCGTCGCGAGTTAAGATCGGGGCTGGAACATGAACAAGCTAATAATCTCGTTCAACTTCTCCCTAATAATTTATCTAGATAGGCTGATTCTTGGTATTGGAATTTTGAAGGTAAATCTTACTTTTCTGTTGCTCTATTGCGTAAACATCTAGATAATAAAAGGTTGTCTCATGGTGATCATAGAAACTTGTGGAATAATTGGGTGCCAAAAAAGATTAATATCTTTCTTTGGAGACTAATCAGTAATGGTATTCCCACCAACGTCAATTTGTTCGGTCGTGGTGTGGACGTGAATTCTTTTCGGTGCTTTCTTTGTAATTCTGGGGTTGACGACGTCTCTCATCTTTTTTATAATTGTGAATTAATGAATGAGTTAAGGGACAAGATTAGCAAATGGGTCAATCTTAATATCCCAGAGGTGGAGATCGATAATATGGTTACTTGGATTATGGAGCTGCAATGTAGTTCTCATTTCAGAAAGGTTGTGGAAGCGATCATTTTTACTTGGTGGTGGCACATATGGAAAGAAAGAAACTGTGACAACTCGTAATTAATTAACATCGGGTTAGTCTTAATCTCAATTAGACAGTCATTAGACGTAGAAATTATTAGACTTTTGGACTTTTGACTTAGTCAAATTAGACGTATCTTGATGACGTAGACTATTAGCTATCTAGACGAATGCCGAGTCTTTAAAAATAACTTTAAATGAATATTTAAGGGTTATGTCTTGTACAAAATAGATAGACTGTCTAGACTTAATATTATAAAGTTCACTTTGACGAAACTTTATTGACTTGTCTTAATTTAAATAACACGAAGGAAAATACCTTTACTTTAAATTATAACCTTTTGGTCGTACGGTATTTAATCGTAAGCATTGTACCAAATTAAGGGTACTAAAATTATCAAGTTTTAGGCCACATGGGCCGGCCTCTTATTGTGAGGAGGGAAAATAAACAACAAAACACCCCTGCCTCCCTTTTCTTTGCCTGTGTCGACACAAACACACACACATGACACACACCACATATTTTTTCTCTCAATCAAGAATCTGAATATCTTTGAAATCAAAGGGGGAAACTTAAGGGAGGTAATCATCTAGTGAAATATCAAGGATTTATCATCATCATCTCCATTTTATCTATCTTTCTCAAGAACATCAAACATATTGGTAAGTAAACTTTCTCAAACTTTTGAATTGTCTAAATTAATTTAAGGGTTTGTTTCAGTTTTGTTAATTGAATTAGAAGCCTTTGAACTTAATATGAATTTAGGGTTTTTGTTGATTTAATGAAATTTTGACTTAGAATTTGGTCTTTGAAATCAAAATGGTTGAATATGTGAAATGGTTGGCGAAAAGGATTGTTACCAGGTTCTTTGAACATGTATATAGTTGTTGAAATGAAAAGAGTTGAGTAGAAAATGATTTGGTTTGCGGAAAATGGTCAAAAACTGTTGTTTTACTCGTTCAGGTGCAGAATCGCGCCGCGATCCCTCCAGATCGCGCCGCGAAGTAGTACAAAATGGTCATCTGTAACATCCTAAATATTTTAAGCCAATGAAAATTAACCTTATTAATAGTTTTGACATTAAAATAGTTTCCTAGTAGTTTATTTTTAAATATGGGGTTGAATTAGTTGGAACTTTAGCGGATAGCGGGTATAATACCCTCTTTTTATTATCAAAAACGTGGCTGGAAGGGAACATATCCAACCAACCTCCCTTATGGTGATTCATCCTTCCTCTCTTTTCATCCAAACCTTCTTGATTCTTCTCCTTCTCAATTCTTACTAATCAATTCCAATCTTTTATTCAAATCAAGAATCTTCAAGTAACATGATAATAACCATTTCATTGTAAGGAAATTAAATTGGAGATTTTGGGTGTGTGTGGGGTGTGTGTGTGTCGACACACATAAGGAAGAAGGAAGGAAGAAATTGTGATTCCAACTATTAATTCTAACTCTTTTCTCCAAGGTAAGGATTTCTTTAACCTAATTTTAATTTCTTTAAGAATTAGGGTTCATGCAATGAATTATATTTGGGAAATTTGGGGGTTTTCATATATATGAGTTAATTTATATAATACAAGTTAGGGTTCTTGTAATTTAATCAAATTTAGGGTTTAAATGGGGTTGCATGATAGATTTGGTTGAATGATAGTGAGAATTAGTTGGACAGATTCTGACCCTGACCTTCAAACGAGTTAAACACCCCCATGACAGAATTTTCAGTTGTCGAGTCCTAAAAAGAAAATGTAGCTTATTGTGTTATCTCAAATTTGCCACTGGAATGGGTTAAAAAAACGAAGTAGAACTCTAGATGTGAATTTTTGAATTCAGGGTCGTCATGCTGATCTTTCAGCAAAACTGATTTTTACGTCTGTTAATAAAACGAGTAAAACACATTCTTATGAGTAAATTCATGTCTTGGTCACTGAAGATAAAATGTGCTAAATTGTGTTAAGAAGAAGTGGCCACTGGAATGAGGTCAAAATATTGTGTAGAACTCAAGTTATGGTCATTTGAAGTCAGTAAGGTCAAAGCTGTTTAACAGCAGCAGTTTTGGTTTTTAAAACGACCAGAAGTCACCTTTGGAGGACAATTCACATATTGGTCACTAAAGATAAAAGGTAGGTATATGTGTCATGTAAACTTGACCACTGGAATCATGTTAAAAGAGTAAGTAGAACTCAAGTTACGATTATTTGAAGTCGGTAAGGTCAAATCTGTTTTGTGCGTAAGGACAGCAACTGTTTGTGTTTTTAAAACGATCAGAAGTCACTCTTGAGGGATAATTAACATGTTGGTCTCTAAAGATGAAATGTACCTAAGTGTGTTAAGTAAATTTGGCCACTGGAATCACCTAAAAAGATTGAGTAGAACTCAAGTTATGCTTGTTTGAAGTCACCTTGGTCGAATAATGAAAAGGATACTTTTCGTATAAAAATGAGTTTGGCCTTATGATAATGATGTAAGAGGCGAATATGTTGTAAATCAAACTAAGAACAATGTGAGACTATAAAAGATGGGTTTGGTTCTAAGATGCAATTGAATGTGGCTAAGTGACCTTGTGTGTGTTTGATGACATTATATGTATTTGTGAATTATTGCCAGGTTGAAGCATAACTATTGTGTAATTGCGGTTTTGATGGTTTTTGATTTGTGGTCGCGAAGGAGGTGAGTGCTCTTGCATACGATTATATATACGTTGGGTCAATTGACCACATCATGTTGAAGTTGTTTATCCATGTGTGGAAAGACCACCATGTTGAAGTTAGTTTATCCATGTGTGGTAATTGATTCGGCATCAGGCCCATTTGGGGCATAGTATTGTTGAGGCCTAAGAACCTCCGGGGCCTAAGAATCCCGATAGTTGTTTTGAGAAGAGGCCTAAGAACCTCCGGGGCCTAAGAATCCCGATAGTCTCATTGGTTAGCTTATATGGATCCATATATGTTGTTTAGCGTGCAAGGTGAGTATTATAGATATGACACGACGGTGTCATAGTCTATATGCAACAGTCCTTGCGCATTGCCCTCCTTCGTATGTATAAACGTATGCAAGATTATTCACTAAGCTTTGCTTACTGTTTAGTTGTTTACCCTTTTTATAGGTTGTCCCGGATGCGGAAGAAAGTTAAGTAATGTAAAGATTGAAGTTAAAGTCGCTTAATGGATATGATTGCTTTAGCTAAATGCGGATAATGGTATTGGTAATAGGACCCATAGTGACCCCTTTGAACTATCGGCTCATCGTACACTTGTTATGTCATTTTGGGTAAAGTAATTATGATGTCTAGTGTTAGATTTGAGTTTTGGTTAATTTAATGGGTCGTCTTGTAGTTGTAATGTATTGATTTTGTTTAAACGTGTTTTGGAGAAACTCATAATCCGTAACAGGTTTGGATGACGATTTTACGAACGGGTCATGCCGAAATTTCTAATTTTGTACGTTGTCTTTTGTAATGTGTCAAATCCTTCTTTGAACTCATAAATGTTGTAATGTGAAGTTTGGTTTTGAGTTGGTTGAGTTGTAAGTTGATTTAAGTGTCAAAATGGAGTTTTGGAAAAAAAACTGGGCAGCAGGTACCCACTGCGCCGCAGTGGGCAGGCATAGCCCCACTGCGCCGCAGTGGGGAAAATCTGTAAAAAAAAAAAAAACTGGGCAGCAGGTACCCACTGCGCCGCAGTGGGGAAAATCTGTAAAAAAAAAAAAAAAATTCTCTTATTTTCCTAAAATGAGTTTGGGTTCTTTCATATCGCGCCGCGATATTTTTGTCTGTTTGACATTTTCAGATTTTTGACGACTTAAATCTTGAACTTCGTTTATACGAATTGGTACTTTAGACTACCTTATAATGACAATGTCAATGACATTAGAAATTTAAGTCAAATAAAATGGACGTTTAAATCACATTCTTGGTCGTGGCATTCTAGGGTTGATAGCTAAGTAGTTGTACGTAGGATACTTGTCGTCGTGAGATTTGATCCTCAACATTGGTACTCATATCCTAGGTTTTGGATAGACGTGGAGACTAGACTGCTCATTTTCTCGGACTACTCATACTTTTAGCTCATTGATCGCTAAGGTGAGTTTATGGCGCCCTTTTTCCTTTTACTTTGGGCCTGAAAAGCATGTACTGTATACACGACTACTTTATAAATGATTTGTCTTTGTCTATGCCATGAGATTTGGTAAATTAAATCATTTGTCTTATGTCTTGCCATGTTGTCGGCTGACTAAATTGTTCTTTGTGTTTGACGAACTAAAATGTTGCCCCTATGTAGTTATTGCCATTATGAGATCCTAATGGTTGTCTTGTCAGTTTTTGTGCCTGACTGTCTTGGTTCTGGTCCGCACCCCATTATAGACGGGAGACCTGTGCGAGGTATACTGGTCCGCACCCCATTATAGACGGGAGACCTGTGCGAGGGAAATTAGTCTTATTGTCGGACCTTGCTCCCGACTGTCTTGTCTTAATAACTACATGTCATTGTGTGCTCCCAATGACGACTGGTCTTTTAGTCAAACACAATGTAAACTCACCAACTATTTCGATAGTTGATCCTTTCAAATTTCATGCTTTTCAGGTGATCAACAGTAAGTCTTGGAATCGTATTTGGCATTATAGGGCCATTCTTTTGACATTGGACGTACAATTAGCATCAGACATTTGAGGACTCTCATGTTATTAGCTTTAATTGTATTAGACTGTCTAATTTATTGAACTCGTATTCAGTGGGCCCAGTTCCAAATGAGGATGACTTGTATCCGTATTTTAGGGTCCACATTTGAACGATTGTACTTGTATTGAACATGTATTGGCATTAATGGATGTAATCTCTATTTACCTTCTGATTAGTACGCAGTTATTTGTTAACCCTGTATTTCCGCTACAACGGGGTGTGACAGAAACAACGTCATTTTTAATAGTAATCATGATAACATTACTAATATTTTCAATTCGATTGTCTCTTTATCCTTTATTTGGGTTTCTAACCGTGATAGGAAGCAACAATACTGTTGGAGTGATTGGATCGAGAACCCTATGATCAATAGATGAGCTGTTTCTCTTGTTGTGCCACTGTTGGGACGTTATAGTTATCAGTCTCTTGTTGTGCCACTGTTGGGACGTTATAGTTATCAGGTTGCTGCTGCTTTGTTTGGGTTTTGAAATTGTCTTTGATTTTGATTTGGAAGACTATGGCTTCTCGTGTGTTGGCTCAGGAAGGTCTGGTCGATCCTTTTTCTTGTTTGCTTGTTTCTTGTTTGTATCTTTGGAACCGATGTATGCATTGAATAATCTTATCTTAGTATGGTTGTTCCCCGGGACATGGTTGAGACTACATCAAAAACACCACGAAGTGAAAACCGGTGGCTCGGCCTTCGTTGGGTGGGGGTTTTTTCTTGTGTCTTGTTCGTCATTATTGGCAAGAGTTTTTTTTCCACTCCTTTTGTAGTCTTCACAGTTAATGTCTCGGGAAAGGTCTAGAGTAGTCGTTTTGTTTATTTCTAGATTACGTTGTATTTGTACTTTTAGCTATTAGCATCTTGCTAATTTGCTTTATTAATTCCAATTGCCGTTCTAAAAAAAGATTAATTCAAATGAATCTTCGATATTTCATTTTGATGTTTGTCTAAGGTAGATAGTATCTTCAATCTAATTGAATATAAAAAAGTTTTCTTAAAACTTAACTCATTATCTACCTTCTTCCTTAGTGATAGTCACTTGATTGATAGTTGATGTACTTGAAGACGTCTGAAAGCTTAGATCACGAATTTTGGAAACAAAAGCGGGTTCTTTAGGATCCGGGAGACTCTCAATATCCATCCCGAGCATTAGAACCACATCCGTCATGGTTGGCCGATCTTGAGGGTATTCTTGTATGCACAAGAGCCCAACAATCATACATCTTAACACTTCAATTGAGTTGCATGATTCGGCTAAAGCCGGATCCAGTAGATCTAATGGCGTTTTGTTTTTCCATAAACCCCAGGCCTGAAATGTATCGATGTTAGTTTTCAAACAAAAAGCTAGAAAGATTTTATTCAGAAACTTTATAAGAACTCACATAGGATATAAGGCTAAAAGACTGTTGATTGTTGTAATAGCCCGTGTTTCTCTTCCCACTAATAATCTCGAGCACAACTACTCCAAAGCTAAAAACATCGGATTTAATTGAGAACAGCCCATCTAGTGCGTATTCTGGAGCCATATAGCCACTGCATTAACAACAAAATCACAAAGACAACAAGTTTATAGATTTTTTTTGGAAGACAATATACTACTAGTAATAAAACTTGTCTCAGTTACTTAAATTAAAACTAGCAAAAAAATTAAAACTCGTCTTCTCAAGGTAACCTGAATATATAGGGAAAACTTAAGGTTTACTAACAACATAATAAAACTAAAAAGACGCTAGGAATTACAACGGTTCTACAAACAAGCAACCGATCGTAAATTTTCTCCCAAACTTGGAAATCCAACAATCTAAGATATCTCCGACATCCAAACCCAATGAATGCATAACCACGTAGGGGCATCTCCAGTAGAAAGCATGTAGAGACGGTTGACAGAGAACATAGTAAAAAAATTTATGACATGGTCAAACAACCTAAAATTCTATAAGCCACAAGAAGTTCATAGATATACATACTAGAACCTGATTTGATCATAGGTTGAAATGTCCTTACTAGGTTCCAATAACTCTGGAGGTGTTAGCTTCTGTGTCTTTGCCTTTAACAATCTTTGCCAAACCGAAGTCTGAAATTTTAGGATTCATATCTTCATCTAATAACACATTGCTTGCTTTCATATCTCTATGAATAATCCGTAATCTTGAATCTTGGTGAAGATAAAGAAGTCCTCGAGCAATTCCCATGATTATATCGAAGCGTAGTGACCAGTCAAGAGACATATTACTAGGCGTCCTATCTGGGCAAAGTGCCATTATATCCATAATTTCAGGTTTCAAAGCTAAAGCCCTAATAACATAGTCTAACTGTAAATAAAAGATTAGGAAGCTAACCAAATATGAAACGGTCCAGGCTTTTATTAGGCATGTATTCATAGACCAGCATCATTTCATGGTCCTTCATGCTGTATCCCAAGAGCCTAACAAGATTACGATGTTGAAGTTTTGCAATCAATAACACCTCATTTTTGAATTCCTTTAGACCTTGTCCCGATTGACTCGACAACCTCTTCACTGCGATTTCTGCTCCTCCAGGGAGCATTCCCTAAGTCAATTACCAAATATATATTAAATATTTCACAAATAGTTAGATACATTATTACTTGTGACAACTTATAAATAGGTGGCAAGATGGGTGGGTTAGCAACAGATCAAGGCGAGTTGCGGTTGGCACGAGTCATCTTCCATTATGGGTAGGGTTGGATACAAACACCTTTTCTCTGCCATTTTTTAATATATATTTTAAGAAAGGCAAAGTTTCAGATACCAGTTATTCAGTCATTGGTCTCTATGGAACTAAAAATCACACCCTCGGCTAACTCCATACCACAAGGCTGGAAGCCATTTGGTTTGTCCAATTTTTAATAATAATATTAATGCAGGATAAGATGAAATGTTGTTACAATTAGAGTAAATTGATTTAGGAAGTTGTATGCATTAAAAATAGATTTTGTAAAACTTTTAACCTGTTTGACCCATTCAAGCTCTTCCCCTTAAAGATAAATTTCTAATGACCCGTTTGACACAAAACGCAACACAGTTCATAACAGAATGGGTACACATCTACTCAAATGTCAAAAACGGGTTTATCTCTTGAGACGAGAGGATATTTTTTTTTGAACGACCAACATAATTCAATTTCATTATTTGGTGAACCACGAGACGAGGGAATATAAGTACACTTTGCTAGTAAGCAATAGGCTTAAGAGTTGTTACCTTGTAAACAGGCCCGAACCCCCCTTGTCCAAGTTTGTTTGCCAATGAAAAATAATTTGTGGCGGATGATATGCTTTTGAAGTCAAAGAAAGGCACATCAATTTCTTTTCTATCTTCTGCACTCAATATCCCTGGATCCAAAAATTTAACATTTGCTGCTCTTTCATGAAACTGCAGTTCTTGATTTTCTCGGTTGTGTTCTCTTCTTCCTAACTCAAGGCACATTAGTAATTAAAACAAATAAAGAATACCACACATACTAAAACGGGTTAATATTGCAATGGATTGGATATCAATACGTCGTGTGATCACATTTCAAATACAATAATTCGACCCTATACAGCATGGGTGTCATGAATTTTGTACTAGGATAATACATATTGTTTTGGCTGTCAAATCGATAACCTAGTTGTAGAGAGAATTTTGAATTTTATGTATGTATTTTTCGACGTTCATTTATTTAAAGAGACATAAGTTATAAGACAGTTTTAATTGTCTTCATCTTTTTCCAGAAGTTAAGATAAGGACAGTCATGGGCTAGCAAGGACGTTTCCCCTTGACCCCACTCGTTGATTAGCTAGTAAGACCGCCACAAGCGGCACTGCCCGTGGGACCTTGCAAGGGGTCGTGACCCCCGCTATTTTGTTCCCAGGTGCTGCTTTATACAGGCGTACACTATGTGTCTTCTAACTCATATAAAGTATAGTGACCATTACACTAAGATTCTAACATTGAGAATGCTCTAAAGTGTATTCAAAATAACAATATTAACGCATTAGTTACTTATAAATCTTGAAAGTAATATAAAAGAGTGTTCGTGCGTCGACCCAATTAGACCAACCCAACCAAATGTATAACACAAATAACTAATTTGAGCCGTAGCCTAAGTTGCTCATTTTGCATCTTATTATTGTACGAATTGAAACAAACTGAGTTAAAAGAAAATTAACCATAGCGTTTACCTTGTCTTTTGAACCTTCTGTAGAGAATAACACCAATACTGCAAAGAAAAACAAGGCCAAAAAACCCTGAAACGATTCCTGGCATGGAAAGGAAGAATTTGTTGTATAGTGCAGATTTGGATGGACTGAAAAAACGTAACTACTGTAAACAAGCTACAGCTTACCTGCTACTAAAACTTTGGTACTGATTTTTGCAGTAGTGTAATTAGGAATATCAGAAGAAGAAACTTTAATATACAACGGAAATGTTTTTCTATCTGAATCGTGTAATAAGAATACAAGTGATCTATTGTTTAAATTTTCTCCATTCCAAAGCCGGCATGTTATAATAAAACTAAATGCATCACAACTGCAGTCATCCAGGCAAGATCTCCTGCATTCTGATTCATCCGATGCAGAAGTTGCATTTTCAAGAAACAACGAAACAGATCCAATCAGGACATAACTCGCAATGAACCCAGGTTTTTCTTCCTTTACTCTGCAATTCAACTCAGTCTTTCTCATACACCCTGCAGAAAAATCAGCTAGATTCCAATCACTCGGTGATGTAGGCTCAAATGCTTTTAAGCAATTACAAAACGGCATACTTTCTTGACTGCAAACACCAAAAGCACCACAATAAGCATACACCTGACATATTTGACTCGGTTGAGACCAAAACAAATTCCACTGCTGGTAATTATCCAGCCATGCCAGCTGCTGAATCTGCCCTGATACGCCTATAATGAATCTAGAAGTAATTGCAGGATGGTATAAAGAATAAGTTAAATAGCTCTCGTTTTCATTGTCAATGTAGCTGTAATTGTAGATATAATTGAGCCTCTTTTCAGGTACTAATGTAAATATTCTATCTTCCTCATTCCAAGGTCCACTATTCCAGTATTGTACAGAGTTATTCCACTTAAGTACATACTGCTTCTCAGTATGGTCAACCTCTAAAGAATAGAGTCCCATTCCTGGATCTTCCGCACTTCTCCATGAAGTAAGAACCTGCGTTGTATTTGTACGTTTGTTGTATCCAAACTTACAACCAGGCAATAAGGTATTGGTTGGATGATCAAAACTTTGCCATACTGGTGAGCGATCCATATCTCAAAACTAAATTACCATCATCAAGAAGAACGAGTGATGCCGGACTTGTAGCATTCGAACTCACATTTGTAGACCAAATTTGAGTGTTTGACTCATTTACTAACACCAAGTTACCATCCACGATTTCTAACTTAGACTTATATTTATCAGAGATGGGTGTTTCTCTGTTTGCTACCCAAACTACGGTGCGATCAGATACCTTTTTATACCAGATGCCTATGTAATAGTTGGAAAAGTTACCTGTTTTGAAGAAACCCAACTCAAAATTATCATCTTTGGAGATGATCGTTTGGTCACCAGATAGGGATTGATTCACAGTTAAAGTATCACTTCCATATGAAACATGAAGAATGAAAAAGAATACCGAAAGCTGAGGACTCATTATAATCATGCTGCCTTTATACATATAGTAATAATATTGGTATGAGCTTCTAGCTAGCTTATGCACATGCTCAACATTGTTGATTTCCACAAATAATTAAAGAGCATTGCAATTAGACAAACTTAATAGAATAGTCAGCAGACGACTTGGAAATTATGTGTTCTGTCACTGGATGATGCAAAGATGAATATGTGGACAACAATATTCTGAATATATAAAAAAGAAGTTGTACACATGCTCTTTTTCTACAATGTGCAACATTGGTTACGACTTTGCATTTATCTCTTACTTAGTGGATATTTCTATTAGCATTTTATGCTCTTCTTCCATATACTTTTTCTAGTCCACGGATCTAAAATTTTAAGTCATAGGGGTCCATAAGACTTTGATTCAATAAGTTAATGGAGAAAAATAACAAAACGGGCCGGGTTAACCAAATGGGTCACAAGTCCAAACATGTAAACATAAATTCAATCATATTACTTGATCATATTAATACCATACAACACTAAATTACTTAATATATAACTTATTTTCTTCCACACCTTGATTTTAATCGATTTCATTGCTCATATTCTAAATAAAAACTATAAAATAGTCCTAAAGTAACAAAGTCGAAACAGAAAACAATGATACACCACCAATGAAATATATACAAAGTATTATTTACTACTGACTAAAAATAGGAGTATAATTGAACTATCTTGATACTCTATAATAATACCCACAAATAAACTAACCGATATCATTATATCTATGAGTGTATGAAGCCAAAGAGTCTTTATTCTTACTTTATTTGCTTTCTTTTATTCTTTTAAAAGTCTAAGGGGGTTCCTTTCCGATTTATAAGGAGGCTCATATTAATTTTCCTTACAAAATCTGTATAATCTTTTCCCTTCCAAGGGTGGTCCATTGACCACTATGACTTGTATACACAACCGCCACTGAGTCCAGGTTTGGTTTTTTGTTTTTCGAGGTATAAAGTAGGTCTACATTGTCTTAACCAGGTCCGTGCTAGAGAACTCTCTTGCAAAATAGATCCCCAATTTAAACCCTTGTCACCCAAAGTATAATTTAATAGAAGATTGAATAAAATATTGCTACAAAAAATGTTTGTTTTACTTTGAAATATTGTATCCATTCAAAAGTGGATATTTTAAAATTTAAAGATGTATATGCATGTCTAAAATATCACTACGCATGAAAAAACAAATCTAAGTACTTTAACGTTCTTATTTTAACTTAATTATCAGCATCAAGTATAGTATATTTTTCTTAGTTTACCAATTCTAAGTATTTTAATGTATGAATACATGTCTAATAGAAGCCTGGACAAATTCCTATTTAGTACATTTTTCTTCTTTCCGTTGGTTCCAACTGTTAGTTCTTTTGTTCCACACAGCTAAATATCGTTCTATGTTCTTAGATCCATCGGAGAGTGTAATTCTTCACTGGAACAAGAGATTCAGAATAATGGAAGGGATACCACAAAAGGAGTCCTATATCTGCACAGACATTCTAAATTCAAAGTTATTCTTAGGGACTTAAAGGCATGCAATGTTCTTCTAGTTCAGATAATGACTCCTAAATTTCAGACTTTGGACTGGCAAGGATTTTTGGGGTGAACCAAATTGAAGACAAAAACCAACAGAGTTGTCGGTACCTCATAAGTTTCCAAAAGTCATCCTATACGTACAAATTACATTTAAAATTACGAGGGATAGTGCCGCGCGTTGCGGCGGTGAAATGTTGGGGTGATAAGTCATAGGAGGTGATAAGTCATAGAGTGTGATAAATGCTTTAGCCGTACGGGCTCCGTCCTCGGATTTAAAAATTTGTCGAAAGTATATCAAATGACATCTCTAATGAAAGAGCATGAAATTTTAAGAACACCCATACAATTTTTATAATTTATCGATAAACGGTTTTTGAGATAAACGATTTTGAATGAATTAGAGGAATAAAATGATTTATGGAGGAGAGAAAAAAAATGAGTGGTTGAGATTTGAGGAGAGAGAGAAAATGAGTGGTTGAGATTTAAGGGTATTATAGGTATATTAAGTAGAGATGTTTAAATTAGTGAAAAAAGAAGAGGCGTAATTTAGTTAGTTTAAATCATCTTTTGAGATTTTAAAAAAGGGCAAAATGCTTTATAAGATAGTATAGAATATAAGATATAGAAATTGAAAGATGTTATATATTAGACATGGCAAAATGGTCGGGTTGGTTGACTTGGGAGACAGGTCAAGGTCTCGTTGACCTTAAAACTTAGTCTAATTTTGATATCTTGTTTCACTATTCATCATGTCATACCTCTTAATAGAGGTATATAACTAGTTAGTATTCCAAATATGACTGAAAAAATCATAATGTCTTAATAAGAATCTAAATCTTGGAATAGAATGATGGATTAGGTTTAATGTGTTCATCTAGGCATGAGTTGGTTTCTACATTATTTTGTATTAGAGGCTACCCAATGCCACTCGTCCCTCACTCGTTCGGCTTGGAGGGACGAGTCCACACCATTGGGTGGGACTCGTCCCCCACTCGTTCCTCGTACTCGTCCGTTCCATTCGTTCCTGCAGGGACGAGTTCATGTAGGTGTTTTTTTTTAATCCTATATACAAGGAAGAAGACAAAAAAATTGGTGGGTCCAAGACTAGTCCTTGAGGGATGAGTGTATTGGGTATGTTTTGGGGGGATTAGTCCTTGGAGTGTTTTTTGCTGATGTGACGCTGATTGGGACTAGTCCTTGAGGGATGAGTCTAAGGCATTGGGTAGCCTCTTATTATCTGATTTGACCCATTTGAAACATAACCTACACAGGCCCATTCATTAGTAAACAAGCTCAAAATACCACCTAATTCTAAGCTTGTTTTGTTAATTGCAGTGGAGATGTGGCACCTGAATACGCACTGCATGGTCGATTTTCTCAAAGATCCGATGTTTTTAGCTTCAGTGTGTGCTGCAAGAGATTGTGACTGCTAGAAAGAATGGTTCTGATTCTATTGAAGATTCTCTCACAATATCCAAGCGGGTAATGTTGGATTTCTGTGTGTACAAGAAATTGTAAATGATAGACCAACGATGTCACAAGTAGCAGTCATGTTGAGCAATGAGACTGCAATCATTTACAAACCCGCTTTTATAATTCATAGACGTTCTCAAACTCAATTTGTTGGTTTGGCGCTCCAATAATGAAGTTCCGGTGCCAAATGTAGAGTATTTCGTTTGTCGAAATACCAATTCTGATGCAACAGAAACCTGCTTGGCGAATTCATCAACCTGCTCCGCAATTGTATCGCAGATCAAAAAACCTAAAGTTTTGATACCAGTTTTTAGGGATTTGGGGCCCAAACAACACAACTGTCACGGGCCAAATTAAGGAGTATTCTTTGTTTAAAATTGATTTTCGTGCAACAATTTTTTGCTTAAATTTACAATCTATTTATACTTCTTTATAAAACAACAAATAATCCTCTCTCATTTTTTAACTTTCAGTTTTGAAATATTTAAATTATACCTTTTTTTATCCATTAATTTAAGAGAAAATTTCATTACATACCCCTGGGGTATGTCATATTATTAAGTTTCACCCCTCTCGTTTTTTCGTATCATTACATACCCTTATGGTGATTTTTCGTATTATTACATACCCATCATCCTAACGGACGTTTATGACTCTGTTAAACCCCTCACGTGCATTGCACACGAGGGTATTTTAGTCTTTTTGACATCAAACACTCCTTTTTTACAGATCTAAACCCTATAACCATCATCATCAACAACACCTTCTTCTCCATTTAGATCTCTTTCACAGATCCGACCACCAAATCATTCTATGCTATAACATCTAATTCTTCTTCTTGCTTTTCTTTTCAAAGATAAAAAAACACCTTACCTCAATTTCTAGATCCCAAATAAATCCTCGTGTTGTGGTGGCCACCAATCTTTTTCTTCCCATCTTTTTTTATATAATATCCACACGATGATGGTGGCGGCATCGAATTCAAGCCATGTCCCATCGCCGGAAATTCAACCGTGGAAGATGATGGTGATGGCGGACCACCCAACCGCCGCTGTCCCTGTGAATGTTGAATAATGAATCATATAAACATACATATTATTAAAAAGGTCTCAAATCTGAAGAATGAAAGAAGTTGCATTTAGAAACTGGTATGTGAATATATATTGTGATACATATGCGGGTCATCCCTTGACGGAAAAAAAACACCTGCACATTACTTAGATTTGATTGAGTCAACCATGCTTAGAATGTTAGGTAGTTAAGCACGTTTATTTCAATTTGCAAGATTGAGTTTACTAGTTTATAATATAAGGGTATTTGCATATGTGATTTTTTTAGCAGATTGCCTTTGGGAAATGATTTATAATGAAGTTATCGTTTTTCCCTTCTCTTCATTTTTGCTGAAAATTTAAGGTGTTTTAAAGACTCAAACAACTATCATAAACTAATTTGAAGTATATGAATACTAAATGGTATATTTTAAGAAAATTCATATGTGATGGGTAGCAATGTACAGGGGACGATTTGTGATTTTATTTTTATTATTTTATTACGATTATTATTGAAACAATTTTTGTATCAATATAATTTGTTGTTTTTGTAATTAATATATAGAGTTAATTACAGAAATCGTCCCTGTCGTGGTACCCAGCTTGCAGGTTTCGTCCCTACCTTTCAAAAATTACAGTTTTAGTCCAAAAAAGTTTGCTCCGTCAACACTTTTAGTCCAAATGACTAACAGTGTTAAATGTGAGGTCATGTGCAAGGCACATGATGGGTATTTTGGTCTTTTTATTATTATAGGACCAAAAGTGTAATTAACTTTGAATATATAATTTCATCATCATCATCTTTATATTTATCTATATATATATATATATATATATATATATATATATATATATATATATATATATATATATATATATATATATATATATATATATATATATATATATATATATATATATATATATATATATATATATATATATATATATATATATATATATATATATATATATATATATATATATATATATATATATATATATATATATATATATATATATATATATATATATATATATATATATATATATATATATATATATATATATATATATATATATATATATATATATATATATATATATATATATATATATATATATATATATATATATATATATATATATATATATATATATATATATATATATATATATATATATATATATATATATATATATATATATATATATATATATATATATATATATATATATATATATATATATATATATATATATATATATATATATATATATATATATATATATATATATATATATATATATATATATATATATATATATATATATATATATATATATATATATATATATATATATATATATATATATATATATATATATATATATATATATATATATATATATATATATATATATATATATATATATATATATATATATATATATATATATATATATATATATATATATATATATATATATATATATATATATATATATATATATATATATATATATATATATATATATATATATATATATATAATACTATATATATATATATATATATATATATATATATATATATATATATATATATTTCTCTATTATATATATATATCTATATATATATATATGTATATATTATATATATTATATATATATACATATATATATATATATATTTATGATAGATATTTTATTGTATATGTATTGTATATATATATATATTGTATTTTAGTTTGAAAAATTATGTATATATGTTTGTATATATATATCTGGAAAAGTTATGTATATATGTTTGTATATATAGATCTGGAAACAAAAAATATAGATGATGATTTGTTATTTTTATTTTTGTAAATTAATTTGGTCCCTGTTGTGGGTCAAAAATTACCGTTTTCGTCCCTACCTTTCATATATTACCGTTTTGGTCCAAAAAACTTTGGTCCGTCAACGCTTTTGGTCCAATTCTCTAAACGGACGTTAAACACCCATCACGTGATCTGCACGTGATGGGTATTTTAGTCTTTTCATTAGCACAGGGACGAAAACGGTAATTTTTGACCCAAGACAGGGACCAAAATTGTAATTTACTCTTTATTTTATTTTTTGTTTTATACCTTTTACACTCATCTAGCCCTTTTCTTTTCCAAAAAATCTCTCTTTCCCAGATTTCTTGACAATTTTCATTTCTAAATCAAACTAATTACACAAAAAAAGTGAAATAACAAAGGTGGGATCTAACAGTCGGAGTGAAGGTGGTGGTCGCCTGGTCGGTATCTAGCTACATTCATTGTGGTAGATGGATGGATGAAAATTGTGGGTCAACTAATAAAATAAAGAGTAAATTACAAATTCAAAATCATATACATTCAATCACAAATTCAAAATCACCACAAAAAACACAAACTAACCGAAACTCCTTATATCGATAATACGAATCAAGAGCCCATCCTTGACGCTTATCAGTAGCCAAAACCGACAACGAAACCAAACAAAATATAAACTCAAATACCCGAAAACCCAACGCCATCTTTTTCATCAACCCTTCTTTCTCCGGTGACCTCAACCGCCGCCGGCCGGCCCTAACTTCCTCAGGCGGCCGTCCGACATAACCCTCTTGTGGGCCATAGTCCATTTTCTTAATGGGCATAGTTCCATTTTCTTAATGGGTTTAGCGGCGGAGATCCGTGTAGTTCTGGTTCTGGATCGGTTCTAGTTCCGGTTGGGTCGGGTTTAAGCTCATCTTTATCAGGTGAGAAGCCATGGCTAAAAGATGAGAGAGATGACAAGGATGATACCGGAGAATCTTCCGGTGATCTTTGTGGAGATGAAGATGGTGGTTTCCGGTGAAGGTGACCGGAAGAAGTTGTTGCCGGTGATTCAACAACATCAAGTTGATGTTTTAGTTGAAGTTCTTTTTCCATGATCAAATAATAATAACAATAAAAAAAAAAAATTTAATAGAAAAGGAGGTATTATGATATGTAGTACAAGTGAGAGAGAGAATCTAGGATTGAGTGTGTCATGAGTCCATGTGACTTTGAAGATGAAGAGAAAGAACAAAGGGTAAGGCGAAAATCTATGTATGTTGTGTTTGTATGATTGGTTTACAAAGTAAAGTGGGGGCTTCCAAAAGTACAAAAATTAGGTTTTATGATTATTTAAGATTAGAAGTATCACGAGTAATTTGTTCAAAAAAGTATTTATAGTTTGGATAAACAAAGTATCAAGGATAAAACATAAAGTGTTAAGTCTTAATCCAGTGACAAATTTATAATAGAGTAAATTACTATTTTGGTCCCTGTCTTGGGTCAAAAATTACCGTTTTCGTCCCTGTGCTAATGAAAAGACTAAAATACCCATCACGTGCAGATCACGTGATGGGTGTTTAACGTCCGTTTAGAGAATTGGACCAAAAGCGTTGACGGACCAAAGTTTTTTGGACCAAAACGGTAATATATGAAAGGTAGGGACGAAAACGGTAATTTTTGACCCACGACAGGGACCAAATTTGTAATTTACTCTTTATTTTATTTTTTGTTTTATACCTTTTACACTCATCTAGCCCTTTTCTTTTCCAAAAAATCTCTCTTTCCCAGATTTCTTGACAATTTTCATTTCTAAATCAAACTAATTACACAAAAAAAGTGAAATAACAAAGGTGGGATCTAACAGTCGGAGTGAAGGTGGTGGTCGCCTGGTCGGTATCTAGCTACATTCATTGTGGTAGATGGATGGATGAAAATTGTGGGTCAACTAATAAAATAAAGAGTAAATTACAAATTCAAAATCATATACATTCAATCACAAATTCAAAATCACCACAAAAAACACAAACTAACCGAAACTCCTTATATCGATAATACGAATCAAGAGCCCATCCTTGACGCTTATCAGTAGCCAAAACCGACAACGAAACCAAACAAAATATAAACTCAAATACCCGAAAACCCAACGCCATCTTTTTCATCAACCCTTCTTTCTCCGGTGACCTCAACCGCCGCCGGCCGGCCCTAACTTCCTCAGGCGGCCGTCCGACATAACCCTCTTGTGGGCCATAGTCCATTTTCTTAATGGGCATAGTTCCATTTTCTTAATGGGTTTAGCGGCGGAGATCCGTGTAGTTCTGGTTCTGGATCCGGTTCCAGTTCGGGTTCCGGGTCGGGTTTAAGTTCATCTTTATCAGGTGAGAAGCCATGGCTAAAAGATGAGAGAGATGACAAGGATGATACCGGAGAATCTTCCGGTGATCTTTGTGGAGATGAAGATGGTGGTTTCCGGTGAAGGTGACCGGAAGAAGTTGTTGCCGGTGATTCAACAACATCAAGTTGATGTTTTAGTTGAAGTTCTTTTTCCATGATCAAATAATAATAACAATAAATTTTAATAAAAAGGAGGTATTATGATATGTAGTACAAGTGAGAGAGAGAATCTAGGATTGAGTGTGTCATGAGTCCATGTGACTTTGAAGATGAAGAGAAAGAACAAAGGGTAAGGCGAAAATCTATGTATGTTGTGTTTGTATGATTGGTTTACAAAGTAAAGTGGGGGCTTCCAAAAGTACAAAAATTAGGTTTTATGATTATTTAAGATTAGAAGTATCACGAGTAATTTGTTCAAAAAAGTATTATAGTTTACATAAACAAAGTATCAAGGATAAAATATAAAGTGTTAAGTCTTAATCCAGTGACAAATTTATAATAGAGTAAATTACTATTTTGGTCCCTGTCTTGGGTCAAAAATTACCGTTTTCGTCCCTGTGCTAATGAAAAGACTAAAATACCCATCACGTGCAGATCACGTGATGGGTGTTTAACGTCCGTTTAGAGAATTGGACCAAAAGCGTTGACGGACCAAAGTTTGACCAAAACGGTAATATATGAAAGGTAGGGACGAAAACGGTAATTTTTGACCCACGACAGGGACCAAATTTGTAATTTACTCTTTAATTTTATTTTAATACTTTTGGTTACACGTCCTTAAAGATTTAGAGTTAATTACACTTTTGGTCCTGTGTTGTGGAAATGACGAAATTACCCATCATGTGCAGGTCATGTGATGGGTGTTTTAACGGACGTTACGTGTTTGGACTAAAAGTGTTGACGGGACAAAGTTTTTTGGACTAAAACTGTAATTTTTGAAAGGTAGGGACGAAACCTGCAAGTTGGGTACCACGACAGGGACGATTTCTGTAATTAACTCTAATTATATATACGTTAGATATATATTTTAATGTATATATTATTGATAAAATTTTTTTTGATTTTGTTGTAATTGTTATCTAGTATTTTTATGTGAATGAGATACTGACTAATTTGGTTGTTTTGATCTGAGAACGAAGATGTAGAAGGTGTTTTAGATGGTAAAGTACTGAAATACCCTCATCTGCATTGCACATGAGGGGGTTAACAGAGCCACACTAACATCTGTTAGGATGAGGGGTGAGCCCCGATACGAAAAATCACCATAGGGTATGTAATGATACGAAAAAACGAGAGGGGCGAAACTTAATAATATGACATACCCCAGGGGTATGTAATGAAATTTTCTCTTAATTTAAATATATTACTTTTACATTACCCTCATTAAATCAATTACTTTTACATTAATAACCACATTTTTACCCGCCGTTCACCGCCATGCGTCTTTGCCGCTGCCACTACTTATCGTGTCCGCCACATTGCGCAGATAACCTTCTGGTATGCCTGATAAAGTAAAGTAACTCCCATTGAGATGCTTCTCGTTTCTACCTAGGTAAAAAATGACCTCCAATCCTTGCAAAAAGTAAAGATCAAACCCTTAACTTTTATATCTAGAGGCAAAAGTATCAACCAATTAATCCAAGCCTTGTTTATTACGAGTATTACAAGATGAGGAGAACAAATAGAGAGGCTAAAACTTGGTCAAATGGGGTTGTGGGTTGATGGGTTTTTAGGTTATTTTAACTTTTCAAGTTAAATAAATTAAGAGGGTGCGGTTAGGAGTGGGTTGGTAAGTTGACCTATTAGAAAATTTTATATAAACTTAAAATATTTTCGGGCAGGTGGGTTGATATGTAAAGCCAAATAACCTAAACCTGACCCGAAAAATTAAGGGTGATGATTGACGGGTTGACGGAAATATATAACCTTAACCCGTTTTTTTGTCACGTCGGTTACTGTCGCCTCACTTTTGCTATATGATACTGCATATGATATATGGACAACTGATAACGGGTGGGGCATCTTTGCCACCGTCCACATAATAACACATAATCTTGGATTCAAGTCCGGACACCCTTATAGCTACACTGTTCAGGTATGCCCCACGTTATGTATAGGTAGTCGATTGTGAGCCGGTTTGGATTGTCAATAATGAGCCTTTTCCATTAACGATATATGGACAACAGTATCTCTGAATATTTATTACAGTTTTAATAGCGTAACAGTCATTTATATTGTTTTTATATATTGTCGTTAGATCCATCCAAGAGCGTTAATCTTGATTGGAGCAAAAGATTCAAAATAATAGAAGGGATAGCTCAAGGATTACTTTATCTGCACAAATATTCTAGACTCAATGTTGGAATAAAACATGATTCGATCCATATAATAACGTACCGGTTGATCCTGAGGAACCTGTGAGGGCATTAAACATTGATGCCATTGATTCGGGTTCCCAAAACAAGATGATTGAATTAGGATGGAAAGATGAATTCTTGATTGATGAATTCTTCAGAGGAAGGAGACGAATTGAGATTAGGAGGCTGTGGTTATCTTCGTGATTAACCTTCAATTAGGTTAATTACTCTCCTTTTATATAAGGAGCATATTTTCACATTTAGTCCCTCTGGTGTTTAATTCGTGCCTCATTAGTCCTCTTAAGTCCAATCACCTAATGGGAAACCCTATAATACGTCTTTGAGAGTAAATACGTCCATCGAATATTTACTAGACATAGGGATTTCAGTTATCGTCAATTATCATATCAGGAAGGATAGATGATCAGTGACGGTCACACTAACGTGGTTCCAACATTCTCCCACTTGACCAAGCGATCATTTATCTATGAGCATTTAATAAGTCCGGCCGGGATAATACTCATTTTTGTTTTAAACCGAAATCATAGCCAATAAGTACAGTCGTAGAGAAGAACATCAACTCAGGACCCCCACTAGTCAAACTATGACTCAAATTTAAAACTAATAAGCAATGATCAATTGACTAAGACAAATTTTGTTATATAACGTCTTTACACTATTATGAGCTCAAAGTGTAACTAATAGACAAACAAAATCTGAATAAGGAGGAAAATTTTCATTAACATAATAATAATAATGACCAGTAAAAGTACAATATGCTATTAAATTAAGTCCTTAGTAAGCCCCATCTTCGACACGTGTCCTACGAAGACATTAGGAGGAAGACCTTTGGTCATTGGATCCGCTAGCATATCATTTGTACTTATGTACTCAATACAAAGAACATTTTCCTCAACTCGTTCGCGTACAAACAGATACTTTGTATCGAGATACAGACCAGCGCCAGTCGAACTGTTACTGTTCGAGAAAGTTACGGCAGCTGAGTTATCACAGTAAAGCTTCAATGGTCTAGAAATAGAGTTGACGATTTTGAGTCCACCGACCAGGTTCCTTATCAACATCCCATGACAAGTGGCATTGTAAACAGCAATATATTCAGCCATCATGGTGGGACGTTGCAGTCAGTTTCTGCTTATGACTCCGCCAAGAGATAGGTCCGCCAGCTAACATAAAAATATACCCAGAAGTAGATTTCTTATCTTCCTTGCTTTTAGCAAAGTCGGAATCAGAGTAACCTACTACTTCTAGATTGTCACTTCTTCTATACGTTAGTTTGTAGTCTTTGGTCCCTTGCAGATATCGTAGAACCTTTTTAGCCGCTTTCCAGTGTGCTAATCCTGGGTTAGATAAGTAACGCCCAAGCATACCGGCGATATAAGCGATATCTGGTCGAGTACAGACCTGAGCGTACATAATGCTCCCAACTACAGACGAGTAAGGTATCATCCTCATTTGCTCCTTCTCAACTTCAGTGCTTGGACTTTGGAAAGTACCAAACACGTCTCCTTTAACTACTGGAGCTACAGTGGGTGCGCATGATTGCATTTTATAGCGTTCTAAGATGCGGTCAATGTAGGCCCTTTGAGAAAGACCCAGAACACCATTACGCCTATCCCGGTGTATTTCGATACCTATGACATAAGAGGCATCACCGAGATCTTTCATGTCAAAATTCTGCGAAAACATTCGCTTCGACTCATGCAGCATATCCAAGTTGTTACTTGCAAGCAGAATGTCATCCACATACAAAACAAGGATTATAAAGTTACTCCCACTGATCTTGAGATAGGTGCATTGATCCACTTGATTCTTTAAGAAGTCTTGTTCTTTCATGACTTCATCAAACTTAAGGTACCATTGCCGTGAGGCTTGCTTCAACCCATATATGGACTTCTTCAACTTGCAGACCATGTGCTCTTTACCTTTAGGAATGAATCCTTCAGGTTGCCGCATGTATACGTCTTCATGCAAGTCTCCATTTAAGAAAGCAGTTTTGACATCCATCTGATGTAACTCAAGATCAAAGTGAGTTACAAGTGCCATAACAATCCTTAGGGAATCTTTACGAGAGACAGGAGAAAAGGTCTCTTGATAATCAATTCCAGCCTTTTGAGTATAGCCCTTCGCAACCAATCTGGCCTTATAGCGTTCGACGTTTCCTTTTGGGTCTAATTTGGTTTTGAAGACCCATTTACAACCGACAGTTGTGGATCCTTCAGGAAGTTCAACCAATTCCCAAACGTCATTATGCTGCATGGAATTTAGCTCCTCAATCATAGCCTCATTCCATTGAGTGGCCTGATCACTATTAATGGCTTCTCGATAAGAGGTGGGATCAACAAGCTTTCCAATGTCCTCAACTTCAGTCAGATAAGTTATGAAATCATCAAAATTAGTGGCCCTGCGTTCCCTTGATGATCTCCTGAGTTGATTTTGGGGTTGAGCAACGTGAGGCTCGGCAACGTGAGGCTCGGCAACATGAGGTGCTTCTTGGTTTTGAGGTTCTTCATGGTTTTGATTAGGAGGATTTGGATCAGTGACATCAGGAGCAGCATCGTGTACAAGAGGAATTATCGGAGAAATCGACGAGTGGTTCCCCCCTGCTTCTTGTACTTCATGCAAATCGAAGTTAGGATTTGTTGTGCTCCCACTGATCTCTGAGTTCTCGAGAAACGTCGCATGCTGCGTGTCAACGATGGTAGTAGTATGGGAAGGACAGTAAAACCGATAACCTTTTGAGTTATCAGGATAACCGATAAAGGAACATGAAATCGTTTTAGGATCCAGTTTCTTTAAGTTAGGGTTATAGACTTTTGCTTCGGCAGGGCAGCCCCATACTTTCATATATTTTAGACTCGGTTTCTTACCTGTCCAGATCTCATGAGGAGTTTTAGGGACAGATTTTGATGGAACCCTATTGAGTATATGAACGGCTGTTTTTAAGGCCTCAGTCCAAAGAAAGGTAGGTAGGTTAGTGTTGGCAAGCATACTTCTCACCATGTCCATTAAGGTTCGGTTTCTCCTTTCAGCAACACCATTTTGTTGAGGAGAACCAGGCATGGTGTATTGGTTAATAATGCCATGTTCCTTACAAAAATTATGGAAAGGACCAGGAGCTTGACCAATGTCAGTATGTCTACCATAATACTCACCTCCTCTATCTGATCTCACAACTTTTATTTTACGATTAAGTTGGTTTTCAACCAAAGTTTTAAAATCAGCAAAAGTTTGTAAGGATTCAGATTTTTCTTTAATCAAATACAGGTGCATGTAACGAGAATAATCGTCAATGAATGTAATAAATGATGTATGTCCCGTGATGGATGCGGGATAGGGGCCACTTATATCAGTATGAATTATTTCCAACAAGTTGGAACTTTTAGTAGCTCCTTTCTTATTCCCTTTATCCATCTTCCCTTTGAGGCACTGTATACATGTTTCAAAATCACTAAAATCAAGAGAGGGTAAGATTCCATCCTTTACGAGTCGTGTCATGCGATTTCGTGAGATGTGGCCAAGACGTTTATGCCACAACATGGAGGAATTCTCTCGTTTAGGGGATTTTGTCTTTGTTTTAGTTATATCATCAACATTAAGAGATAACAAAGAATGTGAGAAATTATGATCTAGTTCTAACTTATACAGCAATCCATCCAAAAAACCACGACCAAGCAATTCATTATTACGAGTTATGGCAATCTTGCCGAAACCATGAATCGTTACATAACCTTCAAGGTCTAGTCTAGAAATAGATACAAGGTTCCGAGTAATTCTCGGTACAAATAAGGTATCTATTAGTCTAATGCCTTTTCCGGTGCTCATATGTAAGACATAAGTTCCAATGGCTTCGACATTTAAAAGATCACCACTTCCAACTCTAAGCTTTCTTTGGCCCTTTGGTAGCTTCTGGATTGTAAGGAACCCCTGTAATGAGTTGGTTACATGAACCATAGAACCAGAGTCACCCCACCATGTATTAACAGGTACATCAGTAGTAAAGGAATCAAATATTACATAAAGTACGTTACCTTTCTTAGCTAGCCACTCCTTGAACTTAGGGCAATCCTTCTGACGGTGTCCTTTGTCACGACAGAAGTTGCATTTAAGTTTGCCAGTCGAGGAATTAGAGCCAGAGGCAACTGCACCATGATTAGTCTTTTGGACTTTGTTCGCAGTTTGTTTACCGTTGTTTCCCTTCCTCTTCTTGGAGTTAGCGGTGGTGGTCAGGTGAACAGCTTCAGGTTGAGCCAGCTTAAGACGCTCCTCCTCATTAACACAGTGCCCAATAAGTTCACTCATTGACCATTTATCCTTCAAAGCATTGTAGTTAACCTTGAAGGTGTCAAAATGAGCAGGCAGGGAGGTCATGATGAAGTGCACCAGAAAGTTATCGGAGACTTCCATCTCTAGAGTCTTAAGCTTATTGGCCATGTCCGTCATCTTCATAATATGCTCACGGACACCGCTAGTTCCTTCATACTTCAATGTAAGCATCTGCAACATCAAGCTACTTGCATGCGCTTTAGACGATCCCTTGAAGTGGTCCTCAACAGATTTGAGGTAATCCTTGACTTTTTCAGAGTCAGGGATAGCTCCTCTAATAGTCAGATCAATGGAATTCTTGACTAACATTAGCGACAGGCGATTCGACTTCTCCCACTTTTCAAGGTTCGCCTTCTGATCAGCAGTGGATTCAGCAGTAAGGGCAGCGGGTTCATCATGACGAATAGCGTAGTCAAGGTCATACATTCCCAAAGTCAGATCTAAGTGACTTTTCCATGAAGCATAGTTCGTACCATTGAGCGTCATAAGGCCAAGGTTAGGTACTACTGTGGAAATAAGAAGGATGTACATTTAGGGCATAAGCGATAGAAGATTATTATAGTAATGCCTAAAATAAGTAGGCCCAATAGTAATAGTGACATTATCAGCCGTGTTATGCAGGACAAGGTAATCTCTCCTAAAGTAATGCCTAAAATAAGTAGGCTCAATAATAATAGAGAGATGATAAGTTATATAAGGCAGCCTAAGTAATCTCTTCTAAAGTAATGCCTAGATTAAGTAGGCCCAATAGTAATAGAGAGATGATAAGTTATCTAAGGCAGCCTAAGTAATGTCTCTAAGTAATGGAACTAAAGTAATGACTAAAATAAGTAGGTCTATTAGTACTGTTCCTTAGAGTAATAAGACTATGACCATTATAGTAATGAAGCTAGTGATAAGTAAGCCTATTGTAAACACCAAAACAATAAGCTAAAGTAAGGCTCTACTTAGATGTTACATCACCTTTGGGCAGAAGTAACTAAGATCTAAGCAAACATGAGCATTAGGTCATGCAATACAACGCTTATCTTTTGACCTTTGGGCACAAAATTAAGAATCGTGTATCTTAGGCATGAAAAGAATCCCTTTGCTACACAAAACATATTAAATCACCTTTGGGCAGAATTAATATACTAAGTGTTAATTATGCAAAAGAGAAAAGAGCGCAACATGAGAATCACATTTGACCTTTGGGCGCAAATGATGAAACCATGTACATTAGTGCGAAGCCCCCAACATTACGGGGGTCCGGGGGCAGCGCCCCTGGAAGCGGGGTCCAAGGGGCGGCAGCCCCTGGCGGGGTCCAAGGGGCAGAGCCCCTGGCTGGGGTCGAGCTGTGGTAAAAACGCCTCAGAAAAAATTATTTTCTGAAAATAAGGGTCATTTTTTCCATTTAAACTTTAAGGTAAAACATAAGCACGAACTTGATAATCAACTAAGTTAATCAGTAATCCATGGAAAAATAAGCATGGTACGAAGATAGTTAAGTTCGTAATAAGGATTAACTTCGTAAGTAGTGATTAACTTCGTAAGTAGTGATTATCTTCGTTAGTAGTGATTATCTTCGTAAGAAGTTATTAACTTCGTAAGAAGTTAATTATCTTCGTAAATAAAAATAAATTCGTAAGTAGTTAACTATCTTCGTAAGTAACTTACGAAGATAGCTTACGAACATAAGCAACGAAGATAGCTTACGAAGATAGCTTACGAAAATAGCTTACGAAAATAGCTTACGAAGATAAAGTTCGTGAGCAAGTAAGTGCGAAGATGAGCAGAAGTTTCGTACACAGATAAGCCTTACGAACTTAGCAATTCCTTACGAACTTAGAGTTCAAACGAATTTAGAGTTCAAACGAATTTAGAGTTCAAACGAACTTAGAGTTCAAACGAATTTAGAGTTCAAACGAACTTTAAGTTCGTAAGAAGCGTACGAATTTAAGTTTCTGCATTCTTCAGTTCGCGATTTAGGGTACGAAAACGAATCAAATCAAGGGGAATCGATTTAACCAGGCTCTGATACCACATGTTGGAATATAACATGATTCAATTCATATAATAACGTACCGGTTGATCCTGTGGAACCTGTGAGGGCATTAAACATTGATGCCATTGATTCGGGTTCCCAAAACAAGATGATTGAATAAGGATGGAATGATGAATTCGGTTTTGATGAATTCAACAGAGGAAGGAGAACGAATTTGATATGAGGGAGGCTGTGATTATGTGTTTGATTAACCTAAAATTAGGTTAATTACTCTCTATTTATATAAGGAGCATATTTTCACATTTAGTCCCTCTGGTGTTTAATTAGTGCCTCATTAGTCCTCTTAAGTCCAATCACCTAATGGGAAACCCTATAATACGTCTTTAAGAGTAAATACGTCCATCGAATATTTACTAGACATAGGGATTTCAGTTATCGTCAATTATCATATCAGGAAGGATAGATGATCAGTGACGGTCACACTAACGTGGTTCCAACATTCTCCCACTTGACCAAGCGATCATTTATCTATGAGCATTTAATAAGTCCGGCCGGGATAATACTCATTTTTGTTTTAAACCGAAATCATAGCCAATAAGTACAGTCGTAGAGAAGAACATCAACTCAGGACCCCCACTAGTCAAACTATGACCCAAATTTAAAACTAATAAGCAATGATCAATTGACTAAGACAAATTTTGTTATATAACGTCTTTACACTATTATGAGCTCAAAGTGTAACTAATAGACAAACAAAATCTGAATAAGGAGGAAAATTTTCATTAACATAATAATAATAATAATGCCAGTAAAAGTACAATATGCTATTAAATTAAGTCCTTAGTAAGCCCCATCTTCGACACGTGTCCTACGAAGACATTAGGAGGAAGACCTTTGGTCATTGGATCCGCTAGCATATCATTTGTACTTATGTACTCAATACAAGAACATTTTCCTCAACTCGTTCGCGTACAAACAGATACTTTGTATCGAGATACAGACCAGCGCCCGTCGAACTGTTACTGTTCGAGAAAGTTACGGCAGCTGAGTTATCACAGTAAAGCTTCAATGGTCTAGAAATAGAGTTGACGATTTTGAGTCCGCCGACCAGGTTCCTTATCAACATCCCATGACAAGTGGCATTGTAAACAGCAATATATTCAGCCATCATGGTGGACGTTGCAGTCAGTTTCTGCTTATGACTCCGCCAAGAGATAGGTCCGCCAGCTAACATAAAAATATACCCAGAAGTAGATTTCTTATCTTCCTTGCTTTTAGCAAAGTCGGAATCAGAGTAACCTACTACTTCTAGAATTGTCACTTCTTCTATACGTTAGTTTGTAGTCTTTGGTCCCTTGCAGATATCGTAGAACCTTTTTAGCCGCTTTCCAGTGTGCTAATCCTGGGTTAGATAAGTAACGCCCAAGCATACCGGCGATATAAGCGATATCTGGTCGAGTACAGACCTGAGCGTACATAATGCTCCCAACTACAGACGAGTAAGGTATCATCCTCATTTGCTCCTTCTCAACTTCAGTGCTTGGACTTTGGAAAGTACCAAACACGTCTCCTTTAACTACTGGAGCTACAGTGGGTGCGCATGATTGCATTTTATAGCGTTCTAAGATGCGGTCAATGTAGGCCCTTTGAGAAAGACCCAGAACACCATTACGCCTATCCCGGTGTATTTCGATACCTATGACATAAGAGGCATCACCGAGATCTTTCATGTCAAAATTCTGCGAAAACATTCGCTTCGACTCATGCAGCATATCCAAGTTGTTACTTGCAAGCAGAATGTCATCCACATACAAAACAAGGATTATAAAGTTACTCCCACTGATCTTGAGATAGGTGCATTGATCCACTTGATTCTTTAAGAAGTCTTGATCTTTCATGACTTCATCAAACTTAAGGTACCATTGCCGTGAGGCTTGCTTCAACCCATATATGGACTTCTTCAACTTGCAGACCATGTGCTCTTTACCTTTAGGAATGAATCCTTCAGGTTGCCGCATGTATACGTCTTCATGCAAGTCTCCATTTAAGAAAGCAGTTTTGACATCCATCTGATGTAACTCAAGATCAAAGTGAGCTACAAGTGCCATAACAATCCTTAGGGAATCTTTACGAGAGACAGGAGAAAAAGTCTCTTGATAATCAATTCCAGCCTTTTGAGTATAGCCCTTCGCAACCAATCTGGCCTTGTAGCGTTCGACGTTTCCTTTTGGGTCTAATTTGGTTTTGAAGACCCATTTACAACCGACAGTTGTGGATCCTTCAGGAAGTTCAACCAATTCCCAAACGTTATTATGCTGCATGGAATTTAGCTCCTCAATCATAGCCTCATTCCATTGAGTGGCCTGATCACTATTAATGGCTTCTCGATAAGAGGTGGGATCAACAAGCTTTCCAATGTCCTCAACTTCAGTCAGATAAGTTATGAAATCATCAAAATTAGTGGCCCTGCGTTCCCTTGATGATCTCCTGAGTTGATTTTGGGGTTGAGCAACGTGAGGCTCGGCAACGTGAGGCTCGGCAACATGAGGTGCTTCTTGGTTTTGAGGTTCTTCATGGTTTTGATTAGGAGGATTTGGATCAGTGACATCAGGAGCAACATCGTGTACAAGAGGAATTATCGGAGGAATCGACGAGTGGTTCCCCCCTGCTTCTTGTACTTCATGCAAATCGAAGTTAGGATTTGTTGTGCTCCCACTGATCTCTGAGTTCTCGAGAAACGTCGCATGCTGCGTGTCAACGATGGTAGTAGTATGGGAAGGACAGTAAAACCGATAACCTTTTGAGTTATCAGGATAACCGATAAAGGAACATGAAATCGTTTTAGGATCCAGTTTCTTTAAGTTAGGGTTATAGACTTTTGCTTCGGCAGGGCAGCCCCATACTTTCATATATTTTAGACTCGGTTTCTTACCTGTCCAGATCTCATGAGGAGTTTTAGGGACAGATTTTGATGGAACCCTATTGAGTATATGAACGGCTGTTTTTAAGGCCTCAGTCCAAAGAAAGGTAGGTAGGTTAGTGTTGGCAAGCATACTTCTCACCATGTCCATTAAGGTTCGGTTTCTCCTTTCAGCAACACCATTTTGTTGAGGAGAACCAGGCATGGTGTATTGGTTAATAATGCCATGTTCCTTACAAAAATTATGGAAAGGGACCAGGAGCTTGACCAATGTCAGTATGTCTACCATAATACTCACCTCCTCTATCTGATCTCACAACTTTTATTTTACAATTAAGTTGGTTTTCAACCAAAGTTTTAAAATCAGCAAAAGTTTGTAAGGATTCAGATTTTTCTTTGATCAAATACAGGTGCATGTAACGAGAATAATCGTCAATGAATGTAATAAATGATGTATGTCCTGTAATGGAAGCGGGATAGGGACCACTAATACCAGTATGAATTATTTCCAACAGGTTGGAATTTCTGGTGGCTCCTTTCTTATTCCCTTTAGCCATCTTCCCTTTGAGGCACTGTATACATGTTTCAAAATCACTAAAATCAAGAGAGGGTAAGATTCCATCCTTTACGAGTCGTGTCATGCGATTCGTGAGATGTGGCCAAGACGTTATGCCACAACATGGAGGAATTCTCTCGTTTAGGTGATTTTGTCTTTGTTTTAGTTATATCATCAACATTAAGAGATAACAAAGAATGTGAGAAATTATGATCTAGTTCTAACTTATACAGCAATCCATCCAAAAAACCACGACCAAGCAATTCATTATTACGAGTTATGGCAATCTTGCCGAAACCATGAATCGTTACATAACCTTCAAGGTCTAGTCTAGAAATAGATACAAGGTTCCGAGTAATTCTCGGTACAAATAAGGTATCTATTAGTCTAATGCCTTTTCCGGTGCTCATATGTAAGACATAAGTTCCAATGGCTTCGACATTTAAGAGATCACCACTTCCAACTCTAAGCTTTCTTTGGCCCTTTGGTAGCTTCTGGATTGTAAGGAACCCTGTAATGAGTTGGTTACATGAACCATAGAACCAGAGTCACCCCACCATGTATTAACAGGTACATCAGTAGTAAAGGAATCAAATATTACATAAAGTACGTTACCTTTCTTAGCTAGCCACTCCTTGAACTTAGGGCAATCCTTCTGACGGTGTCCTTTGTCACGACAGAAGTTGCATTTAAGTTTGCCAGTCGAGGAATTAGAGCCAGAGGCAACTGCACCATGATTAGTCTTTTGGACTTTGTTCGCAGTTTGTTTACCGTTGTTTCCCTTCCTCTTCTTGGAGTTAGCGGTGGTGGTCAGGTGAACAGCTTCAGGTTGAGCCAGCTTAAGACGCTCCTCCTCATTAACACAGTGCCCAATAAGTTCACTCATTGACCATTTATCCTTCAAAGCATTGTAGTTAACCTTGAAGGTGTCAAAACGAGCAGGCAGGGAGGTCATGATGAAGTGCACCAGAAAGTTATCGGAGACTTCCATCTCTAGAGTCTTAAGCTTATTGGCCATGTCCGTCATCTTCATAATATGCTCACGGACACTGCTAGTTCCTTCATACTTCAATGTAAGCATCTGCAACATCAAGGCACTTGCATGCGCTTTAGACGATCCCTTGAAGTGGTCCTCAACAGATTTGAGGTAATCCTTGACTTTTTCAGAGTCAGGGATAGCTCCTCTAATAGTCAGATCAATGGAATTCTTGACTAACATTAGCGACAGGCGATTCGACTTCTCCCACTTTTCAAAGTTCGCCTTCTGATCAGCAGTGGATTCAGCAGTAAGGGCAGCGGGTTCATCATGACGAATAGCGTAGTCAAGGTCATACATTCCCAAAGTCAGATCTAAGTGACTTTTCCATGAAGCATAGTTCGTACCATTGAGCGTCATAAGGCCAGGGTTAGGTACTACTGTGGAAATAAGAAGGATGTACATTTAGGGCATAAGCGATAGAAGATTATTATAGTAATGCCTAAATAAGTAGGCCCAATAGTAATAGTGACATTATCAGCCGTGTTATGCAGACAAGGTAATCTCTCCTAAAGTAATGCCTAAAATAAGTAGGCCCAATAATAATAGAGAGATGATAAGTTATATAAGGCAGCCTAAGTAATCTCTTCTAAAGTAATGCCTAGAATAAGTAGGCCCAATAGTAATAGAGAGATGATAAGTTATCTAAGGCAGCCTAAGTAATGTCTCTAGAGTAATGGAACTAAAGTAATGACTAAAATAAGTAGGCCTATTAGTACTGTTCCTTAGAGTAATAAGACTATGACCATTATAGTAATGAAGCTAGTGATAAGTAAGCCTATTGTAAACACCAAAACAATAAGCTAAAGTAAGGCTCTACTTAGATGTTACATCACCTTTGGGCAGAAGTAACTAAGATCTAAGCAAACATGAGCATTAGGTCATGCAACACAACGCTTATCTTTTGACCTTTGGGCACAAAATTAAGAATCGTGTATTTTAGGCATGAAAAAAAAAAATCCCTTTGCTACACAAAACATATTAAATCACCTTTGGGCAGAATTAATATACTAAGTGTTAATTATGCAAAAGAGAAAAGAGCGCAACATGAGAATCACATTTGACCTTTGGGCGCAAATGATGAAACCATGTACATTAGTGCGAAGCCCCCACACATTACGGGGGTCCGGGGGCAGCGCCCCTGGAAAGCGGGGTCCAAGGGGCGGCAGCCCCTGGCGGGGTCCAAGGGGCAGAGCCCCTGGCTGGGGTCGAGCTGTGGTAAAAACGCCTCAGAAAAAATTATTTTCTGAAAATAAGGGTCATTTTTTCCATTTAAACTTTAAGGTAAAACATAAGCACGAACTTGATAATCAACTAAGTTAATCAGTAATCCATGAAAAAATAAGCATGGTACGAAGATAGTTAAGTTCGTAATAAGGATTAACTTCGTAAGTAGTGATTAACTTCGTAAGTAGTGATTATCTTCGTTAGTAGTGATTATCTTCGTAAGAAGTTATTAACTTCGTAAGAAGTTAATTATCTTCGTAAATAAAAATAAATTCGTAAGTAGTTAACTATCTTCGTAAGTAACTTACGAAGATAGCTTACGAACATAAGCAACGAAGATAGCTTACGAAGATAGCTTACGAAAATAGCTTACGAAAATAGCTTACGAAGATAAAGTTCGTGAGGAAGTAAGTGCGAAGATGAGCAGAAGTTTCGTACACAAATAAGCCTTACGAACTTAGTAATTCCTTACGAATTTAGAGTTCAAACGAATTTAGAGTTCAAACGAATTTAGAGTTCAAACGAATTTAGAGTTCAAACGAATTTAGAGTTCAAACGAACTTTAAGTTCGTAAGAAGCGTACGAATTTAAGTTTCTGCATTCTTCAGTTCGCGATTTAGGGTACGAAAACGAATCAAATCAAGGGTAACTTCGTAACGAGGCTTTGATACCACATGTTGGAATATAACATGATTCAATTCGTAATAAACACGTACCGGTTGATCCTGAGGAACCTGTGAGGGCATTAAACATAGATGCCATTGATTCGGGTTCCCAAAACAAGATGATTGAATAAGGATGGAATGATGAATTCGGTTTTGATGAATTCAACAGAGGAAGGAGAACGAATTTGATATGAGGGAGGCTGTGATTATGTGTTGATTAACCTTGAAATTAGGTTAATTACTCTCTATTTATATAAGGAGAGTATTTTCACATTTAGTCCCTCTGGTGTTTAATTCGTGCCTCATTAGTCCTCTTAAATCCAATCACCTAATGGGAAACCCTATAATACGTCTTTAAGAGTAAATACGTCCATCGAATATTTACTAGACATAGGGATTTCAGTTATCGTCAATTATCATATCAGGAAGGATAGATGATCAGTGACGGTCACACTAACGTGGTTCCAACATGATGGGGTTGGAAATAGTAAAGCTTTTATGGGTTTAAACCCATTGCCATTTTCAAATCTTTGCAACCAAACTATTGTGTTCAAAAGTAGACCCAAAAACCCCATTCCGAAACCCATCCAAGTAAATATCTCCGAAATATTCTTTGTCTAAAATTGTAATGTAAGATTAATATTATTATATGCCGTACTGTCAAGTTTGTTAACGTACAGCCTTAACTAAAACCATGATTACAAAAGTCAGGTGATAGATGTACGTAAAAGCTGGCTGCTCATGTGTTTTCTTTGGCACTACTCCTCTTTTTATGTATCTCTTTTCAAATTCAAATATATACATATAAACCCATAAATTATTCACATTCACATATCACAATATAGTAATAACTCTACTTATAAAATTTGCAATTACTAGTAGTTCACAAAAACAAATAAATTCATATCTTCATTGACTAAAAGACTATATATTATATAACCAAAATTTGGATGGAATAAATCAATACATCAAAAGTATCACTTCAAGACAAGATGCATTTTTGTAAACTTCTTTTTTAACTGTGGTGATATCAAAATTCACCGAAATACCAAAAGTTCAAAACTAGCTAGCTCTTCATTTTCACTCTTTTATTTACAGCTTAAGAACGTACTCCAACTCTAACCTTCAAAATTACTAAACTACCCTCACCCGTACTATCCTCCATTCCTTTTCCAGCAAAACCACCATATCTGTACCAGAAGAAAAATTCAGAGAACAATAAAGGTAAAAAATAAAATAAAATTTTGAGTTAAAAAACTAAAAAATTACCTTGATCTGATTCAAAAGTAAAAAGAAGGATCAGTTGACAACAAATGTTTATCATCAAGTTCCTTAAGCAACAATTTCTGTTCAACAGAATAAACACAAAAACCAATGGAACACATCATTCTTTGAGCAGACTTAGAATTCACCAAAACCTCCAACAACTCACTCCTTTTCAATTTCTTCAACTTTCCCCCACACCCATCACCATCATCTTCATCACCACCACTATCACTTTCATCACCCCCGAAATTCGAACCCGAACACAACCCGTTATACCCATGATTATCATCACCAACAGGCATTGCTTCCAAAACCTTAATTTGTGCTTTCAAATACTTAATGTACTTACTAGCTTCAGCATAAACAGTTGCCATCTCCATCTTTTTGTCCCTCGATGGTAACAAATTTTTCAAATGCATTGTTTTGTCGCTAATGTTTTTTCGCCTTATTCGCAATTTTTCCTTGTTAACCCGAACCCGGTTGGATTCTTTGGTTTGTTTGGGTTTTTGAACCGGAGTTGGCTGATCAGTTGGTTTGTTGTAGTAGTTAGTTGAAGATGGGTTGGTGATGACGTGTTCTAGTGAATGGGGATAATCTAGACAAGGTAACTCATCATTTAAGAGAAGTGTTGGAGTGAAGTACTGATACGGAGTTATTTCGGGTTCGGGTCTGGGTTTTTTGAATGTTTGGTTGTTTAAGGAACAGTAGTCGCCTATGTTGATGTTATGATCAAGATATATGTTGTTGGGGAAATTGTAGGATGGAATGTACGGAAACTGAAAGGCAGTAGAAAGGAAGTAATTGTGGTAAATTTGTGATAGGTCATAGTAGGGGATTTTCTCCGGTGAGATGATGTTGTCGTCGCCGGCGGTGTGTTTTCCGGCGACCAGGGATAGGAGAGGTTGATCCATATAGAGAAAGAGAAATTAAGTGACAGTGCTACAGTGAAATGGAATATGCATGTATGTGTGTTTTGCAGGTATATATAGATGATTAATTTACATTTTTAGTCCACGAAGTTTTGGTGTGTTCACATTTTGATCACTGTATTGGTACAATTGTACAAATGATTTTAGTTCAATTCTGATGTGTTTAACATTATTTCTGACTGTTTAAAAAGTAGTATGATATATTGCTCCATTATAACTATGTTTTGTAAAGTTTGACTTTCAGTCTAACTAAAATTGTCAGTTTATATATAATTGGATCCCCCTATGGATAATTGATCGATGTGATTGAAGTAAAGTTGTTTACTACGAGTAGTTTTTAGTTCCGGTTAATCCATTGTGGCAATCACATTGTCTTGCTCATGGTGTTATTACATGAATTGCAAGATAAAATCTATATATATTCTCCCATTATGCATTATTAGTTTTTCCTTGTAATTGAATTTAGAACATTTCAAAAAAGGTTGAGTACTTGAGTATAGAGCTCAAATGAGTTATTAAATCGAATACTCCATTCTATATTGTTCAAGCTCGAATCATTGATATCCTTATTTTGGATGGTTGGAAATTATTGGTAAGCCTTGATATATATATATATATGTGTAATTGAATTGAAATCAAATCAAGAAATACTAATAGTTTACCCAAACTAGCTACATAGTACATCCTATAACAATTTTTTAAGCTTAATTAATAAGAAAGTTTTTTTCTTTTAAAAAAATTGTTGAAAGGTATAGTTTAAAGTTTAAACAACCATATATATATGACAAATCGATCTTTAAAGAAAAAAGGGGAGTATGTGTGTGTGTAGACGTGGCACGTGATACAGAGCTACGGTATCTTCTTCGAATCAAGTAATGGCCAATGGGATTGGTTTGGTATACAGAAATTTGTTAACTGACTGCTGGCTGATGTCCTCTTTGTCTATTGGTTTGCCTTTTCAGGTGACCCGATGACAACCAATTCGTTGGATTAAGATCGGACGGTGGATAGTTACTGCGTGTGGTAGAACATGCGACGTGAGTTTGTCGGGTTTGTACTGCTCATACTAGGCTGCGCGAACGTTTTGTAACAGCTGACACGTACGTACATGTATACAGTACATTGTTTTTTTTTTTTTTTTTTTTTACTGTTTTGCCCCCATGCACACTTGTTGGTTTGATTTATGACTTATAGCTTACATTACTTTATGAGTTGTATAGATGCCAATAAACAATTGATGCTATTTCAACACTTAAGAAATAGTTCTTGTCGACTAAGAGGAGATAATAAACGTATTTTCAATTTGGGGATATTTGTTAATGTGGTTGAGATAAACTTTTCGATATGAAATCGAAATACAAAAGGGGAGAAGATGCTTATAGTTGTTAAGATAGATATGAACATCAGATTGGCATTCCGATTCATTGTGAATGCAACAATTAAGCCGCGAAAGTCTTCATAACTATAATTTTGGAGCATATTAAAAAGAGTTAATTGAGCGAATGAACAATTAAAGATCGAAGGATCCATTTGTAATGATATTTAATTCATGTGATCATGATATTACCCAATACTTTGGAATAATTGTGATGATTGATACGATAATAAGAATGATAATATGATTATATACATTTTTTGGTGAGTTTTGTTAGTTACCACATTAATTTCCTCTAATGTTGTAGGTGTTATATGAGCATTAAAATGTGTAATAGAAAAAAAGGTCAAGAGTTTGAAAACAAACGGTTAGAATTAAGGCTTGGTTTGACTCAGTTTATTTACTGTTCCTCGTGTGATAATTTTTTTGAAAGAAAAGAGAAAATGTATGCTTAGATAAAATAGTAAATAATTTTACTCACCTAAGGGGGTAAGAAGTGGTGCAACGGTTTGGAGATTTTATGCTCGATACCGGCGGTAACACCGCCGCCGGCATCGAATTTATGCTCCGGCGGTTTGGTGAGAGGTATGAGAACCCGCTGCTCATAAAATCAAAAACGTGGGGACCATCTCCTTCTTTTGACCGTTGGAATGGGTTTGGAGTTTTTCATTTTTTTTTAAACTGTGCTGTATATATGTGTATATATATATACATATATATGTTTTGAGCCACTTGGAGAAGATGAAACGTAGCACAGGCGCACCACAGAAACTTTTTTTGTTTTTTTGTTTTTAGTATAATATTTACAAACTAAAATATAATTAGAGTTAATTGCAGGATTCGTCCCTGTGGTTTACACACTTTCGTGGATTACATCCCCCCTGAAATATTTAGTCAAATACACCCAAACTATCAAGATTAGTTGCGCTTTACGTCCCTCTCCCTAATGCCGTCAATAATTCTCCGTTAAGTATATATATATTATATATATATATATTATATATATATATATATTATATATATATATATATTATATATATATATATATATATATATATATATTATATATATATATATTATATATATATATATATATTATATATATATATATATATATTATATATATATATATATTATATATATATATATATTATATATATATATATTATATATATATATATATATATTATATATATATATATATATATATTATATATATATATATATTATATATATATATATATTATATATATATATATATATTATATATATATATATATTATATATATATATATATTATATATATATATATTATATATATATATATATATATTATATATATATATATATATTATATATATATATATATTATATATATATATATTATATATATATATATTATATATATATATATATATATATATATATATATATATATATTATATATATATATATATATATTATATATATATATATATTATATATATATATATATTATATATATATATATTATATATATATATATATATATATTATATATATATATATTATATATATATATATTATATATATATATATATATATATATATTATATATATATATATATATTATATATATATATATATATATATATATATATATATTATATATATATATATATATTATATATATATATATATATATTATATATATATATATTATATATATATATATTATATATATATATATATATATTATATATATATATATATTATATATATATATATTATATATATATATATATATATATTATATATATATATATATATTATATATGTGTATATATATATATGTTTTGAGCCACTTGGAGAAGATGAAACGTAGCACAGGCGCACCACAGAAACTTTTTTTGTTTTTTTGTTTTTAGTATAATATTTACAAAGCATACCCTCAAGTATATAATTTGTTTTAAATAATTTATTTGATTTAATTAATATAATGGATTTTTAATAATAATATGTTTAAATTAGAAAAAATTATTTAGTATGTTTTTTATTTATTTAAAAAAGAAAAAAAAAATTGGGAGGGTTGAGAATTTTATGGAATGCCAGTAAAAGAGGTTGGGAAGGATGAGTGAGAGAGTTGAAAAGGTAAAGTGAGGTGGATAAATATTATTGGTTGGATTTGGGAGAGTTGATAAAATTTATCCCACCACTCCTAGTCCCCTAATCAAAGATGTTATGAGAAAATGTACTGAGAAGAAAAACTTTGAAAAAGGAAAAAAATGCGTTGATAGTGTACCCGTCACTTGAAGGGTATATTTGACATTTCAAGGAAAACGTGGCAGGGGAAGCTGGCAGTGGCCGCGGCCCACGCAGGTGTTATCGACTTATCGTACTCTCCAAATATGATTTCGTTTCACATTTTCTTGATTTCATTTTTAACTTTCATTTTGCGGCTCCCATCATTTGATACCTGTTACATTATTTTTTAACTGTATTTAATCATCAGGATTTAATAATTATTAGCATATTTTATGAGGTAAAACTCAAACTAATCTTTAGTAGTGGTTCAATCAATTTGTGAAAATATAAATATTTTTTGTAATGTGTGGATAAAGATGACAACAAACAAAATCGAAATACATTATATTCAAATGCTTTTATAAAAATTCTCAAAGCTGATAGTAATTTATATATTAGTATTAGAAACTAGTAAATTAAAATTAATTATAAACTAGTGATAAAATCACCAGTTTAGCTCCTTTTTTTGGTCTTTTTATATTCTGCTAGTCTAAAAGACTAAACAAGTACAACACATATATGTTGAGCTATTATAAGATCATAGTTGGGTTGTTAAAAGATCATTGTTGGGCTGTTATAAGATCATAGTTGGGCCCTCTAGCATAGAAATGAGCCACTGACCCAGCACATATGAATGTGGTTTAGTTGACTCAAATGTTGGTTCGAGCCTAATGATTATTTGTTTGAGACTTACGCAAGTCTCAAAGTTTACCAGACTTGAATAGAAATTTGTTTCCAAAAAATAGAGGAAAAGTTAGATATTAAAAGCCCAAAATCTCAGACGATGGAGTTATGGGCTCATCTATTGGCCCAATCTGGTTTCTAGTGGGATTCGTGACTACAATTTGGAGTTTTCTGTAACGTAATTTAATGACCATTTGCACTTGAAAGAACTTTTGCACCCAATGCTTTCCAAGTTTTAAAATTTAAGTTAGGAAAGTTTGTTTAGCCAATATTTCAAGTGTATATCTTCTATCGTTTTGAACTCACTCGTAATTTAGTTACATTATAGAATGATAAGATCAAATCCGGCATCTCATGTGAAAAAGTTCTGTTACGATTCCAATATATACTTCATATGTCGATATATAGAGGTGACTTTACTAGAACGAACCAAATTTAGTTTGGTGTTGATCATAATTCTATGATAATTAGATAAACAAATGTCATGTTTATGATTTAGAGATGTAGGGCACATATAAGTTATAGGGACATCCGGACATATATCGTTCTTGTTTACATAAATTTATATTTATTTCTTTTTGGCTACACTTAATTGGTCCATTTATGATTAGTCTACTTCTTTTGCATAATAGTTTAGGCTACACTTCACGGCGTCTATTTCAACTTAAATACAATGAAAATGACCAAATAACAGATATTTTGCCGAGGTGTTGCTATTGTCCTCAGATACGTACGCATGGCTCATTTCCTACAACCCTTTTTCTTATTTTATTTTATTTTATAATTTTTTTTTCTAATATGGATTTCTTCAAGCTACGAGGATGATATTGATACCACTATTTTTGATGGATTTATCATAGTTGTGGGTAAGCAGTATGTACAGTCGGCCACATAATTTATACAATGTGATAAATCTAGCAAAAATAATGGTAACGTACAATAATAGAGAAAATTTCAACCTATTGAATTTTGTTCAGCTAACTTAATATGGTAGTTGGAACCCAGCATTAATTTGTTGCTGAGCTTTAAACTCAGTAGAGAAATTTAACACGCATATGTATTTGTGTAGTTATATTCATAAACCTAATCAAAATTATTGTGTTACCGATTTGCTTGTGTCGTTGCTTGCTTTTAATTAATGATTTTCTTTTCTTTGGGTACTAATATATATAGACGCTTTGTCATTCTTACTCAAATACTTATCGTAATAATCGTATAGTGGATTTGGCGCGCTGCATGGTTAGAAACATCAAATTGTTGCACAAACTTATATGAAAAATAAGAGGTATTTGATAAGGAAGAATTATATACAATGAAAATATAACAAAAAATGAAAATAATAGGAAAATAAATGAATATCGCTATATGTAAACATAACTACGGAAATCAATTTGTAGTCACAATGCTCCATTTATCCTTAGCCCATAACTAATTCTTGTAAGCATCACATTAGAAATATTCCTCTACCATCAATCAACAACTAATTCTTTACAACATCCCAATCTCTATAACTAATCCATCATTAGTTTAATACTATACACAACATTTAACAAATACGAGTAATAAAAAAACTCACCTTTTCACTCGCTAACACGATAATAAGTGACCTTATGATGAGTCAATCACAAATCAGCCCTAGTGGTGTTAGCTTATTTTAAAAGCAACAACAAGCGGATTGTGAGTCAATAACAAAAACATGAAGACCTCTGTTAAAATAAAAAACCTAAATATATATATATTTTTTAGTGCCATGTGTCCTTTGTTTAAACAAGCAAGACATAGATTAAGTGGTTAACACTCTTACTTCTAGAGACAGAGGTTAAGAGTTCGGTCCTTACTTTTTGTAAGGCCGGAGGTTATTAGCTGAGTTAGGTAGAACCTAAAAACGCCCTATCTACCGTAAATAGGAGTAAGAATATCTACATCTCAACCTTCTCCATATACTATCATATTAAGACTTATAAGTTATAAAAAACAATATTAAGTGTTACTTGTTTACTTTATTTGTCCTTAATCGTTTGTTTATATGTAGTATAGAGTATAGTTGTAGACTTGTACGTAGTATATATTTGGGTGGTACCAGTTTTAGCTGAAATGATGTGGTGCATGGTGTAGTTTGTTAATTGGTATATGGAAACAGAGTGGGCCATGATATGAAAGATTGTTGGATTGTCGACAATGTTTGATGAATTGAATGCTTTGGCTATTTGGGATTCCCTTGTGAGTGTGGCAGCCATAGGATGCACACATATAGGCAGGGTGAATCAAAGATTTTGATGTTATATACATTTTAAGATAGTGACACTCGAATATTGATATGGTTATATGTCTATAAGCCTACGTACATATATACGCGTTTATAAATGTATAAATCAATTTGCCTTTATGTGATTTATTCATGGAAATGGAAAAAAAGATAACGTACAATAAATAGAGAGTGTGTGAGAAATAGGTGAATGGAGGGTGGGGTGCTCCCTCCCTTTTATTCACACAGATAGAATTGTGAAATATATAATATGAAACAAAACCCGTAATAGAAATTTTCTTTTATTAATTTCAAACATACATGCAATGCAATGGTTGTAGTCTTGTGGATAATTACTCAAATAACATCGTACCATGGGGTAATTTACATAAGTAGATACTTCTTTTGTAACAAATTAGAATATAAATTAAAAACTTATCTTGAAACGGAGAGATTTGATGGTTAACAAGAGGTGGCAAAATGTACGGGTCGGATCGGGTTGGGTGACGGGTCAAAACGTTTATATATCCACACAGCTTATTGAAGTACACTTTTCATAAACTTAGCAATTTTAAATCTGGAAATAACAATGTTTATATATCCACACAGCTATTTTACCACCACCATATCCACATACCTGACTTTGGGATTGAAATCATCCTTCCAAAATCACTTTTTTTTCTTCATTCAACCGTATTTGCCCATGCTAACCCGTCCAGGCTAAGATCTTTACCCAATTAGATCCAGAGTTTTTATGAATATATTTTCAAATCACCCATTCCAACCCACCCAAAGTGAATGAAAAATGATCGAAAATCACCCAATCAATTGTTTTTGGGCAACTATTGCCACCTCTAGTACTACTTAATATAAATTATTTAGAGGGTTACACTCATATGATATTATGATATATGATATATTAATATATGTGGGGGTGGGAACGTGAAAAAAAGAAACGCGTTGAGATCAATTTTGATAAAAAATAAAATTACTTTCTTAGGTGTGCAGGAGACGATGATGGCTGCACACGACCTGCACAAGATTATGAGTATGTGGGGGAACTACCAATTTCAGTTTTCAGAAACGTTGGCTAGAGGTCACCCAGGAGGATTAGTTTCAATTTGGGACCCGAGTTCATTTAAAAAGATTTCTGTGAGTCCCTTAAGTTCGATGGTTAAACCAGGAAAGTGCAAAATACAACAAGTCTAATAAGCACTAGAATGGACTAGTATTACTTTAATATAAATGCAAGTATATAAATAAAGTAATACAAGACTTAAAGCAATAAACAAATAAAGTGGAACATTATGTATTTTTCATGGGTATTTTATTTATGATGTTAAATAAAACACAAGGTTGTGCGGAATCAAGATAATACAATTAAGTATGTATCCTAACAACCTCTGAGTTACAAATGATCTATATTTGTCAAATAACTCTTTAGGATCGAGATACTTAAAGTTGTGAAGTATCCAGTTTAAGATCGAGAGTATTTGGACAAATTCACTTCAATGCAAAATGAATGCTTAAAAGTATTTATGTAAAGGAAATGACTTTGTATTTATAGGCAACAAAATTCACCAGTGAATTTTGTGCCGTACAAATATGGTTGCATACATTTAATGATCCGACAAGAACATTAAATGTATTGGATAAGGAATAAGGATAAAGTCACATCAAATGCAAGTTTATCCTTTTATCCAACCACCTTTACACACGTATACTTTGGTAAAGAACAAGTGGATTGTTCTTTGGAAAGTGTGTAAAGGGAAAAGTCAATCCTTGATATCAGTGTTCAGACTTGTAGGATCTAGAACACTGACAATCCTCCAGTGTACAGATCTGGTAAGACTTTCCAGTGGACTCCGCCATTTGTTAAGTCTTCTTTCTTCATACTTCAGTCAGAATGTCTTCAGTAGAGTTGATCTGGACTGGGGTGAAGTCCAGTGAGCTCATCTGGAGAATACTCCAGATTTCCTATACAAGTATTTGCTCACTGATCTTCCATTATTTCTGGACAAATCTTCAGAGGGACTCCAGATTCCAAGTCTGGAGTAGGTCCAGTAGAACACGTTTCTGGTCAGATCTTCAGTGAGGCTCCAGTAGTCGAGTCTGGAGCGAGTCCAGTAAATCTGGACTAAATCTGGACCTAACAAATTCCCCCTATTTGTTTAGAAATAATGCAAGTGTTTTCAAGCTTGAATCTATACATTTTGTAAGCTTGAAAAACACAAGTTTCGATTTGTCTAAAAAATCTAAGTTACTGGAAAACACTTTATAGATCATGAGTGTTTTCAGTTTCATCAATTAAGTTCTAACTTAGACTAAATCTGATCATTTACTTATAAAAATAAATAAATTGCAACTATTATTACATTCATCAACTGATAAATAGTATACAATTTTCATAAGACAATAATTTACAATAAGTAAACAATAAGAGTCAAGCCCTTCTTTTCGATGTCCTTTCTGGAGCATCTTCAGTAGCCTTTCTCTTTGGTGATGGAGAAGATGGTATTGATTCTGACGTTTTTATGCCCATTGCAACTTCCATTTGTTGCTTTCTTCTCCATACCTTCTCAATCCTTTTAAGAAATGCTTTAACATCAGTCGACACATTTGTCTTCCCCCTGAACGTTAAAGCGATTTCCTTCAGTTCACTCCATCCAAATGCTTGGACTGAAGTACTTCTCCTTTCGTCAGTAAAGTTACCCTCCCTGGTCAACTTTACTTCAAACTTTGACATGCCTTCATGATCTTCAGCCAACTTGATTTCAGCACCAGTGATCCTTCTAGCATCAGCCCTGAAGTTCAACATTTCATTGTATTTTTCTTTCAGCTTGGCTTGCAGGATCAAAGCTTCAGTATCCTTGGACACTCTCCTTTGCTCTACAGCAGATTGGAGTTCTTGACGATTGATTTTTCGAGAAATGTCCAGGGGAATGAAATTGCTTACATCAGCATCTTTGATTGCTTTGATTTGTCTCGCAGTCAACTTTGGTAAACCAGTAAGTCTCTTTCTGTACTCTATCTCCAGAGCACCAGCATTCTTTCTTATCTTTTTCTAGAGACTTACCAGTTCATCCTTTCTTTGTCTGATGAGTTCTGGTACACTCACGCCATAAATAATTGAATCATATACCTGTTCTTCTTCAGCGTAGAATGAGCGTACATGAACATCATCTAATGCATTTAGGCATTGATGAACTCTGGGGTCATCTTTCATCTTTTTATATACTTCAATATTATGCCTAACCTTCCAGCATTGTAAGAGTCCAGAGTCCCCATTGTTGCCATCTCCCTTTGATGGGCCAACAGTTCATCCTTTTGATTTCTTTTGAAAATCTCTATCATTATGCATTCTTGCTCTAACTTCCTGGAAGTTTCATCATCAGCATCTTCAGTATGCTCTTCCTCTTCACCAGATACCACTTTTTCTTTTCCTTTAACAGCCTTCAGAGTTGATGGAATATCTGGGAAGGACTCAAACTGGGGCTCACTGGCTTCAGTACCAGTAGCTCCTTCAGTTAGCCCGAGACTTCAGTGCCATATGCTCTTTGTGACAATTGCTTCAGTGTTTGGTCACCAGACGACTTTTCCCCCTTGGAATGACCACCAGTCCTTGACTTGAGATCATTCCATAATTCTTCAAGCATATGTCTGTCTAGTGCACCAAATGTTGTACCTGCTACTGGAGTTGTTTCAGACACAACTTTCTTAAGTGCCTGCACTTCCTTCTGAACATTTGTAACAGCTTCAGGCAAGTGTTTTGGCAACTTTTCATCCAGTAAGTTGTCTATTTGGGGTAAGACCCCATCATGAATGCTACGAAGAACAGTCCCAGAAACTTCTTCACATAATTCTTTCAACATATTGTTTCTGAACTTCCTTGTACATTCATCACTTATAGTACTGACAACTGCATCCTGTTCCAGTGTGGGTCTACTCTCCAGAGAACTGACCCTGAAGACCAAATTTCTGAACATCTTCTTTCAGACCTGCCAGTTCGCCAGTGACTGCAGTCTGAACAGAAGTAACCAACCTAGTCTCTAATCCCTGGACTGCCACCTTGATCTTTTCAGTGTTGGTGTTTGTGGCCAGTACCAGTTCATCAAGCTTCTCATAAACCAGCTTCTCATTTCCAGCAAAGACATTCATCTCAGATGCCAGGTTATTTGATAATAATGATTTGAAGTCAGAAATAACCTGAGATGAAGTCTGGAGTGATCTCTCCAGGTCCGCCACCTTACTTAAAAGGCCTTGGACCTCGGCAAAAGATGAAGTGGAGAGACCACTGGGAGGTTCAAGATTTGTAACACCCGTCGTTTAAAAACTTGGATTTTTTCAAAACTTTGCCAAACGGCGTTTAAAATAAGCGGAAATGATCACTTTCAAAATCTGCCCCATCCGTAACGGATGGTGCCTTTAAAATTTGGTGTTACTACTAGCATCATCAAAACAATAAAAGTAAATCCAAGCTTTGGCACCAACATAATGCCACATTATTACAAGTCTTTAATCATAAATGAAATAGCCAAACATAAGGCTAAAGGAAGTCTAAGCGTTTAATGTCTTTGCTAAGCTTCTTTATTCGTCTACCCAAGTCTCACCAAGCTAATCCTTTCCTATCTCAAACTTGATTATCCTGAAGGCACAACATTTTCAAAGAACAAGTGTTAGCTAATAAAATTAGCTAAGTAAGATAACATAACTTGAAAACGTTGCCAATTTCATATATTAACAAAATCTGCATTTTAAGTTAATATCACACACATACATAACATCATAAGATACACATTAGGTTCAACATGTCCTAAAGTGTGCCTATACTTTCTTTCCTCATCTTTCTTTCTTTATTTCTTTGCCAAGACGTAGGCTAAGTGACTTATGCCACTTACATAGGGATGTGGGGTTGTGTGTAGGCGGTCATAGACCATACATGGAGTCCTCACACCCGACATGATGGGTAAACCATAAGGTGGTCCATCGGCGTCGTTAAGGAATGACAAAGTCAATCCAACTGAATAAACCGTTTATGCCTTTACGCATTGGTGATTAGTTACTCCACCCGGAATACTCAAACGTAACTATGCCACAAGGAGCAACTCAGTGACCACGTACGCACCAGCCCCGAAGAGCTAGCACGGGTTAAGCTTAACACAAGACTTTACATAATGCTCGAGACTTTAATCGCTTAATTTAGTTTAGGCTACTCTTTCACCTAAGCTAATCACATATCATCTTTTACTTTAGGGCCCTTAACGTGCACGTGAACATGGCAATCCTAATCAAGGACTAGTGACTAGGTGATCAAGCCACACATGCAAACATATATCATACCATTTCATCATTTCATACATACATAATCATTTCATCATTTCATGCATTTATAATCATTTCATCATCTCATGCATATATACTTACCACATACCATTGCAACCTGCATATGAATGTTAATCATCATAAACGGTAAGTAATATATCCCTTTGCAACCTCCCATAGTCACCCATGAACATAAAATGTACATACATATTCAATTGGAAGGTTTAACTTATGAAAACGTGTTTTGTTGTACCAACAGGTGACAAAAGATGTTATCTTACCTCGGTACAGCTTACCAACAAGTTAAAAGTATCTTATAGTGCTTGCTAAGTGCTCCCGACAACCTAGAATGAGTATAAGATCGAAATATAAGCTAAACGAAATGTTTTGTGAAAACTGGACAAGAGGTGCGTCGCACCTCCCACATGGTGCGTCGCATAAATCGATCAGAAAATTCTGAACATAAGTAGGTGCGCCGCACCTACTCCTTGGTGCGTCGCACAAATCCATCAGAAATTCTGAATAGATGCAGGTGCGCCGCACCTACCCATTGGTGCGCCGCATATCGGGCTTTTGGCTGAAATCCATTTTTTTCATTTTGGGCTGTGGTGCGTCGCACCTGGAGTGTCGACCAGAAACCTAATTTTTGTTCTTTGATCAAACGAATTCCATACGAACCCATACCCCAAATCCAACCTGGGGACTTAAAATTAATCCTTTTAATTGCACTTTCATCAACTTAAACCATCCTATTAACCCCTTAATCCTTTACATCATAAATCAATCTTTAAAACACCCGAATAACATGAATTCGATAAACGTTTGATCAAATAACCCAACCCAAACCCTATGGACTAGATTATAACTCATCTATGACTCATAAGATCAGAATTCAAAGATAATATTACCTATATTACCTGTAGATGACTTAGAGATCCAAGATCTAATCAAAACTTGATCAATACGGCACGAATCGATTGAATCTTGAGGGAAACTTGTCTTGGGGATTGAGGGGATCGGTTGAGAGGTTTCACACACACAAGAGCAGGTGTTTGTGACAATTAGGGCTGCCTAATTGCTCCCTAACCCTGGCCACCAAACTCAAACTTACACTTAAGACCCCTCAACTCTTCAACTTAACGTTCTTAGCTTAACTTTCTACCGGGAGTCTTAACATACTAACAAGCACTTTATAACTTAACTTTACTTTCATTAATCAACACTATTTGTCATTTCATATTAAACGTCTAAGCATTTAATCACATAATCCCATATAGGGCACATAAACATAATAGACTTAACGTTAACTAACGGAAAGTCAAATAGTCAAACATAAAACGTTTGGGATGTTACAATTACCTCCCCTTAAGAGGATTCCGTCCTCAGAATCGCCTCAGAAGCAAACAAATCTGGATATTTCTCTTTCATCACCGCCTCGGTCTCCCAAGTTAAACTTTCACCGTGGTTATGCTTCCATTTAATCAACACGAGATCAATCAACTTTCGGCGAAGTTTCTTTTGCTTTCTTTTGAGTATCGCTACTGGTTCATCCACTATTCTTTTCTGAGGATTAATGCTCACATCCTCAATTGGAATAACACTCGACTCATTGGCCAAACACTTCCTCAAATACGAAACATGAAATGTGTGGTGAATTCCATCCAATTCTGGGGGTAGTTCCAATTGATAAGCTACATCCTTGATACGTTTCAGGATTTTGAAAGGTCCTATGAAACGTGGGCTTAGCTTTCCCTTCTTTCCAAAACGAATTACTCCTTTCCATGGGGAAACTTTCAGCATTACCAAATCACCAACTTGGAACTCAATTGGCTTCCTTTTCTTGTCGGCATAAGTCTTTTGTCGTTCTCTAGCCACGCGAAGTGCTTCCTTTGCCACAAAAAAAAAAAAAAAAAAAAAAAAAAAAAAAAAAAAAAAAAAACATTAACTTTTTCAGCTGAGATTTCAATGATTTCAGGACCCGTAAACTGCTTTTCACCGGGTTCCATCCAACAACTCGGAGTCCTACATCTCCTACCATAAAGCATTTCAAAGGGTGGCATTCCAATACTTGCATGGTGGCTGTTATTATAAGTGAATTCGATCAATTTCAAGTGTTCATCCCATGCTCCACCATACTCTAATACACAAGCTCTCAACATGTCTTCCAACGTTTGTATGGTCCTTTCACTTTGCCCATCAGTTTGAGGGTGATAGGCGGTGCTCAAATTAATTATAGTACCTAACTCTCGCTGAAGACCCTTCCAAAAGTTAGACACAAATCTCGTGTCTCGGTCTGAAACAATGGATAAAGAAACACCATGCTTTGCTACGATCTCATCCACATACATCTTTGCCATCTTAGTTAATGGTACATCTTGTCTTGTTGCCAAGAAATGAGCCTTTGTCAATCTATCCACAATAACCCATACCATGTCATTTCCTTTCGGTGTTCTTGGTAGTTTGGTCACAAAATCCATAGTGATATGAGCAGAAGTTTCGTACACAGTTAAGCCTTACGAACTTAGAAATTCCTTACGAACTTAGAGTTCAAACGAATTTAGAGTTCAAACGAATTTAGAGTTCAAACGAACTTTAAGTTCGTAAGAAGCGTACGAACTTAAGTTTCTGCATTCTTCAGTTCGCGATTTAGGGTACGAAAACGAATCAAATCAAGGGTTAACTTCGTAACGAGGCTCTGATACCACATGTTGGAATAAAACATGATTCGATCCATATAATAACGTACCGGTTGATCCTGAGGAACCTGTGAGGGCATTAAACATTGATGCCATTGATTCGGGTTCCCAAAACAAGATGATTGAATTAGGATGGAATGATGAATTCTTGATTGATGAATTCTTCAGAGGAAGGAGACGAATTGAGATTAGGAGGCTGTGATTATCTTCGTGATTAACCTTCAATTAGGTTAATTACTCTCCTTTTATATAAGGAGCATATTTTCACATTTAGTCCCTCTGGTGTTTAATCGTGCCTCATTAGTCCTCTTAAGTCCAATCACCTAATGGGAAACCCTATAATACGTCTTTAAGAGTAAATACGTCCATCGAATATTTACTAGACATAGGGATTTCAGTTATCGTCAATTATCATATCAGGAAGGATAGATGATCAGTGACGGTCACACTAACGTGGTTCCAACATGTTAGATAGGGACTTAAAAGCAAGCAACGTTCTTCTTGATGAAATGATGACTCCTAAGATTTCAGATTTCGGATTGGCAAGGATATTTGGGATGAACCAAGTTGAAGACAAAACCAATAGAGTTGTTGGTACCTAGTAAGTCCATTAATTATCCTATACATCAAAATTACATGTTAAATCATATAGCCAATAAGCAAAATGTAATATGTCTAAGACGGGTCGATATTATACCTTTAGGGTTTCCCATACCTGGGCCTTCGTATTTTGCTGACGACTAAATTTTTTCATATTGATTACTAGAACAGCTAGCTTATAAGTTTTACGCGTTAGAAATTAAATATACTTTGGTCACTTTCAATCTGTTCAACCCAAATGGCGATTTTATACCTACTGAAATAACCAGCATGGGCCCATTGATAAGAAAATGGGTTAAAATTGGTACCTGTAATCCATAACCTTGTTTTTGTTAATTGCAGTGGATATATGGCACCTGAATATGCACTTCATGGACGATATTCAGAGAGATCCGATGTTTATAGCTTCGGGGTCTTACTGCTAGAGATTGTGATCGGCAAAAGGAACACTGGTTCAGATTGCATGGAAGATAATCTTACAGTATCAGAATGGGTAATTCCACTTTCTTCTTTCATTAAGTTTAGTTAAATAACTAGCTGCAAAAAAAGTATGATGAATTTGCATTATTTTTAGGCATGGGAACACTGGATGAATGGCAGAGCTTTGGAGTTGATCGATCCTTCAATGACGGATGTCAGCAACCCTCTACTGGCAGTTAAATGCATCAATGTCGGACTTTTGTGTGTACAAGAAAACATGAACGATCGACCAACGATGTCAGAAGTAGTTGTCATGTTGAGCAATGAAACTGCAACAACCATTCCATTGCCTCAGAAGCCTGCTTTCACTATTCATAAAAGTTCTAATATATCGTGTAGATACTCTAATAATGAAGTTACAATGTCCCATGTAGACCCTAGATAGAGCTATTGAATTACGAGTATTTGGTCAAATTATTATTTTTCTTGTATTATAAAATCTGAACTTCAATGATCAAAACCTTGAGATTCATGGTTATTCAAACGTTAGTAAATTTGCGTGTATTCTGTTAGTAATAACGAGAACGGTACCCGCGTGTTGCGGCGGTGATGGAGGTGGCGGCGGCGGTGGTGGTGGCGGCGAGCGGCGGTGGTGGCGGCGGAGATTGGTGGTGGTGGTGGTGGCGCCGGTGAGTAGTGAAGTTATTGATGTAATGTGGCTATGATGTATGGTACATCATGCATTAGAATGTGTACATTGTTGAAACTTAAAATCAATATTGAAATTTTAAGTTTAATGTTGAAAATCAAAAGTAAAATTGTTTTATAATATACAAACGTTAATATGAAACTTCATTAGTTATTCAAACCCTTACTCAAAGGTACAGTATAAAATTATTTATCTTGACATAGAAGATAAAATATACATTATATAATGAATTTGATAAATTTGTACTATTATATATGTTCTTTGTCTGTGCAGACGTGACCAAAATAAGACTAAGGAACAAGGGAATCTGTTAGGTGTTTGAAATATGGAAACAAAATCGGAAATTGTGAATCTTTTTATAAAGGCACAGGGTAACACCACCAGGAAAAAGGTCAACCCGACCAGGGCATTAGCGGCGACGTCGCCGCTAATGCTGGTGACGTGGCGGACCCCACATGCCAGTAATAATTACTGACAGCGCCGTCACATGCATTAGCGGCGACGTCGCCGCTAATACTATGTTACTGACGGGGGGCCACTTTTACTCTGCCAGATTAGCCATAACTGACATGGGGGGCCCGCAGCATTAGCGGCGACGTCGCCGCTAATGCCCTGGTCGGGGTTTGACCTTTTTTGCCCTGGTCGTGTTAGCCTTCTCGATTATAAAAATACAAAGCCAGATGGCAAGTTGGTTTATACAGGCAACATGGTTCTTCTAGGAAAGGTTGGGCTTAAACTGTCTTGATTTATTGGAGCATCATTCCTGTTTCGTAGAACCCCATACCTTTAGAAGTTTCTCATTCGACCCTCAACTATTTAAAATATTCGATTTTCCACCTTAAAGTAGGATTCTTGTCAATTTAAGCTCATCAAGTTTGTTTCATGTGGTTCGATATAATGTACATAGAGACACAAACTCAGCGGAATAAATCCATTTTTATAAAGTATGAAAGACTTTTGAATAGTAAGTTACCGAACACGATGTCTTACATCTAATTAAGTCCGAGCATAGGTGTCAAACCATTGACGAGTTTTGAGTAAAAAAGTTGAGGGTTACAAATGTCACTATTTGTACTTCATGGACCACTATCTCTAATATGAAAGGTAGTGATGAAAAATGAAACTTCCCATGTATATAAAAAACCATCTTCCAGCCACAAGACTTTCGAACCCAAGACCCGCCCATAAAATCATTAATCAACCCCTGTCCCCACCCCATATATTTCATACAAAATCCTACAAAAAAAAATGGGGTCAGAAACAAAAGGAAAGGTTTGTGGGGAAGTATTTGAAGATATGTTACCAAAAATGGCTGAGAAGTTAGGAGGTGAAGGTCTGATTAATGAACTCTGCAATGGGTTCAATTTGTTGATGGATAAACAGAAAGGTGTGATCACTTTTGATAGCTTAAAATACAACTCTTCACTACTTGGGTTACAAAATTTACGAGACGACGAGTTAATAAGCATGTTGAAAGAAGGCGATTACGATGGCGACGGTGCTCTCAATCAAATGGAGTTTTGTGTGTTGATGTTTAGGCTAAGCCCTGAATTAATGATGGAGTCTGAGGCTTTACTTGATCATGCTTTGCAACGAGAATTTGATCAGTCCAATGCCAACTTTTTTGATTCAAAATGATGTTAAAATTTGTGGTAAAAATCTCTATTATTGGAATGCTTGCATATGGTATAAGCTTGTACTTTTCATTTAATGACTATTATGGCATGTGCTTAGAGTTGATGAATGACCAGTGTTTCATGTTTCAAATGTATATCCGTAATCCAACATATCAATATTGTTTACACAGTATCAACTATATATATCAAACATATATATATGGGAAAAGAATCTGTGTATGTATGTAACTTGTCTTCAGCTACTATTGTAGGAAATAAACTTTGTTTTGGTTCATTGTATGTAAGTTTGTCTCAAAACTGAACGAATTGTGTAAGAAAATCGGCCGGATACTAACGTGGCACCATCAAACATCTGATACGTGGCCCAATGAGAGACCACCACATCAGCATTTAGCAGATTATTTACACGATTCGTTCAGTTTAGCAGGTTACTTACATACAATGAACCAAAACAAAGTTTCTTTCCTACAATAGTAGCTGAAGACAAGTTACATACACACACAGATTCTTTTCCCTATATATATCATTACTCTTCTTAACTTTATGTTGTAATTAAAAATTAAAAATGTACATATATTATACTCCGTATACTTTATGCACTGAAATATGCATTTTCGTTTATTTTTTTTTATGTTTTATGCTCTATTAGCTAAATTGTTAACCGGGTAACCTTTTAAAAAAACTGTTCTATTGATTATATGAAATTACATCGCTTTTCTTTTGTATAATAGATCCATGAAAATGATGATATTTTGTTCTTTTTTAATTTGTTTCATTTCAGAGTTGGGATATAAGAATCCCAATAACTACGCACATTATTTGTATTTTTGGTTTGTATCTTACGCATATGTGTTCATATGATCATTATCATGATGTAAAAAAAGTTTATACACAGCTATATTTTTCTCTTGTAATTGTTTGAGTTTTTAGTTTGTCTAGACTTAGTAATTATTAGTTCATTTGTATTCTTGTAAGACAAGTTGTAATATCGACCATGTATTCATCGTTTAATTCAATGATACATATGATTAGACTTGCTTAGATCTTTGCACTTGAACTTTATTCTTGTTCTTGTTCTTTACTTTCTGTATTTACTTTCTTGTCTAGATTAATTAAACATAAGTGTGCAAATCGTGGACTGTTTAGATCTTTGCATTTGAACTTTATTCTTGTTCTTGTTCTTTACTTTCTGTATTTACTTTCTTGTCTAGATTAATTAAACATAAGTGGATTTGGTAAGTCTTTACCAGAGCCGTTTGCTGCTGGACTAGATGGAGACTTTCAGCTCTCCATTGCTTTTATTTGCTTTTTCCCAAAGCAACAGGGACTAACGGATTTGGTAAGTCTTTACCAGAGCCGTTTGCTGCTGGACTAGATAAAGACTTTAAGCTCTTCATTGCTTTTAAGTTAAACTCACTGATGAGGTTTTTGACTACATGAGTCAATTTCAACTTATAAAGAGAGAGATAAGTTGAATTTTAGCAGACATGAAACGTCATGTCGCTGATTCACCGTTCAGCATTCCCAACTTGCTGACCAGATATTTAAATCTGGTTTCATCTAAGGGTTTAGTGAATATGTCCGCAAGCTGGTCATCAGTGGGAATGAAGTAGATTTCAACATCCCCTTTCATGACATCGTCACGAATAAAGTGGTACCTAATATCTATGTGTTTGGTCTTAGAATGCTGAACATGATTGTGTGTGATAGCAATTGCACTTGTATTGTCACACATTATGGGAATCTTAGAAAATTCTAAGTCATAGTCATTGAGTTGGTTTTTCATCCAGAGGACTTGTGCACAACAACTCGCTACCGACACATATTCTGCTTCCGCAGTGGAGATGACTCTTTAAGGGAACTAATAATTGTAATCTTGTTCTTTCTTTTTAACGGTCGATAAATTCTAAATTACAAAACCCGGAACTTTGCCGGGGTGACCCACAATTGGTGGTCTAGTTATACCATTCCAAGAAAAACCTCATGAAATCTCAATCGGAATTTAAACCCCTAAACTTATGAAAATCTAAATGTGTTCACCACCCTATATGTGGTAATAAAAGCATCTCTATTATGCATTATCCTTTAATATAAGCAAAATTTCTGACAAAGTTTGACCATGCTAACTGATTATGGAACAGATAAAAACACATGCACTCATCTTCATCTATATTATTTATCATCTATATGTATATTATTTATATTTATATTAAGATATGACATGAGTGTTAAGTTATAAAATTTTAAACTAACAGATTTATTATCATACCTTTATTAGATAAATGCAGGGTTTGGTGGCCCGGAATTAACTTGGCTTCGTCAAAAAGCCTCATCTTTAAAAGCCAGGCTCGACAATGTGGTGAAATCTTTGAGATCGGTTCCTTGTTTAAAATCTTATATACTTGTTCTATTTTTTGTGGCTTTTTTTCCTCACACAAAAATCAACAAAGAAAAGGAAAAAGGTCAACATCTTAATGTGTATTTGAGAGACAATTGTCCCTGGACTGAGGAGTGGCAAAGATAATTTAATATTGAAAGAATTATATATAGTATAGGTTCTGCACAAACGATACAATACATACATACAACTAATTAACTAATTAAGCCCGGTGCGGCTCGGCCCGACCAATTAAGCCTTAACTTTCTAATTTCTACCTAGCTTGCACACATGTGTTCACGATAACTATTTTCAATTCAAATAATAACAACAACAATACAGTCTCATTAAAGATGGAATATGGAGATGTTTTGTCGACTCGTAATTTTTTACTCGACTTGAAAACCTGATTTTTTGACTCTGACTCGAAACGTGACTCGACTCGTAAGAGTCAGGACATTTTTATATACTACATAATATTGTATAATTATATATATGTTACGTATTTATAAACAAAATATAAGTTGATTATCTTAATACATTACCCAAATATTACATATTCGATAGTTTTGAGGTATAAAGTTACAGTTTATATTCAAATTCTTACTAAAAGGATTAAAATTACATATATAACATACAAAATAATATAACCATAGACAGAAGTATATAATATATAACCATATTATCAAACTACAACAATCATAAGTTTGCGACTCACACTGACTCGTTCCAAATTCACACCGCCACTCGTAAGAGTCAGGAGAAAAAAGAGTCATACAACGAGTCGCCTCATTTCTAGTGTGAATCGACTCGACTCGTGGCTCGTAAAAGTCTAACAACTATGGATGACACTTTTTTCAAAATGAACACTAAAAAGGGTCAAAGTATCCAAATAAGCAACTTGGTCAACTCAAATACATGTCTATATTTCGAACCACCAAAAATTGCTAAGAGTAGTGTAGCGCATGTTCGTCAATTGAGGCTATATATGTTTTTTGTTGATAATTAAAAAACGTATCAAACAAAACATCCCCGACGTCATAACGTCACGATGCAATCCATTTCATGGGCTCTAATGCCATCTTAATTAATGAATTGCTAGATTAACATGACAAGAAGCTCGAGGAAATTCCATAATCCAAGATTTGAACTTTCCACGTCGATGGCAGCCTCTAGACGAATTATCGTCGTCTCTCAGGTACAGAATGAGATCTTGCAAGGCGTTCCCATGCTTGAGCAAAAACTTAACTAGACTAATGTCATGATTTTCGGAAATCCCTTGAATCTCTACAACCTTCAGATGCTGAAGAAGGAGTTTCAAACCTTCGGCATGGGATTCCAATAGTTGTTCTTCATTAGAGTTGATCGGTAAATCCCATGAATGTCTATTCCACTACACAAATATGGCGAATAAATCATATTTAGGCATGTAGATGTAGAAAAAACCTTTTTTTTTCTCCTTCGCAATCTATTTAGTCCTAGTTTTATGTTTTTTAGGCTTTTCTTTTAAACGTTGACCATAAATATTTTTGTTTGTGTTATATAATAATTAATGGGACGGAAGAAGTAATACAATTAGTAGAGGATATGGGGTTTAATTTATATTACTTACTCTTCTTTCAACAGGCTCGAAAGGATTGGTGACCTTGACAATAATTAGAGTGTGGATCATAGGGCAGAGCTTGAGTATATTTGCCAAACCCGCAACACTATAGGTGTGCAGTTCCAAATATTTGAGCTTTACAAATGGATGGAACATGATTTCCGCAAGATGATTGTTCTTCAACATGATCTATTTACAAAAGAAAATACGTATATAATTAAGTTACTAAAACATGTGTATTATGGAAAGAATAATAAATTTTTTAGCCCTAAGAGATTTTCTGATATAAATAAGTTACCTGAACAAACACTTCTAGTAGTGTTAAAGACTCGGCATGAGATAGTCTAGAGAGAAAGCTAGATAAGCCTTTTAGCTCCCTGGCATAAAGACCTTTTTGAGTCACATGATTCCCAAATGTGAACTCATGTAAGGATTTTAGATGTTGCATACAACTTTTACTAGGGATTGAATTATGCGCCCAAACAATGGTGTGCAAATTTGGTGTATCGATTTGAACCCGATTATTGGTATTAAAATCAATACTAAAGCATTTTGAAACCTTCAATGTCTTCAATCTAGGAGAGCAAATCTCCAAGCCTTGTAACAAACGACAGTGTTGTATCACTAGTTCTTCTAGTAAACAACAACTAACTCGAAGATGTTCTAGATCGTAAAAAGAATCTAAATATAGTTTCTTGAGCTGTGGAAATACACAATCCGTGAACATATCAAGTAATGTCGGTTGTTTGTCTAGGTAGACGGCGCAAAGTGAGAGTATTTGAAGTGTTGGAAACCCGAATCTCATTGATCTCGATGGAGGTAACCTAAAACCAGGATCAGCTTTCACCTTCAAAACCCTTAAGCCATCATGGGTTGTAATGCTTCTAGGGAAGTTAAATATGTCATTAGTGTCAACCTTAATGTCAAGTTCTTGAACTCTAAGCCTAACCGCGTTACGGATCAATGCATGGAGGCCTGAAAAGCTCATAGACGCTTTGAAACGAAGGAGCCTCACATCGGAAAGCTTGTCACGTAGAGATAAAATATTGGTGATCAAATTGCCTAGGTTCTTAATTAAGTGATCATCACGCTTTGATATACAAGATAATGGTGTGACATTATTGTTATAAATAATGGTGGTGAAATCAAGATCTGGGAAGGTATACCAAAGATCTAACCATCGTTTCGATAAGATGCTCGTTTGAACGACGGATTTGAGGGGAAGAAGGATGAGAATGTGATGAATAACAGCATCGGGCAGATCGGATATTCGATCTTGGCCCGTGTTGTTGTTTTGGAACCATGAATTGTTGAGATCACGAAGCTTTTGTCTTTTGGCAGATCTTGTTTCCATTGCATGCAATATTAATGTTTTTGATTATTTGTGGCCGGGTTAATGTTGTTAATTAGATTATTAATTATGAATATTGATTGATGATCGATCGATCGATCATGAATGAGACGTGTTAATTATTAATTGGTTACTAGGGTTTGAAAAGTTCAATAACTGAAAACTTATCGTAATACGAGAGGAGCGCTCTAGTTGGTTCCGATTCGAATTACCTTTTCCTTTACGTACGTACGTACGTACGTTAATTAAATAAATAAAAATCCTTCCCATATATATAAACACAAGATTTTGTTATGTGTTAATAATTTGTAAGGTATTTTTTTATTCTAGTGTATAATTTATGCTTAAAACATATATATATATATATATATATATATTTCCTATTTTCAGTTTATCTATTCCTACCTTTTTAAATTTATATATATATATATATAGCATTAGTAGTAATAATTTACATGTATTTGTGAATTGTTCATCAAATTAGGGTTTCGAAGCTCAAAATGATATACAAGATAATGGTGTGACATTATTGTTATAAATAATGGTGGTGAAATCAAGATCTGGGAAGGTATACCAAAGATCTAACCATCGTTTCGATAAGATGCTCGTTTGAACGACGGATTTGAGGGGAAGAAGGATGAGAATGTGATGAATAACAGCATCGGGCAGATCGGATATTCGATCTTGGCCCGTGTTGTTGTTTTGGAACCATGAATTGTTGAGATCACGAAGCTTTTGTCTTTTGGCAGATCTTGTTTCCATTGCATGCAATATTAATGTTTTTGATTATTTGTGGCCGGGTTAATGTTGTTAATTAGATTATTAATTATGAATATTGATTGATGATCGATCGATCGATCATGAATGAGACGTGTTAATTATTACGATCGATCGATCATGAATGAGACGTGTTAATTATTAATTGGTTACTAGGGTTTGAAAAGTTCAATAACTGAAAACTTATCGTAATACGAGAGGAGCGCTCTAGTTGGTTCCGATTCGAATTACCTTTTCCTTTACGTACGTACGTACGTTAATTAAATTAAATCTACGTACGTACTACGTACGTACGTACGACGTACGTACGTACGTACGTACGTACGTACGTACGTACGTACGTACGTACGTACGTACGTACGTACGTACGTACGTACGTACGTACGTACGTACGTACGTACGTACGTACGTACGTACGTACGTACGTACGTACGTACGTACGTACGTACGTACGTACGTACGTACGTACGTACGTACGTACGTACGTACGTACGTACGTACGAATTACCTTTTCCTACGTACGTACGTACGTTAATTAAATAAATAAAAATCCTTCCCATATATATAAACACAAGATTTTGTTATGTGTTAATAATTTGTAAGGTATTTTTTTATTCTAGTGTATAATTTATGTTATAATATATCTATTCCTACCTTTTTAAATTTATATATATATATATACCAAAACCCTAGCATTAGTAGTAATAATTTACATGTATTTGTGAATTGTTCATCAAATTAGGGTTTCGAAGCTCAAAATGAAATACAGAATTTAAAAGTTTGTTCATTTTTATGTACTACAAGTGTTTGATTTTACGTCTAAATGAGTTAAAGGTCTTATACTAATCTAATACTACATATTTTTACATGATTATCGTTTCAGGCAAGAGAGAAAAAAAAATGAACAAGAAGGAAGTATTTAAGTTAGCTAAAGGTTTTAGGGGAAGAGCTAAGAATTGTATTAGGATAGCTAGAGAAAGGGTGGAGAAGGCACTTCAATATTCTTATCGAGATCGACGTAATAAGAAGCGTGATATGCGTTCCCTTTGGATTGAGCGTATCAATGCCGGCACTCGTGTTCATGGTGTATGTTAACCGCCTTTCTTATTTATATTGCATATGAAAATGTTTATATGTTGTCTATCTGCATTTCTTTATTGAGCATTCCGTGTTTCTTACTTTTACGCTCTATACGCTTGTTTAGCATTTAGGATGGTTAATTACATGTTTGCTATCATAATATGAAATAAGGATAAGAATGAAAGTGGTTGTCGCATACCGGCCTACCCTAGGGCATGAACAACTTTAATTTAAGCTTTGTTCAAAGTTGGCTACCTTATTTATTCTAAACATGGAATGGGCTAATAGCAATAGAAAGGTTAAGTCGGCGAGGCAAGGTAAATAAATTAATAATAGGCCCCTATATATAAGGACAGAAGGGGTCTAGTCTTAAACTGGTCTCCTGTTAGATTCAACTATATGTTCACTCGTTCAGTAAACCAACTTCTTACTTTTTTCACTCTATTTCTTATTCCGCTTATGACTGTTTTTAGTTCATGACATGGCTCCTACTGGAATTGCTCATACAAAGTGTATGCTTTTGTTAAGCTGCTGAGAAGGGATTTGCTTTTTGCTCATGGGATTTTGTAGGTTCTTAGTACATACACCATTGCATATTAGGACCTGTCCAGCACTTTGTTTTAAAAGGATATAGGCGCTCTCTGGCGATAAGGGTTCAAAAGCGAGGCGCTTGGCGCATGTCTCATGTACACGATATCCTTGTTTTTAGCAAAAGTACTTCAAGATCTTGAAACATGAGGCGTACACTAAATGGTTCCACCACGGATTGCATTAGAGCCACTTTTTATAAGGTCTCCTACTCACCACTGAAAAATAGGTTGAGGCATTTGGAGATTGCCTAGAAGCTCTAACATGAATATTTTATTTAGAAACTCTAACATGAGCATATTAGTTAAAAATTGATATGATGTATCTGAATTAGTAATCACACATGTGTCCTAGATCTATATGGACTGTTCTCAAAGTAGGTTTTCTTGAATTTGATTGTTTTATGCTTCATTGTATTCTTGAAAATTTGAATATGGCTGGTAACTATGTATAGTCTGCTCATAAATAATTGTTCTTTTTGTTCTCCTACTTGATTTCAGGTCAATTATGGTAACTTTATGCATGGACTGATGAAAGAGAACATCCAACTAAACAGGAAGGTTCTATCAGAGTTATCGATGCATGAACCATATAGTTTCAAGGCTCTTGTTGACGTTTCACGCACTGCTTTTCCTGGGAACAAGAACACACCATCGGCTCCAAAGAAGGAAGGGCTTGTGATTTTGGTTTGATCACAACTCTTTCATGTTAGTCATTAAAAACTTTGTTTTAGATTTGTTAAAGAAGTATCAAGACATTTTAATGCCATAATATGCTAAATAAATCTCTTGATCCGTCTTTTTGAAAGCCAATTATGTACTTCGATTTAAGATCATGTTCTCCCATGATATCGTTGCTCTTTTTTTATCTGTCAAGATACAGGAAGAACATTGTTATTACATATATATCCTGGGTGCCATTTGTTTAATTCCTATATGAAATATTATATCGTGTAAAATGCCACCGGGCTTTATGCTTTCAATCCTAAAAGGATCTAACTATAAGCATCTGAACAAACATCAAGAATAACAAAATCTATTTGCTGATGGTATTTGTGTTTTGCTTTTACTAGTTTGATTATTCATATACTATAGACTTGAAAGCACTTAGCCTACTTATATGACACCAAATCTAACCATATTATCTAGTAATGCTGTCAAAATTACACTTGGATTCCTCTAAAACACGGGGTTTTTAGCTAAATTTGGTGGACCTGAAACCCCAAAGCATAATTCATCCATGGTACCTTAACGATAATCTTCTATTTTGGTGAAAATTTAGAATTACGAGAAGCTGATCTGATAACAGGTATAAGGGATTGACAATGATATAAGGGAAGATACATGGATCTTGTGTTCATTTGGGACATAAGATCAACAATTTATTGGTTAAGTCAAGTTTGGGCAAGAAAAAACACCATCTATATGAATTCTGAACATCTTATACTCTTTTTGTTAATTACATACTCGAGTATTTAGAAAGATGGCCTCAAAAGTTTGAAATAGGTTCCGAGTTCATTATAGCCTCTATCAGCTATATAATGAGGCGGAGGAAGGTTCCAATCTTATTTGGTGCTCGACATGTGACAATGTCATCCAGACCGTCGATATGATCATGTGCTGGAATATTGCATGTTCTAGACTTCTAGTTGCTGTGAAGTTAAGTACAGTACATCTTCTCTTTGGCAGATTTCCAATCACAGAATGATCTCTAAAACTGCTGCTTTGATACTGTTACTCATCAATCTGCTGTATGGTTCTAATGAAATTTTGCATTACATTTTCCATTCAAGACAAAGGTGCCTCAAGCATTGCTATCTGCGACAGTGTCCAAGTACTATTTTTCCATTGGTCTAATATACTACCATGTCTTCATCGATCAGGCTAAAATTTGAGTGTCTTATGCGGTAACTGGTTACCACTTCCCTGTCACATGCAAAATCATCATAATCGAATACTCAATTGAGTAACATACTGATACTATGCACGTTTTCTCAGTAACTGTTTTTTCCGGTACAGTTTGTATCTTATTTCTAAATCTAGTCGGCTGCAGCCACATCACGTGTCACGTGATCATAACTGAATTCTAGTTTGAAATTTGCAGGGTATCAGGTCAAATTTTACCTTAATTATAGATTACAGGGAATTATCCAGATTGAAGAAACACGTACTTTTTTTTTGAATGGCAAGTAGTCCACACATATTTAAAATTTGTTCCACACTTCCACGACCTCTTAATTGATGGTCATCTTACAAAAGGCTGCCAGGCCCTTTGGTGACGAAACGCATAGCATATTAGCTCAAAATGAAACTTTCCCTTTTGAAAATTTACCAGCTTTTTCCTACTTTAATATTACTATGTCAGTGTTTGATAGTATTATTTTTAGTTCTAGTGCTAGCTAGATTGTGTCTGCTTTTTACCCTGGATCGACTCTTTTTTGGGCTTAATTAGCTTTTTACCCTAGAGGGGAGTTGGAGGACTTCTGAAATTCTTCCTTTTTTCTTTCATAATTTTTTTTTTGCCATACAATACATGGGCGAATTAACATCTAAATGCGTACATATGATAAATTTGATAGAACAACAAGGTACAGTGACAGCGTACACCACTACCAGTACACGGAAACTAAACAACAACATATGATCCTAGACATCTAGCAAATTAGAAAAGAAAGAAAACAGGAACTTGCAGCGAAAAATAAAGACTTTTTAAGGAGCCCACATAAGATCAGGATAACGACCAGACTTAAACATCATGTCATGCCCTTTTTCAAGACACAGGATCAGTTTAGTCAGATCCCATGAGCAAATCCATGAAAGATGCAGACCTTTGCATCTCATCCTCATCATATCCGGGATTACCAACCATCGGTTGCTTCTCCAATGAACGCTCATGTCCGGGCTCTTCCCTTGCCATCATATGATTACTTGTGTTACTACAACTAGCAACCATGTGTTCAGGCAGTGAACTTGAGGAAGGACCTTCAAGAGCGGCTTTTTTGAGCGACTCAATCCTGCTGTCAATATCTGAGATGTTCTGGTCAACCAACGACCCAAGCTCATCCAGATTTGTCATGTTAAATTTGGCTAGTTGTGTTTCATCAATCAGGCATTGGTACATCAATTCTTTCAGCTGCTTCTCTCTGTTCTTCTTGTTCTGCTTCTTCAGATCCTTATCAGCCTTCTTGATCCTATCCTTAATGTACCTTTCTAGACTCACCATATGTGTTAACTTACGGTGGATGGGCAACCTCAAGAACCGGGATAGCGCCTTCTTGACACCCAAACTGTCAGGCCACACCTCAGCTTCAGCTTCATCTGGGCTTTTAACGATGGCACATGCCTCGACACCACATAAAGTACACAGCTCATCCAACTTCTTTTTCATACTCTCGACTCTTCTTTTATAGCATTTTTTCCTTGCTTCATCCTTGATTATGAACTCAAGCTTCATTCTGTTGCCTCTGGGATGGCTTTTAAGAAGTTTGGAATTTTTCTGAGTGGGTGTGGGTTTATTGGTTCAAGATGACTAATCCAATTTATACAACAATCACAATACCCATTACACCATTCTATGTGAAGCATTAAATTTTAAAGATTTTGTCAACATGCATAGCATGCCTAAATATTAGCTGTATGATTCTAATGATTGTTTAGTAAAGCAATATCCACTCTAACTATATTGTAAAAACTTTGAAAAATTAATATAAATTCAAAACAGAGCCAATTCAATAATTATTCTAGTCAAATTTGATTAATACCCACATTTACTTGATTATTCATTCATTACATGTGAATTAGTTAATGTTAGAAGTTATTATCTACATTCAAAGGGGACAAGAACTATAGCTATCAGTAAAAGTTTATATAAATTTTTCTTTATCTACAATTAGGTATATTGATAGCATAATCTACTAAAAAATGCCGTATCACCCATGATTTTCCTGATAAAATCCATTTGAAATTCTAATCGACTAGCGATTAAAAAAAAAGTAATATCCTTTCCTATTTTGTCAAAATGGGTCCTACGTTCGTTTATGGACCGTTAAAGGTTATATATGGTTGAAATCAGCTGCGACGCGTCTTAATGGGTCATATTCAGCTGTAATGGGTCATGTTGGATTGCAATGGATCATTTCGGGTCTCATTGAGTCATATTGGGTTATCCTGTGTTGCAATAGTCATATTTGGTATCTATGTGTATGTGTTTACGATACGTGTATATACCAAATATTGTAAACAACTAATTCAAGAGGATAAATGCAATCACATGAATATTACACACAGACTTGAAAACGAGCCTGACACAACGACATTGAGAAAAACTAATCTAAAAAAGAAATGTATGTAATGACGATGAACCAAGGATTTTGATTTTCGACTTCTGAACTAGTATCACATGATGTCGTTACTTGTACAAGAATAATCATACTGTTGACCAATTTGTAACTATAAAGGATTTGATTTGATTTGTTGTCATAGAATTAGTCAAATTAATCTGACCTTTGAACTTTAAGAGAAAAGTATTGACCAGATAGTCTAATATGTAGGTATAAGTTGTATACTTTGTGCTGATCCAAATAAACTAAAAGTTCTTATCTTAGAGTAATAAAAATAAATGTGGACATATCACACTATCATCAGTCAAACTATATTTGTAAATTAAACTGCAAATACATCAAGCATATATCTAAATATATAGCTCAAATACATATTGCTAAAATGAAAATGCACATTTAAATGATCAGCTAACCATAAATATGTTTAAATTCCAAACAATGGTATATATACAAACCAGGAGACTGTAAGCGGCATCTCATTCTCAAAACGACACAAAATTAAACTAGCATATACGTACGTGGTTTTGTTAGCATTTCTTTGTCTAGTAACAATAGGGACAAGGTAATGCAAACCTTACTACCTTTAATGGACCAAATGAGCGATCTGTTTAATCCATGACCGAACTAAATAACTTAACTACAGGGTTTACAACATTAAGGTCACAATTATCAGGCCAGATCAGGACGATCCTAATCAAAGGCTATTACAGGTTCATAAAGGAAACTGCTTGGACATCGGGCTCCCACCCTGTAGTTGAAAACATGATGATCCTTGTATCATGAGACTCAATTGACAACCTATGATATACAATAACCTTTAATGTCAGAGAATATCGAAAACATTGTTTGATAAGATTGAGTATGCCCAAAACTTTATTTCTTAATCTAGTTATAAAAACGAATCGATAATGATTGATAAATCATGCATAGTTATATTTAACGTATGAGAAACCGTAAGTATGACTTGGTTTGTGGGATTAGTTGATAGAACATACAAGAAACTTACCTTCTAACTTGATTATGCGGATGAATTGTTAGAATATGCGGTAAAACAAATATGGTTGTCATGATATTCTAATGATTGAATATGCTTAAACTTTGTTGCCTAACTAATTTGAGTGAAATAAATCGTTAGGACTTGGTAATACATGCGTGAAGATTTTGGTAAGCTAAATTCGTCCTATAATCTTCATTTCATGTTTATTTACATATTACTAGTTGATTTCAAGTGAATTCGGGTCACAAATCGGGTAAAAATGCGAATTAGGGTTTTGTGGATCAAATTAGGTTAAAAATGATTTTTGGCGATTAATTGATGATTTGAAATGGATTTGTGAAGTGGGTGTGCTTATTTATGTTCAATTACGCTTAACTATGTTTGAAAATGATTTACAAACCTTGCTTGGTCGAATTGGAAGTCAAATTTGTGTTTTGGGTTGTCAAAAAAAAAAAAAAAAAAATCGTGTTTGATGCTGGTTTGGCTGCTGATCTGCTGCAGTCGCGCCGCGAGTCACCACCATCGCGCCGCGAGTTTTGGTGGTCGAGCAAGAAATTCGTTCAGGTCTTTTTCTCGCGCCGCGACTTTAGTCCCTCGCGCCGCGATGATTTGTCCATCTCGCGCCGCGATCCAAGAAACTCGCGCCGCGAGTTTGTGTAGTTTTCGCGCCAGATTTTTGAACGTGCATAACTTTTGATCCGCAAGTCCGATCGAGTCATATGACCTATTGTTGGAATCGTGAGAGAGTATACCTTCTCATGGTATAGCCCTTTTGGCCTACTATATAGAATACATGACTTAGTTGGTAACATATAAATTGTAAGTATAGTTGTATTATGATCTTGAGGACCTCGTGGTATTATACTCCTCTAATATTAAACCTTAGGACAGTGCTTGAATTAACTAAGGTGACATGACAATAATCGAACGGTAATGAAAGCGACCATTGTGTAAATAACGAGGGCGGCATCGAGACTTAAACGATTTACGTTGAGCATCTATGCAACTATAAACTTTACTATGCGTGGAAAGGAATGACCTGGGCTAGACTAACCATAAATTTGAATAAATAAATTGAAATCTAAAAGTCTACCCAACACGTAAAATTGCGCAAAACACGAACGTCGCAGGAATGGAATTGAAGTGTAAACGATATTGAGTGGTACATATACACGAATCCGATTGGTGAAAGTTGATCTAATTGAACGCCTAGCTTAACGCGGAACCGAGAGTTCATAAGCATGAGAACTAGGTGCCAAGGGAGTGCCATAGTGCGAATCACACGTAGGATGTACGAAGCTCGAGTTCTTATAGTGTGCAATTCTCAAATTTTCTCGAACTTAAACGGATTGTTAGATCGTTGTCTATCGCACGAATGAGGTGCCGTCAGGATTGGATGTCGTGAACACAAACCCTCCCATTGTCAGACAGATGGCCAGAAGTGGGAGCAAACACGTAATTTCAACGAATGAGCCGCCGATCAACGGGTGAAACACGTCACGAGTGCGCTGACTATAAGTCAAATCGCCATAATAAGTGTTACCTGTTTATAAATAATTGCACTTAATGTTAACCGTGATGTATATAATAATAATAAATAATAAATTACTGGAAGTTGGCAATAAACTCGTTTGAAAAAAAAAAAAAAAAAAAAAAAAAAAAAAAGATGATGTAATTATAACCCGGAGATTGATGAATCATGACAAAAGATTTAACACTTGGTATGAAGGATACGTACGCCGTCACCCTATTTTAAATAACCTAATGAGTTATAAACTGAAAACTTATTACGTAATACGGCTCCTATAATCCCTAGTGAATACTAACAAGAGAAGACATAAACATTTGAGTCATACAAGATTGGATTAATAAAGTAAGTTCGGATTGAAGGAGAATTCTTTTAACTGGGGAATTCCCCAAGGAGTCAAAGTAAGATCTTGGTCTGAGGAGGTTCTCTACTAACTGGGGAATCAACCATGGCGTGCGTGAGGAGAAATGATTTGGAGTGAACGACATGTGAGTGGAATCTTAGACTCACACGTGATAGAAAACGAGAGCACATATTACAATGATTAGGCGATCTTTGGACGTTGCATGTAGTACTAGTTGTATTCCTTAATTGTTCTAATGGAAATTTGGGATGAGTTTCCGTTTTGGTTCTTGATACCTCCGTAGGATTGGTGTCCCGTGGCGACTTGTGAGTTGGTGATCAATGTGGTTGTAATCCTGGGAATTGACGAGTTGGGATACATCGAAGGAAGTTAAACCTTGTCGAGAGCGAGAATCGTTGTAATTTCGAGGACGAAATTCTTTTAACTGGGGAATAATGTAACACCCGCCATTTTGACCGGTCAACACTAGCAAACTCGTAAAACAGAAATTAGTTAAATTAAAGTAAATAAACTTGTGTAATGAAAAGGTAAGCATGTGAATAGTTATTAGAAACGTAATTTTAAAATATGTTTGATTGTGTCGACAAGATATTTGGATGAGTCTCGGATTAAAAGTTTTAACTAAACGAATCATTGCTCGAGAGAGGCCGAAGATAATTGCGAGAGTGCTAGTGGGGAACAAAACCCTCCCTCCCTCCTTTCTTCCCCTCATTTCTCACACTCTCTTTTCTCTCTACTCCCTCTTTCTCTCTTCCTTCTCTCTATAATCCAAGAACACCCTCATCCTCACCTTCTCCCTCTTTTCTTCTTTAAATTCGGATCTAAGGCTAAGAGTAACTTCAAAAATGTAAGAAATTAGTTAAACAATAATCCTTCCCCTTCAAAACTTCAAGATTTTTGGTTTGAGAAAGTGTTCTTCATCCTCAAGAGCTCCAAAAACGGATTTCGAGCTTCGGGACGAATTGGTAAGTGATCTTTAGCTCAAAATGTTCCCTTTAACTAGTAGAATACTTCCTTGTTATAGATCTAAGCGATTTGTGCTCGATTCGAGTGTAAAATGGTTGTTTTTGCTTAAAAACGGGTTTTGGATTAGATCTTGAGATTTAGGAAGTGGGTTTTGTTTAAGAGTTGATTTTTACACTTGTTTATACTTGAAATATGTTGTGTTAAAGTTAGAAGCTTTGATTTTGACGTTTGGTGGGTCGATTTGAGGTCTAAAACGCGTATTTTCTGCATTCTGAAGCTTAATCGCGTCGCGAGGGTGGTTTCTCGCGCCGCGAGTTTTGCATAAACTTGGGAAATCCCGTTCAGGTCAAAATATCGCGCCGCGATACCAAAATATCGCGCCGCGAGGTCAATATATCGCGCCGTGAAGTCAAAATCTCGCGCCGCGATTTACTGCAGGAAAGTCATTTTTCAAACGTCGATAACTTTTAAACCGTAAGTCCGTTGATTGATTGATTGATTGATTGATTGATTGATTGATTGATTGTTTTGGTTGTTGGATTGATGTGACGTTTCTTTTCGTTGATTGGTTAAATTGGTTTGAGTATTGAATTGTTGAGATGATTATCACATTTGATTGATTGATTGTTGTTGATGTTGTTTGATTATTGATTGATTGTTGATTGATTGATTGATTGATTGATTGATTGATTGATTGATTGATTGATTGATTGATTGATTGATTGATTGATTGATTGATTGATTGATTGATTGATTGATTGATTGATTGATTGATTGATTGATTGATTGATTGATTGATTGATTGATTGATTGATTGATTGATTGATTGATTGATTGATTGATTGATTGATTGATTGATTGATTGATTGATTGATTGATTGATTGATTGATTGATTGATTGATTGATTGATTGATTGATTGATTGATTGATTGATTGATTGATTGATTGATTGATTGATTGATTGATTGATTGATTGATTGATTGATTGATTGATTGATTGATTGATTGATTGATTGATTGATTGATTGATTGATTGATTGATTGATTGATTGATTGATTGATTGATTGATTGATTGATTGATTGATTGATTGATTGATTGATTGATTGATTGATTGATTGATTGATTGATTGATTGATTGATTGATTGATTGATTGATTGATTGATTGATTGATTGATTGATTGATTGATTGATTGATTGATTGATTGATTGATTGATTGATTGATTGATTGATTGATTGATTGATTGATTGATTGATTGATTGATTGATTGATTGATTGATTGATTGATTGATTGATTGATTGATTGATTGATTGATTGATTGATTGATTGATTGATTGATTGATTGATTGATTGATTGATTGATTGATTGATTGATTGATTGATTGATTGATTGATTGATTGATTGATTGATTGATTGATTGATTGATTGATTGATTGATTGATTGATTGATTGATTGATTGATTGATTGATTGATTGATTGATTGATTGATTGATTGATTGATTGATTGATTGATTGATTGATTGATTGATTGATTGATTGATTGATTGATTGATTGATTGATTGATTGATTGATTGATTGATTGATTGATTGATTGATTGATTGATTGATTGATTGATTGATTGATTGATTGATTGATTGATTGATTGATTGATTGATTGATTGATTGATTGATTGATTGATTGATTGATTGATTGATTGATTGATTGATTGATTGATTGATTGATTGATTGATTGATTGATTGATTGATTGATTGATTGATTGATTGATTGATTGATTGATTGATTGATTGATTGATTGATTGATTGATTGATTGATTGATTGATTGATTGATTGATTGATTGATTGATTGATTGATTGATTGATTGATTGATTGATTGATTGATTGATTGATTGATTGATTGATTGATTGATTGATTGATTGATTGATTGATTGATTGATTGATTGATTGATTGATTGATTGATTGATTGATTGATTGATTGATTGATTGATTGATTGATTGATTGATTGATTGATTGATTGATTGATTGATTGATTGATTGATTGATTGATTGATTGATTGATTGATTGATTGATTGATTGATTGATTGATTGATTGATTGATTGATTGATTGATTGATTGATTGATTGATTGATTGATTGTTTGATTGATTGATTGTTTGATTGATTGATTGTTTGATTGATTGTTTTAGTTGTTGGATTGGTGTGATGGTTCCTGACGTGAGATTGGTTAAATTGGTTCGATTTCTAACGACTTCAAAACTTGATTGATTGATTGATTACTTGATTGATTGATTGATTGATTGATTGATTGAAAAGTGTAAACCTGGTGTGTTTATTTGTATTTATTGATTGATTGATTGATTGATTGATTGATTGGTTGTTTTAGTTGTTGGATTGATGTGATGTTTCCTTTCGTTTGATTGGTTAAATTGGTTGGAGTATTGAATTGTTGAGACGATTATCATGTTTGAATGGCTTAGTTTATATTTGTTAAGTATCTAGTAATATTAGGATAGACGTACATACATGAAAGTCGGTTATGCCTTCGTCGGGTTTTAGATGTGGTGGGAAGGCTGCGGGTGACCCTATATATAAGCATCTGAGACTCGAAGGAAGTAGAATCCTCTGAAGTATATGTACGTATAGTTGGTTTAAAGTGTGGTTGGTGGCTTATGGTTGTCGAATGTTGATTAGTAGGTTAAGATTGACGATTATTGATTATTAGTTTATGGTTCATCATATGTTGATAGACTTGGTTGATATATTGGTTAAGTATTAATGGCTGATGTTGAGGAATGGTGATTATTGGTTGATGATTGACGATTATTGATTGATGGCTCAGATTTGGCGAATATTGATTATTGATTCATATTCATCGTATATCGATCGTTGATTTATGATTTATGCATTTACATTTGATTGTAAGCATTGCATACATTATTGTTGGACCCTCGGCAGGGGATTTGCCGGCATCCTGGTGCATAGATGTATGCACCCATTTTGGATGTAGTCATGACCCCGAGTATATAGACATATATAACTCGATGTTTTTGAGATACAGCCTTGTCCATAGCGTTGGCAGAAGGGTATCGTTGCATTGTGACCGGCGTTCACGCATAGGATAGGCATGTTGGCTTATTCATGCATTTGGCATTTACATTGATTCATATATCATTTATGCATTCCTCATTACACATTTACTTGTCTTGTGTAATCTTGTTGGACGATGTTGTGTTATGTAGAGGCTCACTGTAAGTCATGTCTAGCCTCTATTCTTATATTGTGATTATTGTTGTGGGTTCTTTACGAACCATTACTACGAACTCACCAACCTTGTGTTGACTATGCTTAGTACACTTTTCAGGTAACCAGGTCATTCAGGACGTGGAGTTGATTGTTTGCTTACTGTTGAACCCGGACTGGACTGATATGGATCAAGGATCCATTTACCTTATGTTGCATTGTATTTAGGATTGTTAGCCTTCTTTTGTTGTCGGTTGTAATCTTGATGTTTACTTGCCCCTGTTGTATTTTGTTACTTGTTTATCGTTTTGTATGGATTCACTGAATCCTCTAATTGCATTTAGCTTGTTCTATTGTAATTCCACCTGGTGCTATGTGATTTCCGTGATATTCCGAGCCTCGGCTTGGGGTGTTACAGAATGGTGGCCCATGCGTGGTCGTAGAGAATTAGGCGGTTTGACCTAGACTACGGCTTAAGTTAAAACTCTTCATATAGCATGCATGGTTAGGAAATTCGTGTGCAATGTGAATTATGTGAATCCCCTTGTGAGTTCGTAGTTAAGACCACTTATGTGATGGCTTGAATTCAACGTGATGAATGTGGAATGGATACAATGTGGTTAATGTGTGCTTTGATTGAATTTGATTGTCATTAATATGGATTGTCGTTATTGATTGGTGCTAGTTTGATGATTTAGAGCAAAATGAAGTTATGTTATTAACTTAGTATAATATTGTGGCAACCCTAAAAGAACCCGATCAACTCTTTTATGGTCACCCAATATTATAACAAGTTAATAACATCATGGATTGCGCATGCATGGCTTAGAGTATAATAAGGAACCGATATGCTTAATGGAAGTTGATTAGGTGGAGGGTTAGCCGTTGGTACACCCTGTATACATACCCGGTCGATAACTAGAGAGCATACCAAATTCGGATTATACTTTAAACCACTCGTGTTAGTTGACTTGTTTTAGTTGCTTGTAATGAGACGTGTTGAATACGAGTATTTGGTTTTGATGATGGTTAACTGTTGTGAACTTGGCACGAGAACATGATAGATAACAATTACTTGAGAACTTTGACATGCTGTCCTTAGTGTAGTGATATGAAACACGTATGGTATGTTGGTATGATAACATGATATATGACAGTTAATTGAGAATATTTATGTGTTGGCCTTAGTAAAAGACATTGAACATGTGTAGTGTGTCGGTGTTAAAACACTAACTAATAATGCGGCTAACATGAGAGAAACTGTGAAGCTAACCCCCGGGTCATAAACTCTAGGGCTATTGCTATGGTTGGAAATTTGATGATGGAATGACATGTTGTTTCGTATGATTGAGTAACATGTATGTTATGCATGTGTGATGTGTATGTATGTATGTCCCGTAGGGGTCATGTTGATGTTTTAAATATTTTAGGTGCAATTTGAATCGCTTAGTTGCTGAGGAATTTAGTGTTGATTTGTCTAGACATCCATGATTTGGACTAAGGTTGACATTATGGTGAACAATGAGGATGTTTTGTTTAATAGTATGTGAACTTGAACATACATGAGACCTTGTTAAACTTAGTTGTATGCAGGATATAAGATAGTTAGTGATGCATGCGTAAAATTTATTAGTTGACGGAGAATTATATGAATGGATTTAACACACTAGTTGTATTGCATGAGTATGAGAAACTATGTTGTTAAACATGATTTTATGCATGATGGAATGGAAATAGATGATGCATGTGTAGGTGTGTTAATCAACGAACGCTTTCATGAAAGGATTAGTGCACTAGTTTGATAGTTTGGCATGTATAAATTATGTTGTGAGGCTAAATTGTATACATGAGATAAGCGAATACGGTGATGCATGTATAAATATGAAATCGATGGATAATTAGATAAATAAAAACGGTAGACATGTTATATAGATTGAGTATGCCCAAAACTTTATTTCTTAATCTAGTTATAAAAACGAATCGATAATGATTGATAAATCATGCATAGTTATATTTAACGTATGAGAAACCGTAAGTATGACTTGGTTTGTGGGATTAGTTGATAGAACATACAAGAAACTTACCTTCTAACTTGATTATGCGGATGAATTGTTAGAATATGCGGTAAAACAAATATGGTTGTCATGATATTCTAATGATTGAATATGCTTAAACTTTGTTGCCTAACTAATTTGAGTGAAATAAATCGTTAGGACTTGGTAATACATGCGTGAAGATTTTGGTAAGCTAAATTCGTCCTATAATCTTCATTTCATGTTTATTTACATATTACTAGTTGATTTCAAGTGAATTCGGGTCACAAATCGGGTAAAAATGCGAATTAGGGTTTTGTGGATCAAATTAGGTTAAAAATGATTTTTGGCGATTAATTGATGATTTGAAATGGATTTGTGAAGTGGGTGTGCTTATTTATGTTCAATTACGCTTAACTATGTTTGAAAATGATTTACAAACCTTGCTTGGTCGAATTGGAAGTCAAATTTGTGTTTTGGGTTGTCAAAAAAAAAAAAAAAAAAAAATCGTGTTTGATGCTGGTTTGGCTGCTGATCTGCTGCAGTCGCGCCGCGAGTCACCACCATCGCGCCGCGAGTTTTGGTGGTCGAGCAAGAAATTCGTTCAGGTCTTTTTCTCGCGCCGCGACTTTAGTCCCTCGCGCCGCGATGATTTGTCCATCTCGCGCCGCGATCCAAGAAACTCGCGCCGCGAGTTTGTGTAGTTTTTCGCGCCAGATTTTTGAACGTGCATAACTTTTGATCCGCAAGTCCGATCGAGTCATATGACCTATTGTTGGAATCGTGAGAGAGTATACCTTCTCATGGTATAGCCCTTTTGGCCTACTATATAGAATACATGACTTAGTTGGTAACATATAAATTGTAAGTATAGTTGTATTATGATCTTGAGGACCTCGTGGTATTATACTCCTCTAATATTAAACCTTAGGACAGTGCTTGAATTAACTAAGGTGACATGACAATAATCGAACGGTAATGAAAGCGACCATTGTGTAAATAACGAGGGCGGCATCGAGACTTAAACGATTTACGTTGAGCATCTATGCAACTATAAACTTTACTATGCGTGGAAAGGAATGACCTGGGCTAGACTAACCATAAATTTGAATAAATAAATTGAAATCTAAAAGTCTACCCAACACGTAAAATTGCGCAAAACACGAACGTCGCAGGAATGGAATTGAAGTGTAAACGATATTGAGTGGTACATATACACGAATCCGATTGGTGAAAGTTGATCTAATTGAACGCCTAGCTTAACGCGGAACCGAGAGTTCATAAGCATGAGAACTAGGTGCCAAGGGAGTGCCATAGTGCGAATCACACGTAGGATGTACGAAGCTCGAGTTCTTATAGTGTGCAATTCTCAAATTTTCTCGAACTTAAACGGATTGTTAGATCGTTGTCTATCGCACGAATGAGGTGCCGTCAGGATTGGATGTCGTGAACACAAACCCTCCCATTGTCAGACAGATGGCCAGAAGTGGGAGCAAACACGTAATTTCAACGAATGAGCCGCCGATCAACGGGTGAAACACGTCACGAGTGCGCTGACTATAAGTCAAATCGCCATAATAAGTGTTACCTGTTTATAAATAATTGCACTTAATGTTAACCGTGATGTATATAATAATAATAAATAATAAATTACTGGAAGTTGGCAATAAACTCGTTTGAAAAAAAAAAAAAAAAAAAAAAAAAAAAAAAAAAAAAAAAAAAAAAGATGATGTAATTATAACCCGGAGATTGATGAATCATGACAAAAGATTTAACACTTGGTATGAAGGATACGTACGCCGTCACCCTATTTTAAATAACCTAATGAGTTATAAACTGAAAACTTATTACGTAATACGGCTCCTATAATCCCTAGTGAATACTAACAAGAGAAGACATAAACATTTGAGTCATACAAGATTGGATTAATAAAGTAAGTTCGGATTGAAGGAGAATTCTTTTAACTGGGGAATTCCCCAAGGAGTCAAAGTAAGATCTTGGTCTGAGGAGGTTCTCTACTAACTGGGGAATCAACCATGGCGTGCGTGAGGAGAAATGATTTGGAGTGAACGACATGTGAGTGGAATCTTAGACTCACACGTGATAGAAAACGAGAGCACATATTACAATGATTAGGCGATCTTTGGACGTTGCATGTAGTACTAGTTGTATTCCTTAATTGTTCTAATGGAAATTTGGGATGAGTTTCCGTTTTGGTTCTTGATACCTCCGTAGGATTGGTGTCCCGTGGCGACTTGTGAGTTGGTGATCAATGTGGTTGTAATCCTGGGAATTGACGAGTTGGAATACATCGAAGGAAGTTAAACCTTGTCGAGAGCGAGAATCGTTGTAATTTCGAGGACGAAATTCTTTTAACTGGGGAATAATGTAACACCCGCCATTTTGACCGGTCAACACTAGCAAACTCGTAAAACAGAAATTAGTTAAATTAAAGTAAATAAACTTGTGTAATGAAAAGGTAAGCATGTGAATAGTTATTAGAAACGTAATTTTAAAATATGTTTGATTGTGTCGACAAGATATTTCCCCTCATTTCTCACACTCTCTTTTCTCTCTACTCCCTCTTTCTCTCTTCCTTCTCTCTATAATCCAAGAACACCCTCATCCTCACCTTCTCCCTCTTTTCTTCTTTAAATTCGGATCTAAGGCTAAGAGTAACTTCAAAAATGTAAGAAATTAGTTAAACAATAATCCTTCCCCTTCAAAACTTCAAGATTTTTGGTTTGAGAAAGTGTTCTTCATCCTCAAGAGCTCCAAAAACGGATTTCGAGCTTCGGGACGAATTGGTAAGTGATCTTTAGCTCAAAATGTTCCCTTTATCTAGTAGAATACTTCCTTGTTATAGATCTAAGCGATTTGTGCTCGATTCGAGTGTAAAATGGTTGTTTTTGCTTAAAAACGGGTTTTGGATTAGATCTTGAGATTTAGGAAGTGGGTTTTGTTTAAGAGTTGATTTTTACACTTGTTTATACTTGAAATATGTTGTGTTAAAGTTAGAAGCTTTGATTTTGACGTTTGGTGGGTCGATTTGAGGTCTAAAACGCGTATTTTCTGCATTCTGAAGCTTAATCGCGTCGCGAGGGTGGTTTCTCGCGCCGCGAGTTTTGCATAAACTTGGGAAATCCCGTTCAGGTCAAAATATCGCGCCGCGATACCAAAATATCGCGCCGCGAGGTCAATATATCGCGCCGTGAAGTCAAAATCTCGCGCCGCGATTTACTGCAGGAAAGTCATTTTTCAAACGTCGATAACTTTTAAACCGTAAGTCCGTTTTTGACGATTCAAGCGGCCACAGAGGCGTAAATGAGTCTACTTTCTAATGGTATAGGCCTTCGAGCCCAGAACATAGTTTGAACAATTCTAAAGTTTTGATTTAGCAACAGTGGTCATGTCCCGACTAGTCATTGTGAAACAAAACGTAATGATTCCACCTCGGTTGGATCAAAGACTTATAAAATGGACATAATAAAGCTTTTATGGTAATATTAGGTCAATGTTGATAGGACCTCACCTCTTGATATGCTTTAGGATTAATGTGATATGTGTATGATATGTTTCAGCTATCGAGGACGTCGATACTACTTGATTGATTGATTGATTGATTGATTGATTGATTGATTGATTGATTGATTGATTGATTGATTGATTGATTGATTGATTGATTGATTGATTGATTGATTGATTGATTGATTGATTGATTGATTGATTGATTGATTGATTGATTGATTGATTGATTGATTGATTGATTGATTGATTGATTGATTGATTGATTGATTGATTGATTGATTGATTGATTGATTGATTGATTGATTGATTGATTGATTGATTGATTGATTGATTGATTGATTGATTGATTGATTGTTTGATTGATTGATTGTTTGATTGATTGATTGTTTGATTGATTGTTTTAGTTGTTGGATTGGTGTGATGGTTCCTGACGTGAGATTGGTTAAATTGGTTCGATTGATTGATTGATTGATTGATTGATTGATTGATTGATTGATTGATTGATTGATTGATTGATTGATTGATTGATTGATTGATTGATTGATTGATTGATTGATTGATTGATTGATTGATTGATTGATTGATTGATTGATTGATTGATTGATTGATTGATTGATTGATTGATTGATTGATTGATTGATTGATTGATTGATTGATTGATTGATTGATTGATTGATTGATTGATTGATTGATTGATTGATTGATTGATTGATTGATTGATTGATTGATTGATTGATTGATTGATTGATTGATTGATTGATTGATTGATTGATTGATTGATTGATTGATTGATTGATTGATTGATTGATTGATTGATTGATTGATTGATTGATTGATTGATTGATTGATTGATTGATTGATTGATTGATTGATTGATTGATTGATTGATTGATTGATTGATTGATTGATTGATTGATTGATTGATTGATTGATTGATTGATTGATTGATTGATTGATTGATTGATTGATTGATTGATTGATTGATTGATTGATTGATTGATTGATTGATTGATTGATTGATTGATTGATTGATTGATTGATTGATTGATTGATTGATTGATTGATTGATTGATTGATTGATTGATTGATTGATTGATTGATTGATTGATTGATTGATTGATTGATTGATTGATTGATTGATTGATTGATTGATTGATTGATTGATTGATTGATTGATTGATTGATTGATTGATTGATTGATTGATTGATTGATTGATTGATTGATTGATTGATTGATTGATTGATTGATTGATTGATTGATTGATTGATTGATTGATTGATTGATTGATTGATTGATTGATTGATTGATTGATTGATTGATTGATTGATTGATTGATTGATTGATTGATTGATTGATTGATTGATTGATTGATTGATTGATTGATTGATTGATTGATTGATTGATTGATTGATTGATTGATTGATTGATTGATTGATTGATTGATTGATTGATTGATTGATTGATTGATTGATTGATTGATTGATTGATTGATTGATTGATTGATTGATTGATTGATTGATTGATTGATTGATTGATTGATTGATTGATTGATTGATTGATTGATTGATTGATTGATTGATTGATTGATTGATTGATTGATTGATTGATTGATTGATTGATTGATTGATTGATTGATTGATTGATTGATTGATTGATTGATTGATTGATTGATTGATTGATTGATTGATTGATTGATTGATTGATTGATTGATTGATTGATTGATTGATTGATTGATTGATTGATTGATTGATTGATTGATTGATTGATTGATTGATTGATTGATTGATTGATTGATTGATTGATTGATTGATTGATTGATTGATTGATTGATTGATTGATTGATTGATTCTTGATTGATGATTGTTGATTATGCATACGTTTGATTGATCTTGATTGATGATTGTTTGATTGCGCATAGGTATGATTGTCTCAGTTGATGATATTGTTTAATTGATGATTGATTGATTGATTGATTGATTGATTGATTGATTGAATGATTGGTTGTTTTAGTTGTTGGATTGATGTGATGTTTCCTTTCGTTTGATTGGTTAAATTGGTTGGAGTATTGAACTGTTGAGACGATTATCATGTTTGAATGGCTTAGTTTATATTTGTTAAGTATCTAGTAATATTAGGATAGACGTACATACATGAAAGTCGGTTATGCCTTCGTCGGGTTTTAGATGTGGTGGGAAGGCTGCGGGTGACCCTATATATAAGCATCTGAGACTCGAAGGAAGTAGAATCCTCTGAAGTATATGTACGTATAGTTGGTTTAAAGTGTGGTTGGTGGCTTATGGTTGTCGAATGTTGATTAGTAGGTTAAGATTGACGATTATTGATTATTAGTTTATGGTTCATCATATGTTGATAGACTTGGTTGATATATTGGTTAAGTATTAATGGCTGATGTTGAGGAATGGTGATTATTGGTTGATGATTGACGATTATCGATTGATGGCTCAGATTTGGCGAATATTGATTATTGATTCATATTCATCGTATATCGATCGTTGATTTATGATTTATGCATTTACATTTGATTGTAAGCATTGCATACATTATTGTTGGACCCTCGGCAGGGGATTTGCCGGCATCCTGGTGCATAGATGTATGCACCCATTTTGGATGTAGTCATGACCCCGAGTATATAGACATATATAACTCGATGTTTTTGAGATACAGCCTTGTCCATAGCGTTGGCAGAAGGGTATCGTTGCATTGTGACCGGCGTTCACGCATAGGATAGGCATGTTGGCTTATTCATGCATTTGGCATTTACATTGATTCATATATCATTTATGCATTCCTCATTACACATTTACTTGTCTTGTGTAATCTTGTTGGACGATGTTGTGTTATGTAGAGGCTCACTGTAAGTCATGTCTAGCCTCTATTCTTATATTGTGATTATTGTTGTGGGTTCTTTACGAACCATTACTACGAACTCACCAACCTTGTGTTGACTATGCTTAGTACACTTTTCAGGTAACCAGGTCATTCAGGACGTGGAGTTGATTGTTTGCTTACTGTTGAACCCGGACTGGACTGATATGGATCAAGGATCCATTTACCTTATGTTGCATTGTATTTAGGATTGTTAGCCTTCTTTTGTTGTCGGTTGTAATCTTGATGTTTACTTGCCCCTGTTGTATTTTGTTACTTGTTTATCGTTTTGTATGGATTCACTGAATCCTCTAATTGCATTTAGCTTGTTCTATTGTAATTCCACCTGGTGCTATGTGATTTCCGTGATATTCCGAGCCTCGGCTTGGGGTGTTACACTGCAAGTTGAAGAAGTCCATATATGGGTTGAAGCAAGCCTCACGGCAATGGTACCTTAAGTTTGATGAAGTCATGAAAGAACAAGACTTCTTAAAGAATCAAGTGGATCAATGCACCTATCTCAAGATCAGTGGGAGTAACTTTATAATCCTTGTTTTGTATGTGGATGACATTCTGCTTGCAAGTAACAACTTGGATATGCTGCATGAGTCGAAGCGAATGTTTTCGCAGAATTTTGACATGAAAGATCTCGGTGATGCCTCTTATGTCATAGGTATCGAAATACACCGGGATAGGCGTAATGGTGTTCTGGGTCTTTCTCAAAGGGCCTACATTGACCGCATCTTAGAACGCTATAAAATGCAATCATGCGCACCCACTGTAGCTCCAGTAGTTAAAGGAGACGTGTTTGGTACTTTCCAAAGTCCAAGCACTGAAGTTGAGAAGGAGCAAATGAGGATGATACCTTACTCGTCTGTAGTTGGGAGCATTATGTACGCTCAGGTCTGTACTCGACCAGATATCGCTTATATCGCCGGTATGCTTGGACGTTACTTATCTAACCCAGGATTAGCACACTGGAAAGCGGCTAAAAAGGTTCTACGATATCTGCAAGGGACCAAAGACTACAAACTAACGTATAGAAGAAGTGACAATCTAGAAGTAGTAGGTTACTCTGATTCCGACTTTGCTAAAAGCAAGGAAGATAAGAAATCTACTTCTGGGTATATTTTTATGTTAGCTGGCGGACCTATCTCTTGGCGGAGTCATAAGCAGAAACTGACTGCAACGTCCACCATGATGGCTGAATATATTGCTGTTTACAATGCCACTTGTCATGGGATGTTGATAAGGAACCTGGTCGGTGGACTCAAAATCGTCAACTCTATTTCTAGACCATTGAAGCTTTACTGTGATAATTCAGCTGCCGTAACTTTCTCGAACAGTAACAGTTCGACTGGCGCTGGTCTGTATCTCGATACAAAGTATCTGTTTGTACGCGAACGAGTTGAGGAAAATGTTCTTTGTATTGAGTACATAAGTACAAATGATATGCTAGCGGATCCAATGACCAAAGGTCTTCCTCCTAATGTCTTCGTAGGACACGTGTCGAAGATGGGGCTTACTAAGGACTTAATTTAATAGCATATTGTACTTTTACTGGTCATTATTATTATTATTATGTTAATGAAAATTTTCCTCCTTATTCAGATTTTGTTTGTCTATTAGTTACACTTTGAGCTCATAATAGTGTAAAGACGTTATATAACAAAATTTGTCTTAGTCAATTGATCATTGCTTATTAGTTTTAAATTTGAGTCATAGTTTGACTAGTGGGGGTCCTGAGTTGATGTTCTTCTCTACGACTGTACTTATTGGCTATGATTTCGGTTTAAAACAAAAATGAGTATTATCCCGGCCGGACTTATTAAATGCTCATAGATAAATGATCGCTTGGTCAAGTGGGAGAATGTTGGAACCACGTTAGTGTGACCGTCACTGATCATTTATCCTTCCTGATATGATAATTGACGATAACTGAAATCCCTATGTCTAGTAAATATTCGATGGACGTATTTACTCTTAAAGACGTATTATAGGGTTTCCCATTAGGTGATTGGACTTAAGAGGACTAATGAGGCACGAATTAAACACCAGAGGGACTAAATGTGAAAATACTCTCCTTATATAAATAGAGAGTAATTAACCTAATTTCAAGGTTAATCAACACATAATCACAGCCTCCCTCATATCAAATTCGTTCTCCTTCCTCTGTTGAATTCATCAAAACCGAATTCATCATTCCATCCTTATTCAATCATCTTATTTTGGGAACCCGAATCAATGGCATCAATGTTTAATGCCCTCACAGGTTCCTCAGGATCAACCGGTACGTGTTTATTACGAATTGAATCATGTTATATTCCAACAACAATGTCATCCAGACCGTCGATATGATCATGTGCTGGAATATTGCATGTTCTAGACTTCTAGTTGCTGTGAAGTTAAGTACAGTACATCTTCTCTTTGGCAGATTTCCAATCACAGAATGATCTCTAAAACTGCTGCTTTGATACTGTTACTCATCAATCTGCTGTATGGTTCTAATGAAATTTTGCATTACATTTTCCATTCAAGACAAAGGTGCCTCAAGCATTGCTATCTGCGACAGTGTCCAAGTACTATTTTTCCATTGGTCTAATATACTACCATGTCTTCATCGATCAGGCTAAAATTTGAGTGTCTTATGCGGTAACTGGTTACCACTTCCCTGTCACATGCAAAATCATCATAATCGAATACTCAATTGAGTAACATACTGATACTATGCACGTTTTCTCAGTAACTGTTTTTTCCGGTACAGTTTGTATCTTATTTCTAAATCTAGTCGGCTGCAGCCACATCACGTGTCACGTGATCATAACTGAATTCTAGTTTGAAATTTGCAGGGTATCAGGTCAAATTTTACCTTAATTATAGATTACAGGGAATTATCCAGATTGAAGAAACACGTACTTTTTTTTTGAATGGCAAGTAGTCCACACATATTTAAAATTTGTTCCACACTTCCACGACCTCTTAATTGATGGTCATCTTACAAAAGGCTGCCAGGCCCTTTGGTGACGAAACGCATAGCATATTAGCTCAAAATGAAACTTTCCCTTTTGAAAATTGGAAAAATCACTGTATTAGTTCTAAGTTCTAACCTTTCATTTTTTTTCACTTTGGTCACCACCTTTTTTTTTGTTACATTGAGATGTAAGCTTTTGATAAACTTTTAAATTAATCACTGACTTTATAAAAAATGTTGAATAATAGTATTAAGGTAATTTTGGACATCATTATGTAACTGGGAAACCTGCTAGCAGTCCACCTAAGATGCCACATAGATCGCCACATCACTCAAAACGGCTATATTTGCCACGTCAGCAACAAAAAAATGTGGCATCTTGCTGAAGTTGGAGAAGGCACGATTGAGACTCATTACGGATGAAATGCTAAGGAAAAAAAATGATGGTTCACCTTTTAAATATCTTTGTATATTTATTGTGATTGTTGTTGTTTATGTAATGAATGAATGAATTAAAAATGGTACTGTGATTTTTTTGTTAATTTTTTTCATCCATTTTGGTATTATTGAAATGAGAATTTTATAGTTAAGAGTTGATACTGTGATAAAATGCGTATGATCTAAAGTGTTATATCTGAGATATTGAAGTGCAATGGTGAAGATGAGTTCTTGTTAGCATATTGACTAAAAAAGTCAAACCCCATGAACAAAAATATGTCATTACCATGAGGCTGTGAGCTATGTACAGAGAACATAGTTACCATCTCTCCTGTTATCGGGTCAACTTGAATTCCCATTCCTTCTAAAAGACCATGGTCATTACCCTCTAGTAATATGACCTTTTTCATAACATCTCTGGCAAGTCATGGTCATACCAACTCTTGAAACCTTGGAAGTTGAATGGCTGCCAGCTTCCGATGCATCTCTTCTTCTATTCTTTTTTGGTCTACCGGGCATTCTTCTCGCTATAGGTGGCAATATAGGAGTGTATGAGATTGAATAAAAAATATAATTTACAAACCTTTTTGGCGGGTAATTTGGAGATTCAGAGTTTTGTCTTCTTCATTGATTATGGTGTGCTAGGGTTTTTTTAATTGAAAAGGGTTGGTGGTGGTCTGGTGGGAGGGTAAATACATATTAAATATATTGAAAACAAATAAATATATTTTCTTACGTGGCCATCTTATGCCATATCATATTTTTTACCTGCTATAGAAGGTAAAAGGAGAATGAGAGCCAACTTTCACAGGTTTTCCAAAGCTTACATCTCAATGTAACAAAAAACAAAGGTGAGTGACAAAGTGGCAAAAAAATGAAAGGTTAGAACTAATACAGTGATTTTTCCCTATGAAAATTTACCAGCTTTTTCCTACTTTAATATTACTATGTCAGTGTTTGATAGTATTATTTTTAGTTCTAGTGCTAGCTAGATTGTGTCTGCTTTTTACCCTGGATCGACTCTTTTTTGGGCTTAATTAGCTTTTTACCCTAGAGGGGAGTTGGAGGACTTCTGAAATTCTTCCTTTTTTCTTTCATAATTTTTTTTTTGCCATACAATACATGGGCGAATTAACATCTAAATGCGTACATATGATAAATTTGATAGAACAACAAGGTACAGTGACAGCGTACACACTACCAGTACACGGAAACTAAACAACAACATATGATCCTAGACATCTAGCAAATTAGAAAAGAAAGAAAACAGGAACTTGCAGCGAAAAATAAAGACTTTTTAAGGAGCCCACATAAGATCAGGATAACGACCAGACTTAAACATCATGTCATGCCCTTTTTCAAGACACAGGATCAGTTTAGTCAGATCCCATGAGCAAATCCATGAAAGATGCAGACCTTTGCATCTCATCCTCATCATATCCGGGATTACCAACCATCGGTTGCTTCTCCAATGAACGCTCATGTCCGGGCTCTTCCCTTGAGGAAGGACCTTCAAGAGCGGCTTTTTTGAGCGACTCAATCCTGCTGTCAATATCTGAGATGTTCTGGTCAACCAACGACCCAAGCTCATCCAGATTTGTCATGTTAAATTTGGCTAGTTGTGTTTCATCAATCAGGCATTGGTACATCAATTCTTTCAGCTGCTTCTCTCTGTTCTTCTTGTTCTGCTTCTTCAGATCCTTATCAGCCTTCTTGATCCTATCCTTAATGTACCTTTCTAGACTCACCATATGTGTTAACTTACGGTGGATGGGCAACCTCAAGAACCGGGATAGCGCCTTCTTGACACCCAAACTGTCAGGCCACACCTCAGCTTCAGCTTCATCTGGGCTTTTAACGATGGCACATGCCTCGACACCACATAAAGTACACAGCTCATCCAACTTCTTTTTCATACTCTCGACTCTTCTTTTATAGCATTTTTTCCTTGCTTCATCCTTGATTATGAACTCAAGCTTCATTCTGTTGCCTCTGGGATGGCTTTTAAGAAGTTTGGAATTTTTCTGAGTGGGTGTGGGTTTATTGGTTCAAGATGACTAATCCAATTTATACAACAATCACAATACCCATTACACCATTCTATGTGAAGCATTAAATTTTAAAGATTTTGTCAACATGCATAGCATGCCTAAATATTAGCTGTATGATTCTAATGATTGTTTAGTAAAGCAATATCCACTCTAACTATATTGTAAAAACTTTGAAAAATTAATATAAATTCAAAACAGAGCCAATTCAATAATTATTCTAGTCAAATTTGATTAATACCCACATTTACTTGATTATTCATTCATTACATGTGAATTAGTTAATGTTAGAAGTTATTATCTACATTCAAAGGGGACAAGAACTATAGCTATCAGTAAAAGTTTATATAAATTTTTCTTTATCTACAATTAGGTATATTGATAGCATAATCTACTAAAAAATGCCGTATCACCCATGATTTTCCTGATAAAATCCATTTGAAATTCTAATCGACTAGCGATTAAAAAAAAAGTAATATCCTTTCCTATTTTGTCAAAATGGGTCCTACGTTCGTTTATGGACCGTTAAAGGTTATATATGGTTGAAATCAGCTGCGACGCGTCTTAATGGGTCATATTCAGCTGTAATGGGTCATGTTGGATTGCAATGGATCATTTCGGGTCTCATTGAGTCATATTGGGTTATCCTGTGTTGCAATAGTCATATTTGGTATCTATGTGTATGTGTTTACGATACGTGTATATACCAAATATTGTAAACAACTAATTCAAGAGGATAAATGCAATCACATGAATATTACACACAGACTTGAAAACGAGCCTGACACAACGACATTGAGAAAAACTAATCTAAAAAAGAAATGTATGTAATGACGATGAACCAAGGATTTTGATTTTCGACTTCTGAACTAGTATCACATGATGTCGTTACTTGTACAAGAATAATCATACTGTTGACCAATTTGTAACTATAAAGGATTTGATTTGATTTGTTGTCATAGAATTAGTCAAATTAATCTGACCTTTGAACTTTAAGAGAAAAGTATTGACCAGATAGTCTAATATGTAGGTATAAGTTGTATACTTTGTGCTGATCCAAATAAACTAAAAGTTCTTATCTTAGAGTAATAAAAATAAATGTGGACATATCACACTATCATCAGTCAAACTATATTTGTAAATTAAACTGCAAATACATCAAGCATATATCTAAATATATAGCTCAAATACATATTGCTAAAATGAAAATGCACATTTAAATGATCAGCTAACCATAAATATGTTTAAATTCCAAACAATGGTATATATACAAACCAGGAGACTGTAAGCGGCATCTCATTCTCAAAACGACACAAAATTAAACTAGCATATACGTACGTGGTTTTGTTAGCATTTCTTTGTCTAGTAACAATAGGGACAAGGTAATGCAAACCTTACTACCTTTAATGGACCAAATGAGCGATCTGTTTAATCCATGACCGAACTAAATAACTTAACTACAGGGTTTACAACATTAAGGTCACAATTATCAGGCCAGATCAGGACGATCCTAATCAAAGGCTATTACAGGTTCATAAAGGAAACTGCTTGGACATCGGGCTCCCACCCTGTAGTTGAAAACATGATGATCCTTGTATCATGAGACTCAATTGACAACCTATGATATACAATAACCTTTAATGTCAGAGAATATCGAAAACATTGTTTGATAAGATTAATTTATTTTAAAATTGACTATCAAAATAGAAAACGAACATAATTACTAATAACAAAGTGCAAACAATTACTTCTCTTTCATCAGCAGGAAAATGTTTTATTTAAAAAGTAATCATTTGAGATTTGGTTTGACATAATCGAACAATTAATGTTAGTAGTTCATTGACTGGTCACAAAATCTATGAAATTAATGACTACAATACCATGTTATGACCAAATAGTTCTATGTTTAATATATATACTATAAGTATAAGAATGGTCATTCAGAACCAAGAAAGCTATACTTACAAGGTTCCATCATATCATTGTCTCACTTCTCAAAATATAACCCTTACCAATGCCGAGGGTCAAAGTGAAGATTGCTTACATCGAGCAGAGGGAAGCAAGGAAAGCCTCTTGGAAGAAAAGGAAGGCTTCTCTGTTTAAAAAGCTGGAGGAGCTATACACTTTATTAGGAACCGAGGGTTGTGCCATCTTGTATAACCCATTTGACCCTTTACTCAAGCTGTGGCCTAACTATGATGGTGTCATGTATGTGCTGAGTAAGTTCATGGCGGTGTCAGAGATGTCGAGGAGAAAGAAGATGTTGGATCTGGAAAGCTACACCAGGGAAAGGATCAAGAAAGTCAAGAAGAAAATCAACAAACAGAACAACGTGAACCGGGAGTTGGAGCTGACCATAATGATGTTTGAATGCTTTAGTGGAAAACTCTCCCCGAGTGACTTGAATCCAATAGACTTCAAGGATTTTATGGAATTTACTGATTATAAGATATCAGATATTGATGAAAGGATTCAGTTTCTCAAGACCCAGGCTTCTGCACCACCACCACCAGAGTTACAGATACCGCAACTACTGGATGAAGTTGTGGGTGGTAGTAACACTGCTAACAATCCGGTGGCAGAAGGAATGAATAATGTAGATGGCAATGTAAAGGTGATGGAGAACCAGCTCGGAGCTTTGGATGGGATACAAACTACTACTGATTGGTACCCCAACTGCAGCTGGTTAGATATTAATAATCTTGTGGAGCATGATATGGGGGTTGAATTGATGATACCGTCTTTTGATAACCTTGATCCTTTTGAGCATGGCGTCTCTTCTTCATAAACAAGTTTACGTCTTTCCTGTTGTCTGGGTGATTTCCATGAGAGAAACTCGTCTGTCATGGAAGATTCTATGTTTTGCTGCTCCATCTTATTTGCTTTCCGTTTTAATGTTGGTTGTATTAGCGTTACAAGTCATCTTTGTTTTTCAGTCCGTTTAATTAGTAGATCCATCTCTAGGAAAATCTTATGAAATGATTGCGAATCTGAGTTTACTGTACCATTTTAAGATTTAAAACTGGTTGATTTGTCTTATTTTTCTTCTTCCTGTGATGAATTTGGCATTTCATGAACATATACTAGATGAAAGATACTATTCCACGAATCAAGAAGTATAATATAAAGAAAAAGTAATGTTTTCGTTCAAAAATACACTCTACTTTCGACTTTTAAGTATTTGGTCATAAAAGATCAGAAGAAAATGATATATGAAGTAAGAAAAATAATTCAGCTACCAATGCAAAATTTCAAAGCACAAAAACCTTGGTTTCGTAGAATAGACCAGTTATATGAAAACAATCGATCAGAGGCCAGAGCTCTGTCATTAAGTTGATCAGTTGGATAACTCTCCAGTCTCCACAGACTTTGAGAATTGGTAATAACGATGGGATGATCTTTTTATCGCAACAATATTTATAAATCAACCTATATATTGAGAAGCTGGAAGATACAATGCACCAAAAAAAAGTATAAAATTAAAACACTATAAATTGTTAAGTTGTGAAATATATATTTAAGACATCAATCAAGTTATCTTAAATTCGAAGACGAATTCTTTTAAGGAGGGTAGAATTTTAATACCTCAAATAAAATATCTATATTTAAATATAAATTAGAACTCATAATTAAAATGTTGTTTAGTTTTTATATACGTTACTTAGGGAAATAATGTATTGTTAGATATAATTAAAATGTTGTTTAGTTTTTATATACGTTACTTGTGGTAAGTTGGTGAGGCAAGAAACCACTGTGTTTGCAATCATGTCAGGTAGCATAGCATACAATGTCTCTTCTCTTATATGCTCGTTGCTATGAAAGTCAACCATGATCGTCTGCGTGATACAGGACATTGAATTGGCAGCAAACAATTTGTTTTGAGAGTTTTCCAACATCTACTTATTGTTGCCCTTATTGATTTTTACAACAATTTCTTCTGCTTTGTTAGAAAACCATTTAAGAATCTCTGTTGGTGTTTTCTCTTTAAGATCATTTCTTTGGAGTGAGTTCCCCAACCATCAGTAATTCTGTAAGTGACTTCAACCTGGTGCCACAAGGTCATAGTAGCCCTTTTAATGCTTCGCCTACATTGTGGTTATTCAGATTTTGGGGTGAGCGATTTCATATGCCGCCCCTTAACACACAAAAAAAAAAAAAAAAAAAACTAAATAGATCTCTTTCCATTCCTACAACATTTTTAGCCAATACTGCTCTACTTCAAAGATCTTGGTGTGTTTCTTACACCATTTGAGGGACAGTTTGAAACTTGAGAATGAAAAACATCTAAATATTGGGGAAATTGTAACCACTACAACTCCAACGGACTGTGTTATGACTTATGAATATTTCAAGCACGGTCCATTAATAAGATAAAAGCAGTAGTAGCCATAACAAATTGTGGGTTACATGATCTGGATTGAAACAGTGACAACGATGGTAATAGTTTCAACCACATAATATTTAATTTAATAACATTAATCCTACAAATAAAACGAGTCGTGAAGTAAAGTAAGACGATTCACGACCACCACAATATGTTTTCAACAACTATTTGGCACCATTTTTCATTGCGCGGGTACATGCTACTATATGCATTAGTAATCAGTAATTACTATGACAATATTTACTTGTTATGATAACCAACCCACTTAGGTGAGTTGACCACTAATTTGCCTTACGGGGGTTAGGGGAGTTTTACTCTCAAAGATCTCAGGTTCAAGCGTTAGAAGGTAGAGTTTTCTTCCTCAACGGTTTAAATGGAGATTTGCTCGTCAATGGGCTTTTTAGCGCGACCCGGTTAAGACAACATATGCAAATCTTCCACATTCGCGAGTAATTCACATCTACCAAAAATAAAAAGAATTCCTCTTTATGATAAAATCAGGTGAATTTATGAATCCTAATAAATGCAGTTAACATTCTATACTTAGTATTTAGCATTATTATAATTATAGTTATAGATATATCAATGGTTAGACATGTAACTTTGGATTGATGTTGAAACTATATATATTTTGAAGAAGAAAAAAGTGCCATGTTTATGACTCTCAAATCGGTATCAATATATATTTAATGTTACAGTTGTCTTGAAAAGTAATGACAAATTATAATAGAATCATCATCTCGATCATAGTATAAATATTAGCATTCAGTAAAAAGACAACTGGACTAGAGAGCGTTATTTATTGTAAGATCTTACAATAAATAACGCTCTCTAGTCCAGTTGTCTTTTTACTGAATGCTAATATTTATACTATGATCGAGATGATGATTCTATTATAATTTGTCATTACTTTTCAAGACAACTGTAACATTAAATATATAATAGGAAAACACCATTAAATATATAATAGGACAACTGTAACATTCTCAATCGTATTCCATCTCGAGCCAATCTGTAATCGGAAAACACCATCAAATATCTTTAAAACTAATATCATATTATTAATACTTGGTCATAAATTTGGATTCATAGAAAATCTTTGAGTTAATGATTTCCCAATTCCCATATAAACCTCATACAAAACAAAAATTTAACATTATGATTATGTCAAATATGTCCCTTGTAGTGTGTATATATAGCAATGCTCATTTGGAACTAAGAAATTCACGCATAAAACTTCCATATTTCTATCATTTCTTTGCTTCTTTGGCGTAAACATTGCCATGACAAGGAAGAAAGTGAAGCTTGCTTTCATAACCAACGACTCCGCAAGGAAAGCCACCTTCAAGAAAAGGAAGAAGGGTTTGATGAAGAAGGTGGATGAGTTAAGCACCTTATGTGGCATTGATGCATGTGCCATAATATATAGTCCATATGAAGCTCAACCCGAGGTGTGGCCTAACAATATTGGTGTCCAACGCGTTCTGACTCAGTTCAAGAGGATGCCCGAGATGGAGCAAAGCAAGAAGATGGTAAATCAGGAAAGTTTCATTAGACAAAGGATCACCAAGGCGAATGACCAGCTCAAGAAGCAGATCAAGGGAAATCGTGAAAAGGAGATGACTGAGGTTATGTACCAATGCTTGACTGGAAAAGGCTCGATAGCAAACTTGATCCTGCCAGATTTGAATGATCTGGGTGGTATGGTTGACCAAACCCTTAAAGATATTTGCAGGAGGATCGAGTCCCTTAAGAAAGCTGTCCCTGGTAAAGCTGTCGCTGCACCACCACCATCACAACCGCCTAGGCGAAGATCCAATGTAGTTGGTACCAGTTCAAGCACTGCTAATGAAATGATGACAAGAGGAGTTGGTACAAGTTCAAGCGCTGCTAATGAAATGATGACAAGAGGAGTTGGTACAAGTTCAAGCGCTGCTAATGAAATGATGACAAGAGGACTTGGTACCACTTCAAGCGCTGCTAATGAAATGATGACAAGAGGACTTGGTACCACTTCAAGCGCTGCTAATGAAATGATGACAAGTGTAGTTGGTACCAGTTCAAGCACTGCTAATGAAATGATGACAAGAGGAGTTGGTACAAGTTCAAGCGCTGCTAATGAAATGATGACAAGAGGACTTGGTACCACTTCAAGCGCTGCTAATGAAATGATGACAAGAGGACTTGGTACCACTTCAAGCGCTGCTAATGAAATGATGACAAGTGTAGTTGGTACCAGTTCAAGCACTGCTAATGAAATGATGACAAGAGGAGTTGGTACAAGTTCAAGCGCTGCTAATGAAATGATGACAAGAGGACTTGGTACCACTTCAAGCGCTGCTAATGAAATGATGACAAGAGGACTTGGTACCACTTCAAGCGCTGCTAATGAAATGATGACAAGTGTAGTTGGTACCAGTTCAAGCACTGCTAATGAAATGATGACAAGAGGAGTTGGTACAAGTTCAAGCGCTGCTAATGAAATGATGACAAGAGGAGTTGGTACAAGTTCAAGCGCTGCTAATGAAATGATGACAAGAGGACTTGGTACCACTTCAAGCGCTGCTAATGAAATGATGACAAGAGGACTTGGTACCAGTTCAAGCGCTGCTAATGAAATGATGACAAGAGGACTAACGATACATGCATTGGAGAAGAGGCCTATGGTTGATCATAATCTGAATGCTATCGATGGGATGCAAAAGACTCAATGGTTTACAGATTGGATGAACAATCCATATGAACATAATTTGGGTCTTGCTCCTGGGTATGACATGACTTCGTTTGCTGATAACCAAAATCCGATATGGCCAAATACATATTTTCCTTGAAAATTATACTATCTTCCTATTTTGAGTGAAAATCATAATGTCAGGGGATACAAATTATTCTGTTTTTTTCCTTGGCCATTTTATTTCTTCATTTTATTAAAAATGTTGGTTTTGCTTTAATACATTTACGATTTATCCTATTCGTTTCCATTTTTTGCTAGAAAAACGAATCACCAAGCCTTTTCAATTCAGTAATATAAATAAATTATGATTTTTGGAGAAACGTAATGATTTGTTTCCGTGTCACCGGCAACCTTTCGCAAATGTATGTCGAAAGATAGAATGAGCTGCGGAATCCTTGAAAAGGAAATCATGCTATTCCAAACATCTTTCAAAGGAAATTTTAGGAATCACGGAATTTATTTGGATTAAGAGTTAGTAATTTCTTTATAAGGTTATATTTATACTATAATTATCATAAGATAATAATCTTAGGAAATTTGTATTTACCAGTGATGATAATGTTAAATATAATATATATATTAAATAGCATCGTCCGTTAGCCTATTCACAATACTTTGAGCTTCAGTGATGACTTACCAATAGTAAAGTTTTGTATATGTCCTAAATTGTCCCAGGGTAAAGAACGTGCAGTTCTATAATTAAGATGACCGATCAGATAGCATCTAAGTATAATATGGGCTGTCAATTATGTTGGTTTCGGGTTGACGGGTTGGGGTTAGTGGGTTGAGATTACTTAACCCAACTGCTTAAAAGTTTTAGGTAACTTCCAATCCTGACCCGCTACTTACTAACCCAGACTTGATCCGTGTGACTGAATAAATAGATGCGTCAAATATGTTGGTGAGTCGGCCGGTTAGTTTTGGATCAAGTGGGTTTAATGTCAACATCTTAATAAGTTTCCCCCGTATCATTATAGCTTTCAAAAAAAAAAAAACCAATAAATCTGCTTATAAAATCCATTAAAACGATGAAACCTGATAAACAAAACAAAACATAACTTCAAATTGTACGAAGTTCAAAACATGTTATTATAAAGTTAACTATTAAGTTTTAGATTATATCATCATTGCCTCTAAACTTTTAGACACATGTACGATTTGAATCTCAGTCGTTAAATTTCCCTTGCTAACACACAGTATTAATGAATTCAGGATCTATTGTTTCTTGCTGTCGAGGATTTTGGAGTATTGACCAGACTCGCCTTTTCATTTCTTTGGGTACTGATGGCTACATTGCATCTTTGGTTATCGTGATATCTATGGGCTTTCAGCTGATTTTATATATATAAATAAAGGCCTTTTCTTAAATAACTACCTAGGTTTAATTTTATCTTTTTTTTAGAATAACTACCTAGTCTATGGGTTGATGGTCATCCAAATACGGGTCAAAATTATCAAATTTACTATTTATTCCTATCGTGTCAAAGTCACATAAAGTTTGAAATCATGCTAACAGGTAATAATGTGTTAGGCTGGTGCATAATGGGTAAAATGGGTTATAATATTAGATAATGTGTCATAACCAATAATTTATGTTTTATGGTATTGTCCTAACCAGTAATATTGTTATTAAAATATCATTACATAAAAATGACAAATATGTTATTATAATAGGATAAACATGATAGATAAAATTAATGAAGAAGAAAATATATAGGAATCACGGTTATGCATGCCTTTCTTTTCAAGTTGTGTCACACAACTTGTGTGACAAGGCACAAAGCCTTATAGTGGCTTAACTATATATGTGGGTTTCATGTGTTACATACTTGATCAATGGTCAGTACACCGCCGACGGTCGTTGAAAATTTGGAAGACCTAGGGCCACCACATCTAAGGTTGTTAACGAGTCGATCTACTTGAATTAAACTGAATGATTAATATACCTTGTTGAGAATAGCTCTCCTCACGTCGTGTTTGTTGATGTGGAAGCTCTTCAATAGGCCCTTGTACATCCCTAACTAAGTAGTTAAAGACCAAAATTTCGGTGTTTCGGTCAAGGACTGGTATACGAAATTTTGGTAATTTCGGTGGAATTTCGGTGGTATTTCGGTAATTTTAATATTATGTAAAATATTATATATAATTATATATATACCAAAAAAATCACAATTATACACAAATAGTAGTTATATTAATTAAATACTTAATCTAAATATCAAAAGTCAAGCTTAAAAGTGTCAATACTTGATAGATTAGTGTTAATACCTGCAAAAATTAGTGTTTCTTATGTTGTATTTTAAGTTTGGACAAAAATAAAAAATAAAAAATAAATAAAACCTGAAAAACTGGTATACCACCGAAATTTGGACCGAAATTTGACCGATTTCACCGAAATTTGACCAAAAATCCCAGTAACGAAATTTTGGACAGAAATCTTGACTGGTATACCAGTGGAGGACCGAAAACCGAAATACCACTGGTATACCACCGAAATTGACTACATAGATCCCTAATAGATAATTTAGGCACATTCTTTATCATCCTTGAAGATTATTGGAAACGAAATGAATTCAGCAATAGATCTAACAGATAGCAGTTAATAATGTTATAAAAATGAATATATTACATCAAATTACAAAATAAATTAAAAAAAAAATAAATAATGTTAAAAAATGAATATATTACATCAAATTACAAAATAAATTAAAAAAAAAGTTGATTAATGAAAATAGGTGATAATTTTCAATGAACGGTATATAAATAAGAAAGTACGCATATTCCACATTTCAATGTCATAACATATGACTTTTCTAAATGACATTTGTTAATTAAACTATCTTAGTGGTCAAGGGTTATATCGTCATTCCTTGCAAGGCCGGGGTCCTTTTCTATCTTTGATAGAACCTAGAAGCAGCCTCTCTACCTTAGGTAGAGATAAGACTGTCTACATCTTAACCTCCCCCATAAACCGCCGTGGTATTGGGACCCAAAATCCGTGGAAGACGGCATTGGGTGTTTACTTACTTACATTTGTTAAGTGTTAACTAGACTAATGATCTAATCTTATTTCATAGCACATAAATATTTGATTAATTCGAGTATAAAACTATGCTCGGAACAGCAACATAAGTATACATATCTAATTCATTTCAGTCTTAACACACAGAACTCAATAGAATAATCTTCAATTCTCAAAAACAAATCAAACACAAAAGTAAATAAAGTGTTGGTAATTCCAATCAATAATTAGCTTCAAAAACAGGCAACATAAGCATATGATATTTCACATCACAAAAACCAAAAAGTCTAGCTTAACAATCCAAGCTCTATCATATATATAATTCAGTATTTATCCTAATTTCACTAAAAGTAGCTAAACACAATAATACATTATATAATGCAGTAAACACAAACCCTAAAGTTCATATCAACTAAAAATTGATCCAAAATCAAAATAAGAAACTAAAATAATTAAAAAATTTATAAAAAACCTAATTAAAATTGAATAGAGAAAGCTTACAATACACTGTAGAGATTGATAAAGAATCAGTGGCGGACGCGGAGGCGGATGACTAGTGAACTGCGGCTGCCGAAGGTGATTTGCTGAACGGTAAATGTGGCTGCCGGAAGTTTTTGGCTGACCGGTAAATATGGCGGTCGGAATTGTATTATTATTATTATTATTATTATTATTATTATTATTATTATTATTATTATTATTTTTTATTATTATTATTGATTATTATTATTATTATTATTATTATTATTATTATTATTATTATTATTATTATTATTATTATTATTATTATTATTATTATTATTATTATTATTATTATTATTATTATTATTATTATTATTATTATTATTATTATTATTATTATTATTATTATTATTATTATTATTATTATTATTATTATTATTATTATTATTATTATTATTATTATTATTATTATTATTATTATTATTATTATTATTATTATTATTATTATTATTATTATTATTATTATTATTATTATTATTATTATTATTATTATTATTATTATTATTATTATTATTATTATTATTATTATTATTATTATTATTATTATTATTATTATTATTATTATTATTATTATTATTATTATTATTATTATTATTATTATTATTATTATTATTATTATTATTATTATTATTATTATTATTATTATTATTATTATTATTATTATTATTATTATTATTATTATTATTATTATTATTATTATTATTATTATTATTATTATTATTATTATTATTATTATTATTATTATTATTATTATTATTATTATTATTATTATTATTATTATTATTATTATTATTATTATTATTATTATTATTATTATTATTATTATTATTATTATTATTATTATTATTATTATTATTATTATTATTATTATTATTATTATTATTATTATTATTATTATTATTATTATTATTATTATTATTATTATTATTATTATTATTATTATTATTATTATTATTATTATTATTATTATTATTATTATTATTATTATTATTATTATTATTATTATTATTATTATTATTATTATTATTATTATTATTATTATTATTATTATTATTATTATTATTATTATTATTATTATTATTATTATTATTATTATTATTATTATTATTATTATTATTATTATTATTATTATTATTATTATTATTATTATTATTATTATTATTATTATTATTATTATTATTATTATTATTATTATTATTATTATTATTATTATTATTATTATTATTATTATTATTATTATTATTATTATTATTATTATTATTATTATTATTATTATTATTATTATTATTATTATTATTATTATTATTATTATTATTATTATTATTATTATTATTATTATTATTATTATTATTATTATTATTATTATTATTATTATTATTATTATTATTATTATTATTATTATTATTATTATTATTATTATTATTATTATTATTATTATTATTATTATTATTATTATTATTATTATTATTATTATTATTATTCTTTTATTTTATCATTATTATCTTTATTTTATTATTATTATTATTATTATTATTATTATTATTATTATTATTATTATTATTATTATCTAACATACTAATATTTAGCCTATAATTAGGCTAATTATTTAAATAACAGATATAATTAAGAAAAACTAACTTTATAATAGGCCTTAAGCCTTGTGAACTATAATCAAGAACTAGGATATGCAAGAGTCAAAGCACTTCAATAATTCTTTCAAACTTTTATTATTTTATTGATTATATTACAAGGTACAACAAGAAGTTAAGGAAACTAGAAAAATAAAAACTTGCTTTCTAGCTATTACAATTGCCTAGCTTTTATTATGCAGAGGATGTCTTTTTGAAACTTGAGGTTCTTTCTTGGAACTTTGAGAGTAACATGCTTGCATCCACCTGGCTCTATATTCATATCTCCAAATTGAATTTTTAATTCAAGTGAGAATTTATCTTTTATGATTTCTGCACCATATTGATGACTAGTGTTGGAAGGTAGGGCCCCTTTTAATAATTTATTTTGTCTTGCATTATTGCAATCTTTATGTCTTATCCGATGTTGTCGGAGATTCTTGCTTATTCGTAAAACGTTTGATTAACGTTTCTTCCATTTTGTCAAAAATATCTTCCAAAGGTATTTGTTCGGTTTGCTGTTGAGATTCTCCAGCTAAATAATTGTCTTCAGAATTCGTAGAGGTGTCTGACTTATTCCACCTATTATTATTATAATTATTATTATCATGTGTTGTAGATTACAGCCACATAAAGCTTATCCCATTTGAATAATGCATTGACCATTTGATAGCGATTAGTGAATTATCAGCTGTGCATCCATAAAGTTATAATAACTGGGATGTAAATGAGACTGTTAAAGCTTCTCCAAATATGATCAACAATTAATATATTACATTAATCTCTTCTAGCTACGTATACTTGTCCAGTCCCTCTATATTATAATACTACCCTGAATTCAACATGGAATACTATGGTTCAGATAAATACAATAGTTGTAGAATAATTAAGCGTGTACAATAAAATACATACTCCCTTCTTTCCTCCAATATCCTGCATGTAATTATAGCCATAACAACGTGATCACCCGGGTTGACATATATATGCTAGATGGTTTATGCAATCTGATATATAATTCAGAAGTCTTACAAGAAAGTTATAGCAAACCCATGTTGTGGATTGGGATCTATATAGCACTAGCATCACTACTTTGTGTCTTTGCCATTGCTGCCGATTTGTTTCATGGTTTTCGGTATAAAAAGCTTTGGTTTCCTTCTAAGTATTTCACTCTGAATGTCGCGTCTATCATGGTCGTAACTGTTGCAATGAAGCTCCCTGTTGATCTAAGTGGTCCGATGCCAGGACAGGTGGACCATATGGCTAAGATGGCTAGTTTGCCCTTCTTAACGACTATATGATGGCTAACTTAATGCTGTTGGAGTATAAGTGAAGCCAGGACCAATTAGTCAAAAGTGGTAGACAAGGGACCCACTTGTTTGGGCTTTGTATCAACTTGAAGATTTATGCTTAGGCTTGTATCAACTCTAAATCTTCTTGCTTAGTCTCCTTTGTCTAAGAGCTATCTCAATCTCTATATAAGAGATCCTCTTGTATTTGTAAAACTACATCCCATTCTTACAACAAAGAAATAATACTATCCTAGTTACCCGGTGGACGTAGGTCAGACCCAGACCGAACCACGTTAAATCCTAGTGTTGTGTGTGTTCGTGTGATTAAAGTGTGTTGTCGATCCTAACAACTGGTATCAAAGCTACGGTTCTTGATTAATCATACGAACATAAATTAGTGAAGAAGGAGGAAGAAAGGAAGTTACCTGAAATCGCGAAGGGGTTCCGATTGAATCAAGAACAGATTCACGGCAGCCGCCGTTGTTTCCTCCGGTCACCGCCATAATCGCCGCTATTTCCACCACCCGCAGCCGCCGCCGCTGTTTCCCCTGACCGCCGCCTCCAGTTTCTATTTCAGCCGCCGCAATCTCAGCCGTGATTGATTAGCCATCACCACTATTCAATCGTGAACTAGGGTTCCGATTGAAGGTGAAGAAGTAGAAAGGAGAAAAGGGGTGATTTTGGTTTTTGGGAAGAAGACCGATCGAGAGGGGCAGAGAAAAGGGGAGAAGAAAAAAAAAAATTTGGTTCTTTTTTGTTGTTGTTCTGCTCGAGAGAAAACAAAAGGAGGGATTTTTTTTTGGACTTTTAGCCGACAAAACAAACAAAAAAAAGAAAGATATTTTTTTTAGTTTTAAGTATTGGCAGATATTACCCCTTAACTTTTTTCTTATCAAGATTTTTTTCCGTAAGTCATTGTAATGGCAGAAGACGGAAAGATGATGATTGAAAAGTTTAACGGGAAAGATTTCAGTTGGTGGAAGATGCAAGTAGAGGATTTGCTAGTTCAGAAAGAATTAGACGTGGTATTGTTGGGAGAAAGACCAGAGAGTATAAAACCAGACGAATGGGAAATTTTGGATAAGAAAGCTAAGGCAGTTATTCGGCTGACATTATCAAAGGATGTTGCGTTCAACATTCTGAAAGAAAAGACAGCAAAGGACATCATGGATGCGTTGTCAAATATGTACGAGAAGCCTTCGGCAGCAAATAAAGTTTTCTTGATTCGAGATCTGGTGAATACAAGAATGAAGGAAGGAAGTTCAGTAACAGTGCACATCAATAATATGAACTCGATTTTGTCCAGACTTGAGTCTGTGCAGATTAAATTCGAGGATGAGGTACAGGCTTTGCTACTGTTATCTTCTTTACCTGATACTTGGTCCGGAACTGTTACAGCTGTTACAAGTTCAGCAGGATCCAAAAAAAGCTCACTTTTGAAGTGATTCGAGATTTAATTCTAGGCGAAGCCGTCAGACGAAATAATTCTGGCGAATCATCAAGTGGCTTGTTGAATGTAGGTAGAGGAAGGAGTAATAACAGAGGTGTTAGAAGCGGAAACAGGAGAAGGAGTCAGTCTAAGACTCGTAATGATGTGACCTGTTGGAACTGTAATGAGGTCGGTCATTTTAGGAATCAATGTCCGAATGAAAAGAAAGAAGTGAATACTACTCTTGCCTCAGAAGATGACTCAGATGCACTGATTTGCAGTGTAGAGAGTAGTGTGGATTCCTAGGTAATGGATTCTAGTGCTTCGTTTCATGCTACCCACAACAGTGAGACGTTGAAGAATCTTAAAATTGGGGACTTTGGAAAGGTTAAGCTGGCAAATGATGATATACTTGATGTTACAGGGGTAGGAGATGTTGATTTGACAACTTCAGCAGGTACTACTTGGACTTTGAAAGACGTGAGAGTTATTCCAAGCTTGAAGAAGAGTTTAATTTCCGTTGGGCAGTTGGATGACCTGGGGCACGAGGTTAAGTTCAGAAATGGGCAGTGGAAAGTTGTTAAAGGTAATCTTGTGATAGCTCGTGGACACAAGAGAGGTTCGTTATACTTTGTTAGTTTGACACCAGAAGATCAGAGTAGATCAGTTCTGAATACAAAGAAAGTCCGGTTCACAGAATCTCGTGGGCAGAAGAAGGTTTGCTTTGCAAGAGAGAAACCTAGAGCCATTGTGAAGATTCAGGATGGACGAGTTCGAAAGGTTAAACCAGTCAGTGGACATCGTGACAGTGGTTTTTTTTTTTTTTTTTTTTTTTTTTTTTTTTTTTTTTTTTTTTTTTTTTTTTTTTTTATTTTTACCACTTAACTTATTTTTTTTTTTTTTTTTTTTTTTTTTTTTTTTTTTTTTTTTTTTTTTTTTTTTTTTTTTTTTTTTTTTTTTTTTTTTTTTTTTTTTTTTTTTTTTTTTTTTTTTTTTTTTTTTTTTTTTTTTTTTTTTTTTTTTTTTTTTTTTTTTTTTTTTTTTTTTTTTTTTTTTTTTTTTTTTTTTTTTTTTTTTTTTTTTTTTTTTTTTTTTTTTTTTTTTTTTTTTTTTTTTTTTTTTTTTTTTTTTTTTTTTTTTTTTTTTTTTTTTTTTTTTTTTTTTTTTTTTTTTTTTTTTTTTTTTTTTTTTTTTTTTTTTTTTTTTTTTTTTTTTTTTTTTTTTTTTTTTTTTTTTTTTTTTTTTTTTTTTTTTTTTTTTTTTTTTTTTTTTTTTTTTTTTTTTTTTTTTTTTTTTTTTTTTTTTTTTTTTTTTTTTTTTTTTTTTTTTTTTTTTTTTTTTTTTTTTTTTTTTTTTTTTTTTTTTTTTTTTTTTTTTTTTTTTTTTTTTTTTTTTTTTTTTTTTTTTTTTTTTTTTTTTTTTTTTTTTTTTTTTTTTTTTTTTTTTTTTTTTTTTTTTTTTTTTTTTTTTTTTTTTTTTTTTTTTTTTTTTTTTTTTTTTTTTTTTTTTTTTTTTTTTTTTTTTTTTTTTTTTTTTTTTTTTTTTTTTTTTTTTTTTTTTTTTTTTTTTTTTTTTTTTTTTTTTTTTTTTTTTTTTTTTTTTTTTTTTTTTTTTTTTTTTTTTTTTTTTTTTTTTTTTTTTTTTTTTTTTTTTTTTTTTTTTTTTTTTTTTTTTTTTTTTTTTTTTTTTTTTTTTTTTTTTTTTTTTTTTTTTTTTTTTTTTTTTTTTTTTTTTTTTTTTTTTTTTTTTTTTTTTTTTTTTTTTTTTTTTTTTTTTTTTTTTTTTTTTTTTTTTTTTTTTTTTTTTTTTTTTTTTTTTTTTTTTTTTTTTTTTTTTTTTTTTTTTTTTTTTTTTTTTTTTTTTTTTTTTTTTTTTTTTTTTTTTTTTTTTTTTTTTTTTTTTTTTTTTTTTTTTTTTTTTTTTTTTTTTTTTTTTTTTTTTTTTTTTTTTTTTTTTTTTTTTTTTTTTTTTTTTTTTTTTTTTTTTTTTTTTTTTTTTTTTTTTTTTTTTTTTTTTTTTTTTTTTTTTTTTTTTTTTTTTTTTTTTTTTTTTTTTTTTTTTTTTTTTTTTTTTTTTTTTTTTTTTTTTTTTTTTTTTTTTTTTTTTTTTTTTTTTTTTTTTTTTTTTTTTTTTTTTTTTTTTTTTTTTTTTTTTTTTTTTTTTTTTTTTTTTTTTTTTTTTTTTTTTTTTTTTTTTTTTTTTTTTTTTTTTTTTTTTTTTTTTTTTTTTTTTTTTTTTTTTTTTTTTTTTTTTTTTTTTTTTTTTTTTTTTTTTTTTTTTTTTTTTTTTTTTTTTTTTTTTTTTTTTTTTTTTTTTTTTTTTTTTTTTTTTTTTTTTTTTTTTTTTTTTTTTTTTTTTTTTTTTTTTTTTTTTTTTTTTTTTTTTTTTTTTTTTTTTTTTTTTTTTTTTTTTTTTTTTTTTTTTTTTTTTTTTTTTTTTTTTTTTTTTTTTTTTTTTTTTTTTTTTTTTTTTTTTTTTTTTTTTTTTTTTTTTTTTTTTTTTTTTTTTTTTTTTTTTTTTTTTTTTTTTTTTTTTTTTTTTTTTTTTTTTTTTTTTTTTTTTTTTTTTTTTTTTTTTTTTTTTTTTTTTTTTTTTTTTTTTTTTTTTTTTTTTTTTTTTTTTTTTTTTTTTTTTTTTTTTTTTTTTTTTTTTTTTTTTTTTTTTTTTTTTTTTTTTTTTTTTTTTTTTTTTTTTTTTTTTTTTTTTTTTTTTTTTTTTTTTTTTTTTTTTTTTTTTTTTTTTTTTTTTTTTTTTTTTTTTTTTTTTTTTTTTTTTTTTTTTTTTTTTTTTTTTTCGTGGCAGTAAGCTAGCCAAAGCTTCAGTTACAGCTTCCAGACGACAGTGGGTTGTGAAAACCAGGATTTCGACTGATAAAGTCTCTCCAGATGATTTCTTGCTTATAAAGGAGAGTGTTTGTTCTTAGGATTTCTCAGGATCGGGCAGTTCGTTTCAGTGGGAGCCGGTAGAGACAGAGAACGAGTCAAGAGCAGAGATAGCCGTGACTGATGAGTTGAAACTCAATGGAGTTTCAGCTGGCGTTCAGGTTAATTGAAGAGAAGGCCGGGGTAACTAGAAATGAGTCAAGATCAAAAGTTTTACAGAAATACAGATGCACAGTTGAAGCACAGGAGAAGACGTTCCGTGGCTTCAAGTGGGAGATTGTTGGAGTATAAGTGAAGCCAGGACCAATTAGTCAAAAGTGGTAGACAAGGGACCCACTTGTTTGGGCTTTGTATCAACTTGAAGATTTATGCTTAGGCTTGTATCAACTCTAAATCTTCTTGCTTAGTCTCCTTTGTCTAAGAGCTATCTCAATCTCTATATAAGAGATCCTCTTGTATTTGTAAAACTACATCCCATTCTTACAACAAAGAAATAATACTATCCTAGTTACCCGGTGGACGTAGGTCAGACCCAGACCGAACCACGTTAAATCCTAGTGTTGTGTGTGTTCGTGTGATTAAAGTGTGTTGTCGATCCTAACAAATGCCTTCTCTAGCGTCTATGGATGACACCAAACTTTTTTCAAACGTCGTAGGTTTGCTTATTCTCATTGTTACTGTGGTCGTCAACGTTCTAATCCAGATTAAAACCGGTGTTGTTTATTTTGTTTCCTTTGCATACTTATACATAGGAACCATGCTCTATTTACTCGTGATATTGATATCTTTATCTTTAGAGAAAATGTCACAAATGGTCTCTGTGGTTGTCCATATTAGCATTTTGCTCCTTGTGTTTTTTTTTCGTTGCTAATCATCCCTTGGTTTTTCATTTTCGTTGCTAACAGTCTCTGCCACTAACATCTGTTAAATTTGACCGTTAAGTAAGGGTATATTTGTCCTTTCAAGTTTAACATTTCTCTCATTCCTATCAATCATCATCATCTTAATGATCATCATCATGAACCCAAATCACATAACACAAACTAATACTTTTTGATCATTCAAATTCAACCTAATAATAATTTATAAAAAAAATTCAATATACATCAAAACCCAAATTTTAATTGTGAAGCATTTAAAAATCGGTATCACCAAATAACACATAATCAAAACCCAACCCAAATTTATTCACCGGTTTTCTCTTTTACTCGCTTTTTCGATTATCATCTAAATTATATTTTGTAACACGCAATAGCAAATTATAAACATTGTAGACCCACAAATGGCAAATCTCATAGCAATTAATTAGAAAGCATTGCAGATCTTTATAATGCATTTCACGAGAGAAATAAGGAAACGAATATAAAAAATAAACTATAGCAATTGGTTTATGGAATTAATTTCATGTTGAGATAGGCCTGTACATGGACATCAAGCAAAAGTGAGGATGTGTAAATATATTCAATCTTTATTAGGGATACACGCGAGAGAGCAGACGTTGCCAAACAAAAGGGATTTGGGTTTTAATTGGGAATAAAAAAACACCGAGTCACAATAAAAGAAAAAGGGAACGAAGAAAAAACACACAACCGTTGCTGCTGTTCCGTCTTCTGCTACTGTTCCGATGTTGTTGTCGTTGCTGTTCCTACATCTATGTGTGTTTTGTATGTATATATGTGTGTTGTGGTAGATGTATATCAAGTCATATTTGGATTGTATCATGGTTTCACTTTAATTTTGCTTCTGTGGGATTGATTCAAATTGGTTTCTTGGATTGATTTTGATTATATTTGTAAGTGGACCATTTCATGGGTTGATTCCATATTGATCTATGATTTTTGAATTGAGAGGTGATTTTGGAATCAAATGTATAGATACATATATGTAGGATAATGATAAATCAACCTAAACCTAAATACAGATGATGACACGTGGAAAAATCAGGGGGCAAGATTAAAAAAGAGAATTAGTGGAATTCACATGTCAAATTTTTAAGGTTTTAGGTTGATTTTTAGGCATATGAGTTAGGTTGATTAATCATTTTCCATATATGTATACACAGATATTGTTTTGGAAAGAAATGAGTTGGGAAAGAAATGGCTGAAAAGACTAAAGTACCCTCATGTGCATGACACATGAGGGGTTTAACGACCTTAAATTAACAGATGTTAGTGGTAGGGACTGCTGGCAATGAAAATGGAAAAACCAAGGGATGACTAGCAACGAAAAAAAGCCAAAGGCTCAAAATGCTAATATGGACAACCACACGGACTGTTTGTGACATTTTCTCTTATCTTTAACAAGTCGTGCATCAAAAAAGATACTGGAAATCAAGTATAAGTAGCTCATAAGGTGGCATCAAAAGACATACACCCACAACAACACACAAAAATGTCTACGGTCGAGGAACTAATACAACGTATAAGAAGATATTCGGTCATGGCAGGAACATGTAGCCCACAGTTTGTGTTAGAATATGAGCACATAAACATATAACAATTCACGAGTACGCGCAACGGAAGAATCGAATATGTAATCACATTAATTAACAAAGAGAATTGAGATGTGTACCTTATGCAAAGCTTCCAATATATATATATATATATATATATATATTATTATATATAGGGTTTAAAGTAAAACCCCTCTACGATGTTTTATATATATATATATATATAATAATAATAATGATGATTATTATGAATTAGGGTTTAAAGTAAAATCCTTCTACGATCGCACACACGACACGTCGAACAATACCCGGAGATTGCTGGATCTTAAATCACCAAAAGCCTAAAGCTCAAAGCTTGCTTTAATACTTGTTTCGTCTAAACACAAGATATTAGGGTTATTTTGTTAGGGGTTAATTATTAGGATATATATAGGGTATAAATATATCCCTAATAACTTAACCTTCAAGCTAACATCTTTTGACTTGGACTAGGTTTAATTAATAATTACATTAATTATTAATTAATATTTAATAATTAATAATTACATAATTATTAATTAATAAATAATTCTAATTAACATATCTAGTTAATAATGTCCAATTATCATTTCTCTCCATTTTTGTGATTATAAATATGTAGATACAATATATACATATTACCAGATATCTAAGTGTCAACGCGTGTGACCCCGTAGGCTTAAATAATTTCCGGACATGCGTTTATTTAACGTGATCACATACCAACAGCTCCCACTTGAGCATGTTATATAAAGGCAATAACATTGGTTAGCGTCTAGCAACACGCCAATGCTCCCAGAAATATTTAAGTATATTTTCTTAAAATATCATTTGAAATGATTTAGTCTTTAATATCCCTTTGTTTCAGATACCCTTGTTAATTATGAATATGGATCAATGTCATTTCATAATTTAACGATTATGTTTCTCATTTCTACAATTAATCAAGATACCAAATTAGTCAAGACCACCTCTTGAGTTCATTTGGGTATGCGCATACAAACATCTTAATTAATCAATGAGGGCGCCAAATGGTATCATACTTCAGTTGCAAATTGAAGGAACAAATCCTATATTGACTACACGTGTTAGTCATGTCGTTTCACTACATTTCTGAAAATAGCCCTTTATTACTACCTTGTTCAGGACAGTTAGAACTATATCAAGAAAATGCAATCCACACATGCATAACCTGCTTGTATCTCAAGTCTAAGGATAAATAAAGTAACTATTTCACGAATTTCACTTAATGACGCCGATCCATAAAATGACAATTCGTTAAGTGGGATAAATCCGATATTCATCTCTTTGAATACCATGTGAGTTTGGCAAGACCATCTTCTAAATATTCCCTTAATATTTCAACCAATCTCTCACATTTGCCTTAGTTCAACTATATTCCCATATAGTTAATCGACAATGGACATTTAGAATATATAAAAATATTCATGGATTTAAACATGCAAATATAGGACACAATCATTATAAAATGAAACATTCATACCAAGTATATAATTCATTTATTAAAATAACAATCGTTTAACATCCCATTATCCAAATACCAATCACAAATTTACATGATATAACTAGCAAAACTTAAGACCTATGCCCTCGGCATGCTTATTGAGCTTTCCTTTTGACAAAGCCTTTGTAAAAGGATCTGCTAAGTTACAATCTGTGTGAACTTTGAGTAATTTGATATCATGCGATTCGATTCGCTCACGAACATAGTGATATCTTCTCTGGTAATGTCTGGCACCTTTCTGAACTCCAGGTTCATTGGCAATGACAATTGCTCCCGAAATATCACAGTACAGATCCATAGGTGAGTTATTTGAGGGCATCACGTCAACCCAGAAATAAACTTTCTGATCCATACAGCTTCCATGGCGGCATCCGCAGCAACAATATACTCAGACTCTGTAGCAGACATAGCAGCTGTAGATTGTTTCTTGCTCTTCCAATCTACTACACCTCCATTTAGAACGAAGACATATCCTGACTGAGATTTTGTATCATCTTTATCAGTCTGAAATCCAGCATCACAGTATCCAGTTACTTTCAGCTCTGCATCGGGATTTCCTCCATACACCAAGAATAATTCTTTAGTAGCACGCATGTACTTAAGAATGTTCTTTACAGCAGTCCAATGATCCTCTCCAGGATTTTGCTGATAGCGGCTAACTATATTTTGCGCGAACGCAACATCAGGTCTAGTGCATCTTACCACATACATGATAGATCCCACAACCGAAGCATAAGGAATTCTTTTCATACGCTCCACCTCTTCAGGTGTAGAAGCACCGTTCTTGCTAGATAAATTAAGTCCTTCTTAATATTTCAACCAATCTCTCACATTTGCCTTAGTTCAACTATATTCCCATATAGTTAATCGACAATGGACATTTAGAATATATAAAAATATTCATGGATTTAAACATGCAAATATAGGACACAATCATTATAAAATGAAACATTCATACCAAGTATATAATTCATTTATTAAAATAACAATCGTTTAACATCCCATTATCCAAATACCAATCACAAATTTACATGATATAACTAGCAAAACTTAAGACCTATGCCCTCGGCATGCTTATTGAGCTTTCCTTTTGACAAAGCCTTTGTAAAAGGATCTGCTAAGTTACAATCTGTGTGAACTTTGAGTAATTTGATATCATGCGATTCGATTCGCTCACGAACATAGTGATATCTTCTCTGGTAATGTCTGGCACCTTTCTGAACTCCAGGTTCATTGGCAATGACAATTGCTCCCGAAATATCACAGTACAGATCCATAGGTGAGTTATTTGAGGGCATCACGTCAACCCAGAAATAAACTTTCTGATCCATACAGCTTCCATGGCGGCATCCGCAGCAACAATATACTCAGACTCTGTAGCAGACATAGCAGCTGTAGATTGTTTCTTGCTCTTCCAATCTACTACACCTCCATTTAGAACGAAGACATATCCTGACTGAGATTTTGTATCATCTTTATCAGTCTGAAATCCAGCATCACAGTATCCAGTTACTTTCAGCTCTGCATCGGGATTTCCTCCATACACCAAGAATAATTCTTTAGTAGCACGCATGTACTTAAGAATGTTCTTTACAGCAGTCCAATGATCCTCTCCAGGATTTTGCTGATAGCGGCTAACTATATTTTGCGCGAACGCAACATCAGGTCTAGTGCATCTTACCACATACATGATAGATCCCACAACCGAAGCATAAGGAATTCTTTTCATACGCTCCACCTCTTCAGGTGTAGAAGCACCGTTCTTGCTAGATAAATTAAGTCCTTCTTGCATTCGTATAAAACCACGCTTAGAATTTTCCATCTTGAATCGCTTCAAGATCTTATCTATATAAGCACTTTGACTTAATCCAATCAAACGTTTACCTCTATCTCTATAGATCTTGATTCCAAGAATAAATGCCGCTTTACCCGAGTCTTTCATAGCAAAACACTTTCCAAGATGAAATTTAACATCCTTTAACATTGGAATGTGATTTCCTATTATCAATATGTCATCTACATACAAGACAAGGAAAGTAACATTACTCCCACTAGCTTTGCGATATACACATGGCTCATCAGAATTTTGAGCAAAACCAAACTTTTGATCTCCTCATCAAACCTTTTATTCCAACTCCTTGATGCTTGCTTCAATCCATAAATGGACCTTTGAAGTTTGCACACTTTGTCGGGATATTTCAGATCGACAAAACCTTATGCTTGAATCATATAGACTTCCTCGTCTAGATTACCATTCAAGAAAACGGTTTTTACATCCATTTGTCATATCTTAAAGTCATAGTACGCCGCTATGTCTAAGATGATCATAATAGCTCTAATGTTTGCAACGGGAGAAAATGTTTCCTCATAATCAACTCCATAAAGTTGAATATAACCTTTCGCCACAAGACAAGCTTTATAGGTATGTACATTTCCATCCATGTCAGTCTTCTTCTTGAATATCCATTTACACCCAACGGTTCTACCATTAGGTGAAAGATCAACCAAGCTCCAAACTTGATTATCTTTCATGAATTTCATTTCCACATTCGCAGCTTCAAGCCATTTTTCAGATTTCGGATCCGATAATGTTGCTTTGAAATTAGGAGATTCATTTAAGTCTCCCACTACGTGTTCTTCAGATTCAACCATAAGGTTATCTTTCACGAGCACGTATTGTCCTTGAGGACCTACGAATTGGAATCACATTATCTTCAACTTGTAGTTCATGAGATTCATCTCTTTGAACATCCCCCCCCAAGTTGATGATTGCTAGTCTTTTCAGAAGTTGACACATCTTCTTGAGCCTCAGCAAGTTCAACAATCCTCTCACTGTCTTCTTGAGATATGAGTTTCCTTTCAAGGAACTCAGCAAATCGAGATACCTTAACAGTGTTTTCGGTAGGAAAGTAGAAGTAGTAACCCATCGTTTCCTTTGGGTATCCTATAAAGATGCACTTAACAGATCTAGATTCAAGTTTTTCAGGCGTATCTCGTTTCACGAGTGCCTCACATCCCCAGACCTTTAAGTAAGACAATTTGGAAACACTCCCATGCTACAATTCATGCGGTGTCTTGTCAACCTTCTTGGTTGGAACCATATTGAGAATGCGAACAACAGTCTCTAGGGCATAATCCCAAAACGAAAAAGGAAGAGTTGTATGATTCATCATTGATCAAACCATTTCAAGCAATGTTCGATTTCTCCTCTCCGATACACCGTTATGCTGTGGAGTATATGGAGGAGTAAGCTGTTGAACTATTCCACAAGCTTTAAGATAATCTTTAAACTCTTGGCTTACGTATTCACCACCTCGATCTGAACGAAGAATCTTGATGGTTCTACTGAGTTGATTCTCTACTTCACTTTTAAATTCCTAATTGTTTCGAAGACTTCATGTTTATATTTAAGCAAGTAAACATAACCATAACGACTGAAATCATCCGTAAAAGTGACGAAGTAGCTAGCACCTTTCATTGACACATGTCTAAATGGGCCACATACATCCGTATGTATTAGTCCAAGTAGCTCTTTTTATTTTGAAAAGGTTTTCTTGTCATTTTGCTGGAAACACAAGATACGCATTTGTCAAATGATTTATCATTTGTTTGTTAGATTCCATCTCTTTGAACATCCCCCCCCAAGTTGATGATTGCTAGTCTTTTCAGAAGTTGACACATCTTCTTGAGCCTCAGCAAGTTCAACAATCCTCTCACTGTCTTCTTGAGATATGAGTTTCCTTTCAAGGAACTCAGCAAATCGAGATACCTTAACAGTGTTTTCGGTAGGAAAGTAGAAGTAGTAACCCATCGTTTCCTTTGGGTATCCTATAAAGATGCACTTAACAGATCTAGATTCAAGTTTTTCAGGCGTATCTCGTTTCACGAGTGCCTCACATCCCCAGACCTTTAAGTAAGACAATTTGGAAACACTCCCATGCTACAATTCATGCGGTGTCTTGTCAACCTTCTTGGTTGGAACCATATTGAGAATGCGAACAACAGTCTCTAGGGCATAATCCCAAAACGAAAAAGGAAGAGTTGTATGATTCATCATTGATCAAACCATTTCAAGCAATGTTCGATTTCTCCTCTCCGATACACCATTATGTTGTGGAGTATATGGAGGAGTAAGCTGTTGAAATATTCCACAAGCTTTAAGTATATGGAGGAGTAAGCTGTTGAACTATTCCACAAGCTTTAAGATAATCTTTAAACTCTTGGCTTACGTATTCACCACCTCGATCTGAACGAAGAATCTTGATGGTTCTACTGAGTTGATTCTCTACTTCACTTTTAAATTCCTAATTGTTTCGAAGACTTCATGTTTATATTTAAGCAAGTAAACATAACCATAACGACTGAAATCATCCGTAAAAGTGACGAAGTAGCTAGCACCTTTCATTGACACATGTCTAAATGGGCCACATACATCCGTATGTATTAGTCCAAGTAGCTCTTTTTATTTTGAAAAGGTTTTCTTGTCATTTTGCTGGAAACACAAGATACGCATTTGTCAAATGATTTATCATTTGTTTGTTAGATTCCATCTCTTTGAACATCCCCCCCCAAGTTGATGATTGCTAGTCTTTTCAGAAGTTGACACATCTTCTTGAGCCTCAGCAAGTTCAACAATCCTCTCACTGTCTTCTTGAGATATGAGTTTCCTTTCAAGGAACTCAGCAAATCGAGATACCTTAACAGTGTTTTCGGTAGGAAAGTAGAAGTAGTAACCCATCGTTTCCTTTGGGTATCCTATAAAGATGCACTTAACAGATCTAGATTCAAGTTTTTCAGGCGTATCTCGTTTCACGAGTGCCTCACATCCCCAGACCTTTAAGTAAGACAATTTGGAAACACTCCCATGCTACAATTCATGCGGTGTCTTGTCAACCTTCTTGGTTGGAACCATATTGAGAATGCGAACAACAGTCTCTAGGGCATAATCCCAAAACGAAAAAGGAAGAGTTGTATGATTCATCATTGATCAAACCATTTCAAGCAATGTTCGATTTCTCCTCTCCGATACACCGTTATGCTGTGGAGTATATGGAGGAGTAAGCTGTTGAACTATTCCACAAGCTTTAAGATAATCTTTAAACTCTTGGCTTACGTATTCACCACCTCGATCTGAACGAAGAATCTTGATGGTTCTACTGAGTTGATTCTCTACTTCACTTTTAAATTCCTAATTGTTTCGAAGACTTCATGTTTATATTTAAGCAAGTAAACATAACCATAACGACTGAAATCATCCGTAAAAGTGACGAAGTAGCTAGCACCTTTCATTGACACATGTCTAAATGGGCCACATACATCCGTATGTATTAGTCCAAGTAGCTCTTTTTATTTTGAAAAGGTTTTCTTGTCATTTTGCTGGAAACACAAGATACGCATTTGTCAAATGATTTATCATTTGTTTGTTAGATTCCATCTCTTTGAAGCCTTTCAATGCGTTTCTTGCCAACATGAGCAAGACGACAATGCCAAAGATAAGTCGAGTCCAAATTGGGCTTGACTCGTTTGCTAACATTATACATTGAATTATCATTTGAATCACAACCATGCATATCAATTTCATAAATACCATCACAAGCAATAGCATTAAAATAATGAACATTATTTCTAGAAACTGAAATACCATAATCATTAAAAACATTAATGAATCCGTTGTTTTTCAACAAAGAAACTGAAATGACACCTCTAGTAATAGACGGTGCATAATGACAATTGTCTAAAACAATGACTAAACCAGTAGGTAAAACTAAATGATAGTCGCCTATTTCTTCTACAGCTGCCGGTAGGCCATTTCCCACGAACAGTTGTAAAGATCCTGGCTTCAGTTTCTTTCTCCTTCTAAGCCCCTGTAAAGAATTACAGATATGAGTACCACACCCGGTGTCGTAAACCCATGAATTACGCTTAGAAAAGGAATATAATTCAATTGTGAAGATACCTGAAGTACTGGCCGAACCAGTTTGCTTCTTCTTCAACTCAGCTAGATACTTAGAACAATTCCGCTTCCAATGTCCCACTTCATTACAGTGATAACAAGCTTGGTCCTTAGCCGGATGTTCCTTTTTCGCTGGAAGGGTCTTCTTAGGTTTAGGAGTAGCAACTTGCTTTCCTTTACCTTCATTCTTGCCCTTAGCTTTCGGTTGTTTCCCTTTCTGGATCTTACCCCCCTTGATCATGAGAACTTGGGGTGTAGCAGACTTCTTTGGAAGCTTCTTTTCATACTTATTCGCCATGGCATGAAGTTCAGCAATGGTTTTATTCATGCTATGCATATTGTAATTGCGCACAAATTCCTCAAAGTCTTTTGATAAAGACTTGAGAATCATGCCAATAGCAATAGGCTGAGGATAAGCATAATTCAACCTTTCCAATTGCTCAAAATACCTCTTCATCTTGAGTATATGAGGACTAACCGGTGTTCCTTGCTCGTGTCGCAAGTCATGAAGTGTGTCAACTAGGTCAAACAACTCCACTCCGGCTTGCTTTTCGTACAAAGACTTGAGCTCGTTAATCATATCACGAGGAAAATAATTTTCAAATTGCTTTTGAAGATCAGTATTCATGCTCCCAACATCAAACAAGCAACCTCATTGTGTCTATCATACGCAACATTGTATGCAGCCAACTCTTCAGTTGTAGCATTAGCTCCCGGAACAACGGGTGTCTGCTCTTCAAGGATTTCAAATTTCTTTTCAGCTCTTAAAACTATTCTTAGCTGACGAAACCAGTCATTGAAGTTAGGTCCAGAAAGTTTTTCTCTTTCTAGCATCGACCTAAAAGCCGATTGGTGTATGTTTTGAAAAGGATTTGTTGTTGCCATCTACAAAACAGACAAAAGTTCAATTATCGGTATTTTAGATAATAATCCTTAAGAAATTGTAATTTACCCATGTTAAAATCATTTAACAATTAATTTCATTAAGGCTAGGATCCAATTGACATACAATCATTTCATCTGTTGATCAGCTAGATACTCAAAAGGTAATCGACGATCAATAATTGCATTCATGCAATTCCTAGAGTTATGGGACTTACAACAACACTTTAAAGGGGTATTAAGTGTTTTGTAAACATGTTTTGTCCCATCTTATGCCACGGGTCAAGGATCTCACCTCTTAACTCGCTTTAAGTCGCCCAATGTAAATAGTCCACCACCGGTCTCACGGTGGAGTGGTAATCTACCTTGAAGAGATACAATTCGCCTACGGTCTCACGTAGGAGCGAAAAGCACTGGCAAGTGTTCTTAGCAAAGTGGATGGCAATGACTTAACTTTAAATGGGTAATGCATTTGATGTGAATCAAAAGTTTATGTATGAAGACTCATGCAAATCTTCATAAACATAATATTTAATAAAATCATTTTTATAGTCTTAACAACACAAGAGAGCTCGGTAGCTCCATTTGAACGCACAAAGAAGCGCAAGGGCAAAGGTTTGCGATGGACACAATTAAAAACCCGCCCTTTTAGGAGGCTAGCGCACTCCGACTTATACCTCTCTTAGAGTTTGTTCAAATGGGTGAGCCGGTGTATCTCAAGGTTGTAAGACTCCAATTTTATTAAGAAATCTCTATTTCGATAGTTCTTAGTCAAGTTTATATTTTCCAACGAAACAATTTTTGCATCACCTTTATACCTCTTTATAAACACGCAAAAATTAATAAACTTACTAATTTCCGAACTAATTAATCATGCAACAAGTTAAGGTGGGCCACCTAAACATGGTCACTATGGTTCATGCATATGTCTAAAGCCGGCTCCCCCCTCCGAAGAAGAGGACCACATACATCAAGTTGCCTTGATTGCGTAAGCCTTTAAACAACTTAATTAACAAGTAATTCACATAAACATGCTGACTGGAAATTTCCAGTAGCTTCACGACCTGTTTAGCCCTGTTTCTGGTCAGAATCAAGCTTCAACCAGAACTACAAAGTTGTAGCCATATGTGTTAAGCACCTACTGTCCAAAGCAAAACTTCTAACTCATTACAGATTAAAAGATATGAATTTTTTAGTGAACTGTCGCAAATCAGAAAAATCACACGAAAAATTCACATAGTCACACAATTATCTAATAATTAACCCTAATTATTGGATCATCATGCTTTGCTAATATATCTCTATATATCAGTAATAATCACAAGTAATTTTGCATGAATTCCTTGTGATTTTACTTTTATTTAACAACCTTAAATAATCAAGATACACAAACATGCAATTTATATCAAATAAATCATGTCAATTCACAAACTCAAAACTTGCCATGAGGGTTTCAATCTTCCATTGAATTAGGTTAAATTAATTAAACAAAAAACCCTAATTTTTATTTAATTAATTCGATTTTAATTAAAAAAAAATAAGAAAACCCCTTTAATTATTTAACAATTAATTAAAACAACAAACCAACCCTTAACTCCCAAGTTTTGATCTTTTGTAATTAATAGATCACATATGTGGCTCTGATACCACTGTTAGAATATGAGCACATAAACATATAACAATTCACGAGTACGCGCAACGGAAGAATCGAATATGTAATCACATTAATTAACAAAGAGAATTGAGATGTGTACCTTATGCAAAGCTTCCAATATATATATAATAATAATAATAATAATGATATTATTATGAATTAGGATTTAAAGTAAAACCCCTCTACGATCGCACACACGACACGTCGAACAATACCCGGAGATTGCTAGATCTTAAATCACCAAAAGCCTAAAGCTCAAAGCTTGCTTTAATACTTGTTTCGTCTAAACACAAGAAGAAACAAATATGTTTGTTTCCGTCGAACAACAAAACCCCACAATTAATAGCAATGCTAATTGTTATTATTATATGTTTCACGATGGAACAATAATGAGGCTTCTTTGGTTTTGTTTCTAATTCGACCGAGAGGAAAAGTGAGTTCGAGATATTAGGGTTATTTTGTTGGGGTTAATTATTAGGATATATATATATAGGGTATAAATATATCCCTAATAACTTAACCTTCAAGTTAACATCTTTTGACTTGGACTAAGGTTTAATTAATAATTACATTAATTATTAATTAATATTTAATAATTAATAATACATAATTATTAATTAATAAATAATTCTAATTAACATATCTAGTTAATAATGTCCAATTATCATTTCTCTCCATTTTTGTGATTATAAATATGTAGATACAATATATACATATTACCGGATATCTAAGTGTCAACGCGTGTGACCCCGTAGGCTTAAATAATTTCCGGACATGCGTTTATTTAACGTGATCACATACCAACAGTTTGTAATGGCGACTACTCCATTATGCTCTGCTGATGGTATAATTTGCATTTCTAGTACAATTGCATATTTTTATTATCTGGTAAAGATCTTCAGACAGTACTTATGGAAACTACACTACTCATTTATTAGACTACGAGTCAGATTATAAATTGTCAATGATTGTGATTTTCATAACACAAACCTTTGGAATTCTGGTGGGTACCATTGCACCAGTTTTTCGATGTTTTGCAGCCTTAAGATTCAAATTTTCCCTTAAATGGTTTAAGAAACAAGCTAATATCTTTGAAGTAGAGAGCTATTGGATCCGGAAGTTATCAGAATGGAAAGTGCTTCATTTGGGTTTTTCATTAAGTAGCCATACAATGAAGGCTATTGCCTTTAATTTAAATATATAGCCTCATTCTGGATGTCTGCATAGTATTTCAGAAGGCAATTGTGGTATCTTGCAAAACTCTAGCACTAATACCAATCGGTATTGTAATTATTGGTGTGTATTGTGTATATTTCTGGAATTCACTTAAGGCAATCTTCGTCTTAAGTCGTGAAACTAGACACGATCTTGAGCAAAACGATAATACAGACGAAGACACTGGGAACTATGTTTTGCAGCTTCAGGATTATACGGACCTTGGTACCCGAACAATCAAAAGCATTACAAACGCGGTGAATCTTTTGATCCAAAAAGCTGAGAAACAACTTCCCAACAATCTTTTGAAACTAGTTGAGCAATCCACGGGATTTGAAGGAGTGGTGAATTTTGATAGTGATCAAGTTCAACCTATAACTTCTATCGAGTTTCCCAACAGTTGGAGCTTACCGGTTGTAGATTTAACTTGCATCGCCATTACTCTCCCAAATATACTTAAAGATCATGTTGATAGCATGTTCAACAGTGTGCGTGAAGGTCTCCCGTATACTTTTCTTATAGAAGAAAGCCTCAACAATGTTAGTGAAGCTAAAAATATTCAAAGGGCAAGTAATATATTGTGGGATGAGGTTGAAGTCAGTTACAAATGGTTGGGCAACTCACTCCAAAGGGATGATTTTAAAGAAAAAACGCCAACAGAGATTCTGAAATGGTTTTCAGAAAAAGCAGAAGAAATGGTGCTCGAAATCAACAAAGGCAGCAATGAGGAGATATCGGATAGCTCTCAAAGCAAGTTGATTGCTGCTAATTCAATGTATCGTATCACGCAAACCATCATGCTGAGATACCATAGCAGCGAGTGTATCAGAGATCATGAGCTATTGTTTGCTCTACTATATGACATGATTGCAAACATAATGGTAGCTTGCCTCACCAACTTACCACGAGTCATAACGATAAAATGCTATGAAAGCGCGATAGAAAAACGAGAGGCTGGCGTTCAGGCTGCAGCAAAGCTTCTTGGTAGTTCTAAGAAGATGATAGAAAGACTTCATAAGTGAGTGAACTGCCAAGCTTGGATATGCATCAAATGGCATATATAGATGAGTGGCGTCAATGTTTGAAGCAACCAACCCCTTGGAATATTAGGGTGTATTGATATATAAAAAGTTGTTATCAGATGTAAATGTATCCGATTGAAACAATTAGCAGACCGTTTTACCTTTATTTTAGGAAAAAATCAATTAATAACCGTTATTAGTAAATATTCAGTAAAATAAATTTATCCTCATAGTTTAGAGAATTCTCAGGTAACGGACACCATAATTAGTAAAACAGTGAAAAAAGCATGTTTTATAAGGTTGTCTACGCATACGTCAAAAACCTCATGTAATTGCCATAGTTCTACTCGGCAGCAGCTAGCAGTATAGTCCAAAAGTACAATTCAAGATATATACATACTCACGCTTTAGAAGAAAGCTTATTACCATGTTTTGCTGAAAGAGCATTGCTAGAAATGCCTAAAATTGTCTCACGACTGTTGAGGTCACGAGCATCACGTCACCAATTCTTCATACAGCTTCAATGAGTACAAGAGGCCTGTACATTTGCTATAAAGGCCAATATTATGATGGAAGGAACAGAAACATGAAAAGAACTAAAATGTAATAGAGAAAAATGGACTAATTGGTTTTAAAGGTCATGAACTTGTCACTTTTTCTTATTTAAGGGGTCAACGTAAAATTTCATATAACGTGGGGAACATCGTGACAATTCGCATATAACATAGGGGCCAAAACTACTATATGGTTTTTGTAAAATGGTTTTGTGTGTGTTTTGACCCAGTTGACTGCCATGTAAGCAAGTAGATCAACTCTCAAAAGTCAAAACAAAAAAGTGTTGACTTCCACTACCACATGCCTGGAGAATTTCGTTTAAAAAAACCGTTCAAAAATAAAAACTTACACATAAATGTTTATCATGAATGAAATTACAAATTAAGGAATACAAACCACCATATAATATGCTCTCACTGCTATATACACACCAATCTAACCATCATCATCATCGCCACAATAATCATTGTCAATTGAGAAATTGAAAGTAAAGAAAATAGGAACAAAATGGAACAAATTAATTCAATTCAACAACATTTAAATACATTCAACATATTCTCATATATCCTACCCGTTTCACCATTTTCATGGCGAATAAAGCCCTAAATCATCAATTCATCATAGCCCCTTAATTAAACCCAAGAATCAAACAAACATATTATTATTATCATTATGAGAGAAGTTATGGCAGAAAGAAATCAGCATGTGAATGGAGATGAATTATCATTGAATTTTGTTGGTATGTCTAGTAACAAAATCAAAACAAAGATGTGGGTTTTTCAGGAAAAATGATTTCACACAAACCCATTAAACATGGAAGATTGCAGCCCCCTATTTCAGATTTGCTACTATTCTTCCAAAAATAAAAACCACTGCCATCACCATCATTGTCGGAATACAAATCCAACTTGACCCACAAATAAACCGATCCCCCTAATTCCTCCATGCGCCGCCACCTGCCCCCGATTACTACCCCGAGATTATTTTTTATTCCGACCAAAACAACCTTTTCCCTTTGCGTCACACCGCCGCCACCATAGTCATCCTTGACTAACTCCGACCAAAACCCTATATCCACCACTGCCGAAACCTTAGACCGCCCACCGGAGCTCTAGATCTGCTCCCTCACAAACATATACATATGCAACATCTCTATATCTATTATACGGCTGAAACCTTAGACCAGATTGATAATTTTGGGTATTATAGTAGGCTGGTAGTTGTCTTCAATGGTTAGATTTTTAATATGGGACGGAGGGAGTAATATAATATTTGGAAATTTTCATTTATAGATGGGAAAGAATAATTGTAATTCGATATACATGGCTGCCTATGTGGCATCTGCAATTGTATAAAACCGTTCAACGTAAGCGAATACCACCTCTGGTATTTTTAAAACCTTAATTAGACGGTGTGACTGACGTTATATCCCACGTTATATGAAAATTTTGGTTGGCCCCTATATTAAGAAAACATGACAAGTTTAGGACCTTTTAAGACAATTAGCCCAAAAAAAATCAATCAGCAGATTCTATGCATGGAAAGTACTTTTTAAGCAATACCGTGTTCCCCATCATCCATTTTCTGTCTATCCCCCATATGAAACTGATAGCAAAGAGGCTTTGCATCCAACAACTGCCAACCTGTCAATACTTCCGCGTGCATGCACTCTTATAGGGACCTCACATCAAAAAGGATCAGTAACCAGTTACAAGACAAAAAAAAAAAGAGATCTGATGGTCTCTAACATATCAAATAGTCAATTTTTAGTATATTTATTAAGACCAATTGTTCATATTTTTATAGCAAAACAGGCACTTCCTTATTAATTTTTTTTATTTTTATTCGGTCTAGTTTTAAAACTAAATCCATATGATATCAAACAGTCCAATTCGAGTCTATTTATTGAAGCTGGTCACATGTTCAAGTGTATGGCCTCACTACATATTTGAATTACTCTTGTTCAAGCTAGTTCTATATAATATCAATTGTACATCTCTAGTCAAATTGTAGGAAGACAATAATAAAAGCAATTGCAAAGTTTAGTAAGATATGCAACCCCAATAATAAGAAAGTCAATATTACACAAGATAGGAGATCTCAGATGCACATGCAATCCTCACTACAAGAACAACATACAGACAATCAACCCTCAAGTGCAAGCCTCAAAATACAAGAAAAGTTAAAGCAAATGTTTAGGTGCCCTAGTATGCGAATACAAGAGCAATTGAACAACTCAAAAACATATGTTACCCCATTTAAAAAAAAAACAATAACACATAAAGTAGGAGAAGTCAATAGCTAAAGCAATCTCCACTACAAGAACCTACAAACATACGATCAACGATCAAGTACAAGCCTCAAAGTACAAGAGAAGTTGAAATGACTGTTCACGTGTTCTGGTAGTGAGGAATACAAAAGCAGTTGAACATTTTAAAAGCATACGCAACCCCATTATTAAAAACATAAAAAACAGATTAAGTAGGAGAACTCAAAAACGGGAAAAAAAACCGGTACAAGAACTTACATACAAATGATCAACCCTCAGGTACAAGCCTCAAAGTACAAGAGAAGTTGAAACAAGTGTACGAGTGTTCTAGTAGCGGAATGAAAAGACAAAAGTAATTAAAAACTTTATAATCTACCTAAACCCAATCCTCATTAGCAAAACATCAAAACCACATAAAGTAAGGAGAATTCAAAAGCAGTTGCAAACCCCGCTACAAAAACAATCTAGATACACATGATCAACCCTCGAGTGCAAGCCTCAAAGTACAAGAGAATTTGAAAGAGGTGAACGAGTGTTCTTGTAGTGGATGGAAAATACAAAAGCAATTGAAAACTATATAAACATATGTAAACGCAATCCCCATTAGCAAAACATCAAAACCACAAAAAGTAAGGGAAATTCAAAAGTAGGTGCAAACCCAGCTACAACAACAATCTAGATACACATGATCAACCCTCAAGTACAAGCCTCAAAGTACAAGAGAAGTTGAAACAAGTGTACGAGTGTTGTAGTAGTTACGGAAGACACAAGCGTTTAGAATTATATCAAAATCACTAAAAGTGGGGAAACTCAAAAGCTAAAGCAATCCCCGCTACAAAAACAACCTAGATACACACGCTGAATCTCAAGTACAAGCCTCATAAGTACGAGAAAAGTCAAACGAGTGTCGAATTGTTCTAGAGTTTAAGGCAGCACATTTTAAAATGAAATAAGACTTGTCAAAATAACAATAACTTTGATATTATATTACATATATATAGTAATACTTGGTAAATATGGGGCTAGTAACAATTCCTACCAAAAAAATCTAAACAAACATTTTAAAGGGAACCAGTCATGTTAAGTGGATGATACAACCAAGATTATTATCAATCATGTTAAACCTATTTGGTTTTAATCAACAATATTATAAAAAAAATCTTCAATAACTAATAATATTTTAATAAATTCGTGTTAAATAAAAAAAATAATCATTCCGATCTTGTAAAAATAACAAATAGATAGATATAGTGAGCGTACCTGATGATTGTCGACTGCATCATGATGATATCCATTCGACAGTCGTTTTGTCATTATAACATCAAGGCACGTAATAGTGTCCAAGTTCACCACTTGGGCCAACACACTTCTCATCGCGGAGTTTGGTCATGCATGTGATAGAAACCTTAAGATTATAGATATATATATATATATATCATAAGCAACACTTTGAGATATAAAAGGGAAATCCAAATGAAAAGTATGCTAGTTACAGTATGTAAAAAAATATTAACATATCGATTTAAATTCAGTGTCATCTTTAGCAAACAATCAGGAGAGCCGGAGGCTTTTAAAGATGCATCAAGCAACCTACTGGCAAATTTAAAAACTGTTATGACACGATATTATACGGACAATGTATAGCATTAATCCAGAGAAAAAGAGAAGGATGACGCACTGAAACAATATTTCAGATCGACTTTCCATCAGGGATATCCTTCTTGAAGCTGAACCTGATCAACAGATCATATACATAAGTTGTTAATTTAGACAACAGCGTCTGCCAAATAGATTATATATTGAATAAAAATCTAATAACTAACCACAACAATTCGCTTGTTAACATATGGAGTTGTGCACCCTGCTTTTCAAGGTTCTTATCGTGTTTATATGCTCATCTACATAACTGCTGACAACACTTCTTCCTTCATTTGAATATGCATTTAGCAACCTATTGCAAATTCAAAAACTGTTATGACACGATATTATACGGACAATGTATAGCATTAATCCAGAGAAAAAGAGAAGGATGACGCACTGAAACAATATTTCAGATCGACTTTCCATCAGGGATATCCTTCTTGAAGCTGAACCTGATCAACAGATCATATACATAAGTTGTTAATTTAGACAACAGCGTCTGCCAAATAGATTATATATTGAATAAAAATCTAATAACTAACCACAACAATTTGCTTGTTAACATATGGAGTTGTGCACCCTGCTCTTTAAGGTTCTTGTTGTGTTCATATGCTCATAGAAGTAACTGTTGAACGGCACTTCTTACTTCATTGAGTTCAGCTTCACTGCCAAAGGAGCTCAGCTGCGGATTATCAAAATTGCACTTCTAAAGAAAAAAAAAAAAAAACAGGGGATACCCAGATAATAAATGGGGAAAGCAATCTGAGTCAGCATCAACAAAACCTTAGTTACCTACAAAAGTGTGTCTCGGAATGCATTTAGGTCAATCAACCGATCACCATGTTCTGGGTAGTAAATAGTTATAGACACCTCCTTTTTCTTGAGTTGATGGATTCCCAAGTATATAATCAGCCCTAACGAAAGGATTTAAACATATAATGACAGTTAAAAGACAAAAGATTTTTGATAAAAATTCAAAGAACTTGGTGGCTAACACCGGTCCAAACTTTGTTTGAGAAAGAACCTCTAAATGCTTCATTGTTGTATCTGGAGATCTAAACTGAACTATTTCAAGCAAGTCTAACACCTGCCCTTGAAATTCAAATAGATTAAATTAAATAATAATATTACTCATAAATAAAGCTAACACCTGTCAGTAATACTAAAAGTGAGTAGTGTACCTTGCTCCTGCCAATGGCTATGCTTGCAGAATCTCCTGGACTACTTTGAAGTAGAAGAATATTATTATCACTGTAGTATCCAGTTTCACCTTGACCAAACAGTTGAGCAATAATGTGGTGACACAAATCTTGATGGCTGGATGATGTCACATTGCCTATGTGCAATTCAAGTGCAAAAAGCTTCAACCACCAAGCCCTCTGAACCCTAGACAAAATAGCTTAATCTAGTCAAAGTATTAAACATAAACAGAAAAAAGAAAATAGGTTTTATTAAATTTCAACGTCATCGGAAAAAAAGAAAAACAAGGCAAGGACAAAATACTAACTTGCAGTATAAGCACACCCGGATCATCAGAGCTGTTTTCTATAACACATCCTTCAGATCTCAGCACTAGACAAACAGCATAATCTTCAACCAGAAGATCAGCGGAGTTGGATTTTAGTAGTTAAGGTACAAACTCAACCATGCGAGAACTATCACATGCAAAGAACAAGGTCACTTTTCGATCTTGACCCATTACCCAACCTCTCAAACCCGCCAACTTTACCACATATGAAGGCATCAAAAAATTATATAGCAAACCATTCTCCCTATAATGCTATGACTTGAGTTGCAACATGAATCGTAATAGTATCATCCAGTGATTTATATAGGCCAAAATCTACCACTTCTGCTGCTAAGTGTTCATCTTATAGATTATACATTTTGTTTGACATCTCGTTATATAACCGGAGGCTAAAAACCATTAGTGGTAAATTCAAGTGCCAATTATTGGATGGTTACCAACTATGCTACAGCTCTTGGTAGTACAAGGGTATTACAAATTCAAATACAATTTACATTAGCCAAATAAATAAAGGTCACACTTTAGAAGAAAGTTTATACCTTGTTTTGCTAGAAGAGCATTTCTAGAAATGCCCTAAACTGTGTCACGACTGTTGAGGTCACGAGCATCACGTCACCAATTCTTCATACAGCTTCAATGAGTACAAAAGGCCTGTACATTGCTATAAACGCCAATATTATAATGGAAGGAACAGAAACATGAAAAGAACTAAAAATGTAATAAAGAAAAATCAAACAACAGATTGTATGTGTGGACAATACTTTTCAGGCAACACTGTGTTCCCCATCATCTATTTTCTTGACCATCATTACGAAAAGACTGCTAACAGGCTCTATCCCTTATAAGAAACTGATACCAAATAAGCTTTGCATCCAACAACTGCCAATCTGTCCATACTTTCGCGTCCATGCACTCTTACAGGGACCTCGCATTAAAAAGGATCAGTAACCAGTTACTAACAAGACAAAAAAAAAATCTGATGGTTTCTGACATGATATCAAATAGTCCATTTCTAGTATATTTATTAAGACCAATTCATATTTTTATAGCAAAACAGGCACTTCCTTCATTGAAGTTTTTGAATTTGATTTAGCCTAGTTTTAAAGCTAAATCCATATAACATCAAACAGTCCATTTCGAATCTATTTATTAAAGCTGATCACATGTTCAATTGTACTGCCGCATTACAAATTTAAATCAGTATTGTTTTAAAGCTAGTTCTATATTATATCAATTTTACATATCTAGTCACACTGTAGCAAGAGTATTTGAAGCTAGTCCTATATTATATCAATTGTACATATCTAGTCAAATTGTAGCAAGAGAATTAACTGACTACATAGATACTTCTAATAGGGGATTTCAAAAGCAATTGAAAACTTTTAGTGACATATGCAACCCCAATAATAAAAATGTCAAAATTACACAAGATAGAAGAAGTCAGATGCAAATACAATCCTCACTACAAGAACAGCCTACATACAGATAATCGACCCTCAAATGCAAGCCTCAAAGTACAAAAAAAGTTGAAGCAGGTGTGTAGGTGCTCTAGTATGCAAATACAAAAGCAATTGAACAACTCGAAAACACATGTAACCCTATTTAAAAAAACGCCAAAACCACATAAAGTAAGGGAAATTCAAAAGCAGGTGCAAACCCCGCTACAACAACAATCTAGATACACATGATCAACCCTCAAGTACAAGCCTCAAAGTACAAGAGAAGTTGATACGATTGTTCGAGTGTTCTGGCAGTGGGGAATACAAAAGCAATTGAACTATTTAGAGGCATATGCAACCCCATTGTTAAAAACACATAAAAACCAAATAAAATAGGGGAAGTCAAAAGCCAAAAAAATTCCCGGTACAAGAACTTTCATGGAAATGATCAACCCTCAAGTACAAGCCTCAAAGTACAAGAGAAGTTGAAACAAGTGTACGAGTGTTCTTGTAGTGGATGGAAAATACAAAAGCAATTGAAAACTTTATAAACATATGTAAACACAATCCCATTAGCAAAACATCAAAACCACAAAAAGTAAGGAAATTCAAAAGTAGGTGCAAACCCAGCTACAACAACAATCTAGATACACATGATCAACCCTCAAGTACAAGCCTCAAAGTACAAGAGAAGTTGAAACAAGTGTACGAGTGTTCTTGTAGTGGATGGAAAATACAAAAGCAATTGAAAACTTTATAAACATATGTAAACACAATACCCATTAGCAGCAAAACATCAAAACCACACAAAGTAAGGGGAATTCAAAAGCAGGTGCAAAGCCCGCTACAACAACAATCTAGATACACATGATCACCCCTCGAGTACAAGCCTCAAAGTACAAGAGAGTTGAACAGGTGTGTAGGTGCTCTAGTATGAAAATACAGAAGCAATTGAAAACTTAATAATTATATGTAAACCCAATCCCATTAGCAAAACATCAAAACCACAAAAAGTAAGGGAATTCAAAAGTAGGTGCAAACCCAGCTACAACAACAATCTAGATACACATGATCAACCCTCAAGTACAAGCCTCAAAGTACAAGAGAAGTCCAAACGAGTGTCTAAGTGTTCGAGTAGTCAAGAATTGCAAAAGCGCTTGAAAACTTCAAAGCAAAATGCAACCCCAAAACTAGTACTTGGTAAAAACCAATAGCAAATATCATTGGTAAAAACCAAAACTAAAAACAACAAAAAACCAAAACTAAAAACAACAAAAAATAAAAATAAACAGAATGAGAGAGTACATGAGATGGTAAAACTGGTGTGTAAGCGTTCTTGTAGTCGAGGATTATAGGTTCTTGAGTTTAAGGCAGCAAGTTTTCAAATGAAATAAGGCTTGTCAAAATAACTTTTATTATTTTATATTACAAATATATAGTAATACTTGGTAAATATGGCACCTCCTATAAGACCATCCCCATCGGGTGTTATAGTGTTCGGTGGGTCGGACATAAAGTGGAAAACAAATATAAAACAATGCAAACAGTGACCGACTTAGTCGGTTAGCCAACTGATGTTTGTGGACCAAAAATTCAAAGTTGCAACAATTCATGAATTTTGTGTTTTGTCTTTATTTGTTTTCTTACTTTTATTTTGTAAGTTTCTTTTATCAATATTATGTTTTTATATGTTTTATTAATTTATATCTAGTTTATTAATAACCAAGATAAATCTAAAGTCCATAAAAAATGTTTAAATATGTGATACAGAACGATGATTGATAACTTAATATATTAAATTATAATAATATTTCTAATATTTTAAATTAATTTTAAATTAAAGAAATATTAATTAAATTAAAAACATGATTATATAATTAAAATGAATAGTTTTGTTGGGTTGTGAATGGGAGTATAAAAATTGATATTAGTTGGGTTGGGTAAATGTAAGAGAGAGAAATTAGTTTTTTAATGAATAGTACCGTTAGGTTGGGTTGTGAATGGGGATGACCTAATCAATCATGTTTAACCTATTAACAACAACAACAACCACCGTACCCAATCCCTGAGCGGGGTATGGGGGAGGTGAACTGTAGACAGTCTTACCTCAACCTAAAGGTCGAGAGACTGCTTCCATAAGGACCTCCGGCCACAAAAAGGTAAAAATCGGCAAGTGAAAAGTGTTTAGAAATATCATACCTGTCGGCCGAGCGCATGATAAGAAGATATACCTGTCTGTTGGGTCCGCTGGGTCCGACTACCTTGAGGGTAGGGAAGAGTAGCAAACATGCGACCTAACAAATACCTTAACACATGTTCGACAATACAGATACGATAGCAACCATTGAACATATATAACAGCATAAAAATGAAGAAACATAATAAACAAAGTCTCCTACAAGAATACCCAAACAAGTGAAAAGAAACAACCAAGACAACATACCTATAAAAAGGAAATGACTAAGAACTAAGGAAACTAACGATTTCTAATCAACCAACGCAGCAAAGTGACTTAGGCCGCCTAGCTAAACTAATCCTAGTTTCACACAAAACTCTCAACACCCCTAAATATAAACCTATACCCTAGTCTACTAGCTAAACTCTCATTGGTCATGTCCTCCGACAGACGACGCATTTGGGGGTCAACAAACGCTAGAGTAACCTCCCCCCTCGGTTTAGGCCTATCGAGACTCAAGGCCAAAAAACCCTTACGGAGGTCACAGAGAACCAAAGTCTAAATAAAAAAAGTCTACTTAATCTATTCCCATATGCCTTACACTCCTTGTCCACGTCCTCCGCTAGGGAGCTCCATTGGCGCAATCGGAATTATGTTCTTCCACCTCCATCGACCTACCTCTTCTCCTGTCAGTCAAAGCCCTCTGTAGTCACCTTGGGCCCACTTCTCCAGGCCAACCCATCACTAGCATCCTTAGGCAAGGCAAAATGGGAATAGATGACGATATAGGTCACACAAAAGTCCTACCCTAACCTACTCCTCTACTCTAATCCTAGTTCTCCAGGCCGTCCTATCCGACGTCATGTCCTCCGACAAGCCAAGCTCTATTAGGTCCTTAGCTAATCGATCCTCCCACCTCATCTTAGGCCTTCCCCTTCTTCGTATGCCGTCAACGTGAATAGACTCCGCTCTCCTTAGTGGTGGTGTTCGATCCCTTCTCCTAACATGGCCAAACCATCTCAAACGCCCTTCCCTTAGCTTGTTAATGATGGTCCCTACTTCAAGTTCGGCTCTAAAAACTCCTGTGGGGATCCTGTCTGATAGGGTCTTCCCGCAAGTCCACCTTAGCATCCTCATCTCAGCCACCTCCACTCGAGACATTTGAGCTTTCGTCATCGGCCAACATTCTGACCCGTATAACATAGCCGGTCTAATAGCCACTCTGTAGAACTTGCCTTTGAGTTTTAGCGGCATCCTCTTGTCGCACATGACTCCAGTAACTGCTCTCCACTTCAACCATCCAGCTTGGATTCGACGTGTCACATCTTCATCTATCCCCCCGATTTGTGTATCACCGATCCCAGGTATCTAAAAGACTCCTTCGGACACAATATCCGCTCCCCAATGCGAATATCATCATCCCCATTTTGTCTTATCTCATGTTTATCGAAGTCACATCGTAGGTATTCTGTCTTCTCTCGGCCCATGCACAGACCCTGGTCTTCAAGGGTTTCTCTCCATTTCTCTAACCTACGGTTTAGCTCCTCCGTCGATCTCGCAATAAGCGCAATGTCATCGGCAAAAATCATGCACCACGGTAGTTCCTCCTGTAGGCCACTGGACAACTCGTCTAAGATCAAGGTAAAAAGGTATGGGCTAAGCGCCGAACCCTGGTGTAGACCCATTTCTACCGAGAAAAGCTCTGCGTTCCCCACAGGGGTTCGAACATCGGTCCTCGCCCTATCGTACATATCCCTGATAACACTAATGTATCTCCCAGTAACTCCTTTCGCTTGTAGCGTCCTCCAAATCAGCTCTCGTGGTACACTGTCGTATGCCTTTTCCAAATCTAGGAAGGCACAGTGTAGCGCTTTTTGTCTTTCCCTATACTTCTCTATAAGGCTTCTGGTGATGTGAATAGCCTCCATCGTCGACCTCCCTGGCATAAAACCGAATTGGTTCTCTGCTACCTTCGTAACCCTTCTAAGCCTCATCTCTATCACTCTCTCCCAAAGCTTTATGGTATGACTTGGGAGTTTAATGCCCCTATAGTTGCTACAACTCTGTACGTCCCCCTTGTTCTTATAGATAGGTATAATCTCACTAAGTCTCCATTCTTCTGGCATTTTAGCACTTGTCCAAATCTTGTTGAAGAGGCTTGTCAACAAGCTTATCCCCACGTCCCCCACATGCCTCGATAGGTATTTGGTCTGGACCTCTTCGCTGATCCACCAAGATTCCCTACCCACTTTACGCTGTCTTCATGTTCCTCTAGTTACCCCTAGTACCTCTTTTGCCGTCTCCCTCATACCCTCTGCCAAAAGTGTACACAACTCGTCAGCTTCCATATGCGAAACGTCTTGAATCTCCCTTGTGAACCTCGTGCTAGTCATCAACCTAAACGTCTCTGCTGCTTCACCAATTAGATTTTTCCAGAGGATTCTTGGCTTTACAACCTTCTCTGTCCTGGTTCCTCGTCTACTCAAGAGCAAATCTATGACCAACACTCTATGTTGGGAGTAGCCAGCCTCTCTCGGGAGGACCTTCCAATCTTTGCAAGCCCTAAAGTCGCCTTTACGCACTAAGTAGTCGATCTGAGTTTCATGTAGGCCACTCTGAAAGGTAATTAACTGAGACTTCCTCTTTCGGAAGGAGGAGTTTGCGATAACCAGGTCGTGTGCAGTAGCAAACTCCAAAATCGTGCGTCCAACTTCATTCCTTGTTAGGATGAACAACACACAGGAATCACACGAACACACACGCAACACACGCTATCGAAAGAACAACACAAGATTTAACGTGGTTCGGTCTGGGTCTGACCTACGTCCACACGGGTAACTAGGAGATGTTTATTACATTATGAAAGTGTGTCGATTACAAATACAGAAAGCATCTCTATTATATAGAGATCAAGAGACAAAACTGATGTAAACCTCTATACGTGTAGCCAAAAGTAGTTGAACTACTAGTTTTGGGTTTTTCTGTCTTTCCACCAACTGTGGGCTACTACTTTGTCTGCCAAATCCCACGAAAAAAAAAAAAAAAAAAAAAAAAAAAAAAAAAAAAAAAAAAAAAAAAAAAAAAAAAAAAAAAAAAAAAAAAAAAAAAAAAAAAAAAAAAAAAAAAAAAAAAAAAAAAAAAAAAAAAAAAAAAAAAAAAAAAAAAAAAAAAAAAAAAAAAAAAAAAAAAAAAAAAAAAAAAAAAAAAAAAAAAAAAAAAAAAAAAAAAAAAAAAAAAAAAAAAAAAAAAAAAAAAAAAAAAAAAAAAAAAAAAAAAAAAAAAAAAAAAAAAAAAAAAAAAAAAAAAAAAAAAAAAAAAAAAAAAAAAAAAAAAAAAAAAAAAAAAAAAAAAAAAAAAAAAAAAAAAAAAAAAAAAAAAAAAAAAAAAAAAAAAAAAAAAAAAAAAAAAAAAAAAAAAAAAAAAAAAAAAAAAAAAAAAAAAAAAAAAAAAAAAAAAAAAAAAAAAAAAAAAAAAAAAAAAAAAAAAAAAAAAAAAAAAAAAAAAAAAAAAAAAAAAAAAAAAAAAAAAAAAAAAAAAAAAAAAAAAAAAAAAAAAAAAAAAAAAAAAAAAAAAAAAAAAAAAAAAAAAAAAAAAAAAAAAAAAAAAAAAAAAAAAAAAAAAAAAAAAAAAAAAAAAAAAAAAAAAAAAAAAAAAAAAAAAAAAAAAAAAAAAAAAAAAAAAAAAAAAAAAAAAAAAAAAAAAAAAAAAAAAAAAAAAAAAAAAAAAAAAAAAAAAAAAAAAAAAAAAAAAAAAAAAAAAAAAAAAAAAAAAAAAAAAAAAAAAAAAAAAAAAAAAAAAAAAAAAAAAAAAAAAAAAAAAAAAAAAAAAAAAAAAAAAAAAAAAAAAAAAAAAAAAAAAAAAAAAAAAAAAAAAAAAAAAAAAAAAAAAAAAAAAAAAAAAAAAAAAAAAAAAAAAAAAAAAAAAAAAAAAAAAAAAAAAAAAAAAAAAAAAAAAAAAAAAAAAAAAAAAAAAAAAAAAAAAAAAAAAAAAAAAAAAAAAAAAAAAAAAAAAAAAAAAAAAAAAAAAAAAAAAAAAAAAAAAAAAAAAAAAAAAAAAAAAAAAAAAAAAAAAAAAAAAAAAAAAAAAAAAAAAAAAAAAAAAAAAAAAAAAAAAAAAAAAAAAAAAAAAAAAAAAAAAAAAAAAAAAAAAAAAAAAAAAAAAAAAAAAAAAAAAAAAAAAAAAAAAAAAAAAAAAAAAAAAAAAAAAAAAAAAAAAAAAAAAAAAAAAAAAAAAAAAAAAAAAAAAAAAAAAAAAAAAAAAAAAAAAAAAAAAAAAAAAAAAAAAAAAAAAAAAAAAAAAAAAAAAAAAAAAAAAAAAAAAAAAAAAAAAAAAAAAAAAAAAAAAAAAAAAAAAAAAAAAAAAAAAAAAAAAAAAAAAAAAAAAAAAAAAAAAAAAAAAAAAAAAAAAAAAAAAAAAAAAAAAAAAAAAAAAAAAAAAAAAAAAAAAAAAAAAAAAAAAAAAAAAAAAAAAAAAAAAAAAAAAAAAAAAAAAAAAAAAAAAAAAAAAAAAAAAAAAAAAAAAAAAAAAAAAAAAAAAAAAAAAAAAAAAAAAAAAAAAAAAAAAAAAAAAAAAAAAAAAAAACAAAAAAAAAAAAAAAAAAAAAAAAATAAAAAAAAAAAAAAAAAAAACAACCCTGAAAACAGCCCCTGCTGTAAACAGCATACTGCTGTAACTTTTCAATCGTATCCCTTCCGTCTTCTGCCATTAATAAATTACCAAATTACTACTAACCAAACAGGTTCGTACTGCAACGTGGCAATTATACGAGCGGAAGCACTAACTGAAACAAAAAAAACTTATTTGTTTCAAGAGTTAACGGCGATGGATGGGAGTTGATGAAATCTTGGCTTTGAGGGGTTATTTTTGCCAAATCTTGGAACTTCAACAAAAAAATGAGATAAAAAAAATCCCACTTTCTTTTGTCTGCCAAATCCCACGAAAAAAAAATCAACCCCTTTTTCTTGTGTATGCCACTTTCCCCAAAACAAAAAAACACACCTCCTTTTGTTTTTCTAGTTTGTGCCAACACCACCACCGGTCCTCTTTTTTCTCCTTTCTTCTTCACACGAGAGATATCTTCTCGATCGATGGAAGATAAAAAAAAGAACAACCGATCTGGTCTGTTGAAACGGCGGCTGAAACGGAGACTGGAGATGAAGGGCGGCGGTCAGGGGAAACAGCGGCGGCGGCTGCGGGCGGTGGAAAATAGCGGCGGCTATGGCGGTGGCGGCGGCTATAGCGGTGACCGGAGGAAACGGCGGCTGCCGTGAATCTGTCACTGATTCAATCGGAATCCCTTCACGATTTCAGGTAACTTACTTCCTCTTTCTTCACCTCCGTTCTATGATTCAACCGACAACCGATGGCTCTGATACCAGTTGTTAGGATCAACAACACACGGGAATCACACGAACACACACGCAACACACGCTATCGAAAGAACAACACAAGATTTAACGTGGTTCGGTCTGGGTCTGACCTACGTCCACACGGGTAACTAGGAGATGTTTATTACATTATGAAAGTGTGTCGATTACAAATACAGAAAGCATCTCTATTATATAGAGATCAAGAGACAAAACTGATGTAAACCTCTATACGTGTAGCCAAAAGTAGTTGAACTACTAGTTTTGGGTTTTTCTGTCTTTCCACCAACTGTGGGCTACTACTTTGTCTGCCGACACTTCTTTTGTAACAACTAATTTGTTGTTGTCGTGGATTCACACTCAACAATCTCCCACTTGAAGCCACGGAACAGTCTTCACATGTGCTTCAACTGTGCATCTGTATTTCTGTAAACCTTTCAACTTTAGCTCAACTCTAGTTACCCCGGCCTTCTCTTCATTTAACCTGAAGGCCTGTTGAAGCTCCCACTGAGTTTCAACCCATCAGTCACAAACAGTGACTCGTTCTCCGTCCCTATTGGCTCCCACTGACTCGAACTGCCAATTCCTGGAACAATCTGAGAACAAACACTCTCCTGATAAAGCAGATAATCAACTGGAGAGACTTTAACCGCTGGAATACTGGTTCTTTTAAACCACTGTCTGGAACGTCTGACTGAAGCACAACACCCATGCTCCCACTGCCATGAAACCCCCCTCACCCCCCTGACTGGTTTCTCTGAACCTTTTCTAGCACGTTCAACCTGAATCTGACCTGTAGCTCTGGGTTTGCCATCTGCAAAGCAAACCTTCTTCTGCCCACGAGATTTTGTGAACCAGATTTTGTTTTTCTTCTGAACTGGGATGGTCACTCCCTCAGATGGTAAACTGACCATATAAAGCGAACCTTCTTCTTGCCTCGAGCCACAACTAGATTTCCCTGGAGAACCTTCCACTGCCCGTTCCCGAACTTAACCTCATGCCCTGTTCATCCAACTGTCTGACAAAAACAACTGCTTCTTCAGACTTGGAATAACCTGAACATCTTTTAAAAAAAATCCATGAACCGACCGGAGTCTTCAAATCTATGTCACTCTGCCCGTCACATCAAGAACTTCATCGTTCGCCAGTCTTACCTTTCCAAAATCCACAATTATCAGATTTCGTAGTGCTTCACTGCTGTGGGTAGCGAAATGAAGCAACGAAATCCACGACCCAGGAATCCACACAACTACCTGCACTGCAAATCAGCGACTGCTGTATCTTTGCTGTAGCTTCTGTTGTGTTCAGTTCTTTCTTATTTTTCGGACACTGATTCCTAAAGTGCCCCACCTCTTCTGATCATGCTTGTTCAAAGAAGCATCTGCACCGACCAAGAAAACAAGCCACCTGCTTCTAGTGTTTTCTCACCTTGCTAAACGAAGCGAATCCAAAGCCACCTGCTTTGATGGATCCTTACTGCCCGCTTTCCATGCAACACGCCGGTCTCTTCTTTTCACGAACAAGCCAATCAAAGGCTAGCAAAGAACTCGACATCAGCATACCCTGCTGAAACTTTTGATCTGACCTTCACTACCTCAGTTAATTGCTTTCTCAACAACCACCAACCAAATGAAAATGAACAAGAACTGAGCCTCCTGCTTCTAATGTTCTTTCTTCTTCTAGCTAAGCATGACCTGATTCAAAGCCTCCTGCTTGACAAATCGTCCGCTTCTGCTCTTCTGGTTGGAATAAATTCTGCCTCAAGAACAAGCTGTCTAGCTTCACCGTTCTTGTACTAGGCACAAAAGAAAGAATAAAACTTGGTTGAAGATACCTGATCCGACACCTACTTTCAACATCCTCCTTGACCAAAAAAAAACAACAACCCTGAAAACAGCCCCTGCTGTAAACAGCATACTGCTGTAACTTTTCAATCGTATCCCTTCCGTCTTCTGCCATTAATAAATTACCAAATTACTACTAACCAAACAGGTTCGTACTGCAACGTGGCAATTATACGAGCGGAAGCACTAACTGAAACAAAAAAAACTTATTTGTTTCAAGAGTTAACGGCGATGGATGGGAGTTGATGAAATCTTGGCTTTGAGGGGTTATTTTTGCCAAATCTTGGAACTTCAACAAAAAAATGAGATAAAAAAAATCCCACTTTCTTTTGTCTGCCAAATCCCACGAAAAAAAAATCAACCCCTTTTTCTTGTGTATGCCACTTTCCCCAAAACAAAAAAACACACCTCCTTTTGTTTTTCTAGTTTGTGCCAACACCACCACCGGTCCTCTTTTTTCTCCTTTCTTCTTCACACGAGAGATATCTTCTCGATCGATGGAAGATAAAAAAAAGAACAACCGATCTGGTCTGTTGAAACGGCGGCTGAAACGGAGACTGGAGATGAAGGGCGGCGGTCAGGGGAAACAGCGGCGGCGGCTGCGGGCGGTGGAAAATAGCGGCGGCTATGGCGGTGGCGGCGGCTATAGCGGTGACCGGAGGAAACGGCGGCTGCCGTGAATCTGTCACTGATTCAATCGGAATCCCTTCACGATTTCAGGTAACTTCCTCTTTCTTCACCTCCGTTCTATGATTCAACCGACAACCGATGGCTCTGATACCAGTTGTTAGGATCAACAACACACGGGAATCACACGAACACACACGCAACACACGCTATCGAAAGAACAACACAAGATTTAACGTGGTTCGGTCTGGGTCTGACCTACGTCCACACGGGTAACTAGGAGATGTTTATTACATTATGAAAGTGTGTCGATTACAAATACAGAAAGCATCTCTATTATATAGAGATCAAGAGACAAAACTGATGTAAACCTCTATACGTGTAGCCAAAAGTAGTTGAACTACTAGTTTTGGGTTTTTCTGTCTTTCCACCAACTGTGGGCTACTACTTTGTCTGCCGACACTTCTTTTGTAACAACTAATTTGTTGTTGTTGTGGATTCACACTCAACAATCTCCCACTTGAAGCCACGGAACAGTCTTCACATGTGCTTCAACTGTGCATCTGTATTTCTGTAAACCTTTCAACTTTAGCTCAACTCTAGTTACCCCGGCCTTCTCTTCATTTAACCTGAAGGCCTGTTGAAGCTCCCACTGAGTTTCAACCCATCAGTCACAAACAGTGACTCGTTCTCCGTCCCTATTGGCTCCCACTGACTCGAACTGCCAATTCCTGGAACAATCTGAGAACAAACACTCTCCTGATAAAGCAGATAATCAACTGGAGAGACTTTAACCGCTGGAATACCGGTTCTTTTAAACCACTGTCTGGAACGTCTGACTGAAGCACGACACCCATGCTCCCACTGCCATGAAACCCCCCTCACCCCCCTGACTGGTTTCTCTGAACCTTCTCTAGCACGTTCAACCTGAATCTGACCTGTAGCTCTGGGTTTGCCATCTGCAAAGCAAACCTTCTGCCCACGAGATTTTGTGAACCAGATTTTGTTTTTCTTCTGAACTGGGATGGTCACTCCCTCAGATGGTAAACTGACCATATAAAGCGAACCTTCTTCTTGCCTCGAGCCACAACTAGATTTCCCTGGAGAACCTTCCACTGCCCGTTCCCGAACTTAACCTCATGCCCTGTTCATCCAACTGTCTGACAAAAACAACTGCTTCTTCAGACTTGGAATAACCTGAACATCTTTTAAAAAAAATCCATGAACCGACCGGAGTCTTCAAATCTATGTCACTCTGCCCGTCACATCAAGAACTTCATCGTTCGCCAGTCTTACCTTTCCAAAATCCACAATTATCAGATTTCGTAGTGCTTCACTGCTGTGGGTAGCGAAATGAAGCAACGAAATCCACGACCCAGGAATCCACACAACTACCTGCACTGCAAATCAGCGACTGCTGTATCTTTGCTGTAGCTTCTGTTGTGTTCAGTTCTTTCTTATTTTTCGGACACTGATTCCTAAAGTGCCCCACCTCTTCTGATCATGCTTGTTCAAAGAAGCATCTGCACCGACCAAGAAAACAAGCCACCTGCTTCTAGTGTTTTCTCACCTTGCTAAACGAAGCGAATCCAAAGCCACCTGCTTTGATGGATCCTTACTGCCCGCTTTCCATGCAACACGCCGGTCTCTTCGAACAAGCCAATCAAAGGCTAGCAAAGAACTCGACATCAGCATACCCTGCTGAAACTTTTGATCTGACCTTCACTACCTCAGTTAATTGCTTTCTCAACAACCACCAACCAAATGAAAATGAACAAGAACTGAGCCTCCTGCTTCTAATGTTCTTTCTTCTTCTAGCTAAACATGACCTGATTCAAAGCCTCCTGCTTGACAAATCGTCCGCTTCTGCTCTTCTGGTTGGAATAAATTCTGCCTCAAGAACAAGCTGTCTAGCTTCACCGTTCTTGTACTAGGCACAAAAGAAAGAATAAAACTTGGTTGAAGATACCTGATCCGACACCTACTTTCAACATCCTCCTTGACCAAAAAAATCAACCCTGAAAACAGCCCCTGCTGTAAACAGCATACTGCTGTAACTTTTCAATCGTATCCCTTCCGTCTTCTGCCATTAATAAATTACCAAATTACTACTAACCAAACAGGTTCGTACTGCAACGTGGCAATTATACGAGCGGAAGCACTAACTGAAACAAAAAAAACTTATTTGTTTCAAGAGTTAACGGCGATGGATGGGAGTTGATGAAATCTTGGCTTTGAGGGGTTATTTTTGCCAAATCTTGGAACTTCAACAAAAAAATGAGATAAAAAAAATCCCACTTTCTTTTGTCTGCCAAATCCCACGAAAAAAAAATCAACCCCTTTTTCTTGTGTATGCCACTTTCCCCAAAACAAAAAAACACACCTCCTTTTGTTTTTCTAGTTTGTGCCAACACCACCACCGGTCCTCTTTTTTCTCCTTTCTTCTTCACACGAGAGATATCTTCTCGATCGATGGAAGATAAAAAAAAGAACAACCGATCTGGTCTGTTGAAACGGCGGCTGAAACGGAGACTGGAGATGAAGGGCGGCGGTCAGGGGAAACAGCGGCGGCGGCTGCGGGCGGTGGAAAATAGCGGCGGCTATGGCGGTGGCGGCGGCTATAGCGGTGACCGGAGGAAACGGCGGCTGCCGTGAATCTGTCACTGATTCAATCGGAATCCCTTCACGATTTCAGGTAACTTCCTCTTTCTTCACCTCCGTTCTATGATTCAACCGACAACCGATGGCTCTGATACCAGTTGTTAGGATCAACAACACACGGGAATCACACGAACACACACGCAACACACGCTATCGAAAGAACAACACAAGATTTAACGTGGTTCGGTCTGGGTCTGACCTACGTCCACACGGGTAACTAGGAGATGTTTATTACATTATGAAAGTGTGTCGATTACAAATACAGAAAGCATCTCTATTATATAGAGATCAAGAGACAAAACTGATGTAAACCTCTATACGTGTAGCCAAAAGTAGTTGAACTACTAGTTTTGGGTTTTTCTGTCTTTCCACCAACTGTGGGCTACTACTTTGTCTGCCGACACTTCTTTTGTAACAACTAATTTGTTGTTGTCGTGGATTCACACTCAACATTCCTCACTCCAAACCCTAAACCCCTGTGTACCCCCGGGTAGTCGTCTGACACTATTCCTATATGTCCGTTTAAGTCACCTAAAACTAGTCGTTGGTCATCAGGGCAACTCCTCACCAGCTCATCCAGTGAGTCCCAAAAACTCTCCTTCTCTCCCGCTCCCCGGCCCGACTGAGGAGCATACGCGCTAATTACGTTTATAGTCTCTTCTTGTATCACCAATCTCACCAACATCAACCTATCATCGTGTCTTTCCACGTGCACTACATAGTCTTTAAGTCGTTCAGTCATGATGATCCCTACTCCGTTTATCGACTTAGGCACTCCCGAATACCATAGCTTGTAACTATTTTCCTCTCCAGTGCTTTTTCCTTTTTCCTTTTTCCTGTCCACCTAGTTTCTTGAAAGCAAGCAATGTCTACTTTACACCTAGTCAAGGCATCACCTAGCTCTAAAAACTTTCCCTTAAGGGTGCCTACATTCCAACTCCCGAATCTAAGCCTAAAGGTTCTCTTTACTCTAGCATTAACCCTCCTATGCCTGCCCGCCCCTGAATCTGAAGGACATGACCTCACGTAACCATTTGAAAGAGACAGCTTAAACGAAAATACTCTACAGACAAAAATAATAGGACAAAAAAAACCGTTAACCAGCAGACAGTAATAAACTAACGTCGAGTATCACCATGCAGTAATGTTAGTAATTGCAGCCAACTAAAAATAAATAGATAAAATTTTAATAATAATGATAAAAATTTAATAATAATGAAAGCACCTAAAATCCAATAAGAATCACCTAAATTTGGTAAAGTGGGTAGATCAGTGGTTGTACGTAGATGAAAGCAGATAAAAATCAAGTTATTTAGGTAATAATGAAAGCAGATAAAAATCAAGTTATTTAGGTAATAATGAAAGCAGATAAAAATCAAGTAAATCAATAGGTCGATGAATGTACAGAATCGATGGCTGTTACAAAAAAAATCAAGTAAATTAGGTAGAAATATGAGAGTTATATAATTATATATCAATGTAAACTTGGAGTAATAATAGTGATAAAGAAGAATACTAAAAAAAAAGGAGGTCCGGTCTGTAAGTTTCCGGTGGGGTAGCCGGTGGCACACCCAAACGGTAACAACAAAAGTTTTAAAGCTTTATAAAAGTAAAGTTAAAAAAGGGGACATAAAAAAGGCAGAACCCAAAACCAAATCTTGACTGAAAAACCGCACGATCTGTCAAAAATAAGCAACAAGTTTGATACTTTGAATAGACCCAAAAACTAATTTAGTGTGTGAGATTATCTTCTACTACAAAGATAAGGAATTGTTTATTTTATTAATTATTAATTATGTGTTCTATATAGATATAGATATATGTAGATAGAAAATAGATATATACAGACAGAGAGGAAGAAAGAGGACTTGTAGCAGTTAAGAGCTGGCCGGAGGGGATGTCCAGCACAGTTTTTCCGATGAGACAAACGGGCAAAAGAAAGCAACGGTCACAAAACAGAGAGAGAGATATAAGACAGTAACAATTCCTACTGGAAAAAAAAATCAAAACAAACATATTTAAGGGGGCATCAGTCAGGTTAAGTGGATGATTCTACCAAGATTATTATCAATCATATTATACCTATTTGGAATCATAAACAAATTATCTTCAAAAAATTATCTTAATAAACTAGGGCAGCAGTCATGTTAAGTGGATGATTCTACCAAGATTATTATCAATCATGTTATACCTATTTGGAATCATAAACTAGGGTTAAATAAAGAAATACTCATTCAGATGTTATGGAAATAACAAATAGTGATCGTACCTGATGATTTTCGACAGAATCATGATGATATCTGTGATCTTGAACCGAAGATGTTCTACGTAATCATCACCCTAAAATATATGTATGTATATATATATATATACACATATTAATATTAATAGAGAGAAAATATGGGATTCTCGAAAATATTAGTTGGAAATTGAATTAGGGTTTTGGGGCAAAAAACTGAGATTGAGATGAATAAGAAGAGGCGGATATGATTTATTGATCGTTGGAGTACGCGGGATGCTATGGCGGTGGCGGGGTATAACTGCGTTCGAAATAAGCACACGCGTTTCAGTTGACTGAATACCTATACTACTGTATAAAAATTAAAAAATGAGACTTATATTATGAATTCATAAAATGCGGCTATCTACGTCCTATAACTCATTCTCTTTTGTATTCCACCCATTATTAATGTACCAATTGTATTAATGTCATGTAGCCTATGGCTCATGTATGAATTATGAAATCAATGAAAAAGCATTCTCTTATTCTCTCTATTCTTATTCTCTCCATTCTCTATTGTTATTATATATTTATATTTGCTAGCTATTAGGTCATTGTTGTACAACACGTTATCAGCACGAAGCTTTTGAAAATCCGAGTTTAATCGTTGGTTGAGGTTTCTAGCTAATTGTTTACGTAGGCGTTTTCAAATTCTGAGTGTATCATCTCTTTCTTAAGCGGTATCATCCAAAAATTGAGGTTTGTAATATATATATGCTATTTAGATCATCATTGAGGTAAGACATCAAATCTTAAAACTCCATTACTTATTCTATCTACACGAAAATTTTGATTGTGCGTCTGTATCAAAAACGAATTGAAGTAATAATAATGATAATGATAATATATAATTAATTAAGAATAAGTGACGTTGCGATTTTAGTAGAAATAATGCATATGGTTTCTTGTCACTGATGACGTTCATGGCTTTGTATTTGATTCCGAAATTACGAAGATCTATGCATACAAATCCAAATTAAAGGTAAGGCTTGATTATCTGTTTTTGGATTTTTTACATGAGTTTCAATCATGATCCACGTAAGGGATTTACATCAATTTGATTCAACAAAATGATAATAATAATAATTTAAATAGTGGTAGTAATAATATGAATTATGTAATCTCGAATTGAAATCATAAAACTTGGCCCAAATATTTTGATACCATAATCCCTACATTATATAAATCTCTCTTCAAAAAATGGTAGTTACTGCCTATGTGGCATGCTTAAAAATGCAAGAAAGGCCAAAAATCCTTACAATATTGCTCCATAGAAGGTCTACGGATTAGTTATGCTTTTAAGTTCAAATTTTCGAAAATTTGAAAGTGTAACCGTTCGTGTATTGCATGTGGCGGTTACTTCCTTGCGTGTCTATGTCTATATAAGGCCACTTCCATTCAGTTTTAAGGCATTTCAAAACAAAAACACATTTCAAAACGTAAACACATAACATACCAGTTAGCATGGCTTCACTAAACCATGTTTCAATTAGAAATTTGCGTCCAAACAATAAGCCATGTACGATAACGGTTAGAATTTTGCGGCTATGGAAGCAACCTCTATATGAAGATGTTAATAACATAGGTAGTATTGAAATGATCCTGATGGACGAACATGTAAGTATTCATTGTTTGTGAATTTTTCTTTTTTGACCATTTCTAATGAAGTAAAACAGGTTTACCAACCTCTAATGTATACCAGTTACTAAACCATGTTTCTGATGGATTTAAATTTTGTTCTGTGTTGTAGTAAGTCATTTTTTAATTGAAGGAAAAGGATACAAGCACTGAGTAAGATAATCGGGTCGCCAACCAAATTTTTATATAATGTTTTTGTAGTTTACACATCATTATATATTATTGCAGGACTTTAATGGTGATTAAAATTACGCAGGTGATGCATATGCATAATCAATTCCATTAGATTAAAGATGTAATCAAATACGGACAAAATCTGTTCCATTGAAGATATATTCAAGTATGTATACTCATATTATCTTCTTATATATATTCTAAAGCTGTAAGATTGAAATCAATGCTAAAGATTAAATATTGATTAGTGTTTTAACTAATCTACTGGGAATTAATGACTTTACTATTTTGTTAATTTGTATTAGTGGGATTGGGTTAATAGGTCGCTGTAGTAGATAGAACACCTTTAATTAAATGAATATCACATACAAATTAGAAACGCTGTAGAAGGAGATCATGTTTGTGTTTATTGCGTAATTGTGTAATTGATGGTGTAGAAGGAGATCATGTTTGTGTTTATTGCGTAATTGTGTAATTGAGTAACTGCGTTTCTTGGAATTTGGTAATCTTTTAGTAGAGTGCGTAATTGCTTTTTGAACTTAATCAAGATAACATTGTGGTTGGTCAGGGTATCTACTTTGACGTCTGTTGAAGTTGTGCCCGTTACTACTGAAGTTGGTCAAAAAAAACCATATGGTTCATGAATTACAACTTTCTATCAACCCTCTGTTACCCTGCTGCCTAATCAAACAGTTCATAAATGATTGTCTAAAGTTCAGTTTGTTTTAATTACTACCAAGTTTCAAAATTTGGTGTACTTTTAATTGAATCAGTAAGCTATTTGAGCCTTAATTGGGTCAATATAATATCCACCTGGTCAGACGACCCTAAAAAGTACACATACAAGAGATCGATAATACCAGATTTCTTGCTTGCATATAATTATTTACTCCGTATTTACCAGCAACTAAAGTAAATGATACCCTATTCTCACACAAGTCATCAGCATTTCTAAAAAAAAAAAGAAAAAAAGTCAACTTGGTCTGTTGCTCCTTCATACAACCGGATAGGGAGTGGTTTTGAAACTGACCGTGTTTCTTCTTATGCTATATGTGCAAGAGATAGCAGGCGGCCATTGATAACCGGTGATTTAGGTGATGTCTCACTAAAAATTCAAGAAGGAGAATGAGCAAAAAGTTCATGATTGGGGCGCAAGTCAAGGAAACGTGTACTGGTCTAAGAATTCGAGAAGCAAAAAGTCAGCCATTCATTGTAAAAGATCACAGGGGAGAGGGTAAGACTCCCCCCTATCTTTTTGTTATTTTTTTCCTTTTGCATATGTTTCTTAATTAGTTCTCGCATTCAAACCCCAAACTAAGAATAGCATATTTCAAAGAGGTATAACTCCATTTTGTTTAGATCTATGTTTATTGAATTTCCAAAGTATCATTTAGAACTGAGGGTTTGAAGCCATTTATTTGGAAACAAGTCAGTTGACACAGTTGCTAAAGGAAAGCGTCTAATATTTTCTCATTGATTTTTTTTGGATTTTAATAGCGTATTTGGCATCATCAAGCGTTTTGATGTTGACACAAGAAAACATTTGGTAAATGTAGATTTGTGTCATTGTTGCAGCTACTTTGTGGTGGTTTGACAATTAAAAAATCCCCTTACTTTTTCACACATATCATGTTCAAAGATGGTAGCAGTGAACTCCTTGACTTGACACAAGTTGATTGGGAGCTTTGTTTAGATCAAAGATGACCATTAGAGGTAGTTATTCCAATTTCAACTTTATAAAATGGTACGTGATATTATTATAAAAAGCCTTCTTAATGTAAAAAATAAACACTTTGTATTGATGGTTTGTTGAATACATGAAAGGTGCTCGATTAAATGTCTAAAATAATTAGAGGATGCAAGGTATTTTTGTTGGCTAACTTCGGATTCTAAGTATTAATTTCTTTATTGGTCAGAAAGTGTAATTATATATACATATATATAGCTATAGGTACATGTATCTCTCTCTATACACATATATGTATGTAAAATTTGAATATGTTGATATATTTATATGTAGCTGTAGATAATTTAGGTTCCACTTATTAACAAAGCCAGTAATGAAGATACATTTGGTTAGTCGCATGATCGATGTGTTTTGTGATTTATTGAACAGGTCTTTGCAATTGGCAATGGACTCACCGGCTCTTTTCAAGGTACCAATTTTTTAGAACAAGTTGCCCAATCTGTCCATTTGCTAGCATAGTGGATTACAAGCGGGCAAGGTATATCGTAACATTTGAAATGAATGAGGGTGATGAGAGGGGAATTGCATCTGGGTTTATTGGATTAAAGTGGACTGCCTTCGCTTTCGAGAATGAGAAGAGAAAGAGGATACAGACCCTGGGAAGAGCTGATTTGATGAATATTGCTTCGTTGGGTGGTTGGTCGAGTATGTGAAATGGCTAAATGCTGATAAGGTGCTTTACTCTTTATACATATTATTTTATTTTTTTAAAAAGTACTCAAATGGGGGCTCAATTGGAATACAGTTTTTTTTAAGCTTTTATATTTATTCTTCATTATGTAGATGTTATAAGTGCGTCATTGTTTTTAGTAAATTAATCAGGGTACGTATATATGACTACAAAACATTATTTTTCCAATTATGATCTTAATTGTTTGTTCAAAGGAGTAACAGGTTGTATACATCAAGAAGACTATAAATGAGTTTCATCCTATTCCTCTCTTAGCTAAACTCTTTGATTTAACCCATGTAAACATAACCCCCATGGACCTGTTCATACCTAAATGGATTGAACTTTGCCATTTCTCAAAGAAATTAAATGTCACCATCTATCATTTGAATATAAGATACCGAACCTTGAGCCAGATAAAGAGCAATATAAAATTGATGCTCGCTACAAATGATGGCAATAATGGGGTTTCAATGTTTCATTCCATATTCAATGGGTGTTATCTACTTTATGCAGATTATAAAATGGGTAGAAGCACCCGCCCTAATGGATTCTGGAGGTGGACTAGCTTGGTGCACAAAGCACACAAATTTAGTGATGCCGGTGGACTGTTTTTAGGAGTCCCAAAGGCTGTGGCTGGGCTTTGTTTTGCTGAAGCCAAGGATATTGCAGCTGCCAGGTTTTAACTTAAACTTCAGTAACGTTACTTCATCGGTATCAATTCAAAAATCGTGTATAGGTGGGAGTTCTGGCTCATTTCTCCATGAATAGGTAGATTTGGGTTGTGTTCCATCTAAATGGACAGTTAAAAATATAGATAGAAGGGGGGTGGGTCAAACGGGTTGGAAGTTTATCAATGTCCATTCTGAGTGCATAATTGTCATAATTACGCATTATAAAATAAGTGGTTTCTGTATTTTTGATTAATGCATTAATTGAATATAATGAAGTTTAATATGGATGACCCGTCATCTTCCTTTCACTTATTGTTACCTTTGATATGCAACAAGGAATGTTGATATTCAAAATTACTTTATTAGACTATGCGCTTACTGAATGATGCTTTGTCTCCGATTGTATGCAAAAACTAATTATGCTATTAACTTTAAGCTACATACCTGATGTTTGACTAAATGCTTGAATGGAAACTAAAACTTGAGCACTTTAATAAATGCTTTATCTCTTCTTCTATTTGTTGGGGATATATAATCTACTATCGTTCCTAAAACTTGACTATGACGTTTTGCATCTAAAATTAATTTCTAACTATCCTATTAGCAAGAAAGCAAAGAATATGAATGCCATCTCATTCTTATTCAACCTATCATTTACGCTAGACGTGGTAAAAATAGGTTGGTTGGTTCAAAAAGGGTAACCATGTATTGGTCTGGATGTGTAATTTTCTAAAATGGGCTGGTGAGGTTGGTGGTGGTCATGTGATGTGTACTCTTCTAAAATGGGCTGGTGTAATATATAAAAAGGGGAACCTTCATGCCATGACTCAGTTTCTGTCAGCTCTTCACTTGATGGTAGGCAAAGATAGGTGGTCGAGGAAACATTTGTAGCTAAATACTTTCTTGCGCCTGTAGTACTCTTTTAGGTATTGCTTCTTTTTTCTTTTGTTTTATTATTAATAAATTAGCTTGCAAAAACTGCAGGCAATTAGCTATATTTGTATTAAATAATCAACTATATTATTCCATATAGGTGGACATGTCTTCCTTTGATAGGGAGTTCTCAACTTTTCACAATAAGACCTACAGTAGCATGCGATGTCTAGAAGTGGCAAAATGGGTAGATTGGTTTGGATAATGCTGTCAAGGCGGGTGATTTTGGGTACAGTTAGAATGGGCAGGTTTTGGCTAACAAATAATGTCAAAAATTAGTCCTTGGCGGTGTACTTTATTGATTAATGAAGTTTTATTCGCTAAAGATACACTTTGGGCGACTTATGACCCATTTGACGGTTCCTATTTTAGCCATTTTGTTACTTTTACAAGCTAGAGATGAAAAAAATAATAAAATACATTGAAGAAATGAGTTAATAGCGTGATTTACATTCATAATCAATGTCTTGTAAACGACTGTTACTTCTCCATGCAGAAATGTGAACGCCTTGACAAGAGACAACAAAACAGTCATTGTGAGCGGGCTCCCTTTCTAAGAAGAAACCTCATATTTCATTGATATATTGGCCTGTTATGGAGCAGTAAAAGCAAATGACCCCGATTTTCAGCATCAACACCCACTGGACAAGGCATAGGGCTAGCTAGAAGACAACAAATTAGAAAAAAACATCGCCACTACTAACGAAGCTGATAGGCTGAACAAGGAAAGAACAAGTACATATTATTTTAATTGAATAATTTAGCTACAATTTTGAATTATGTGGACATCTACTGACCTATACTTATTATGTTCCAACTATTTAGAAGAAGGCCACCACAATGGATTGGAATTAGGATTACCACAAGAGGGTCATATTGAGGTCTTGAATCAACAAGCTTCGAATCAGATATATCAAATGGGTCAAATTGGAATCATGCAACAACAATAGACTTCAAATGATAATTCTCAAGGTTCAGAGGAATAATAGGAGGGTAGAATTTTAAGTGAATTATATTGGAGTTTGTGTGATTTTTGTTAAGATTAAAGAAAGTGAGGGTTGAAGGTGATGATTTGAGTTGGGTGTGATTTGCCATCCATTTTCAACTTCATCAATCGTAAAGCTCTTATACTGGTATTTTCTTTGAAAATTGATGTATTTCGTTTTTTTTATATATGTTTCAAATAATGAAGGGACATAAGGTAGAGTTTGACGGATAGGGTAACGACTAACGGATCAAAACAAGTTTGGGTTGAGATAGATCAGTTTTATAGTTTGTGTCATTGCATTGGTCTCTTTCTTTAACTTTCAATACATTAAAGTTGATCACCAACATTACAATACTAATTTGTAAATATAGTAATCTAGAAGGTTGTCCCAGAGAAAGATGACAATTGCGCTTAGGTTTCCCGTAACTGTCTGCAATATCAGTTTTTAGTATGCGTTATTGCATTGGTCTCTTTCTTTAATAACTTTCAATATATTAAAGTTCACCAACATTACAATACTAATCTGTAAATATAGTGATCTTGAAGGACCCTTTGTGAGAGTGTCCCGCAATGAGTCTTGCTAACTACGTTAAGTTATATTTGGTTTTGAAAGGTGAATGTTCCATAAAATTCAATTTATACTTAAAGAGAGGCATGGTTGCAGGCCCTAATCTTTTTCTTTCAGTTAGAACATGTCTATGTATATGTTATGTGTTATAATGAAGGCACACTAAAAATCTTTGTACTTTTTCTTGCACAGATCCACTTCATGAATGTAAAAAGAAAGTTTGACTGCAAGAAAGAGGTAAGAAGTACTAATGTGGGTGTGGCAGATTTACCTGGTAAATCCCCCACTTTGGCTAGACGTCAGCGTCTGTAGGTATATCGTTCTGCTGGTATTGAAATTGGCAAATTTGTATTCAGGTAAGTACTTTGTCAATATTTGTAGACATCATTGTTTTACAAAGAATCATTCTAATCTTTATGTTTGATATTGATCTCATGGTGAATGTATTTGCTTTTATGTAATGTGGTTAAAATAGCAGTTCTTTATGAGCCATTTAAAAAGATTAGCAGTATAGTCAATGATGAGAGGTTAATCAATAAAGTTTGTTAAAGCTTCCATCATATTGATTTGGTTATGAAGTTGTCGCATGGGGTTCTAACTATCTGACTTCAATGCAGGAAAAGTTTCAGTCGACATTATTTAAGACCAATAAAAAGGAAGATGTGTTTCTTGATCGGGTATGATTGCTTATTAAACATTTTTAGACAAATTAAATGTATTAAAAAAGGTTGTTAGAAGTTCTTTAGGTTAGTTTATTGTGACACCAATTTTTCAAGTAAACATAGATTCAAATCAGCAAAAAGAGAGAATTTTAGTTCATTTGAAAACCAAAATGCTAATTTTGTATTTTAATGACAGAGAACACAGTCCTCCCTCGAACCAATGGGCAATCAAGATCTCAATGTAACTCTGTCTGTCTTTTTGTTCTCTTTTAGTTTTGCTTTAGATTATTGTCAATCCTTTTCGATGTAAATTGATGCATTATATTATGCTTTTTGAAATGTATACCGCATATTTTGACAATTTATTGTTGACGAAGGTACTTTTGCCGGAATTAACTACCAAAACGCATGGGACTTTTTAACCAAAGTCCATAACTAGCATTACACACCTCGAGACAATGACCATTTTATATAGCGCATATATCATTACAATCTTAGCCAGTCCTTTTATATCCATTCAATAATCAAATGTGCAAAAACGTTATTAACTTTTATTCACCAAATGTATGAGGTGGTGTGTATATGACATTAAACTTCACGATATTAAGGCCTTATCCAACCATAACCTCTTTTTCACTGGCACATAACGTCATCTTTTTTTCATTAGATATTATAGAAAATATCACTGCCAATCATACCTCTTTCTCACCTTTTTCTCAAATATTTTTATTATTAAATAAAACAAAATAAGATAAAATAAATGTTTAGCATAAGAAAATGCGTATTTATAACACAATTGATAATATGACTTGACCCCTTCTCTTTCTCGCATTTGCTCACCAGAAAATGAGTTTCCTTTTTCTCGAGAAAACGGTCAACAAAATGTCGCTCCTTACGGTTTTGTTGAGAAAATATGAGAAAACGGTGCATTGGGAAAGGCCTAAAATCATTATGCATTAAAGTTCACCATATGTTTAGTGGTTATTAGGGGGGTAGGAGTGGTTACCACTTCCCAAACTTTCCCCAAATTTCCACATCACCATCTTCCAATAAAACCCTCCACCTCAAACTTCCCCAATTCACCCCAAAATGGGTGGCACTACTCACCCCAACCCCAAATTTCCACATCATTTTTTTTATTTCCATTTATTTTTACTCTATAATTTTAAAACATAAAAAAACATTCATTAAAGATTAAAAAGAGTACATAATTAATACTTGGAAAAAAAAAGTTCAAACAATTATTCAAATGAAATATTAAAACATAGAAACATTTGCGGATCAATTTGGCGATATTTTGTTTTGTTGAAAGGATTTCTTTTGGTTTTCCTTGGATCCATTGGTGATGGGTATTTATTTTTTATAAAGATGGAGTGTTTATTTTTTATAAAAGTGATGGGTTTTAGAATTGAAGTGTTGTTGTGTGTTGTGTGTTGGTTATATATTGAAAGAGATGGGTGAGATTTTTGAAAAAAGAAAACTAAAAAAAAAGGTAACATGGGTAGCCGTTGGGAATGGTAAAAAAAAAAGGCCACATGGCCACCTTTGGTTCGTTGCTTTCCTGCGCTTGGGCCCCAGGTTGTTTTCTCTCTCTTCGGTGAACCAACCCCAATTTCCATCCTTCTTTCCCCACCCCAACCTCCTGGCAGTGGTGTGCCCATGCGGGGTCAGTCGGGCCCGTGCAACTCCCCACGTCCACTCCTACCCCCCTTAAAATACAAAACCCCTACACCAATATTGTGTTACTTACATGGGCCTTGAAACTCCCACCGTTTTAATTTGATGGGGTATTTCATAATGGGAAGCGATATCATTACTAAAAATTTTTGATGTATTTATCACAAAATACAATAGTTTATGCATACTGTACATCTGACTAATGTACAGTGATGGTAAATGTATCAAAAGACATGGTAGGAATATCATTACCTTTTCATAATACATGGTCATGCTTACTATTACGTTATATCTTTTATTGTTGTTAGAAAGTTTTAAATCTGATGTTGAGATTGGCTTAATCAATCTTGTGTTGAATGCATGATGATTAGATTTTTTAATGAAGATCTTTGAGTACTCCATTTCGGTTGGAAAGTCGGGTAATAGTTAAAAGATAATTCTGGCTGGTCATTTTTTAGTATATGATAAATGGAGCAAGACTGGTTGGGTGCAGACACTTCTCTGTTCATTATTACAAATACATTTTCACAGATACACGGTAAATTATTTAACTGTTCGACAAATCAATTAACCGTTCGACCTTTTCTTCTTTAGTTCATCTTTTATTTGACCAGTTGTGTAGATATAGGAATAGCTTCTTTGCTTCTGCGGGAGGTAGAACGTACACAACCATTTGGTGATACCGTTAGAACTTTTCGAAAGTACCACATGTGGGATAAAATAAAACATGCATTTAGGTAGGTATCTTGTCTAATGGATTGTTTTGGATGCTAATGGATTTAGAATAATTAAAACACTTCATTTTTTTTTAAATTTTAGGGACTTCTGAATCTCTGTGAAACAACCAGGTCATTTTCCTTGAAACTTTTTATTTATTTTCTACTTATTATTATGCTTTTATATTTATAAATGGTTTTATGAAATAACTTTCATTAACAATTTAATAATTTATATGTAATTATTAATCATACATTACATATTACTTCATTATCTTAACATTAACACTGCTACAGTTATTATACTACCAAATAATACATTTAAATTTGATGAATTAAGTTTGAAAAATTGCTTACGACTGCAAGCGCATCGCGTAGGTCTAAGCACTTTGGGTTATTTTATTTTACTGTAAGTACAGCATAAATGCAAACATTACATCTTAATTACTTCATTATCTTAACATTAACACTACTACAGTTATTATACTATCAAATAATACATTTAAATTTGATGAATAATGTATCGCCTAATACTCTTATATGCACAACAACAACATATAACACAATTATCATATTATGCAGATAACATAATGCATGTATTGCGGTTATTTAATGTATAAATGGGCGGTTAATTTCAAATTTAAATAAGAAGTTATAAACCTGTATTTACATACAGGACATACAATACAATCTCTACTAACCTATTTGATTTCATAAATTCGATAGAACATTTCTTTCACAATTAAACTACCATTCACACACAAACACCAAAAAAATATACAAATGGCTCTTCACCCACAAATTTCTGGTTCTTCATCTTCTAAAAATAATCAATCAACTGTTCTTCCAAATGAATTCGATATATTTGAAAATTCTGAGTCATACTTTATATATTCATGTATGAATAAAATGCATTTCACACAAAGTGAAGGTTCCTTTCAATCTATGAATTCTTCTTTTGTTGATGTTGCTTCCAGTGAATTTTACGACGTCACTTTGAGAAGATCGTTTATAATCGAACGACCAATTAACAGGTTTTCTTTTGCATCTAACGATTTAATCCATCTTTTATCTGATTCTGGTCTTCTATCTACTGTCACCAATCTATCTGCATTCACAACTGAAGTTATTCGTGAATTTTATTCTAATTTACGACTTAGCATAACTGATAATACGTCTCCTATGTTCCATCGTGTTTTTGTAAGGGGTCACTTTTATGAATTCTCGCCAAATATCATTAATAAATATTTTGGATTGTCTGATAATGAAACAATTTGTAGTGAAAATTTTCATTCCGTTGCTCGAACATTATCAGGAGGAAAACTTGATTCATGGCCTAAAGAAAGTTTTACTTCTAACATACTGATTCCAAAGTATAAGGCTCTTTTCGATGTTGGTATTTTTAATTGGGTTCCATCTTTAAATAACAACTTGGTTTCTGAATTGATGGGTAGAGTTCTATTGGCTATTGGTGATGATAATGGTAAATTTTATAATATTGGATCACTAATTTTTGATCAAATAATTAAATTTTGTGAGACATATGATGAGTTTCATCCTATTATATTTCCCCGTACCATATATGGTATCATGTTGAATCAATATAATCCGTCTTTCATATCTGAGCCAATTTTTATTCCACAAGACGAGATTTATGCAGTTGGGAATGGATCTGATAATCCAACATGTTCTTGCAATAATGTTTCTGGTATACAATAAGTTGATTAAATTTCACCGGAAGATGTAGCCAATTCAATGAATCGGAAGTAATCAAGCATGAAGTGAAGTTTTGAATTTAATTGTTAATTATGTAGTTTGTGGCTTTTTTATGTTTAGTTATATGGTTATATTATGTTCATATGAATCTGTAATTGACGCTATTGTAATTATTTTCTTATTTATGGTCTTGTTCGTTTACACAATTATGTTTCTAATTGCTTAATTGTATAATTGCTTAAAGAATAAAGTTTGAAAAATTGCTTACAACTGCAAGCGCATCGCGCGGGTCTAAGCACTACTTAATTATATAATTGGTTTCTATTGCCTATTGGAATTGGTTTATATGTTATTTGTGCGTATGGTATTGATTTATATATGCTATACGTTATACAGTAACTGTTTATTTGTATTGGTGGTGTGTAGAATATCTAATATGATGTACTTTTAATACGAGTATTTTATAAACTGCTTCTATCCCTTAACTCAGTCAAGTAGGTGTTCGTTTAAATTCCCACCACCTAGAAAACGGCTTGTTAATAGCACTATTCTTTATCTTATTTATTATTAGTAAATGTTGAGAAATTTGATGGCCTTTTGATTTCCATTGAAGTTATCCTTGATCGTATGCATATATATGGTGTAAGTTATATACCTAATATTGGTTAACTACATATTAATTTTGTTATTGGAAAAGCTTTAACAATCACCATCAATGAATAAGGTCTGCCTGGTTTCAAAATCCGTTTTCCGGACTATATGTATGTTAGTAATTTTCTTTTGGCGTACATAAAGTTTTCCCTTTACATAGAATGTTGAATTCGTAACGGTGGTATAGTATTTTCTAATAAATTAATGATTTATATCTATTCATCTTTCTTTAGTTTCTGGAAGTTTATAAATGAGCTTTGTGATTAACTGGAAGTTGAATAGATTATAATTCTTATTTTTTTTATTGAGGTAAAATAATGTGTGAGGCTTATGAATGGCATTACATTGAAAAGATATTATCTTTTGTGTATTGTTAAGAAAATATCTTAAGAAAAAAATATTCTACTTAGAAACATTTGATCTGATCATGGATAATAATGTTGAAATACCTATTAATATATATACCAGTGAATGATACAAATAGATAACAAGATTATGGTTTGTTTGATAAAGTAAAGAAAATTATGTGTATTGTTGTATATCGATGAATTGAACATGAAATATCTATAACTCTACTTTTATATATAGATCATATGAATATGAATTTTGTCTTTTATGGTTAAATAGATATATTGAAAGATATGCCCAAGCATCATTTATGAATTAGCTTATTGTTATGTGAATTTTCGTTTTCAAAGTGATTCGAGCCTTTGTGTTTTACTTATATGTTACCTCGAGACAAATACTTTCGTAGATTGTATGTAGCTTCAACTCCTTCAAGTATTGTATGGTATTATAAAATGATACTTCATAGAAAAGTTAAGATTATTCTAAATCTAAGATATATTTTGTAGTTTTTATTTTATCTTTGTGAGTTTGTTCACTATATATGTGTTCATGATCATATGAAAATTTGCGAAATTAATTTATTACCGCCGTTAATAAGTCTATATACGAATGCGTAGCTATATATGTATAGCATTATTAAAGGAAGGAATGATATGGGTTATTAAATCATGTCTAACGAGATATTTTTGAACAAAAACTATTACATTGTTGATCAACATCTATGTTATGTAGAAATCCATTATTTTTGGACTTTTTTTTTACAAGAAATAAGATATCTAATTTTGTTAAATCTATGTGTATATTAACATTAGGTGGAATTATATTCATATATAATTTGACATTTGGTCATTTTGTTGATGTTTTATGCTTATGGAGAAAAAGAATTATTAATGCTTTTAAGGGAACATTAATTGGTGATTGCAATTGATATTTATGTTGCTAATGTCGTGGGTTAGCAGAATTGACCGTATATTGTGTATGAGAATAAAAGTTATATGGATATATACTGGTTAACTCTATATGGATACAAGATTAATGATGATAAATATAATAACGAGTTTCCAACATTAGGGGGAGATGTTCACAACATTAGGGAAAAATGTAAAGCAGCTGAAATGAGTAAGAATGAATTATCAAAGTTCCTCACACCGATATAGTAATTGCCAGGATGTTAACTGACTAGAAAGAGATAGTGATTAAATCACATATAACAGCTGCTAATGCTCCGACTGGTAATGAGTCTACACACATTTGAAAGTGGTAGAAAAGTCGATTCTAAATTAAAAGCCTCGAAAGAAAAGGAGCTTAAAATTAAGATGGTCAAAGTCGAGGTATAAAGACCCCAAAAGAGATTGATGATAAGAAACTAGACATGAAGGTTTTTTGAGAAATCCCGGGTACCTGAAAATAATGAGATCTCAATGAGTTGTGACATGTCTAGAAAATTGTGGAATCGAAAAACAATTAAAAACGACGTCGAGATTGATTGAATATGATAGCGCTAAGAGTATGAATAATGTGAGGATCTTGAAAGCATGCATGCATATTAATTGATATGATATAGATGATTGGCCAAGATGAAAAGACGCTAGTAGTTTGGGACACGAAGTCCAAACACTTGAAAGTGTAAAAATATATATATGGTGGAAGCAACTATTGATAAATTAAAAGTTCTGGCAATGTGAGAAAATTTTGATTCGCGTCTAAAGAATATATGAATAGAGCTCATTTAATATTGAGGTTCCATGAGGCATATAAAATGCATGACGCATGTCTCGTTATATGAAAAACATAAAAGATATGTTAAAAAGATCGTAAATATTATTTGATCATATTTGGCATATGGACAACCATTACCGTAGAGTATATTTATTAAAAGTACCATATAAGTTATTATGTTTTCCCATGAAACTCTATAAAGAAATGCGGATTTGAATATGATATAAGTTTCATGATTGGAATATCAATGGAACTCAGAGGGAGTATCCAATGGTGATTAAATAGATAGAAAATATACATGCGAAACTAAAGACAAAGTTTGTCTTGGTTTATAAATTAGAAATGTCAAGGATGAAATTATTGTGCGTCATGAAAGCAAATAAAGATAAATATTTTGTATGGATAAATGACGCTCATGCTTATGAAGTCAGTTAATGCTGAAAATGCCTCTTTAATGTTCAAAATAATAATGTTGGTTTATAAGTGTTATTGAAGTACTAATATTTTTGGCTGGTGATATATGAAATAATACATCATTCAGTATGAAGTTGGCTGGGCCTAACTTGTGAAGTATTGTGATATATTTAAATGAGATGTATGATGTATGTCTAATCCTTAAATGTGATATATGAACCACATGCGAAAGAATAATATTTGAATGCGAGAATAAAACAAAGGTATATTATATCAAGGTACTTATTACGCCTAAATCAAATGGATGGTTTTGATATTGGTTTGTGCCAATGACAATGGTTCAAATAATGTGATTATTAGGGGGAGTGTTATGTTTCAACATAACAATATGCATTCAGAAAAGCCTCTATTGTGAATATTTAGCTTCGAGCTACGAGACTAATCATATCTGACCAAAATTATTGAAGAAATATGAACTTAAATATGTTACGAATACAAAAGATCTCTATGTAATTATATATTTGAAAGTATGAGATGAATTATCTAGAAAGAGCAAAGTTGAATATTCTAGTGATGAATAATTTATCACAATAAATTTTAATGTGTACAAAACATTTTTGTGAAAGATATATATTCACGGATTATACTCAAATGGTTTGTATATATGGTCATTTGATATTGATAATGAACATTTTTTTCTTCAAGAATGGAGATAAAGTTCTTGATTTAAAATACCATATTTGAGTAACATTTAGGTGATACATTGTAATATACTGAGAAAATAGAGATCTTATCTTATGAGAATGCATTAAAACGGGTAAACATATGTTTTATTACCCTCAAGATATCAAAGGTATAATTTTACATTATACTAATCTATCAAAGTAGTTTTAGTTTGTTTTGATAATGCAGGATGATCAATTACAAACGGATATGTATTATAAGTGTTGACATCAACGTTATCATATATTACAAGTGAATTGACAGATCAACATAAAGATAATGCAGCATGGATGTTTTCAACTACTGAAGTTGTATATCAAAGGAAGCTTGTTCGTGATATTAATGACTCAAGGAGCTCAAGTGATGTGATCATCAGGGGGAGTAGATACGCGCTGCACTCTTTTTCCTTTGGCCATGGTTTTGTCCCATTGGTTTTCCTGGCAAGGTTTTTAATGAGGCAGTATCCCCAAGTGTATCGAAAGAACTATGTACTCTTTTTCCTTCACTAGGTTTTTGTCCCATTGGGTTTTCCCTAGTAAGGTTTTAACGAGGCATATTCTTTTGACCGATGGATAGCCAAGGGGGAGTATTATGAATTTATAGATTATGTGTTGTCCTAACTTGTGAAGTATTGTGATATATTTAAATGAGATGTATGATGTATGTCTAATCCTTATGTGATATATGAAATAATACATCATTCAGTATGAAGTTGGCTGGGCCTAACTTGTGAAGTATTGTGATATATTTAAATGAGATGTATGATGTATGTCTAATCCTTAAATGTGATATATTTAAATGAGATGTATGATGTATGTCTAATCCTTAAATGTGATATATTTAAATGAGATGTATGATGTATGTCTAATCCTTAAGTATTGTGATATATTTAAATGAGATGTATGATGTATGTCTAATCCTTAAATGTGATATATGAACCACATGCGAAAGAATAATATTTGAATGCGAGAATAAAACAAAGGTATATTATATCAAGGTACTTATTACGCCTAAATCAAATGGATGGTTTTGATATTGGTTTGTGCCAATGACAATGGTTCAAATAATGTGATTATTAGGGGGAGTGTTATGTTTCAACATAACAATATGCATTCAGAAAAGCCTCTATTGTGAATATTTAGCTTCGAGCTACGAGACTAATCATATCTGACCAAAATTATTGAAGAAATATGAACTTAAATATGTTACGAATACAAAAGATCTCTATGTAATTATATATTTGAAAGTATGAGATGAATTATCTAGAAAGAGCAAAGTTGAATATTCTAGTGATGAATAATTTATCACAATAAATTTTAATGTAAGACCATAATACCCTTCTTCATTTTCCACCTAAAACTCATGTCACTTTCCAATCCCAATTAATCAAAACTCACAATTCATTTTGTTCCTTCTTTTTTTAGAACAGCATAAAAATTTATTACTAAAAGATCGACTAGCAAGGTGCTAGTGATCCAAGAAGTTCAAATACAAATACAAGAGAAAGGGGAAAAAGCCAAATAAAGTAACAAAATAACGAAACGAAACACCATCGAGCGGAATCACCCATAGTACAACTTGAACCAACAAGAAACCAAGTCATACCCGCTGAAGGAAGGGATTCGAAACCCAATCGGGCCAAGGAACTCTGTGTTTCTTCCCCCTGTTAGTTATCCATAAAAATGAAGTAGCCACCAAGTCATTAAAGAGATCTCGACTTTTTTCACGAGTGTCGTTATGCACACAATTATTCCTTGCTTTCCAAATAAGCTACCACCACGTAAACAAGATAGCCTTCGGTGTATAGTCTTTAATCCGGTCCATTTTCAAGTCATCACTCCAGCTCAACAACTCTTTTGGTGACACAGCAGGTAAGTCGAACCCAATCCATTTCTTAACCAAGTTTCTCGTTTCCGTCGCCAAGTAACAGTTTTTGAAAATATGGATTGTCGTTTCAATACCATTTTTACATTGAAGGCACCTCATTGTGTCGACATCAATACCTCTTGCAAATAAATTTGGAAAGTTGGGGATACAGTCTCTTAGTAATCTTCAAACAAACAAATTAACTTTCTTAGGCACCAAAGGAATCCACGTAGTCTTGTGATGAAAGTCACCTTGAATTAATTTATGGTCAATGTAATGTCTAAGTTGAGCAACAACGAATTCATTAAAATTGTTACATGACCAGCGCCATTTATCCTCGGCCTCATTAATTAAAGAAGTTGGTAACAATTTATTCAATTCCTCCAGTTGTTGATATTCACGACCAGACTTGATGTCTGGTCTCCAAGCCCAAGACCAATTGTGCCCATCAAACCGATTACTGATATAGCAATCTTTATTAGTCTCCAACGCGAAAAGTCTTGGAAAAGAAGAAGCTAACATTTGATTACCGATCCACACATCTTTCCAGAGCATAGTTTTTCTCCCATTTCCAATTTCCTTCTTGACAAAATCACATTCAATATTTGGAGAAGAATGTAGTGATTTTATAGAATTAACTATTTTCGACCATAGTCCTCTATTCGAAGCAGTAAGATTAACAAAGCACTTTGATCCATGAATAGCCGAAATAACCCGAGACCAAAGACTACCTGGATTAGAAATCGCTCGCCATCTCCATTTATAAAGAAGAGCAAGGTTCATAGCCTCGAGACTACCGATACCTACACCCCCATCTTCTTTAGCCGCGGTGACATTTCTCCAACTAATCCACGCCATTTTTCGCCTATTCCCCGAACCACCCCAGAAGAAAGAAGCTCTGAGTGCTTCGAGAGTCAAGTTAACCTTTCTAGGCAGTCTAAATAACTAAAGAAAGTAAATACCCAATGACCCAAGCACTGAGGAGACTAATGTAGCTCTACCACCGATGGAGAGTAAACTAGCTTTCCACCCTGACAATTTTCTTTTGAATTTCTCAACTATCGGATCCCAAGTGGCAATGCCCCCTATTCTTCCACCAATCGGGATACCAAGGTATTTAAACAGGAGAGTTTCTGGTTTGCATCCGAAACGCCTAGCCACAATCTTTACTTCATCATCAGACATCCCAATACCAATAATCGCGGATTTGTCAAAATTAATTCTCAAACCAGAAATGCAATGAAAAAATCTAAGTGCATTACAGATAATAGCCAAGTTTGATTCATCCCATTCACCAACCAACATAGCATCATCAACGTAAAATAAATGGGATATAGACAAGTTGTTAATCTTAGCACAACGAAACAGACGTTACTAACCAAATTTTCAATAGCCATATGAAGACCTTCCATTGCAATAATAAATAAAAATGGAGCCATAGGATCACCTTGACGCAAACCTCGTTGTAAGGAAAATTCTTCAGTAGGGCTGCCATTGATCAAGACCGATGACTTTGCCGATACTAGACACGATCTTATCCAAGCGATCCACTTATTACCAAACCCCATAGCCTGAAAAACCAAAAAAAGATAGTCCCACGCCACTGAATCATAAGCCTTAGCGAAATCAATCTTAAATAACAATAGTCTTTTCTTCCGAGCTTTGTACCAATGAATGACCTCACTAAGAAGAAGTGGTCCATCCAAAATTTGTCTTCCTTTAATAAACGCAGACTGCTCAGAACTCACCACCGAATCAATAACGTTCGCCAGACGATTTGCTAAGACTTTTGCTACTATTTTGTATTGCAGCCCAATTAAACTAATAGGCCGAAAATCATTCAACAGAATCGGATTTTGAACCTTGGGAATTAAAGTAATGAAGGAGGAGTTACACCCATTTGGAATAAAAGCTTGCTCATAGAATTCGTCCATCATATTGAATATATCATCCTGCATTAAATCCCAATAGCGTTTAACAAAAGCAAAAGAAAATCCATCCGGACCTGGGGATTTATCACCACCGCAACTCCACACCGCATCTTTAATTTCCTCCCTCGAGAACGGGGCTTCTAAACCGATGGCTTGAGAGACAGAAAGATTCTTGAACTGGTTGTGCGTAAAAACAAAAGGGAGACCATCAAAACTTTTAAATTTTCCTGCAAAAAAATCACGAAAACAAGATTTAATATCGTTAGGTTCAACAATCCACCTCCCGTTATGTTTAACTCCGTTAATGGTCCCACTTTTCCTTCTAGCATTGATCAAGGCATGGAAGTATTTCGAATTTTCATCACCTTCAACGCCCCATTTAATTTTTGCCTTTTGCTTCAAGTCTTGATTATTAAAATGAGCAGCTTGATGTAATTTGAAAATAAGATCACGCCTCTGGGGGAACATCTCATCATTTCCATCGGAATTTTCTATTTGCTTGTCAAGAGTGGCAATATCTTTGGTAATCATGTCAACATTCCTCATGGGCTGCTTTTGGCGCCACTCTTTAATCTCATTTTTGAGTCTCTTTAATTTATTCTTTAGTCTAACAAACGCCGAATAGTGATTGTCATTCACGTTCTTGTCCCAACAGCTCCTCAGCAAAGCATCGAACCCATCCAATTCCATCCAGGAATTATATAACTTAAACATTTTAGGACCAAAATCATGAACTTTTTTACACAATAAAAGAGGTCGGTGATCCGAAACAATATCATCTAATGCTTCCAAAACAAACCCATAGACATCAGCAATTAGAGAATGAGACAACAAAAACCTATCCAACCTGCTGGACTTAGAACCATCAACTGATAGTCTCGTGAATTTGTGCCTACCCATATGAACGTCAAATAAATTTGCTTGATCAATGAACCAATTGAAGTTGGCAGCATTTAGTTTAGAAAAAGTAGACCCCATACGCTCTTCCTCACATCTGACCGCGTTAAAATCTCCGTGAACAATATAGCGACCCGGATTCCCTCCCATGAATTGCAATATTTGTTGCCATAACTCCAGCTTCTTACTTTCACTTTGAGGAGCATAAACATTCATCATGAACACCACAACATTATCCGAAACCCACTTCCCTTTAACCACTAAAAAACTATCAAGAGCAAAAACATATTCTTTACAAAACGCTATGGGATCCCAAATAGACAATAACCCTCCCGAACGACCACGAGCCAATGACTAGGAAAATTCAAAACCAAAATTACCCCATAAACTTTTAACTCTAAGGATATCAGACGATGAAAAAAGAGTTTCCTGTATTGACAAGAAATTAACCGAGTGTTTATTGAGAATATTACGAAGCGACTGGCGTTTTTTGTTGCATCTCGTCCCACACATATTTACAGATAAGATATTCATTGGAACCCAGCTTCAACACTAATCCTGTTGACAATAACTTCTGCTGATTTTAAATTACCCTTAACGCTGACCCCCATATTTACACCGGTCTCCAAAACTTCTTTCACTTTGTTTGTGGCTGTTGAAGATCCTTGAGATGTGTAGAAGGAATCCCCACTGTTGTTTTGAATATCTACTGAGTCATCGTCTTCCTTTTCCATTGAACTTTTATATAGGCTGGGATGCACTTCTTTTTTGAAACCAGGCACACCCAATGAGATCGAACTCGCAACCTTGCTACAAGGAGGGCACGATTTTCCTCTTTTACGCATAATAGCATCCCTCTCAATTATTCGATCCAACGAGAACAGATCGCTTTCAATGGCATGATCAATAACATTTTTGATCATTTCATCTTTATTCCCTATATCTTCATTTTGTTTTGTCTTTTCTGCACTTGAATAATTAGTCACCACATCATCATTACTTATGTTTTCATTATAATAAAGGTTTGAAAATGGTTTGAAAATGAAGGATTTTGATGTATGAAAGTCATGTAATTGATTTGGAGTCATTTGGTGTTGGTTTGGGGTTCTTTCGATCGATGTTGTGCAGAATCGCGTCGGGTTGCGGCGCAACTGGTTTCCAGACAGATAAGTTGCGGCGCAATAAGTAGGTTGCGGCGCAACTGAGGGCTGGAGTTGCGGCGCAATATGTGGGTTGCGACGCAACTCTAATACAGACAATTAAGTTGCGGCGCAACATGGTGTGTTGCGGCGCAACAGTGTCAGTTTTGAAATGAGTTTAACTTTTGAACCTCCAATGCGTATGTCGTGTCTTGGGTCATGTTTGTAGGTGTGTAGGCCTGAGATATGACCTTATTAATGTGGGTAATAGGTTGTTTAATGATCGTTTACTAATTTTAGGTAGACGAGGCTAGTTGCTTTGCACGGTAACGTGGTTATTCACTGTCGTGCACTTCTTTTTTGAAACCAGGCACACCCAATGAGATCGAACTCGCAACCTTGCTACAAGGAGGGCACGATTTTCCTCTTTTACGCATAATAGCATCCCTCTCAATTATTCGATCTAACGAGAACAGATCGCTTTCAATGTCATGTGCAATAACATTTTTGATCACTTCTTCTTTATTCCCTATATCTTCATTTTGTTTTGTCTTTTCTGCACTTGAATAATTAGTCACCACATCATCATTACTTATGTTTTCATTATAATAAAGGTTTGAAAATGGTTTGAAAATGAAGGATTTTGATGTATGAAAGTCATGTAATTGATTTGGAGTCATTTGGTGTTGGTTTGGGGTTCTTTCGATCGATGTTGTGCAGAATCGCGTCGGGTTGCGGCGCAACAGTGTCAGTTTTGAAATGAGTTTAACTTTTGAACCTCCAATGCGTATGTCGTGTCTTGGGTCATGTTTGTAGGTGTGTAGGCCTGAGATATGACCTTATTAATGTGGGTAATAGGTTGTTTAATGATCGTTTACTAATTTTAGGTAGACGAGGCTAGTTGCTTTGCACGGTAACGTGGTTATTCACTGTCGTGCACTTCTTTAAGGTAAGATACACTACTTTTGACACGTTGAGGGTTAAACAAACAATGGTTTCATAATTATAACTTCCCAATTGGTAACGTATGTTGTTTATGGGCATATGGGTGACATGGGAGGTAATATGGGTTATGTAGTTGACCTTTGAGACCTGAAATGCAGTCCCTCATGATATGTATTGTAGTGCATGTTATGAAATGACGTAGGATGTAGTGTTATGTATGAAGTATAAGTAGTGTTATGATATGCAGTAACTTGTGATGTTATGAAATGCAGTATATGTTGTTATTGATTGATGTTGTGCATGATTGTATGGCTTGCTCATCTAGTTCACTAGACTTGTTAAGTTGCCATGACACGTGCACGTTTAAGGGCCCAAAACGTAAAAGCAGTGAACGTAGTAATTGTTTAGGTAATGCAGTCACCTAAACTAAATAATGCAGTGTTGAGCTCGTTAAACTTTGATGCAGTAAAGTGTTAAGCTTAACCCGTACTTGCCCTAGCCCGGCTAAGTGCGTTGACGTAGGTTGCTTGGGTGGCTCCTTGCAACATGGTCTTTTTGATGCAGTTTGAGTAATACGAGGGGTCTGACCCGCCCTCATTTGTCTTGTACATACGGATTACTCGGGGATTGGCTTGCCATTCCTTAACGACGTTTGATGTTGAACTGAATGGTTGTCATCTAGTCGGGTGTAACTTATGTTGCACATTGACGCAATTAATATGTAGTAAAGCAGTTAAAACATAGTGAAGCCATTAATGTAGAAAGCAGTTATGTGGTTACGTGTGTAATGAAGTAAAGCAGGATAAACACATTTAGGGTGGTTCATCCTAATATGAAGTATTGTGTGTTTGATTTGTGTTGTGCCTTAATGAAGTGTTTAATCCATAATGTTTGAAATGGACAATTGTTTTATAACTAGAGTGTTATCTTACTTAGCTAATTCGTTAGCTAACACTTGTCTTTTGAAATGTGTTGCTCCCTCAGGTTTAGCGTAGCTGAGGTTGTTGATGAACATGAGTGAGGAATGGGTAGAATGCTTGATGAAGTCCTTAGCTACCCATAGATGCTGAACTTCTATAGACATTTGTTTATGTTTGTCTTAATTGGAGTTGGATTAATATGTAGTCGGTTGTTTTGTGTTGGGCAACCGACGGGTTTCTATTAAACTTGTTTTGATGATGCAATTAGTAACACCATTGAATAAGTAAACCAAACAGATTTTAATTGGTTTGGACTTTTAATGTTCCTTCCGCTTATTTTAACGCCGTTAGGCAAAAATTTTTGGAAACCCGTATTTTTAATGAAGGGTGTTACAAGTTGGTATCAGAGAAATGGTTTAAGTGAACCAAAGTTCGACCATGACCGTAGGATTTTGGACTTAAACCGATGAAGGATAAGTTAGGCTTATGTAGGTGTGCCTAGCTTGAGATGAAGTGCTTTAGGACGGGTTGGGATTGAGTGAGAGTGTAGGTTGAGGCTTGTTTGTGGTTATATATGCAGCTTATGTAGATGTCGTGTAGCCTTAATCTCCTCGTTCTCACTTTAATTCTTGCTAACTGTCGTCATTGCATTGTAGACAACATGGTTAACACTCGTGCTAGCAGTCAACGAGATGGAACTAATGCTAGTGGTGCACCGCCTAATGGGAATGGGGCTGGGAATGGTGTTAACCAAAGGCCTCCGCGAAGGCCACTTCCGGGTGCACAGCCCACAAGGTCGGAAATTGATAGGGCAAACCCGGTGATTGAACAAGTCCCCAATTAAGCAGAATTACATGAAGAGTTGAGAGCTATCAGAGCTCTTTTGATGAGAAATGAAGAGGAGCTTGCACAATTAAGGGCAGAAAGGGATGCTAGTTTGCACCGGAATGAGCATACCGATGGAAACTATTCGAACCGCTCAAACTGTGCTGAGCCATCGAATGTAAGGTCATTGGTTGCTCCTGAGAATGTAGTTGCTGAGGTGAATGGTGTAGAAAATATGGTGGAACCTCGAGCCGTAGTTGCCCCTCGTGCTAATAACTTTAAGTATGAGAGTTTCCAGAAATGTGGTGCTAAAGACTTTGATGGTACTCAGAATGCAGTGGGTGCCATGGAGTGGTTAGAAGACATTGAGGTGGTCTTTGCTTCATGTTATTGTCCTGATGACATGAAAGTTTTGTGTGCAACTCGTATGTTGAAAAAGAATGCCCGTAATTGGTGTAGGGCTACTACAGTTTCCATAGCTCCTGAGGTGCTAGCTGTGATGCCTTGGGGTACTTTTAAGGAGAAGTTCCTGGAGGAGTATGTTGGGACTCGAGAGTTGAGGCTAATAAAGAAGGAGTTTAGGGCCTTGACTGCTAAGCTCGGTGCTATAATGGAGTATGCCCATTCGTTCATGGAGAAACTCAAGTTTGTGGGTCATATGGTCCGTAGGGAGGTGGACCAGATTGAGGCATATTGTGATGGACTCCCGGTTAGTTATCGTGGTCTATGTAGGCAGCAGACTACCTTGTCTGCAGCTATTAAGGAGTCTAAGAGGTTAGATGATGACCTCAAATCTGAAAGAGTTGTTGAGAAAGCTGATGATAAGAAGTCGGGCTTCAAGAGAAGATCTAATTGGTCTTCGGGTTCTAATAAGAAGTTCAAAGGTGGTTCTACCTCGAATGGAGGTAAAGACAAGAAGAAGAGTGGCACGTGGTGCCCCACTTGCAAGACTACTCATGATGGTCAATGTTCAGACAAGACCAAAAGGTGCCATAAGTGTGGTTCATCGGGGCATATTGCAGCTGATTGTAGGGATAGGATGTGTTGCTACAAGTGTCAAGAAACAGGTCATCTCATTGCAGATTGTCCGCAGATGAAGAATGATGGAAAGAAGGCAGCCGCTCCAAAGACGAGAGTTCAAGCACTTCAAATGACGGTGGAAGCTGGTAAGGACAACGATGAAGTGGTAAGCGGTACTTTCCTTGTTAATTCAAAACCTGCTTCTGTTCTTTTTGATTCGGGTGCAAATAGGTCTTTTGTGTCTACCTTGTTTGCTCCTGAGAATGTAGTTGCTGAGGTGAATGGTGTAGAAAATATGGTGGAACCTCGAGCCGTAGTTGCCCCTCGTGCTAATAACTTTAAGTATGAGAGTTTCCAGAAATGTGGTGCTAAAGACTTTGATGGTACTCAGAATGCAGTGGGTGCCATGGAGTGGTTAGAAGACATTGAGGTGGTCTTTGCTTCATGTTATTGTCCTGATGACATGAAAGTTTTGTGTGCAACTCGTATGTTGAAAAAGAATGCCCGTAATTGGTGTAGGGCTACTACAGTTTCCATAGCTCCTGAGGTGCTAGCTGTGATGCCTTGGGGTACTTTTAAGGAGAAGTTCCTGGAGGAGTATGTTGGGACTCGAGAGTTGAGGCTAATAAAGAAGGAGTTTAGGGCCTTGACTGCTAAGCTCGGTGCTATAATGGAGTATGCCCATTCGTTCATGGAGAAACTCAAGTTTGTGGGTCATATGGTCCGTAGGGAGGTGGACCAGATTGAGGCATATTGTGATGGACTCCCGGTTAGTTATCGTGGTCTATGTAGGCAGCAGACTACCTTGTCTGCAGCTATTAAGGAGTCTAAGAGGTTAGATGATGACCTCAAATCTGAAAGAGTTGTTGAGAAAGCTGATGATAAGAAGTCGGGCTTCAAGAGAAGATCTAATTGGTCTTCGGGTTCTAATAAGAAGTTCAAAGGTGGTTCTACCTCGAATGGAGGTAAAGACAAGAAGAAGAGTGGCACGTGGTGCCCCACTTGCAAGACTACTCATGATGGTCAATGTTCAGACAAGACCAAAAGGTGCCATAAGTGTGGTTCATCGGGGCATATTGCAGCTGATTGTAGGGATAGGATGTGTTGCTACAAGTGTCAAGAAACAGGTCATCTCATTGCAGATTGTCCGCAGATGAAGAATGATGGAAAGAAGGCAGCCGCTCCAAAGACGAGAGTTCAAGCACTTCAAATGACGGTGGAAGCTGGTAAGGACAACGATGAAGTGGTAAGCGGTACTTTCCTTGTTAATTCAAAACCTGCTTCTGTTCTTTTTGATTCGGGTGCAAATAGGTCTTTTGTGTCTACCTTGTTTGCTCCTAAGCTTGAAAGAGTCACTACTCCCTTAGATTGTTCTGTAGAGGTAGAGATTGCCAATGGTACTATTAGTGACATACGTGTGGGCTATGATAATTGTGACATTGAGATTGAAGGTCACTCTTTTCCGGTCCAGTTATTACCTACTACTCTTGCTGGTTTTGATATAGTGATAGGTATGGATTGGTTGTCTCAAAATGATGCCACAATTATATGTTCTCAAAAGATTGTTCGATTTACTACTCTGAACGGTGTAGTTATTTCTGTCTATGGAGATAAGAGGAAAGGGAACATAAAGATCATTAATTTGATGAAGGCTCTTAATTGCATTCGGCATAACAAGAATCATTTCCTCGCTTATGTGATTGATACACGAAAGGAGAAGTCTTCTATTACTAATGTTGATGTAGTTTCTGAATTTTCGGATGTCTTTCCGGATGATCTTCCCGGTATCCCTCCCGATCGTGAGGTTACTTTTCAGATTGAACTTGTTCCGGGTGCTACTCCAGTTGCAAAGGCGCCATATCGTTTGGCTCCTACTGAAATGAAAGAGTTGATGGCGCAACTTCAAGAGTTACTTGACAAGGGTTTTATTCAACCTAGTTCCTCACCTTGGGGAGCTCCGGTTTTGTTTGTAAAAAAGAAGTATGGTTCAATGCGCATGTGTATAGACTACCGTGAGTTGAATAAGCGAACGGTTAATAATAAGTATCCTCTACCGCGTATTGATGATCTTTTTGATCAACTACATGGTGCTTAATACTTTTCTAAGATTGATTTGCGGTCCGGTTATCATCAATTGAAGGTTAAGAAGGAGGATGTTGCAAAAATAGCTTTTCGTACACGATATGGACATTATGAGTTCTTGGTCATGCCTTTTGGTTTGACAAATGCTCCAGCAGCTTTTATGGATCTTATGAATCGTGTTTGTCGTCCGTTTCTGGATCATTTTGTGATTGTTTTTATTGATGATATTCTGATTTATTCCAAGTCTGAAGCCGAACATCGTGAGCACTTAAGGGCTGTTCTTGAGGTCCTTAGGGAAAAGAAGTTGTATGCGAAGTTCTCTAAGTGTGAATTTTGGCTTAGGGAAGTTCAGTTTCTTGGACATGTCATCTCTAATGAAGGTATTAAAGTAGATCCCGCTAAGATTGAAGCTGTTTCTAAGTGGGAGCAGCCAAAGACTCCCACGGAGATCAAGAGTTTTCTTGGTTTAGCCGACTATTATCGAAGGTTTATACAAGATTTCTCTCGTATAGCTAAGCCAATGACCGAATTGACGAAGAAAGGAGTGATGTTTGTGTGGTCGGAAGCTCAAGAGAAGGCTTTTCAAACGTTGAAGACAAAGTTATGTGAACCTCCTATCCTTGCCTTACCCGAAGGTACGGATGATCTTGTTGTTTATAGTGATGCTTCTATTACGGGTTTGGGTTGTGTTCTTATGCAGAGGGATAAGGTTATTGCTTATGCTTCACGCCAATTGAAGCCACATGAAAAGAACTACCCGACTCATGATCTTGAGTTAGCGGCGGTGGTGTTTGCTTTGAAGTTATGGAGACACTATTTGTACGGCACTAAGTGTACCTTGTTCACCGACCATAAGAGTTTACAATATGTGTTTACTCAGAAAGAAATGAATGGGAGACAAAGGTGATGGATGGAACTGTTGAAAGACTATGATTGTGAAATCAAATACCATCCCGGTTAAGCAAATGTAGTGGCTGATGCATTAAGTAGGAAAATGCAGAATTTTTCATGTAGATTGATGAGTATGGTCGTACAAGCGAAGTCGGGATTACTTGATCGTATCAAGGAGGCTCAAGTTAAGGCGCTATTGAAGGAGAACATTGACAATGAAAGTATTGGAAAGAAGAAAAGATTAGTGATGGAGACGAATAGCCGTGGATTTCGGACTTATAAGGGTCGAATTTGGGTGCCATTACTTGAAGGTAACCGAGAACTGATACTTGAAGAAGCTCATAGGTCAAGGTATTCAGTTCATCCCGGTGCTACAAAGATGTATGCAGATTTGAAGCCCATCTATTGGTGGCCTAATATTAAAGGAGATATAGCACATTTTGTGGAAAGATGTTTGACTTGCGCGCGGGTTAAAGCTGATCACAAAAAGCCATATGGAATGTTGCATCAATTGGAGATTCCCGAATGGAAATGGGATCATATAACTATGGATTTTGTGACCAAGTTACCTAGAACTCCAAAGGGTAATGATATGGTTTGGGTTATTGTGGATAGATTGACAAAGAGTGCTCATTTCTTGGCAACTCGCCAAGATGTGCCATTGATTAAGATGGCAAAGATGTATATAGATGAAGTTGTCTCAAAGCATGATGTTCCATTATCTATCGTTTCAGATCGAGACACGAGGTTTGTATCTAGGTTTTGGAAAGGTCTCCAAAAAGCATTAGGTACTAGAGTGAATTTGAGCACCGCCTATCATCCTCAAACCGATGGGCAAAGTGAAAGGACGATACAAACATTGGAGGATATGTTGAGGGCTTGTGTATTGGAGTATGGTGGAGCATGGGACGATCATTTGAAGTTGATTGAGTTTGCTTATAATAATAGCTACCATGCAAGCATTGGAATGCCGCCATTTGAAATGTTGTATGGTAGAAGGTGTAGGACTCCAAGTTGTTGGATGGAGCCCGGTGAAAAGCAAATTACAGGTCCTGAAATTGTAGAGATCTCAGCGGAGAAAGTTAATGTAGCTAAAGAAGCTTTACGTGTGGCAAGAGAAAGACAGAAAACTTATGTCGACAAGAAAAGAAGGCCTGTTAAGTTTGAAGTTGGTGACATGGTGATGCTGAAAGTATCCCCATGGAAAGGAGTCATTCTCTTTGGAAAGAAAGGTAAGTTGAGTCCAAGATTCATTGGACCATTTAAGGTTCTGAAGCGTGTTAAAGATGTGGCATATCAGTTGGAATTGCCTCCAGAATTGGATGGAATTCACAACACATTTCATGTATCCTATTTGAGGAAATGTTTAGCCGAGGAGTCAAGTGTGATTCCTATTGAAGATGTGAGCATTGATCCAAGTAAAAGAATGATTGAAGAACCAATAGCTATACTTGGAAGGAAGCAAAAGAAGCTACGCAGGAAGATGATTGATCTTGTGTTGATCAAGTGGAAGCACAACCATGGAGAAAGTCTCACTTGGGAAACCGAAGCCGTGATGAAAGAGAAGTATCCAGAGTTGTTCATTTCGGATGAGATTCCGGGGACGGAATCCTCTTAAGGGGGAGGTAATTGTAACATCCCAATCTTTTTATTTAACGTTTGACTAGAGTAGTTAGGTCAACGTAAGGTGTCCGTTAAATCTATGTTAGATTTAATGCTTATATGTAGTTAATGTAGAATGCGTGTGAGACTTAAATGTCTTATTGATTGACGTAGTAATGTGGTTATGATATGGTAAAAATGCCTTTTTGAGGTGTTGAAAGTGTGTATCAAGTTGTATATAGTCTATAGAGGTGTTTTGGGCTAGAAATATGACTTAATGAAGCTTAGGGACCAAATTTGACATGTGGTGAAAGTCAAAAACGGGATTAGGGTCAAGGAGGGAGTCATTAGTTGTCATTTTACAGATTAAACACTTTTCTCCCAAGCCCTAGCCACCCCTTTGATCCCCTATCAAATTCTAAGCCGAAAATCCTTCAAACGTGAGATTTAGGAGTGATTGATCGAGTATTTTGCATCCCCATTGTGATCTCCAGGTAATAGAAGTATTTTGATTTTGATTTTGTGTCTTTTGATCACATGAGTCATTAGAAATCAGATCTAGACCATTGGAGGGTCAATTGATGTCGAAATAACGTTTGTTTTAATAATGCAAATCAAGAGTGGTTTAATAAAGGAGTTACTTGCATTATAATGGTTTGAAAATGAAGGATTTTGATGTATGAAAGTCATGTAATTGATTTGGAGTCGTTTGGTGTTGGTTTGGGGTTCTTTCGATCGATGTTGTGCAGAATCGCGTCGGGTTGCGGCGCAACTGGTTTCCAGACAGATAAGTTGCGGCGCAATAAGTAGGTTGCGGCGCAACTGAGGGCTGGAGTTGCGGCGCAACATGTGGGTTGCGGCGCAACTCTAATACAGACAATTAAGTTGCGGCGAAACATGGTGTGTTACGGCGCAACAGTGTCAGTTTTGAAATGAGTTTAACTTTTGAACCTCCAATGCGTATGTCGTGTCTTGGGTCATGTTTGTAGGTGTGTAGGCCTGAGATATGACCTTATTAATGTGGGTAATAGGTTGTTTAATGATCGTTTACTAATTTTAGGTAGACGAGGCTAGTTGCTTTGCACGGTAACGTGGTTATTCACTGTCGTGCACTTCTTTGAGGTAAGATACACTACTTTTGACACGCTGAGGGTTCAACAAACGATGGTTTCATAATTATAACTTCCCAATTGGTAACGTATGTTGTTTATGGGCATATGGGTGACATGGGAGGTAATATGGGTTATGTAGTTGACCTTTGAGACCTGAAATGCAGTCCCTCATGATATGTATTGTAGTGCATGTTATGAAATGACGTAGGATGTAGTGCTATGTATGAAGTATAAGTAGTGTTATGATATGCAGTAACTTGTGATGTTATGAAATGCAGTATATGTTGTTATTGATTGATGTTGTGCATGATTGTATGGCTTGCTCATCTAGTTCACTAGACTTGTTAAGTTGCCATGACACGTGCATGTTTAAGGGCCCAAAACGTAAAAGCCGTAAACTTAGTAATTGTTTAGGTAATGCAGTCACCTAAACTAAATAATGCAGTGTCGAGCTCGTTAAACTTTGATGCAGTAAAGTGTTAAGCTTAACCCGTACTTGCCCTAGCCCGGCTAAGTGCGTTGACGTAGGTTGCTTGGGTGGCTCCTAGAATCAAAGCTAGCACTACGTTCATAAGAGTCGTCACTTTCGAATGCACCATCAGAACCGCCCCCACTTTCTGACCCATCGGAACAATCAGTATCATACGTGATTCTGGCGATCTTTGGCTCCCATATCCCGACCTCTCTTATCCAAATATCATAACGTTTATTTTTATAATCGATTTCTAGTTCTTCATAAATGAATTTCTGCGATTGTGATAATACACATACTTTACCCATGGAATTAGCCGAATCCCAATCAGAGACAAAGAAAACGCCCTTCCCCCATGAGCCCAAAATGTATTGAAAACTATCTTTTCGCCAAGCGCCTTTAGGGACACCTGATATATCAACCCACACCATACGTTCATCTGGAACAAAGGATTTGCATGGTACTTTGAATACTGTATACCTACGCTTCAAGTTATCGTTAGACAAAAAGGAGGTTTTGGCCTCCTCATTTGCGAAAACAATATGAATCCACCTACCACCAATATAATTGATGACAATGTCGACAAAACCTTCATCAAGAATCCATTTTCTTGAGGAAGGGATACTTTCAGGATCTTTTAGCTTAACAAGAATCGAACGAGATACTAAATCGGGAGAATCATCATCACATTTAGGAATTTTGACAATCCTACGAGACACAGGAGTACCAGAAGCTTTACCCGAAACGCTAGAAAGGACCTCAGCGTAAGATTTACTTTTCTTCTGTTGAACCATGATCCGTGGAATCGGTGGAACTGGCATGTTAACCTCCTCACTCATAGATCTCTTCTCAAGATTTGCTTCCTGTTTGAATCTACGACCATACTTCTCGATATCAGCAAAAACACGATGATTTCCAAACCACATGGATCGAAGATCGTTCAGAAGTTTCTCTGCATTCCCAACTTTGATGAATCTCACAAAACCAAACCTTTTCCCCAATTTCGATAGACGATTTGAGATGAAAACATCAGTGACGACTCCGTATTCCAAACATCTACCATAGATATCTTTCGAAGTAGTGGTATGAGGAAAATTTGTAATGTAAAATGACATAGCCATTCGATTCAAAATATTCGATTTTGATTTAGGGTATTCGTTGTCTCCCCTCTCTTTTCCTTGCACATCCCTAGACACACCGTGATAGACGCCCGTTATCTTCCCCTTACCATTCGATTCATTTTGTTCCTTCGATCTCATCATCATCATAATCAACAACAAAACAATTTGAGTTTAATTCTCTTTCAATCTCATAATCATCAGTATCAATAGCAACAAAAACAATTTAGTTTAATTCCCCTCAATCTCATCATTATTCTCACCAATTTTGTAGACACCTTTTTTTGTATAAAACTCACCAATCTTTGTGTTTGAACAATCATATCCTCCTCCGCATGCGGTTGTTCAATACCCGACACCTGCTACCCCGTTGCTGCTCCGGGCTGGGAGAAAAAAGGCGACGACCGGCTCTCGTTGGTGAGAAAAGCAAGGTAGATATGTGATTTAGGTAGATATAGAAGAATGTATATATGAATTTATATATTGGTGATGATAACGCATCTTTTGATTGATTGCACAAACTTCTGTTGTTATAGTGTTATGTATGTATATGTTAGTTTGTACTTTGTATGTATATATGAAGGGTATAATTGTCTAACCCATAAGAAAAAATAAAATTAGGTATATTTGTGATTTAACTTTTTGGTTGGGGATATTTGCAATTTAGATGGTGAATTTGGGTATATATGCAATTGTCCCTAAAAAAATGCTTACCTGATATCATTCAACTCTTTTATATTTATTATATTTGTTTTTATTTAATTGATTTACTTTTTTTATTTATACTTTATTATACTAATGTCAAAATCTTACCGATGAATTTCCTAATTCAAAATCTTACTAATGCGTCACCAACACCATGAATTTCCTAATTAATTGATTTACTTTTTTTATTTATACTTTATTATACTAATGTCAAAATCTTACCGATGAATTTCCTAATTCAAAATCTTACTAATGCGTCACCAACACCATTGACATCATCTTTTATTAAATTATAATTTATAATTTATTTTTAAATTTTTTTAAAAATTAGCTTAAGTCTCATATAAAGTAACATGTAACTATAAATTTACTTATTTTGAAATTTTATATATCAATTTTCAAAAATAAAATCTATACTTTTTATGTCAAAATACAACTTTAACTAAATTTATTATATGTTGCAACAAATAATAAAGTTTGAGATTTAGAATTGTGTTATTCATCTATTAATAGCAAGAAAAAGAAAACATTTTGTCTTTATGTGAATAATAAGCTTTCTAGTATAATATCAATGTAGAAAACATAACATTAAAATTTGTTTTGATTTTAATATTTGTTTACTTGACAAAAACTTTTAATTATTACGTGTTGTACTCTTAAAATTCTAAAAAAATAATACTTAAGTTATCGCCATTATAAGGTTGTATAAACTATAAACATTTTACGACTCGATTTCCGACTCAAGTAGTGACTATGAGAACAATAGTGTTGTTAAACGAGTCTCTACTTGCATGCAAATAGCGTCTTTTAATTGCGAGTCGCTGAATTTCTCTCTAAATAACTATTTTCTTGTAGTAGTGTTGTCTTCATTGATTATTCATCTATTATAACATTAGTTATCTATACTCTATTAAAAAACAAACTACCCATTCCCCCTTTTTAACTTTCTATCTTTAAAATACCCAAAATACCTTAATTTTCAACACATTCTCAATTCACACACTAAATCTACACAAAATATCCCTAAAATATTTTCCAACCATATTTATCCAAACTATCTCACTTCTTTATTCATTAATTTAAATATTTCACCTAATATCCCTATAATACTCTTAATAAAATTATTTACAAAAGATACACCCCTTAACCATAAAATAACTACACTACCATTTACATCAATTACTTTTAAATTAATAACCACATCGTTACCACCACCGCCACCACCCGTTGCCGCCACCGCCGCCGCATTGCGCGGGTACCCATCTCGTATGTTTCAATATTGTTTTAACGAATCATTTCGATAATCGTATCACCTTAACAGACCCAACAATAAAAGTCATTGCATTATTGCATGTGTGTCTGCATCTAATAAAAAGAAAAAAAAAATGGTGGGGAAGAGTTTAAATGTAACAAATAACTGTATCAAAGGATTAAAAAAGTTTGGATACATGACATAACTAAATTCCAAAATACAGGCCAAGTATGCTTTGTAAAGTAGTACATAACATATCTATGCAGTTTTGGACTTCTGCAGTATAATCCAAAAGAAATTCCAGACAGCCTATACTGATACTACATCATAAAACTAAACAACAGCTAAAGTACGTTATTAGCTCCTATTAGTTAATATTCCATAATCAGAACATCCTATCTTCCACGACATGAAATTAAAAATAGTAAACTTGCATGCGAGGACAGAATCCCTAATTCTATATAAAGGCAACCTCTCTTGGAAGACTTCACTCCAACTCGTTTGTTTCCCTTGACTCTTATAGCTATCAGCAGTATGTCGTCCCCAAACCGTCCATCCGTTGCCTTTTTAGTTTTACTCGTCCTCTCTGCTACTTTGATATCTAATACAGCATCCCGGTTGCTACCTGAAATATCAAACCACGAGAGCCATGAGCAATGGATGGCTCGTTATGGACGTGTATACAAGGATGCTGATGAGAAAGAACAACGTTCAAAGATTTTTCAAGAGAACGTTAAGTACATAGAGTCATTTAATAATGCCATGAACAAAAGTTACAAACTAGCGGTCAATGAGTTTGCAGACCTTACAAATGAAGAATTCAGGACCACAAGGAACCGATTCATGGCCCATGAATGCTCCCCATCTACCTCTGCTTTCAGGTATGAAAATGTGACAGCAGTTCCATCATCAATGGATTGGAGAAAGAAAGGTGCAGTAACAGCTGTTAAAGACCAAGGCCAATGTGGTAAGCATCAATACTTATGGACATTTAACATTTTAACAACGAATTCATAGGTAACTTTTGACAAACAAACTTTATGATATGCAGGATGTTGCTGGGCATTTTCAGCCGTGGCAGCTATGGAGGGAATAACCCAACTCACAACAGGTAAATTAGTGTCTCTATCTGAACAAGAGCTCGTGGACTGTGATACTAGTGGTGTAGACCAGGGATGTGAAGGTGGTCTTATGGACAACGCCTTTGATTTCATCATAAACAATAAAGGACTCACTACAGAAAGCAAATACCCGTACAAAGGAGTTGATGGAACCTGCAACAGCAATGCAGCATCTAACCACGCCGCAACCATAACGGGTCATGAAGATGTTCCAGCTAATAGCGAAAGTGCACTGTTGAAGGCTGTAGCTAGTCAGCCTGTGTCTGTTGCCATTGATGCTAGTGGGTCCGACTTCCAGTTCTACTCTAGCGGGGTGTTTACAGGAGAGTGTGGCACGGAACTTGACCATGGTGTTACTGCAGTTGGTTATGGAACGAGTGATGACGGGACTAAGTATTGGCTGGTGAAGAACTCTTGGGGAACAAGTTGGGGTCAAGAAGGTTACATAATGATGCAAAGAGATGTTGATGCCAAGGAAGGTATTTGTGGCATTGCCATGCAGGCTTCTTACCCCACTGCATAATCCGAGGAAGACCAAAAGTAATTAATGTACATTATATCTGTTTATCTTATATTGATGTACAAGGAAACTCTAAAAAAATGATATGTATATAGAATGTAAAAATCATTGGATGGCTAATATCATCATATTATGTACTCGTAACTTCTGTGAGCTTGAAACAATGAAGTTATATATTCCTTATGATTATGTATACATAATCAGCCAGTAAACTCATGACTCTAAAGCCCTATACCCTTTTTGTTATAGCAAAAGAAGTAAAATGCAGAGGAAGTAGTACCTACTTATTTGTCATCCGCCATTATATTTTTATACTTAAGGTTTATATAAGCAAATGATAAGGTCTACTTAAGATGTTCATACAAGGATATAGACAGATTTTTTAGGACAACCCTCCGACACATCTCATCAATAAACCTACAGAAAGGTTTTAAACATACACTTAACTTTCAGATTATCAAAAAATTACTCGGGAGAATTCAGAAGTACTAGAAAAAAAACTGTGCATCAGTGTTTTACTTTGCTTTGCTTTGTTCTCCTTTTTAGCTTCATTAATTAGTTTCAGTCTTTTAGCATTATCATGAGATAATTTTCTAGACTCCAATGACATTTACAGCATGAACGCAATTCATTTCCAAATGTTAATGGTACATGGATGCCTGCAACAATAAGTGTATCATAGAACTCAATAAGAGTGCTAAGACAGGAAATAATGGAGTAAATGAAATCATTTTTTACTGGTTAGATAAAACATGACGTAGTCAACCAAATCGGACTTGCAGTGATGTCTAGAAGAATACTCTACATCCTAGAAATGAAGACACCCTCTTTAAGTATTAGTATAGATTATGGGTGCTTCATTCTTCAGATATATATGCATAGCCAGAGCTCTAATCCAATGCTGTATCCAGAGCTCGGCAAATGACACGCAGGGACATTTATATGCATTGATATCATAGCAGATGGCTAGACCAAAGAGACAAACCTGTCATGTGTTGGTTTCCCGGTGCCACTGACAAAGCTGCTACAACCCCTGTCGACCCAATTTATGGTTGGTGTTTTTTTAACATCCTAAGATTTGTCAAGTTATGTGTTCAACTTCAACCTCCCTCCTGCAATTAGCCAACTCCCTACGTTAGCCAATGACTCATCAACGGCTCATTATAACTGTTTCTGAGATTTGAGACTGATTCAAGTTGTGTTCAGTTACCGTGGATTTAAATTATCTAGTAAACTTTACGCATCAGAGAATATGTGCAAATTAATCATGGCTAAAGTTGAGATTGAATGACAGGCATACCTTATCGAACAATTGCATATTTGCATGTGTGTCTGCAAAAAAGTTGGGATATACGAAATAACTAAATTCCAAAATACAGGCCAAGTATGCTTTACAAAGATGGAACATAACATATCTATACACAGCAGTTTTGGACTTCTACAGTACAGTCCAAAAGGAAAATCCAGACAGCCTATACTAAACTAAACAACAGATAGGGTACGTTATTTTTTGGAACGGATAGAGTACGTTATTAGCTCATATTATTTAATATTCCATAATCAGAACATCCTATCTTCCACGAACATGAAATTTAAAATAGTAAACTTGCATGCGAGGACAGAATCCCTAATTCTATATAAAGGCAACCTATATTGGAAGACTTCACTACAACTCGTTTGTTTCCTTTGACTTTTATAACTATCATCAGTATGTTGTCCCCAAACCGACCATCCATGGCCTTTTTAGTTTCACTCTTACTCGCGGCTACTTTGATATCTAATACGGCATCCCGGTTGCTCCCTGAAACTTCAAGCCACGAGAGCCATGAGCAGTGGATGGCTCGTTATGGACGCATATACAAGGACGCTGATGAGAAAGAACAACGTTCAAAGATTTTTCAAGAGAACGTTAAGTACATAGAGTCATTCAATAATGCCATGAACAAAAGTTACAAACTAGCAGTCAATGAGTTTGCAGACCTAACAAATGAAGAATTCAGGACCACAAGGAACCGATTCATGGCCCATGAATGCTCCCCATCTACCTCTGCTTTCAGGTATGAAAATGTGACAGCAGTTCCATCATCAATGGATTGGAGAAAGAAAGGTGCAGTAACACCTGTTAAAGACCAAGGCCAATGTGGTAAGCATCAATTCTTTAGGAAATTTATATAAGAGATTCATGTGTAAGTTTTTACATTGAATTGATGATATGTAGGATGTTGCTGGGCATTTTCGGCCGTGGCAGCTATGGAGGGAATAACGCAACTTACAACAGGTAAATTGGTGTCTCTATCTGAACAAGAGCTCGTGGACTGTGATACTAGTGGTGTAGATCAGGGATGTGAAGGTGGTCTTATGGACAACGCCTTTGATTTCATCATAAACAATAAAGGACTCACTACAGAGAGCAACTACCCGTACAAAGGTGTTGACGGAAGCTGCAACAGCAATGCTGCATCTAAGCACGCTGCAACCATAACGGGCCATGAAGATGTTCCAGCTAATAGCGAAAGTGCACTGTTGAAGGCTGTAGCTAGTCAGCCTGTGTCTGTTGCCATTGATGCTAGTGGGTCCGACTTCCAGTTCTACTCTACCGGTGTGTTTACAGGAGAGTGTGGCACAGAACTTGACCATGGTGTTACTGCAGTTGGTTATGGAACGAGTGATGACGGGACTAAGTATTGGCTGGTGAAGAACTCTTGGGGAACAAGTTGGGGTCAAGAGGGGTACATAATGATGCAAAGGGATATTGGTGCCAAAGAAGGGATTTGTGGCATTGCCATGCAGGCTTCTTATCCCACTGCATAATTCAAGGAAGGCCCATAGTAATTATTGTACATTATATATATTTCTTGTTATGTCAATACAAAAACTCGTAAAGTATGACATTCTTGAAGTAAAATCATTGGATGGCTGAAACAATCATATTATGTATCAAAAAATTTGTAAAGTGGATTGTCTTTTCATATTACATGCTTCTCTGAGTACATCCAATGTGAGTATAAACTTGGCGAATCAACTAGTGGCTAGTGCAAATTTGGTTGTAGTAAAACATTTATATGATACGGTGATTAAATTTAATTACAGAAGTTGTAGTGATCTATTATTGATATGGTAAAGCTAAAGAAAAAAAAATATAGTCAAGCTGAAGAAATGGGTTTCATCGATATAAAAACTATCACGCGATGTTCCAACTTGTATCCTTAAGAAGACTACATCATTATGAATATAGAAAAACTTTGGTCATTTCCACATATATTCAGTCAATCGGAGAGCATACTAACCTGAGACGGCCATAGTGCTAGATAAAATTTGTCACTTTATTTCGAGTCTTCGATCTGTAAATCTTTATAGCACACCAACTGCATTTAGTATATCAGAGACTTTAGGAAATAAGGGCTTAACTATGTTAAGATGATTGCTAAGAAAAAAAAAATATTGAAAATAATTCAGTTTCTACACTGGCATACCTGAACAAAACACTCAGATAATATAGACTCTCAACTCAATTATATAAGCCTTGATGCATTCAACCAAATTCCTCTCACCAGTAATCTCCGCAAGAACACTCTCCATCCTTGAAATGATGAAACCGATTGGCATCCCTAACAACTATTTCCCTGTTTTCTAATTTTGATATCAGTTTTATTGCACCATGACAGTTTACGCACGTGCGTAAATTCTTAGTTATCCTAAGTGTACTTCCAAAAGGAGTACTAATGAGCCCATAAGCAATTGCCAGCCTTTCACTGTGATTGCAAAGACTCTCTTCCTTATCTTCATAACTCAAGTCATGTAAAGAAGACTCTGTATCTGCAACAAATCCAGCCTCTTTCAACCTCGTGTCCAACCTCTTATGCTCCTTCAATATGTCACTGGATTCTGGATGTGATATATCTCCCATGCGAAAGACATGAAGCTTTCCGTTAATCTCTATCATACTACACCCCATATCCTTAGCCAATCCTCTCTCCTTCATTAAAAGTCGAACCCGTGCTACACCACTCCACATATAAACTGAAGCGTAAAGATTTGACAGCTGTACATAATGCCCAGTATTGTAAGGATCTAATGAGAAAAGCTGTTCTGCAGAATATTCACCTATTGCCACATGACGATGAATCCTACTCGCACTTAAAAGTGCTCCCCATATTGAAACACCAGGTTTGATCGGCATATTTGTTATGAAATCATAAGCCCATTGTAAACACCCTGCGCGACCGAGAATATCAACAACACAAGCATAATGTTGATGCCGTGGCTCAATATTATAATCTTTCATACTGCTAAATATTTTCCAACCTTCCTCCACAAGTCCAGCATGATTACACGCTGTAAGAAGCCCGATGAAAGTGACATCATTTGGGCCCACCCCCGCTTGTTTCATCAAGTTAAAAAGATTGATGGCTTCGTGTGCCCTACCATGTAAGCCGTAGCCTACAATCATGGCACTCCAAACAACAATGTCTTTTGTTTTTGTTTCATCAAAAACTTTACGAGCCAAGTCTACACTTCCACATTTTGCATACATGTCAATAAGTGCTGTGCTGACAAAAACATCAGATTTATATTCACTTTTATCAATGTATTTACCCATCTTTCTTGCTTCTTCAAGTGATCCCAGTTGGGCACAAGCCAAGATAGTAGAGCAGACCGTGACAGAATCTGGTCTTAGGTTTTTCGACAACATTCTTTTGAAAAGTGATATCGCGTCATTACAGAATCCGTTTTTCACAAAACCAGAAATCATGGTGTTCCACATAATCACATTAGATACTTCCATTTCATCAAATAATGATTTCGCATTCATCACATGCCCACATTTTGCATACAATGTTGTCAGAGCAATCCGCAGATCAGGCTCACACTCAAGTCCCATCTTGATCACACAAGAGTGAAAAGAACTCCCTTGTCCCAAATCCTCTATATCAGCATACGCGCTTATAACACTAACCAAAGCAATCCAATCGGGTTTCAACCCAGAATCTCTCATCTTTTTAAACATTTTCAACGCTTCAACAGGCCATCCATTCTGAGCATAACCCGAAATAATACTAGTCCAGGACACAACCGTCCTATCACCTAACCCCTCAAACACAACCCTCGCCTCATCAATCCTGCCACACTTTGCATAAACCGCCACAACCCCATTCTGCACAAACCCATCCTTTTCAAACCCACGTCTAAAAATCTGCCCATGTACCGCTCGCCCAACTTCAAGGTCAGCAGCTCCACCGCACGCCTTAAGCACATGAGGCAATGTGAAACAATCTGGACCGACACCCGCCTTCTGCATTTGTGCATACAACCCAACAGCTTCATGAAACATGTTTTGTTTCGAGTAGCCACGAATTATAGCATTCCATAAAAACACATATGGTTGAGGAAATTCATCGAACAACTTGCGTGCATAAAAAATGTCACCCAAATTAGAAGTAACATTGATAAATTTCGTAATGATAAATCCATTAGATTGAAACCCATTGACAGTTATTTGGGAATGAATTTGATTAAGATGTTTCTTGGAAGTTGATTGATCAAGAAGGGTTGTGTAAAAAGATTCTGGATTGAGGGCTAACGTTTGAATATTGTTAGTAAAGTTGTTAGCTTTGTATTTTTGGAGGGCTAAAGTTTGAATCTTTTTAGATTGAAAGATTCCGGGAAATGTCGTTAATGTTTTGGGTAAATCAAGATTTCGAGTCATGACAGTTAAACGAAGCAAAATGTAGAGTTTGTTTGAAAAGCGGATAATATAAGGCGAGTATATGGGAACTCATACCACAATTTTTTTTATGTATGTACCACAACATACGAATTTTACCGTAGAAACCAGTATTGCACAATCGTAGTAAAGTAAGTGGTACTAATATCACTTTCCATATCCCAAACATTTTTCACTGACTATTATTCATTTTTACTTTCACTGTGCATAAATTATTATTCCTTGACACTCGTATGTGTTATCTATGAATGAATAACTATCAATAGTTTAGAAAGAAATTCTTAGAAGTATAATAATCCAATTAATACTAAACCCATTTTCACTTTATTACATTGCGATTTAACACATTCTAAAATGAACATATTTACCTTCTGTATCAAAGAATACCAAAAAGATACAGGATAATCAAGATAGGGTTAAGTATCCCGGAGTCTAAGTAACTTTGCAACTTTTCCTATTGTATGTATACATCAAAAATTTTGAACATTTTATGTAAGTATCTCGCTAAATTGAACGCTTAATGTAAAAATGTATACGTGGCAACCATATGAGCTGCCCACGTAGAAGTTTTTGATTGGTCAACGTAAAAATTTTACATTAAGTGTTCAATTTTAGCGATACTTACATAAAATGTACAAAATTTTTGATACTTACATACAATAGAAAAAACTGCAAAGTTGCTTACACTCCGGCATACTAAACCCATCAAGATATCAAGAAAACATTCATATATACATAAAGAAATCAAGAAAATATACATTTTTAACACTAAAAAAACAGTCAAAAAGTATACTATAATACATCACACTAGATGATCATATCAAAACCCCATTATTCATGGGAAACGCTCGCGCGATTCCATGTACAACGAAACTCTTCGACACCATCAAATCGGGTGAAGTCATTTCCACTCTATCGATCAAAAGCAACTCATCATCAAATACAACATTTCCAGTAATCTCAATCGCTTTACCCGGACACAAAGTCTTGATCAATGATCCTCTACGAAAACCCGCCAAATGTGTATAAGAATACTTTTTAGGAACAATGTGAGACCTCAAGAACTTATTAACCACACTTGAAGGCATTTGCATCACTTCAATAATTGGAGGTACAAATATTGTCATACAATCCAAACTCGGGTGTTCTTTAATAATTCCATCAAGCACATTATATAATCCGAATGCAAAAGTGTAACGTCCCAAACCAATTTAGACCAAAAGTGTGAGAAAACGTTTTGGACATTCTATACTTAGAAAAATATCGCCAATTTTCGTGAAAAATCAAATTGTTTCAAATCAAGAAAAGACACTTGGAATGATCTTAAAATGATGTAAATAGACTAGTATACAAGTTTTAGGACCCAAAAATTTCAAACGAAGGCTCGGGAAAAATCAAGTTCAAGGTCAGTGGAGCACGACCTTTGCAAACTGCAAGAGCCGTGCTCTGTGACACAGAGGCCGTGCTCCCTGTTGTACACTAAAAACACTCCTTTTGACGTTTTTCAACATTTTGACTCAATTCCAAACTTTTTATAACCTTTCACTGATACAATTAAGACATAATCCAATCACCAAACATTTCAAAAGCTTTCAAATGTTCATGGATGAGTTATACAACGTAAAGGGTTTGCTTACCCATTATATACTCAACCAAAAGACAACCAAATCTCTTTGGATACAAAAGACCAAATGACCAACTTATTATTTGCATAAATGTACATGACCAAACTTTACCAACAACATCTCAAATGTACCAAGAGCCACTAGTTCAAAGGGGGCTACTACGGGTTCTAGCCACAAACCATTTTACCGCAAAAGAGGTAACCTTTCCACAATTCAAATCATCATTATTCTTCAAAGCACTTACTCTAGTTTCCAATTCCGGGACAACCTATAAAAAGGGGTAAACAACTAAAAGAATAAGTTTTCGCTTAGTGAGTACAATATACATCTAACGTCAACAATATCATATCGTGCAAGTAACAAACACATATAAGGATCCTTATACGATGACAAGCCCATGAATCGTCATCCATGACTTGCCACCCACAATGAGCAAAAGAGTCCAAGACTCCGCGGCTCACCATACAACGAGCAAAAGAGTCCAAGACTCTGCGGCTCACTATAACACCAACAACGAGCAAAAGAGTCCAAGACTCCGCGGCTCACATCAAATGCATATAGTACTCACCTTTGCCACAATTATAACAATTTTGCACGATATAGAATCACAACAAGCTCAAGCTCCCTCATTGAGCACCTAAAATATCAAGTCATACACTCCATGAGATTTCCTACATAAATCTCAACATCATGCAAACCCACCCTATATGGGTCAATCATCGTTGTGATTGGCTAGTTCCCAACTTCATTCACCCATCAATTATAATTATCACTTCAAAAACCATTGATGTTCAACATCTTGTTATCAACTCAATCACTATAAAATTTTCTAGCCAAACACAACAAACTCACTAACATCTTAAACCCATTTAAAACCCACTTTGTCATTGAGTTGTTTCTCTATACAAAATCTCATTTTTAAGCATACTTCATAAAATCACCATCATCATATAAACCTTCCACTTATCAAGTCAAAATCACCATTTTTATACTTTATTCATAAGGCCATTACCCATAATTATATCAATTTTTATCATGCAACTCAGTGACTAACAATTAAGTTGAAGAAATAGGGAAAACACCAATCATAAACCTAACCTAACAAAAAACCCCAATTTAATTCCTCCAAGAACCCTAATTTGAAGAATATTAATTAAAATAGGTTAGAATTCTCACCTCAAGAACAATGAACAAGAAATAGGTTGAAAATCACACTTTCTCTTCTTCCTTCCTTGCTTAATTCGACACACTCACACACTCTCACATACAATTTCTTCAAGTTTGATTGCTAGCACTTAATGTTATTATTATTATTACTATTATTACTTAGAGAATTTGAGATTGATAGAAACAAGAATTGAAAGAAGAAGAATGGAGATTTTGCTAGTCGTAAGGCCTCTGCCAACCCTGCAGCTCTTCCTGCCTCTTCTTCACTGCCACATCAGCTTTTCTCTCTCCTTAAATCACCTCTTCCTACTCACTACCAACCCTACCTCTTCCTCACCTCTTCCTCATCTCTTCCTTCACTTTTATTTATCTATATTTTATATAATTAAGTGATAGAGGCCCGCTTGGACCCCACTTGGCTCTTCTTCGCTCGGCGCTACAAGGAAGAGGTGCTCAAGGAAGAGCTCAAGATGAGCACACTGCCAACCCAAGATGAGGACCAAGGTGCCACGCCGAGCACTCCACGCCGGGGTTGGCACCGGCCTAAGAATGAGAAAGATGAGTCACAAAAGAAAGGGTGGCTGGCATCTCCTTGCTATGCCACGTTTTCTTCCAAAAATTAAAAGGGTATTATACCCGCTATCCATTAAAGTTCCAACCAATTTAACACCGTATTTAAATTTTAAATACTGGAAATTTATTTTAATGGCAAAACTACAATAAAGATTAATTAATTTTTTTTACCTTTAAAATAATGGGGTGTTACAATAAAGAAATTAACGACCATTTTCCATTCAAATTTGTTTTCTTTAAGATCAAATTTAGGTAAAACATGGTAATATTACTGTTTGTATTACATATTGGGAAGTCATTGGTTTATTGGTCAGATTTGAAAGAAGCAAAAGGACCATTGACACCATGTATGACAAGTGATGGAATGAGGAACATATCAGGGTGAGTGATGAGTACATTATTGAGTTCAAGAGTATGGTTTTTCTTTTGGTTATAGATATTTTTTGGTTTTGGTAGTTTGTAGGGAAGCAAGTGTCGAGCGGCCTTTGGAGTAAATCTTGGAAGGTAAGTTTAGATGGTAAAATGTGGTAATTTATTATGACTTGTAAAGACATGTAAGGTGGGATAGTGAGGTTGGACATTAGGTAATAATCCGGGATAGCGAAAATGGTGGTTTCAGGTGATAATAAGAAGAGGTTTGGGGAAATGGTTAGTGCTAAGGGTGGCAATGAAGGTGAAGTTGTTTGATCGGAGAATATGGGATGCGTTTGATGAGATGCCGAAATCAAACGGTGTGGTAGTGATGACGGTGGTGGCAAGGGCGGAACTACATAGAACCTAGGTGAGAGAACATTTAGTGCTTGTATGGAAGAAATGACGTTTGTGTATATATGTATTGTATAATATTAATTGGGTGTATATGTGAATGAATGAATGATAAATATGTCATTGTTGTGTATAAAAAAAATATATTTGTTAAAAGGTTATACTATGAAAAATGGATGTGGCATTAGTTTGTTTGTAAAAAGAATAGGCAGTCTTATTAACTAGATTTAGTTTAAACCATAACCAATAAAAAGAAAAAAAGAAAAAAAAAGGTCGCATCAGTCATTCCCCTTTGAGTTATGTATCCATGCATTCGGGAATCACACGGGATGTAGACAAGATACGATTGACTAGGTAGGCTAGTCGCATTGGTGGCTGGTCAATTTTATCTTTTTTCATTCCATGTTCTTGGATCCGCCTAAACCCGTGGTTCCCTTTGAACCCTTATTTAAAATGAATAAAATAAAAGGAAATCTAATCAAACTTTTGTCTCTTCTACTATATTTATCTTTCCATTTAGATAATAGATATTCTAGATTTAAATTTTAAAGAAAGATAAAGAAATTAAGAGTGAATAAAAGAAAGAAAAAAAAGTGTATTTTGACTATTTTCTTTCTTTCTAATACATAAAAAAAAATTCTAAACAAAATTTATTGTATTATCTTTTCATTTCTTTTTAATCATAAACTCAAAAAACATATCATTTAAAAACAAATGCCTCCAACTTCTACTTTTCAGGCAAATGTTAGCTATAATTTCATTCCACATTTTCATATTCTTACTAAGGGTAGGATTAATGTGAGAACAACAAATATGGAGAGAACCGTGAGAATAACTAGTTTCCCTTTCTCTTTCTCTTTTTTTGTGTGGTTTTTTAATTTTTATTTTTTATTTTTTGAATTTTTTTTGTTTTTTATTTTCTTTTAACAAAAACTCATTCCAAAAAAAAAATTAAATTTTTTTTAAAAAAATAAATAAATCATATGGGTTACGTGTTGAAAACGTATGGATACGGTACGGGCGTTGACCTCATCCGTTCTAAAGGGGTTATCGCCGGACGCATATGAGAATAGTATTGATTTGATGGGCGACGATCCAAGAGATGATGATGGTTTGATACAATACGGGCGTAGCCCTTTACTCTAAGGACTTTGAGATGGTTTTTTAGTGGTTCTCACTGTCCCACCATATATGTTGATTCTCATTTGATCCCATTCACTTTTTACTAAATTAAAATACAAACAAAAATAACAAATTTAAGGCCGCTCACCAGATTTCACAATCAAAAACAGATTAAACCATAAAAACTAGTTAAATGCATTTAAATAATATATCATAATTCATAAATTTGTATAATCATGTATATTCACACCTAAAACATAATCACTTATGTTAACCAGCTAATACAGTATAAACTAACATTATTAATATAACTAAACAGAAAAAATATAAGAAATTTCATTCTTTCTATATATAGATGATAACATGTTCAATGTTTTTCACCATCCCTTCTACGAGTAACTCTTATGTAACAAAAGATTGCAGCAAAGGTGACAGTGACAAGACCTCCGATGATGACTCCACCGCCGGCGATGTCGGAAGAACGATGATGCTTTTCAGTATGGACTGTCTGATCACCGCCGTGTTCTGATCCCTCCGGTGACTCGGCAGGCACTAAAGCAGCTGGATCCATATTTTCTGACTCGATATGCTCAACTGTTCTGAGTGTTGTTATAACGGGTCTGCCGGAGGTTGGTCGTGAAATCAAGATTCCGGCAAGAATAAAGCAAAGTAAGACTAGTTTGAAGTGACCCATGTGTCTAAAGATGAGTGGAAAAGTTTGTGCTTCTTTTTATTTCCTAGGAAATGGGAGAGATATATAGGTTAGAACCGTTAGATATATATATATATTATATATATATATATGTATAGGTGCAACTTGCAAGTTTAAAGTATGTATGTGTATATGGTATAGTTTAGTTTAGTTTGTGTATATATAAAGTGAGAGACAGGGGAATATTTAGACTTTGAGATCGAGGGAGGTGCAAGTGAAAGAGGGTCAAGAAATATGGTTACCAGATGGACATAAGCTGTAGATGTGAAAATAACGATACTCAATTCCGCGTGATAATAAAAGATTTCATTTGGTCACAATTAGAGAATTTATTTACTGATCCCCAAAATTTAGTAGTAAGAAGACATGTAACCTCATAAAAAAAATTCAGGTCTAAGTCTTACCCAATAAATTTAGAGTGACCACATATATGTAATTTTTACAAACGGTGAGTTTTCTCCTAAAATTTCTTTATCAATAGGTTTAAATTGGGATCTATTATGTAAAGGATCTATGTAACGCAGACTCAGTTAAAACAACGTATACAAAACTTTCTGATATTCACAAGTAATTCATACAAAAAAATAATAAAAATTTTATTTTCATTTGATAAACTATTTGAAAGAGAAAAAAAGAGCCTATTTTACTATTAAGATAACTTTAATTATGATCATGAGTCTTTGTTTATACCACTTTTAAAATGGATGATGATCTGTGACGTATAATATCAAACATGCTCTAAGATAATATATTGTACAATTAGATGAAATTAAATATGTTTGATGATATATGGCTAATTTGTGTATGATTCATCACTCTTATAGAAACCATGGAAGTAACAAAAAGTTTTAAGTTTGTTTTCAATTATTGTTGCTTATAAGTATGTAGATATACATATTGTTTTAAAGATAAGAAGTATGACGTTGTATTTTCTTGAGATATCAGGTAAGAAAGATTGTCGCTTCAAGTGACAACAGGTTTTGGAAACCTTTGATATAAAAATCTCGTAAAATGTTTATGTCATGCAATAAACTTTTAAATTTTGATTATTTGATATATTCGGGTATATGTAACAATCATATAAGCTGTCACTTTTAAGTTTTTGATTGATCTAGTACATCTAATAACCGGGATTTGAAAGTTCATTACATTACATAGACATTTTACGATATCTTTATATAACGTAGACATTTGTTTTTTTTAAGCTGTGAAGTACTCGCTAATATCGGGATGCCTAATATGCGTTAATTTAACCGGGTCCGTGCTAGATAGCACTCTTGCCTTAATAGATCTCAGTATAAAAACTTGGTTGAGAAACCCTTATTAATCAGATATCCAAAGGAAAAACTCAGATCAAAATGATTAAAGTATGGGTTTTGCTAATAAAAGCCCTAAAAACTATAGTTAAGATGCATAAAACAGTTATACATTTATCATAAAATCAAGAGGTTAGCTTTTGATATGAAGCTATTTTTTTATATTTTTTTTGAAAGGTGAATTTCGCTGGAAACTTCGTGTCGCGATACGACAGCGGGAGGTCTAACATACGTTGTCTTAACCGGGTCCGCGCTAGAGAGCTATTTTTTTATATACGTTAACTATAACCTTAGGAAGTTAGGATTATATTTACACTTTTCTTAGATTACTAATTACTAATATCTTGCGCTCGTTTGCCTTTTCAAAAATAAAAATAAAAATCATTGTGCTCGTTTGGTAGGTCTTTAATTAATAGGAGTTAAGTTTGAAAACTGGATGCCAGCAGACAAGCCTCTATGGTTCCACAAGTCTACCAATACCCCTTCGTGGTTTGCCTGTTTATTGAGTGGTTGAGAACGATACATAAAATGCATTTACTTTTGTCCTAATTATAACTCATATTCTTTTCACCGGTAAATATTTTTACAGCTGTGGTCATCTAGACATAGAGGCCAGTAGGCTATATTTTGGGCTAAAGACATTTCACTCGCTTTGGTCTCTATAATTAGTTTAGTTTAAGTTGTCATGTTGTAAGTTCAAATGTCATATTCGTATTTATTATGCCCCGTATATCATAAATGAATTGACTTGTTCTTTTTAAAACTTGAATGTCTATTTTAGTTCGTTGTATTTAAAACATTGATCGTATCTTATTTAACTTTTGGGCGGCAGAAAGAGTGTATATGTATATTAAAGGCACAGGGTAGCACGACCAGGAAAAGGGTAACCCCACCAGGGCATTAGCGGCGACGTCGCCGCTAATGCTGCCACCGACATGCCTGCAATAATGACTGACAACGTCCGATCCCAAGATGCCACGTGGCATGCATTAGCGGCGACGTCGCCGCTAATGCTCCGACATGGATACTGTTCAGTCCCTTTACGTTTAATCATATAATTGGGAGTAAATCGTTATATATCGCAATCTGCATTCTCAAACGAACCATATAATTTTTAGACTTTCATTTTCAAACGAACTTCTTTCATTTTCCATATATATCGCAATCGCAATCTGCATCAACAGGTATATATTTTATGTATATATATATATATTATGAATATAGATATAGATATTATACTTATGTGTAATTATATATATAGTTATTGTACTAACTATATATATAGTATATGGATACCATCGATAGTTACTGAACTAGATGTTGACTTGTTTACTTTAATTGTTTCAGATGGATAGTTTGGAGGATATTTGGGCAGACCCAGAAAACGTACGTATCGAAGTGCCGGATGATGAGTTTGAGACACCTGATGCAGACGGTGTTTTTGACTGCGAAGCTGGAGACTTAGAAACCGAGGAGGTGTTCGCTTCCTTCGAAGAATTGACGGAGTGGGCTCAAAGAACAGCACTGGAGTTGGGTTATGTTCTAGTCATACGGCGAACGAACACCAACTCGTTAAAGGTGGTCAATAAAGTGACAATAATATGTCAGCACAATGGAAAACGCGATAAAAGGTTAACTGGGGCCGTTAAACGGTCCAACAAGATAGGCTGTCCCTTTACTCTGGTAGGCCGCCCCGGGTATGATGGTGGTTGGAGGGTCACTGTCAAGGACTGGAAACACAATCATCATCCAGCTACCGATCTGCAGGGGTATGCATACGCGAGACGGATGACGGAAGAAGAAAAGGAATTTGTGGGAAACCAATCGGATCGCGGTTTGTACCCACGCCAGATCCTGGTAAACCTCAAAAGAGAATTTACAGGAAACCGGACTCGAAGAGGAGACATTACCAACTTTCTGAAATCGAGACGGAAGGCGGGCCAAGCAGCGCATACTCCAATGCAGGTACAAACATCATATTAGTGATTATGTACTACGTTGTTGGAAGTGACTTATTTACTATATTTTGTTCACCTGTCGCAGGTTATGTTCTCACTGCTGCAGGAGAAAAACTACATTTACCAGTTTACTACAAATAGTAAAAATGGACGGTTGGAGAACCTCTTTTTCATGCATCCAACATCAATGACCCTATGGCGCGCATTTCCCTGGGTTATTGAAATAGACGCCACGTACAAAACCAACGTGTACAACATGCCGCTTGTTGAGATTGTCGGTGTGACTTCAACGGGCAGGACCTTCAGTTTAGCCTATGCTTTTATCGTAAACGAGCAAGAGGCGAATTATGAATGGGTGTTACAATCTCTCAAGTCCACCCTTGTTGAAGGCTTTGCCGTTCATGTCGTTCTAACTGACAGGGAGCAGGCCCTGATGAGAGCGTTGAAGGTTGTTATGCCGGAAGCAAAACACCTGCTATGTAGGTTCCACATATGGCAAAACATAATCAAACACTGCGAACCGGCATTGCGGCTGAAAGATGTGAACATTGAAAAGCTTCGCTTCTACTGGAGGACAGTCTATGAATCTCGGACAATTGACGAGTTTAAGGACATTCGACCTTACGTTGTCGGCGCACAGGATGTCTTAGAAGATGGTAGTTGTGGATTTCGAGCTACCGCTGTTGCTTTGGGGCTAGATGAGAACCACGGTTCAGAGTGGGTTCGTATGCAGATGCTCGAGGAGTTTGAATCTGACCTCGAGGGGTACATGCGAATGTATGGGGATGAGGGCTTACGCATATTGGAGTCGCTGCGAACCTCTTATTATAAAAAATGGCGAGACAAAAACATTGGATGAGTAAAGTGTGGTTCCATATCCTCCTGGCCAATAAGCTGGGTATAATAATCAACTGCATCAGCCTACGTGACCCCCGCACAGTATTCCCGATGCAACATGGCTTGGATCAATTAAAGTTGGCTCAACCGATATCTATTGCTCTCGTAAATCACGAAGGCCATTTTATTGCTGTGGAATTAGCAGGTGATTACCCAATGCCTTACAAGAATCCAGAATGGACTCACTACGCAACCCCGCCTGCACGTGCAGTGGCATCAATGTACGAACATCGAGAACAAGCGTTTCAAGAATGGCTGTATGCACACTGCCCAATAATACCACCTGGGCCTCCTATTGTTATAAATGATTAAATTCATTACATGTTGTATATATGTTGGGTATAATAAACATTTTATGTTGTATTATGAATGGTGATTCATTTTATGAATGGTCAAAGATAGATTGTATTATGTTTTTTTTTGTATGTTTTTATTAATAAATCAAAGATAGATTGTATTATGTTTTATTTTGTATGTTTTTATTAATAAATATTTGTTTTCCAATAAGATAAATATTATCTTTTTATATTATCTTATTTAATCGATATTTTTTTAAAAACATCATAGTCAAATATAAACTTACATTAAAATAATACATATTCAAAATAATACATATTCAAAATAACGATAGAAAACTTAGATAAAAATTATACATATTCAAAATAATACATATTCAAAATAACGATATAAAACTTAGATAAAAAAAATACATATTCAAAATAATACATATTCAAAATAATACATATTCAAAATAACGATAGAAAACTTAGATAAAAATTATACATATTCAAAATAACGATATAAAACTTAGATAAAAAAAATACATATTCAAAATATTACATAATTTTTCTAACGGAAACCGTCTTCAGCTAGCGATTTATAATATGTCGCAAAGTCGATTTTTTTGTCAACCAACTTTAGCAGTTTCTCAAGTTCAGAAGTTATTTCGTCGATACTTGGTAATGTCGCTTCAAGATATTCGCTATGCTGGTCTTCACTTATAATGATTCCGCTGCCACTTTTCCTTATTTCTTTTATTTTCTTCTTATGTTCTAGCTAGGGGTGTAAGAAATGAACCGGAAAACCGAAAAACCGGTCCGAACCGCGTGATCCGAAACCGAAAAAACCGAAACTGGAAAAAACCGAAACCCGAAAAAACCAAAAACAAAAAAACCGATGTGTAACGGTTCGGTTACGGTTTTCAATATTCATTACCCGCGGTTAACCGAACCGAACCGAATTTTGATATATACCTACATATAATCATATATATGTATATTTACACATATATGTATTACATGAATACATCATTTACATATCTATTTAGCTAATTTTTTGTATTTATTGTCTAAAATATTAACAATTTTACTAACTTTCTTTCACAATCTATGATTAATTTTGGATATTCTAAGTAATTTTCTTATATATATACTCTTTTTAAGAAAAGTTGTTAACTTTGTTTAAAATATTTATCAAAAATATTAGTAATATCATATAGAAGACATTTTAAGTAGTAATTATGATACTCTTAAATAGAAACTTGCATTGCATAAAAATAACGTTAGAAAAAAGTAATTCAAAATTAGATATAATGTATATTTATTTATAAAACAAAATATTAATGTAGTTAAATAACTATTATACATAGAAAAATTAATTAATACAATGTAAATTGACTATTATAATTGAAAACTTAAACTTTATATTAGCATAACTCTAATAAATGGTTAACCGAAAATAAAACCGAAATTAACCGACTTTTTCGGGTAACCGATTTGCGGGTAACCGAAATTAACGGTTCAAAATTTCTAACTAACCGAACCGAACCGAAACCCGAAAAACGGTTCGAAATTTCTAGCTAACCGAACCGAACCGAACCGTTTACAGCCCTAGTTCCAGCTTTCTTTGTTCCATAAGAAGCTTACAATCATTAATTTTGTGGTAAAGTTCATATCCGTCGTCTATATCCTCTTTACATTGCGCTTTCAATGCATGAAATGTTACCGTAGGAGGTGATGATGGATTAGATGACGATGAAGAAGCCATAACCTTTGTTAAACCTCGCCTGGCCGGAAAATGGGTTGATGGCCGGAATATGGAGAGAAAATGGTTGATGGCCGGATGTGGGTTTTTGTTGTTTGAGTCGTCTGGCTTCTATGGCTGGTATAAGAAGAAAATTAAGTGGAAGCATTAGCGGCAACGTCGCCGCTAACGCTGGGCCCGACATGTCTGCAACTGCAATAATGACTGACAACGTCCGATCCCCACGTCACAGGCATTAGCGGCGACGTCGCCGCTAATGCTGCCTGGTCGGGTTGCCCTGTTTTGCCTGGTCGTCTTACGTGCCTCGATATTAAAAGAGGTAAACAACTAGCAAAGTACTAAAGAGTAAAAATCACAAATAAAATAGTCTAGAGATACAAGAAAACTACACAAACCAAACTCTATTCAAGACGGCTAAGATTGCAAAATGGGAAGAAAAAAAAATTGTTTACAATTTCATGTTTTTTTTTACTTAGTAAACAAAAATAACTGTCAATTATTTTTTTACTTAATATATACAGACATTATTTATACATTCAACAATTTAATACACTCAACACTTAATTACTAAAAAATGAAACATGCCCTTACTCATCATTAAAAAATTTCTCACAACATATCATAGGTTTAAACCTATCGAGAGTAAATATTTTAGGATAAAAATTCTCTAAATTTGAAAACAGCTTTACTAGTAAAGTTGAAGATATCTTGACTTTTGGATTAAAATGAAGAGTCATAATTCGAAGATGACTTTTTGATATTGACCATTAACTTTAATCTAATGATCAAAATTCTCAACTTTATTGGTAAAATTGTTACAATTTTAGAGGATCTCAAGCTATTATTTTATGGGAGGTTATAGAACTGATTCAAAAATGATGTTAAGAATACAGCGACTAAATTATGTCATCTTAATCAAATATACTCGTAAAATAACTCAAACAAAGCACCTCCTTCATCAACCATCTTTTTACAACTAATGAAAGATAGACCGTTTAATCCTAGATGCAGTGGAACACGTTGTTTTACTTGACATACATTTTCTTATAATTTAGTAATCTCATGCTTGGAGTATATCTACCTATTATATATAAAAACCCTCTAAATTACTATACATTTTCTTAGAAATTGCCACATCAGCTCTAAATAGTTTGAAACTATATGCTTTATTGACTTCTAAATCCATATATCTTCTCATATCTATTAGCTTGCAATTTTTAAAGTTTAAACAACTAATTTCTCTCCAAAATCTTCACTCTTGCACTCTCATGGATAACCGAACTTTTTCCCTCAATTCAACCCCCACCACAACCATGGCCTCATTAAAACCCATGTATGAGTTTTGCACTTTGTACCTTCTGTTTCATATGCCTTTTCTCTCTTTTTTATTTGCTTATTTTGGGGTATGGTTATAATTGTTTGGTTGAGATACATTTGTTTAGAATCAAATGGGTTCATATTTATGTTATTACTATACATTTTCTTAGAAATTGCCACATCAGCTCTAAATAGTTTGAAACTATATGCTTTATTGACTTCTAAATCCATATATCTTCTCATATCTATTAGCTTGCAATTTTTAAAGTTTAAACAACTAATTTCTCTCCAAAATCTTCACTCTTGCACTCTCATGGATAACCGAACTTTTTCCCTCAATTCAACCCCCACCACAACCATGGCCTCATTAAAACCCATGTATGAGTTTTGCACTTTGTACCTTCTGTTTCATATGCCTTTTCTCTCTTTTTTATTTGCTTATTTTGGGGTGTGGTTATAATTGTTTGGTTGAGATACATTTGTTTAGAATCAAATGGGTTCATATTTATGTTAGTGATACATTTTCTTATAATTTAGTAATCTCATGCTTGGAGTATATCTACCTATTATATATAAAAACCCTCTAAATTACTATACATTTTCTTAGAAATTGCCACATCAGCTCTAAATAGTTTGAAACTATATGCTTTATTGACTTCTAAATCCATATATCTTCTCATATCTATTAGCTTGCAATTTTTAAAGTTTAAACAATTAATTTCTCTCCAAAATCTTCACTCTTGCACTCTCATGGATAACCGAACTTTTTCCCTCAATTCAACCCCCACCACAACCATGGCCTCATTAAAACCCATGTATGAGTTTTGCACTTTGTACCTTCTGTTTCATATGCCTTTTCTCTCTTTTTTATTTGCTTATTTTGGGGTATGGTTATAATTGTTTGGTTGAGATACATTTGTTTAGAATCAAATGGGTTCATATTTATGTTATTACTATACATTTTCTTAGAAATTGCCACATCAGCTCTAAATAGTTTGAAACTATATGCTTTATTGACTTCTAAATCCATATATCTTCTCATATCTATTAGCTTGCAATTTTTAAAGTTTAAACAACTAATTTCTCTCCAAAATCTTCACTCTTGCACTCTCATGGATAACCGAACTTTTTCCCTCAATTCAACCCCCACCACAACCATGGCCTCATTAAAACCCATGTATGAGTTTTGCACTTTGTACCTTCTGTTTCATATGTTTTTTCTCTCTTTTTTATTTGCTTATTTTGGGGTATGGTTATAATTGTTTGGTTGAGATACATTTGTTTAGAATCAAATGGGTTCATATTTATGTTATTACTATACATTTTCTTAGAAATTGCCACATCAGCTCTAAATAGTTTGAAACTATATGCTTTATTGACTTCTAAATCCATATATCTTCTCATATCTATTAGCTTGCAATTTTTAAAGTTTAAACAACTAATTTCCCTCCAAAATCTTCACTCTTGCACTCTCATGGATAACCGAACTTTTTCCCTCAATTCAACCCCCACCACAACCATGGCCTCATTAAAACCCATGTATGAGTTTTGCACTTTGTACCTTCTGTTTCATATGCCTTTTCTCTCTTTTTTATTTGCTTATTTTGGGGTATGGTTATAATTGTTTGGTTGAGATACATTTGTTTAGAATCAAATGGGTTCATATTTATGTTATTACTATACATTTTCTTAGAAATTGCCACATCAGCTCTAAATAGTTTGAAACTATATGCTTTATTGACTTCTAAATCCATATATCTTCTCATATCTATTAGCTTGCAATTTTTAAAGTTTAAACAACTAATTTCCCTCCAAAATCTTCACTCTTGCACTCTCATGGATAACCGAACTTTTTCCCTCAATTCAACCCCCACCACAACCATGGCCTCATTAAAACCCATGTATGAGTTTTGCACTTTGTACCTTCTGTTTCATATGTTTTTTCTCTCTTTTTTATTTGCTTATTTTGGGGTGTGGTTATAATTGTTTGGTTGAGATACATTTGTTTAGAATCAAATGGGTTCATATTTATGTTATTACTATACATTTTCTTAGAAATTGCCACATCAGCTCTAAATAGTTTGAAACTATATGCTTTATTGACTTCTAAATCCATATATCTTCTCATATCTATTAGCTTGCAATTTTTAAAGTTTAAACAACTAATTTCCCTCCAAAATCTTCACTCTTGCACTCTCATGGATAACCGAACTTTTTCCCTCAATTCAACCCCCACCACAACCATGGCCTCATTAAAACCCATGTATGAGTTTTGCACTTTGTACCTTATGTTTCATATGCTTTTTCTCTCTTTTTTATTTGCTTATTTTGAGGTGTGGTTATAATTGTTTGGTTGAGATACATTTGTTTAGAATCAAATGGATTCATATTTATGTTAGTGATACATGTGTTTTTAGTTTTTTGACTTAATCTAATATATTTTGCAGATCAAACAATCAGTGAAAATGTATGTTTACTATTCATAGTATAAGGTTCATCTTCTTCTCTTGAAAGGATTTATGAGATTAATCAAGAAAATAGAATCTGTAAGTACAGAAAAAAGTAATAACACTATAAAGTAATAATGATTAATAATAATAATAATATTGGTTTATTTTAATTTTAACTTTAGTTTATTTTTCTTTTTTTTTGCATTTTTACAGGTATACATATCTTTTTTGTTCCTGGAAGCAAGTTCTTCTATGCTTTTGTTGACAAAATCATGGGTATGTATTAGTAATCTTATTATGTTTTTGTTGACTCCTTTGACACCGATGTAAACTATTGAATCTATTGGTATTTTTTTTGTTATGCATATGATGAGGGATGATGAAGACTCAGTTGACTGATTATGGATTTCAATTCAATAGAATTCCCATCTACTGTGACTCTAAGAGTGTTATTGCTATTTCCTGCAATCCTGTACAGCACACAAAGACCAAGCACATAGATGTTAGCCACTTTTCATTTCTTTTACCTTTAAATTTTTTTTTTTTTCTCATGGATAACCGAACTTTTTCCCTCAATTCAACCCCCACCACAACCATGGCCTCATTAAAACCCATGTATGAGTTTTGCACTTTGTACCTTATGTTTCATATGCTTTTTCTCTCTTTTTTATTTGCTTATTTTGAGGTGTGGTTATAATTGTTTGGTTGAGATACATTTGTTTAGAATCAAATGGATTCATATTTATGTTAGTGATACATGTGTTTTTAGTTTTTTGACTTAATCTAATATATTTTGCAGATCAAACAATCAGTGAAAATGTATGTTTACTATTCATAGTATAAGGTTCATCTTCTTCTCTTGAAAGGATTTATGATATTAATCAAGAAAATAGAATCTGTAAGTACAGAAAAAAGTAATAACACTATAAAGTAATAATGATTAATAATAATAATAATAATAATAATAATAATAATAATAATAATAATAATAATAATAATAATAATAAGAATAAAAAATAATAATAATAATAATAATGATAATAATAATAATAATATTGGTTTATTTTAATTTTAACTTTAGTTTATTTTTTTTTTTTTTTTTTAACTAAAAAGGAAGCATTGAAAAAACTTAGGACAAATTTACGTAATCACTTTTAACCAAATGTGTAGTATGTAAAATATAATCCAAACATAATTAATTATATATACATAAAAAAGGATATAATCCAGACATAATTAACAAAGAAATTCAAAAGTAATTTAATTTCCTTTAATACTAAAGATGGTAGTGGTATTTATTGTGGTTCTACATGAAACAAAACACATGTACAATATTCTTGATTGAAAAATTTATAGACTTCCTAAATTTGATATATGGCATGAAAATATATGTATTAGATTATATTGCATAAATATTGATTATACCGGCCACTATATTATTATTCTTTTTTTTTTTTTACATATTGAACTTGAATTTATATCAGTACTAAAAGTGCCTCTCTCAGAATATGGATTACTACCTTCAGATATTTAATTGATTGTTTTGTTAAGTACTTTTTGATCATTCTTTACTTTGTAGTTGGCTAATCTACAAAACCAAAACAAGTTGCTTGTCTTTAAAGGGGTTTTAGAATACTGTACTATAATGAAAGGTGTTTTACAAAAAAACATTTTTTTTTAACTAAAAAGGAAGCATTGAAAAAACTTAGGACAAATTTACGTAATCACTTTTAACCAAATGTGTAGTATGTAAAATATAATCCAAACATAATTAATTATATATACATAAAAAAGGATATAATCCAGACATAATTAACAAAGAAATTCAAAAGTAATTTAATTTCCTTTAATACTAAAGATGGTAGTGGTATTTATTGTGGTTCTACATGAAACAAAACACATGTACAATATTCTTGATTGAAAAATTTATAGACTTCCTAAATTTGATATATGGCATGAAAATATATGTATTAGATTATATTGCATAAATATTGATTATACCGGCCACTATATTATTATTCTTTTTTTTTTTTTAACTAAAAAGGAAGCATTGAAAAAACTTAGGACAAATTTACGTAATCACTTTTAACCAAATGTGTAGTATGTAAAATATAATCCAAACATAATTAATTATATATACATAAAAAAGGATATAATCCAGACATAATTAACAAAGAAATTCAAAAGTAATTTAATTTCCTTTAATACTAAAGATGGTAGTGGTATTTATTGTGGTTCTACATGAAACAAAACACATCGTACAATATTCTTGATTGAAAAATTTATAGACTTCCTAAATTTGATATATGGCATGAAAATATATGTATTAGATTATATTGCATAAATATTGATTATACCGGCCACTATATTATTATTCTTTTTTTTTTCTCAAGTTGATATTGCATATGGAAATATTTGAAAAAATGAAGGTTTGAAAAATAAATATTATTAACTTTTTACATTTTATATGATGAGTGGTATTTAAATTTAGAAGTATGCATATCGTTTTGAGTTTAAATTTAGATTTTTAAGGTTTTTGTATAAAAAATTATTTTGTATTTAATTCATGAAAGACATTGATTATTAATAATGATACTTGTACTCATTAGATACATGAGTGCAAAATCACCTATATATATATATATTCTTTATAGCAAGATACATCTTTAATTTATTTAACTATTGTTGTGTTATTTATATATAATTACATATTTTTTCAGGAGAAGTTAAACAATGACGATATATAATTTTTAATTAATAATATATGTTTAATTTCTCATTTTTTCTTTGTAGAGGAAGAAAAGAGTCAAGGAAGAAAAATGATTATTAAAGGGATGGTGGTACTCAAGTAGACTAAAGTCTTAGACTGATATGATTGGACATGTTTTAGGTAAGAAACAAGTCATGATCGATATGGCCATATGAGAGTATGAGACTATAGGGGTAATAAATAGTTTTTATATGTACATCAAATAGTTAAACATTGAAAATAAATTGTGTATCTAGAATATAAATATAAACATAACACTTTTTAATTAATTGTAATACAGATCATAAACCTTACATCTAAAATTTAATATCATATCATTTGTAAATTATAGATATGAAGTCATTTTTGATGTTCATGAAATCGGTGGCTAAGTTGGTGAATGAACTTGTAATAGAAATTGAAATATAGAATATATGTTTACATATGTGATAACTTATATGTTTAATTATTACATCATAATCAAAAAAGTTATATCACATAATGAAGGATACAAATAGAGATACATATAGCTACAATACAGGTAACTTGTATCTCTTTAAAAATAAACATTTAATTATTAATAATATATTTGTTTATCAAAACCAAGATTAAATATATACTACAGTCAACCTACATTTATATACATAGATTGATGCCCGCTCGATGGAGGCGGCAGAGGTGGCAATGGCAGTGTGGTGGTGGCGACCGGTGGTGACGGCAGCAAGTGGTGTATGTTATTGATGTAAAAGGGTAAAGTGTATTTATTTTAGATGTTAAAGAATAAATGTTGTAAATTAATTTATTAATGGTATTTTTGTTTTACAAAAAAACATTTTTTTTAACTAAAAAGGAAGCATTGAAAAAACTTAGGACAAATTTACGTAATCACTTTTAACCAAATGTGTAGTATGTAAAATATAATCCAAACATAATTAATTATATATACATAAAAAAGGATATAATCCAGACATAATTAACAAAGAAATTCAAAAGTAATTTAATTTCCTTTAATACTAAAGATGGTAGTGGTATTTATTGTGGTTCTACATGAAACAAAACACATGTACAATATTCTTGATTGAAAAATTTATAGACTTCCTAAATTTGATATATGGCATGAAAATATATGTATTAGATTATATTGCATAAATATTGATTATTAATAATGATACTTGTACTCATTAGATACATGAGTGCAAAATCACCTATATATATATATATATATATATATATACGAAAAAGCAAATATATATATAATATGTAGATGGATATTTGTCACATTAACAAGATACATCTTTAATTTATTTAACTATTGTTGTGTTATTTATATATAATTACATATTTTTTTCAGAGAATATAAATATAAACATAACACTTTTTAATTAATTGTAATACAGATCATAAACCTTACATCTAAAATTTAATATCATATCATTTGTAAATTATAGATATGAAGTCATTTTTGATGTTCATGAAATCGGTGGCTAAGTTGGTGAATGAACTTGTAATAGAAATTGAAATATAGAATATATGTTTACATATGTGATAACTTATATGTTTAATTATTACATCATAATCAAAAAAGTTATATCACATAATGAAGGATACAAATAGAGATACATATAGCTACAATACAGGTAACTTGTATCTCTTTAAAAATAAACATTTAATTATTAATAATATATTTGTTTATCAAAACCAAGATTAAATATATACTACAGTCAACCTACATTTATATACATAGATTGATGTCCGCTCGATGGAGGCGGCAAAGGTGGCAATGGCAGTGTGGTGGTGGCGACCGGTGGTGACGGCAGCAAGTGGTGTATGTTATTGATGTAAAAGGGTAAAGTGTATTTATTTTAGATGTTAAAGAATAAATGTTGTAAATTAATTTATTAATGGTATTTTTGGAAAACCATATCTTTTAGTTGTTAGAGATGTTAATATATTAAGGGCATATTGAACATTTAAAAATCTGAATTTTAAAGCATGCCATAAATAAAAGACCCAGAATGTTTTATAATATAATAAAGATTATTAAAAAGTTGTAACTCTTGCTTCTACTAAAAATGATAGCTTTAGAGGGCCGTGCAATTGCACGGCATGATCTTCGCTAGTAATTTAACAAGAAAGTGTAAACTGTGAAGTACTGCACTAAATTTTTGACCTTGGAGAAATCTACCAGGGTTTGAATCTCACTTCCTACATTTGTAGGAGTGGATTATTAGGGGGGAGGGATTTCGAGAGTCCTGGGCTTCATCCCAAGCATGTGTGGTTCGAGCTACGCATACTGCCCAATTGGATCTCACTGCCGTTGGCGGAAACATGAGGTGTCATTAAAGTACAGCACGACATGGAATTACATAGATACTGCTAAATGAAATAGAATATAATAGATATATTCCCAAAACATGAGTTCAAAGTCATCACAATGCTAGAACAGCTTATTACAATAAGTCCAAAAACATAATAATCCAAGGCATGTAGCCTTAAAGTCTGACAAAAGAAAAGGAGCTCTAGTCTCCAAAGTCCAATCCTAGCATGAACGTCCTTATCCCTGATTTGCCTGAGTACCTGAAAAGTATACTAAAATGTGTCAACACAAAGGTTGGTGAGTTTGTAGGTTTTAGTCAAAAAGTCTAGTAAAGAAATAAGTCTTTTGTCGATTCGGAAAAAAAAAAAAACTCCACTAAATCTTTATAAAATAGCTTAGTTTCGTAAACCTTGTAATTAAAGAAGGTATGGCAAACTGGCAAAGCCTATACCACAACATGTCCACGTGTGAAGAAAACGGCCCACATTTTGATACAGAAGCTAAGATCATTGGGCCAATTTTAATTCGAATAAAATAGATCATTTCCATGTCCAAGTCCACCCGGGGCCCCGAGGGTAGTTCAACACTTCAACCTAACCAGGGTCTTTAACAAGTTCTTATTATTGGGTCTTTTTAATTAATAAAATTATCGATAGTTTATGTCTAGTATGTATTTTTTTTTCTCCAGTTTTTTTAAATGCAAACCTTTAATTAGTTTATAAAAAAAGTAAATCAGAAGGAACCTCTTGATCCCCGGTGTATCAACATGCACAAATCACACAATATATGTCCCAATTAGACACCTCAACTCAATGCTTGGAAACGGGATGGAACCTGCGTCACGTTATAACACTAGTTTGGATTGATAACTCACTCGTAATCAATAAAATTGTTACTAATGTGTTGCTAATGATTTTGATCATTTAATTAATTTCATGTTGTTCACTAAATTTATTTAAAGCCTAACACTACGGTTATTGTATGTCGAACTAGTAATCGTATTGCAATAATATCTTGCAACTTTTCTAACATGTTTATAATAATTTATTTATGGCTTGGTATTGTATTAACATGTTTTCAACCAATTACCTTTTCCCATTTGATTTTTGCAACTTTTTTTTTTGAACAGTCACTCGTTATTCGACATCAGGGGACACCTCACCGTATAATAGTGAAGTTTTGCACGTATTCTAGAGTACGAGATGTATACCATAAGCCGTTACAGCTGATTCAAAGGAAAAACCCCCAGGACATGTCACTCTAGAGAGTCGAACCCATGACTTGGGTAAAACTGTAACACCCTTCATTTAAAAATATGGGTTTCCAAAAATTTTCGCCTAACGGCGTTAAAAGAAAGCGGAAGAAACTTAAAAAGTCCAAACCAATTAAAATCTTTTGGTTTCCTTATTCAATGGTGTTACTTCGTCATATCATCAAAACAAGTCCAAATGGAAACCCGTCGGCTGCCCAACACAAAACAACCGACTACAAAACATGCAAACTTCATAATTGTCTAAGCAAAAACAAAAGTCTAGAAATATGCAGCAACTATGGGTAGCTATGGTCTTCGTCAAGCAATCTACCCATTTCCTCACTCCTCATGCAACGTCTACCTCAGCTAAGCTAAACCTGAGGGAGCAACACATTTCAAAAGACAAGTGTTAGCTAACGAATTAGCTAAGTAAGATAACACTTAATTTATAAAGCATTTGTCCATTTCAAACATTATGGATTTATTAACACGTCATTAAGGCACACACACATCAAACATATCACATCATCAACATAACATATTAGGATGAATCACCCTAAATGTGCCTATTCTGCATCTCATTTTAACGAGCTCGATCTGCATCTCATTTAGTTTAGGCTCGACTGCATCTCATTTTAACGAGCTCGATCTGCATCTCATTTTAACGAGCTCGATCTGCATCTCATTTTAACGAGCTCGATCTGCATCTCATTTTAACGAGCTCGATCTGCATCTCATTTTAACGAGCTCGATCTGCATCTCATTTTAACGAGCTCGATCTGCATCTCATTTTAACGAGCTCGATCTGCATCTCATTTTAACGAGCTCGATCTGCATCTCATTTTAACGAGCTCGATCTGCATCTCATTTTAACGAGCTCGATCTGCATCTCATTTTAACGAGCTCGATCTGCATCTCATTTTAACGAGCTCGATCTGCATCTCATTTTAACGAGCTCGATCTGCATCTCATTTTAACGAGCTCGATCTGCATCTCATTTTAACGAGCTCGATCTGCATCTCATTTTAACGAGCTCGATCTGCATCTCATTTTAACGAGCTCGATCTGCATCTCATTTTAACGAGCTCGATCTGCATCTCATTTTAACGAGCTCGATCTGCATCTCATTTTAACGAGCTCGATCTGCATCTCATTTTAACGAGCTCGATCTGCATCTCATTTTAACGAGCTCGATCTGCATCTCATTTAGAGCTCGACTGCAAAACGGGTTAAGCTTAACACTTTCTGCATCTCATTTTAACGAGCTCGATTTCCTGCATCTCATTTAGTTTAGGTGTCTACGTTACCTAAACATTTGCTACATATACTGCTTTTACGTTTTGGGCCCTTAATCGTGCACGTGTCATGGCAACTTAACAAGTCTAGTGAACTAGATGAGCAAGCCATACAAACATGCACAATCAACATAGGACCAATTAACGAGTATAACGAGACTAAACCGACCTACAGTCTATATACGTGCCGCATACCCCTTTACTTACCATAATTTCAAGTAATAGTCTCATTTTGACTATTACCCTAGGTATTTGTCTCTTTACGGCTATTCTCAATTTTGTCCATTTCAAACATTATGGATTTATTAACACGTCATTAAGGCACACACACATCAAACATATCACATCATCAACATAACATATTAGGATGAATCACCCTAAATGTGCCTATTCTGCATTAACTTCATATACACATATAACATCATAACTGTTTTCTACGTTTTAACTGCTTCCTACATCTTAACTGCTTTTAAGTGTAACATAAGTCACACCCGACTAGATGACAACCATTCGGATGAACATCAAACGTCGTTAAGGAATGGCAAGCCAATCCCGGAGTAATCCGTATGTACAAGACAAATGGGGGCGGGTCAGACCCCTCGTATTACTCAACTGCATCTCAGTGACCATGTTGCAAGGAGCCACCCAAGCAACCTGCATCTACGCACTTAGCCGGGCTAGGGCAAGTACGGGTTAAGCTTAACACTTTCTGCATCTCATTTTAACGAGCTCGATTTCCTGCATCTCATTTAGTTTAGGTGTCTACGTTACCTAAACATTTGCTACATATACTGCTTTTACGTTTTGGGCCCTTAATCGTGCACGTGTCATGGCAACTTAACAAGTCTAGTGAACTAGATGAGCAAGCCATACAAACATGCACAATCAACATATACCACATATACTACATCTCAATACATCACAAGATACTACATTATACGTCATTTCATAACATGCACTACATTACATATCATTTGGGACTGCATTTCAGGTCTCATTGGTCATTTACATAACCCATATTTCCTCCCGTGTAACCCCGCATACCCATAAGCAATTCAAGGTATCAATTGGGAAGTTATTATATGAAACCATCTTTTTGTTGAACCCTCGGCGTGTCAAAGTAGTGTATCTTACCTTGGTACGGCTTACCAACAAATGATAACGCAAGTTACCGAGCTTTGCAAGTATTCCCGACTACCTAACAATCAACATAGGACCAATTAACGAGTATAACGAGACTAAACCGACCTACAGTCTATATACGTGCCGCATACCCCTTTACTTACCATAATTTCAAGTAATAGTCTCATTTTGACTATTACCCTAGGTATTTGTCTCTTTACGGCTATTCTCAATTTTTGTCCATTTTTAGACTATTTCCTGCATCTCATTTTAACGAGCTCGATCTGCATCTCATTTAGTTTAGGCTCGACTGCATCTCATTTTAACGAGCTCGATCTGCATCTCATTTTAACGAGCTCGATCTGCATCTCATTTTAACGAGCTCGATCTGCATCTCATTTTAACGAGCTCGATCTGCATCTCATTTTAACGAGCTCGATCTGCATCTCATTTTAACGAGCTCGATCTGCATCTCATTTTAACGAGCTCGATCTGCATCTCATTTTAACGAGCTCGATCTGCATCTCATTTTAACGAGCTCGATCTGCATCTCATTTTAACGAGCTCGATCTGCATCTCATTTTAACGAGCTCGATCTGCATCTCATTTTAACGAGCTCGATCTGCATCTCATTTTAACGAGCTCGATCTGCATCTCATTTTAACGAGCTCGATCTGCATCTCATTTTAACGAGCTCGATCTGCATCTCATTTTAACGAGCTCGATCTGCATCTCATTTTAACGAGCTCGATCTGCATCTCATTTTAACGAGCTCGATCTGCATCTCATTTTAACGAGCTCGATCTGCATCTCATTTTAACGAGCTCGATCTGCATCTCATTTTAACGAGCTCGATCTGCATCTCATTTTAACGAGCTCGATCTGCATCTCATTTTAACGAGCTCGATCTGCATCTCATTTTAACGAGCTCGATCTGCATCTCATTTTAACGAGCTCGATCTGCATCTCATTTTAACGAGCTCGATCTGCATCTCATTTTAACGAGCTCGATCTGCATCTCATTTTAACGAGCTCGATCTGCATCTCATTTTAACGAGCTCGATCTGCATCTCATTTTAACGAGCTCGATCTGCATCTCATTTTAACGAGCTCGATCTGCATCTCATTTTAACGAGCTCGATCTGCATCTCATTTAGAGCTCGACTGCATCTATAACGGGTTAACACTTTCTGCATCTCATTTTAACGAGCTCGATTTCCTGCATCTCATTTAGTTTAGGTGTCTACGTTACCTAAACATTTGCTACATATACTGCTTTTACGTTTTGGGCCCTTAATCGTGCACGTGTCATGGCAACTTAACAAGTCTAGTGAACTAGATGAGCAAGCCATACAAACATGCACAATCAACATAGGACCAATTAACGAGTATAACGAGACTAAACCGACCTACAGTCTATATACGTGCCGCATACCCCTTTACTTACCATAATTTCAAGTAATAGTCTCATTTTGACTATTACCCTAGGTATTTGTCTCTTTCCGACTATTCTCAATTTTGTCCATTTCTAGACTATTACCCGAGGTATTAGTCTCTTTTGGTCTGTTTTTCCAAAAACGGGTTTTACACCAGAAAAAGACTCTTTTAAAACCTAATTGATGATTTGACACCATCAATTGCTCCATGAACGAATTGTTAACAAAATGGATCATTAGGTCACATTAAACAACCATTCCTAACATCAAAACTCGATCAATTAACCACAATTGATTTCCAACAACCCAAACCCTTCTCCAAACCCTAAGACCTCAATTAAATCCAATCATTTAATACATAAGATCACAAATCGAAGGGAAGTCACCTAAATTACCTGTAGATGATCACAAGGGAATGCAAAAGACTCGATCAAACACTCTTGTATCACACGTTTTGAAGGATTTTCGGCTTAGAAATTGATAAGGGATTAGGGGGCGGCTAGGGCTTGAGAGGAAAAGTGATATTATCAGTAATGAATGACTAATGATCACCCTTAGGACCCTAAACCCGTTTTTGACTTTCACACTATGTCAAAACTGGTCCCTAAGCTTCCAAACACTACATTACTAGCCCAAAACTCCCTTATGGACTATATACTGCTTATGGAATACTTTGAACACCTCAATAGGAATCACGCTAGACTCCTCCGCTAAACATTTCCTCAAATAGGATACATGAAATGTGTTGTGAATTCCATCCAATTCTGGAGGTAATTCCAACTGATACGCCACATCTTTGATACGCTTCAGAACTTTAAATGGTCCAATAAATCTTGGATTCAACTTTCCTTTCTTTCCAAAGCTAATGACTCCTTTCCATGGGGAAACTTTCAGCATCACCATGTCACCAGCTTCAAATTCAATCGGCCTTTTTTTCTTGTCGGCATAGGTTTTCTGTCGTTCTCTAGCCACACGAAGTGCTTCTTTAGCAATGTTAACTTTCTCAGCTGTGATCTCTATAATTTCAGGACCTGTAATTTGCTTTTCACAGGGCTCCATCCTACAACTTGGAGTCCTACACCTTCTACCATAAAGCATTTCAAATGGGGGCATTCCAATGCTTGCATGATAGCTGTTATTATAAGCAAACTCAATCAATTTCAAATGATCATCCCATGCTCCACCATACTCCAATACACAAGCCCTCAACATATCTTCCAATGTTTGAATTGTTCTTTCACTTTGCCCATCTGTTTGAGGATGATAGGCAGTGCTCAAGTTCACTCTAGTACCTAACGCTCGTTGGAGACTTTTCCAAAAACTAGATACATATCTCGTGTCTCGATCTGAAACAATAGATAAAGGAACACCATGCTTTGAGACAACTTCATCTATGTACATCTTTGCCATCTTGGTCAATGGCACATCTTGGCGTGTTGCTAAGAAATGAGCACTCTTCGTCAACCTATCCACAATAACCCACACCATATCATTTCCCTTTGGAGTTCTAGGTAACTTAGTCACAAAATCCATAGTTATATGATCCCATTTCCATTCCGGAATTTCCAACTGATGCAACATTCCATATGGCTTTTTGTGATCAGTTTTTACATGCGCACAAGTCAAGCATCTTTCAACAAAATGTGTAACTTCTCCCTTAATGTTCGGCCACCAATAGATAGGCTTCAAATCTGCATACATCTTTGTAACACCGGGGTGAACTGAATATCTTGACCTATGAGCTTCCTCTAGGATCAATTCTCGGTTACCATCAAGCAATGGTACCCAAATTCGACCCTTATATGTCTGGAACCCACGGTTGTTCGTTTCCATCACAAGGCGTTTCTTCTTTCCAATGCTTTCCTTGTCAATATTCTCCTTCAATAGAGCCTTAACTTGGGCTTCCTTGATGCGATCAAGTAACCCCGACTTAGCTTGAACAACCATGCTCATCAATCTACAAGAAAAATTCTGCACCTTTCTACTCAGTGCATCCGCCACCACATTAGCTTTACCGGGATGATACTTAATCTCACAATCATAATCTTTCAGAAGTTCCATCCATTTCCTTTGTCTACATTCATTTCCTTTTGTGAGAACACATATTGCAAACTTTTATTATCGGTGTACAAGGTACACTTAGTGCCATATAAGTAATGCCTCCATAACTTCAAAGCAAACACTACAGCAGTCAACTCTAGATCATGGGTCGGGTAGTTCTTTTCATGAGGCTTCAACTGACGGGAAGCATAAGCAATAACCTTGTCCCTTTGCATAAGAACACAACCCAAACCTGAAATAGATGCATCACTATAAACAACAAGATCATCGGTACCTTCGGGTAAGGCAAGAATTGGAGCTTCACACAACTTTGTCTTTAATGTTTGAAAAGCCTTTTCTTGAGCTTCAGCCCACACAAACTTCACCCCTTTCTTTGTCAATTCGGTCATAGGCTTAGCTATACGGGAGAAATCCTGAATGAACCTTCGGTAGTAGCCCGCTAAACAAAGAAAACTCTTGATTTCGGTGGGTGACTTTGGCTGTTCCCATTTAGAGACAGCTTCGATCTTTGCGGGATCAACTTTAATACCTTCTGAAGAGATGACATGGCCGAGAAACTGAACTTCTCAAAGCCAGAATTCACACTTGGAGAACTTTGCATATAAACTCTTCTCCCTAAGGACCTCAAGAACGGCTCTTAAGTGCTCACGGTGCTCGGCTTCAGACTTTAAATAAATCAGAATATAATTGAAAAAACAAAAAAAAAAAAAAAAAAAAAAAAAAAAAAAAAAAAAAAAAAAAAAAAAAAAAAAAAAAAAAAAAAAAAAAAAAAAAAAAAAAAAAAAAAAAAAAAAAAAAAAAAAAAAAAAAAAAAAAAAAAAAAAAAAAAAAAAAAAAAAAAAAAAAAAAAAAAAAAAAAAAAAAAAAAAAAAAAAAAAAAAAAAAAAAAAAAAAAAAAAAAAAAAAAAAAAAAAAAAAAAAAAAAAAAAAAAAAAAAAAAAAAAAAAAAAAAAAAAAAAAAAAAAAAAAAAAAAAAAAAAAAAAAAAAAAAAAAAAAAAAAAAAAAAAAAAAAAAAAAAAAAAAAAAAAAAAAAAAAAAAAAAAAAAAAAAAAAAAAAAAAAAAAAAAAAAAAAAAAAAAAAAAAAAAAAAAAAAAAAAAAAAAAAAAAAAAAAAAAAAAAAAAAAAAAAAAAAAAAAAAAAAAAAAAAAAAAAAAAAAAAAAAAAAAAAAAAAAAAAAAAAAAAAAAAAAAAAAAAAAAAAAAAAAAAAAAAAAAAAAAAAAAAAAAAAAAAAAAAAAAAAAAAAAAAAAAAAAAAAAAAAAAAAAAAAAAAAAAAAAAAAAAAAAAAAAAAAAAAAAAAAAAAAAAAAAAAAAAAAAAAAAAAAAAAAAAAAAAAAAAAAAAAAAAAAAAAAAAAAAAAAAAAAAAAAAAAAAAAAAAAAAAAAAAAAAAAAAAAAAAAAAAAAAAAAAAAAAAAAAAAAAATAAGTTAAGTGGTAAAAATAAGAAAAAAAAAAAAAAAAAAAAAAAAAAAAAAAAAAAAAAAAAAAAAAAGAAGGGAAACAGATACCAAATTGGGTATTTAGAGTATGGTGCCTATAAACAAAAAAAACGGGAATTCATTGGAACAAAAAAAGGCCCGGCTGGGTATTGACCGGGCCAGGCCCAAAAGGCACTTCGAACAAAATAAAAGCAAGAAGGTCTTCTTTATTTATCTTTCTATTCTATTTGGATCTTTCGAGCATCTAAATGGAATTGCTAATTCTATAATAATGATAAAGAATGTAAAAGAAATACTTTATTTAATCCTTACTTGATGTGTAATGTAACATAGTAATTATTTTTTTCAATTGGGAGAGATGGCTGAGTGGACGAAAGCGGCGGATTGCTAATCCGTTGTACGAGTTATTCGTACCGAGGGTTCGAATCCCTCTCTTTCCGTTTCCGTTGATGACTTTCTATTTTTTTTTCTTTCAATTTTTGCAAACCCTTTTTATTTTTTTTTCCTAATTAAATTAAATATGTGGAATAGCGAAAATAAAATATTAAAAAAATTGTAAAATCAAACAAGAAAAACTAAATTTTTATTTTATTCTTCACGTCCAGGATTACGTCCTGGATCATTGGATAGGAATCCAAAAATGAAGAGAGAAACAAAGAATATTACTACTGTGTAAACGAAAAGTTTGAGAGTAAGCATTACACAACCTCCAAGATCATTTTTTGAAAAAGAAAAACGAGAAAAGATAATAGATCCTCCACTTTTATATCACATATCCTATTTTGACACCAAGAAATGAATTATAGAAATAGAAAAGAATGTTCAGAAATTCAAATCAAATGAAGTTGAAATTTGTAATAAGAGTCTTTAATTTAATTACCACAATCACTTTCATACCCACAATTAGATATTCTAAGGGACCCTAAGCTCATAAGGTATTTCCCCGAAAAAGGATTAAAATGGGGAAAGGAAATAGGGCGAGCCGGATTTATCGCGACTATCCGAGAGTTTGAATCGAAGGTTCATACTGTCAGACTTATTTGATCTTATCAATTGTTATAATTTTTCTCGATCGAATAAATCATGAATTTTCTAGGATAGTATTAAAGCTCTTATCGAAAACTTACAGCAGCTTGCCAAACAAAGGCTAAAAGAAAAAAGAACAGGGGTATAACTGGCATGACATCTACGATTGGATTCAAAAAAGCATAGGCTTCGGGCAATTTAGCGAAGAAAAGACTAGTCGGATAAAGGGCAGAATTAAGACAGATCAAACTAAAAATATTAAGCATAACAGACTTTTTTTTTCGTCGAAATAATTGCATTTTGATTGAGTTAAGGAAAAATGAAGAAAGTAAGGTAAACAAAAAAATCCTTCTTTTTTTTTCTGCTCAATCAAAAATCCTCCAATTCTCAAAGGAGAATAGAAGAAATCATACTTTCATACAATATCTTAATTGAATTATATGTAATGATCAATAAATTCAGTTGAATTCTAGATATACACATGCCAAAAACCTAGCATGAATCTATAATAGATTCTATAAAGATAACGAAAAAAGAGTTTCTCTAGATAGTTGCACTGGAATTGACGAAGACTTAATACCAATATTATTCTTTATTAGTATTAGTGTCCAATAAAAATAGAAATGGGGCGTAGCCAAGCGGTAAGGCAACGGGTTTTGGTCCCGCTATTCGGAGGTTCGAATCCTTCCGTCCCAGAGTGTATCCCTTGTATCCTAATATTTGTTTTTTGTTCAAGGAGGTTCTGTTTCAAGGTCTAATATTGCATAGAATATTAAATATTAGATTATTCCTCCTTCTTTTTTTATTTTGAATGATTCTTTGCGGAAGCATATCTGAGTTTTTTACAAACTGAACTAAATCGAGTTAAATGATATGCAAAAGTAACTGAACCCCTTTGTGACCCAGATAAAGCTAAGATGGGCCGTAGATCATAGTTGTAGAAAGATTACTTAACCTCGTCAGGTAAAAAAAAATGAAATGAAAATACATATAAAAGAGGAAGCGCATAACGTATAGGTATGTATTCTTATCCTGTTTCAGTGACAAAAGTGTTTCCCTTTTTGTGAAAAAGAATTGGCATCCCTAAAATATTTTATTTAACAATGATATAATATATATTTTCTATTTTATTGTTTGATTTAGCTTATTTGTTTTACATCATTGACAATTCCATTCGAAAAGAAACAGAGATTTTTCTTCATTATATTTCTAATGATAATAAAAGGGAGTCTTTACTGTAAAACTTGACTCAAATAATGATGTAGAATTTGGAAACTTTTTCAAGTATCAAGATTTGTAATTGTAATGATTCCTTATGGGTTGACTCTTTGGGAAGTTGGAAATGGGCCGGTCTATCTTATTGAGTCACTTGAAGAGGCAGAGTTAAATAGAATTTCTTTTTTCTTGTGATTTCTGTTAGTTATGTTTTTTCTATATCTATTTAGTTTAGATTTCTAGATATTTCTGTTAGTGAAATAGATATTTATAAAAAAAACGTTCCATTCATACAAAAAAGCTGGGGTCTTGCTAATATTTCTTCAGAAAAATCTTTATTATCTATTTTCTTATCTATTTTCTATGTAGATAAGAAAAAATATAAATTACTTTGTCTCTGTACCGACTGAACCAATGACTATTCATGATTCCATAATTGAATCAATTCCGTACTGGTTCCAAATTAGAGGAATGTTATGGTAAAACTTCGTTTAAAACGATGCGGTAGAAAGCAACGTGCGACTTGAAGGACACGATCCGGTGTGGATTCTTTTTCTTATATCCACCATTTTATATAGGAATGAAGGTGCTCTTGGCTCGACGTCATTTGTTTTATTCTACTAGAGCCCTTCTTTTTTTTTTATTGGGTTGTAATGTAAATAGTTCATGATGGAGCTCGAGTAGAAAATTTATTAATTTCTCAGGGGCAACGATCTAGGGTTAATGCCAATTCATAAATTGGAACAACTTCGTAAGTATATCTTCGATATCTTCGATATAGAAATCGAAAGGATCCGATTCGAGCAATTTTTCAATTAAAAAATTTGTTGGAACGGCTAAAACTTTTTCGATACGCAGTGTATCGCACACGAATCAACCGTCGGTATGATTCTTTGATAGAAAGAAATCACAAAAGGGGTATGTTGCTACCATTTTGAAAGGATTAAGAAGCACCGAAGTAATGTCTAAACCCAATGATTTAAAACAAAGATAAAGGATCCCAGAACAAGGAAACACCACTTCAATTGTCTCACGGATCCAAATAACGAATCAAAATAGATTTTAAACGAGACAAAAAGGGTGGGTTAAAGACCACTCAAAAAAAAATATTAAATTAAAGATTTTTCTTTAAGATATTTGAGATATTATTGAACTTGAGTTATGAGTACAAATGATTTTTTCTTCTTCAGGAAGTAAGCTAAATAAAAATGAGTGAAATTGAAATTATAGAATTTATTAAGTTATTGTACGGATTCCTTTACTGTTGATTCAAATGATGGGTTCGTTGGATTAGCTTTGATACCCGGATTTTTGATTGGATAACATAGAAATAGGGGATGTTCTAGCATTTTTACATTTTTTTATTTTTACTGTTGATTCAAATGATGGGTTCGTTGGATTAGCTTTGATACCCGGATTTTTGATTGGATAACATAGAAATAGGGGATGTTCTAGCATTTTTACATTTTTTTATTTTTACTGTTGATTCAAATGATGGGTTCGTTGGATTAGCTTTGATACCCGGATTTTTGATTGGATAACATAGAAATAGGGGATGTTCTAGCATTTTTACATTTTTTTATTTTTACTGTTGATTCAAATGATGGGTTCGTTGGATTAGCTTTGATACCCGGATTTTTGATTGGATAACATAGAAATAGGGGATGTTCTAGCATTTTTACATTTTTTTATTTTTACTGTTGATTCAAATGATGGGTTCGTTGGATTAGCTTTGATACCCGGATTTTTGATTGGATAACATAGAAATAGGGGATGTTCTAGCATTTTTACATTTTTTTATTTTTACTGTTGATTCAAATGATGGGTTCGTTGGATTAGCTTTGATACCCGGATTTTTGATTGGATAACATAGAAATAGGGGATGTTCTAGCATTTTTACATTTTTTTATTTTTACTGTTGATTCAAATGATGGGTTCGTTGGATTAGCTTTGATACCCGGATTTTTGATTGGATAACATAGAAATAGGGGATGTTCTAGCATTTTTACATTTTTTTATTTTAAAAAAGGCAGAGGTTTTTAATTTGCCCTAATCAAACAAAATTAAATTAAGGAAATAAAAAAAGGGTAGGATAGTGATTTCTATATCATTTTGGATATCTTTTCTATACTATGTTTTTTTATTTCCTTTCTTGGTCTATTCGTATCTATTCTATTTATCATTTATAACCCCCAAAATCCTCTACCTTTCATTTAAATAGAATTTCAAATGGATAAATTCCAAAGCTATTTAGGGCTAGATAGATCTCAACAACACTACTTCTTATATCCACTTATCTTTCAGGAGTATATTTATGTACTTGCTCATGATCATGGTTTAAATAGATCCATTTTGTTGGAAAATGCAGGTTATGACAATAAATCCAGCTTACTTCTTGTGAAACGTTTAATCATTCGAATGTATGAACAGAATCATTTGATTCTTTCTGTTAATGACTCTAAACAGACTCCTTTTTTGGGGCAGACCCATCTTTTTTATTCGCAAATAATGTCAGAGGTTTCTTCAATCATTATGGAAATTCCATTGTCTCTGCGATTAATATCTTCCCTAGAAAGGAAAGGGGTAGTTCAATCCGAAAATTTACGATCAATTCATTCAATATTTTCTTTTTTCAGATTCTGATTTAGCATTTTTATGTTAATAGAGTAGAAATTTTTTTTAGATTTTTTATTTCGTAGAGTAATGCTTTAATTTAATAATTTTGTTTTATTCTGATTGTATCTACATACCCTTTTATATTTGGGTTGCTAACTCAATGGTAGAGTACTCGGCTTTTAAGTGCGGCTAGGATCTTTTACACATTTAGATGAAGCGAGGGATTCGTCCATACTATCGGTAAAGTTTGGAAGACCGCGACTGATCCTGAAAGGGAATGAATGGAAAAAATAGCATGTCGTATCAATTAAGAGTTCTGAGAATATTTTATTTTATTCTCCATTTAATCTAAAAACTAAAATTTTAGTATATAAAAATATAGATATATGCTGTGCCAATCCAACATAAGTCCTTTTTTTTACTATTATTCAATTCAATTTAAGTTTTTGTAGTTTTTCATCGTATTCTTTTCTTTACCTTTATGTTGACAACGCTGTATCGAACAAATATAATTCATCGTGATAAGCAGATCTATTTATTTCCGTCCCATAGGTTTTCTTTTTTTTGATTCTGATTTAGTCATTTTTATGTTAATAGAGTAGAAATTTTTTTTAGATTTTTTATTTCGTAGAGTAATGCTTTAATTTAATAATTTTGTTTTATTCTGATTGTATCTACATACCCTTTTATATTTGGGTTGCTAACTCAATGGTAGAGTACTCGGCTTTTAAGTGCGGCTAGGATCTTTTACACATTTAGATGAAGCGAGGGATTCGTCCATACTATCGGTAAAGTTTGGAAGACCGCGACTGATCCTGAAAGGGAATGAATGGAAAAAATAGCATGTCGTATCAATTAAGAGTTCTGAGAATATTTTATTTTATTCTTTCCGGCTCGGTACAAAGCCTTCTTTATATTATTGAAAGGGAGCAAACCGAAGTCAATTTCAAGTTGGGTCGAATTAATAAATGGATAGGGCCCCACGGCTTCAATTAATTTCATTTTTATTATAGGGAAAGAAAAAGCAACGAGCTTTCATTCTGAATTTGAATGATTACCCGATCTAATTAGACGTTAAAAAAATATTAGTACCCAATACGGGAAGGCTTTCTCCCAGGACAAAATATTCTTGATTTTTTAATGAATCCTAAATATTACCACTCTCCATTCTATTCTATAATGGAAAAATGGAGATTATGTGTATAAGAAACAGTATATTGATAAATCAATTTCCAAAATCAAAAGAGCGATTGGGTTGAAAAAAGTAAAGGATTTCTAATCATCTTGTCATCCTATAAGGAAAACGAACATAAAAACTTAAAATTAAATGGAAAAAGAGATGATAGAGAATCTGTTGATAAGTTTATCTGGATCCGAGGTATCTATTCGGTTTGTACTATAATACCTTGTTTTGACTGTATCGCACTATGTATCATTTATAACCCCCAAAATCCTCTACCTTTCATTTAAATAGAATTTCAAATGGATAAATTCCAAAGCTATTTAGGGCTAGATAGATCTCAACAACACTACTTCTTATATCCACTTATCTTTCAGGAGTATATTTATGTACTTGCTCATGATCATGGTTTAAATAGATCCATTTTGTTGGAAAATGCAGGTTATGACAATAAATCCAGCTTACTTCTTGTGAAACGTTTAATCATTCGAATGTATGAACAGAATCATTTGATTCTTTCTGTTAATGACTCTAAACAGACTCCTTTTTTGGGGCAGACCCATCTTTTTTATTCGCAAATAATGTCAGAGGTTTCTTCAATCATTATGGAAATTCCATTGTCTCTGCGATTAATATCTTCCCTAGAAAGGAAAGGGGTAGTTCAATCCGAAAATTTACGATCAATTCA